>OY747099.1:2765000-3965876 GCA_963556455.1 Epiblema foenella | reverse complement strand
AAACGAGTACCACATAGCCAACACGTAGAGGCCCTTTTGACACTTTAATGAAATGCAAGGGATACACCGAGCGGATACTGTCCCTGCCCGTGTCATGGGACGCACACAGAGACAGCACCCGCCAGGGTGAACAGGGACTATTTCTGGTTGATGGAGCCTAAATGAACTGGGTTATTGGGTGAAAATGATGAATTAATGGCTGGGCTATTGCGTGAGACAACGGACGCCTGCCTAATAAAACTGTCTCAGATATTTATTTTCGGCAGACGGTGACTCGCTCTCTGCTAGATGGGCCCCCATAAAATAGCGACATTATAAAATGGCCTAAGGGCAACACCGGTCAGAGAGCTAGGGGTGGAGAGGTGGCACTGGACTTTAAACATATAGCCAACTCGCCACTTAGGTGACCACATCCACCCTCGAGCATCAGCTCTTGCGACTCCACTCTGGACGGCCGATTAAGGCAAGCCAGAGGCGGGGGGGCCTGTCCCACCAACCACACAGGCCACCCCCAGGAGCACTCAGGCATTATTATTATTATTATTATTATTATTTCAATTAGTGGGTGCATGGAAACCCTTTTAGGGCATAGCAAGTTTTCTTACGTACTAAATTATAATAACAATTATACAATCACACTCGAATTACAATCACATTAAATAACATACACTATAATATTTCAATTCATAATATAATCCATTGTAACAAATATAAGTATATTGACTAGCTATATTATTTCAAAGTTTGATCCGTTAAAAAATCATCAACCGTGTAATAGTATGCTTTTTGTATTAAAATGATTTTAAGTTAAAAAAAATGTTTCTTCTAATTTTTCCTAATCAGAACACGATACCGAATATGCCCTTAAACGGATCCTCACTAGTTTTGATACACCCTGTATAGCTTTGTAGGAAAATTTTGTTTATGAAGGTAAGTAATCCATTTTAAATTTTGGTTTGTAAAAAACTGGGGTAAGTGGAGCTTGTCACCCCGTCACACCGCCGCACGGGTTCCGAAAAGCATGTGTCCAGGGACGTCCCGCGCTGCCATATCTGCAGATTTACGACCAGCGGCAGCATCTATTTTGTTGAAACCTACTCACGTGCAACATGCAAAAGCACTCTGCCTGAAAACTCGCGAAATGTACTCAAACTACTCGCCCAACGACATCCGAAACGCGGTCGCCCGGGGCCTGTGTAATTATGTAATTTTCATTATATTTCCACAGTAATCTGGAACAACTTTTGAGCCAGTTCACACCTAACTTTGGCTCGGTAATTAGATGTTTTGAACTACGGCTTTGTAAGAGGTTGTGAGACTAGTTGTCGTATGAGAAACTTGAAACTTTACTTATCTAACCATATGTATGTCGTTTTAGCCTTTCTAGTAAATAGATTCTCCTAATAACGTGCCGTTCGATACAATCACTTAAACTCCCTGAGTCCTCACTACAAAACTCATGTCAAGCGTGTCCCCGAAGGCAATTAAGACAAACTCAAGAGCAACATAGGTGGAAGCTGCATCTAACCTAGATAGGATATTGGATTTAGACCTTATTAAACGGCAATTGTCTATACTCAGGTACGGTGCACGGGGTATAAACGTAGATCATTTTGTTCACTGCTTTTTAGTTCATAATCAATTGCAAACAATGGCAGAATCATGATGACATTTTTATGTTATGGTGATTTTAAATAAAATTTAATATATGCATATAATGGCATGTCTTGTCAATTTAAGTGTGGCAATCCACATCTACGAATAATTCAAAAAATCTTATCTTCAATTGTATTATCTGGCCAAATTACAAACAAAAAACTGTAGTAACAAGATGAAAAGAAATTCCCCATCTCTTACAGTTAGTGATTTTCTTCTAGGTACTGTCCCATTTGAACAGCTAAATCAAAGAAGAAGTAACAAAACATATTTCGATACCGAATGGCCACGCCTGTTCATATTACTACTTAGGCTAGTCTCAGCTCTCGCGCACTTCTGAAGTACAATATACCGCCCGCGGTTGACGTTGTACCACTACGACGTTTTGCAGCAGAACTGCGTTGAGAGACTTGTATTTTTGTATGTTATTTTTTGGATGGGATTTACTTTTTTTCTAATAATTTTGATGGATTACTATCCATATAGCAAAACTGCCGTAACTCATAGTAAGAGTGCGTGAATTTAGAATTCAGCACAATAATGAACTACTAACGCACGTGGTCTTCTGTACCCCCGGTGCATGTCAGGTCAGAGCATGAATTTATGATAAACCCGGCCCTCCGCTGACCCTAGGTGATGAACCAGATTAATATGCCATGACCTGCGGTCAAGGCGTCACCTAGAACTGGAGCTAATATAACGAGGGCACTAATGCATGCAGAGTAATTTATTGCCAGGGTGATTCCACGGATGTTTCAAGTGTTTCAACCGCGGACAGCCCCTAGTTCTAAATATTAAAGAAATAAGCTACACCAAATATTACGTTTTTACGGAACGATACACTGTGCTCGTAGATGTTGTCAGAATTAATCGAGGTTAATAGCTTACCTATTTCTTCAATATTCAAGCCGCGGACTGACGGCGGTTGAAAAGCCCGTAGAATCACCCGCCACGGTAGTGAGGTGTGCTTTGGAATTAACATTTATGTCATATTATGTCTCATTAGTTAACCCTGTTTGACACTGAAAGGGCTAAAGAAATGAGGTTTTTATTTATCACCTTATTAATCCTATTATCGGATGGCACGGCAGTGCCCCCGCCAAGACGAGCCGAGCGAAGCGCAAGGGCACTACCTACCTTTTCTCGATGCGCTTCGTCGTTTTTTTAAACCCTCATAGCTTGGGTTTCGATTATACCAGATAAACAAAATTCTCGGGATATGATGTTATCAAACATGTAAAATTTTAATTGCATACCTCGTATACTTTAGATTTTATTGATATCTAAAAAAAACCCTTGCGTCACTCACTGATGATCATCAAAATTCTTAGGATTACTTCCTGAAGTCCTAGAAAGCTAAAATTTGGTATGTAAGCTAGTATTAGTACACAGACAACAAAAAAAATCTAAAACTTGGAACTTTTACCCCTTAAACTAGGGGATGGAATTTTGTATGAAACTTCTGCAAATTTTGATGCTAGAGGTCTGAAAATTGATAAAAGGACTCCTTGTTAAAAATTATAAAAAACGTATTTCAGGATTTTTAGTAACTCACCCCGCACCCTTTAAATTAGGGGGTGGCAGTTTGTATGGGTTTTCCCATACAAACTTAATTTCATGCTAGAGAAATTATATAGACTTACAAATTTAAAAATACGTGTTTCAGGTTTTTGAAAAAATCGCCCCCATTCAAGGGAAATAGGGGATAAAAGTATATATGGGGCTTAAAATATTATCATAAGCAAACATCTGTACTTCGTTTTTTATTTACCCTGTTTTACACATACATAACTTACGTGTGATAACTTCTTAATTAAGTTTTCTTTATTTGTCTCAAGTATAGTAGAATTTTAATTATTTGTTTTGATAAACGGACTAAAAACGTATTTTTTCCGATAGAAAAGTGTAAGTTCTCGATAAGGACCATCTAATTCCGAATACGATGTTCTTTACCGGTTTCTAGATGCCTATGTAATTTAACATATAGCCTGTTATTTAACAAAAACATTTTTTTCATTCCATCGAACCAGTTTTTAGAGACGATAAAATGTATTTATGGGACTACAATTACGATTAGAGTAACATAAAAGTTGAAAATGTGAGGCAAAGTATAGCATAGCTAACGAGCACTGAAAACACACCATACTGATTCACACACAGGCGTGACGTCACGCCTGCGTGGCCTTATATGAAAAAAAGGGAAATTAACCGTTTTGTCGTGAAATATTGCGTTAAGTACGTAGTTATCACACAATTTTTTTTTTTGAAAAATGATAATTCTATTGGTAACTTTAAATTTACATTTGGTCAATAAACAAAAAACAACGTTTTTGCGAATCTTTACCGTCCCATATATCTTTTTATGGTTTTAATTAATTTGTCTAATTAACTATTTATTGTTATAATTTGATGGTTTTCTATCCATGTAGACGCACTATGTTATACATTGTAACGTGAGCCATCATCCCTATTGTAAACAATGTAATCTAGTGCACTTATTTTGGCCAATCTGGTGGATTAACTATGGTAGTGGTTAGCATGTATATAATGTAAAAAAAATCATTCAAAGAAATAAATTACAGATATTCGCGTAATTAATTAGCGTTCAATATGTGTCACCTTTCAATCTTATGTGTTTACGACGATTTAACACCGAACTAACAGAATTCACAATTAAAATCTGTTATTTTCTAAAGACTACTGTCTTTAAAATTTAATACATCTCTCATAAATAAAGGCAAAAGGCGAAATAAATTCAATTCGCAACACGGCGGTCTCGTCAAGCGTAGGATTTCACTTTGCCTCTACAAAATAATTACGTTCTGTCTTCGGGCAAGCAAATAATTAATAGCTGTAATAAATCTTCAACTTTTGTCGAGTTCGGTAAGATAAGTTATTTATAATTTTAATATTTCGTAAAAGTTTTTATCTCTTACGGAAGAAAGCGGGTATTTTGTAAGGCAGCAGAGTTTCTGTGGAAATTGATGCATTCATTACGTGCGACGAGAACCAATATCATCTGCAATTACGTACACGAGTGCGTCTGTCTTTACTATCCAGAAAAAACTAATCCGAATATTGGTTAATATCAAGCAAATTGACAACTGGAAACCCTATTTAAAAAAACATAAATTACTAACTCTTCCTAGTATATATATATACATCTTCGAGACATGTATGTTTGTACGGAAACATAAAGAGTTCTACGTAAAACGTGATGACATTCCCTCTTCACGACCTATCCGTAATAAGAATAGACTCACCCTCCAAGCAGAAGCTGCTATCTTCAGCTGCTAGGCCCATTAATAATATCCATTAAGATTTACATATAATAATTTACCTGATTCTATGAAAGAAGAAGAAAACGATAAAAAATACATAAATAAAATAAAGCAACTGCTACTAGCGAAATCATATTACACGCTAAAAGAAAATACTTAGAAGATAAATTATAAATAAGCCCTCCTCTCCTTAACATTGCAGTGCCCAACAGGGTTCACATTGACCTGTAGCTTTAGATTAACATCTGTACCTACTTTTGTGATATTGCAATCAAAAAATCAAAATCAAAATCAAAACATTTATTCTGCAAATAAGCCTCAAGGGCACTTTTACAAGTCAAAATCTATCTAGGTACATCAAATAAAAATAATACAATAATCAAAGTATCATTAATTAAATGTAGTGTTACATGTCAAAAATAAGACTAGGAAACTAATAACAATCGAGATTTGTTAGAGATGTATAAGGTCTCTAAGCGTCAAGATAAAATGTAATAAAGTAGGTACACTGATCATAATAAAATATGTTGAGCTATATCTATAACACGTCAACATGAAAATAATAAAATCTATCAATATATGATCGGGTATTGAAATTAACTTTAAAAAAGAATTAATAATCCATTAATCTTAACGCAACGTAAGCTTTGCCACGTATATAAAATGATCACTTAATGGTTAATGTTTTTGTTTCAATCCCTTTTTATGAAACATATTTTAACATACGTAGTAATTAAAACTCAATAAGGCAGTCAGTGTTACCCGTGCAAACTAGGCGTCCCATTAAAAATAAACTGGGGTGCAAATAAAAAAGCGTAGTAACTGAACAAGCTTGTTTACTTGAACCCACAGCCGCCCCACAGGTTAAAAATGTTCAACACTGTTGAACAGTAAGCTTAATTTAACCTGTAACTTGTAACCTGTTTCACTCTACTGAAGCCGTAATGACCAGATATTTTAATAAAAACTGATTTACCGTTAATATTGAGGCGTTTAATTTTTAATGGACATGTTTATATAATTACAATCTAAAATCAATTTTACCTATAAATATATTCTTAGGAAACGTCGTTTGAAGCCGGGTCAATTTCCCAAGCAGTAAAAAATGTTGGCAAGACTGAGAACGCAGGTGCAGAAAGTTTAAATAATAATTAACATTTTTTTTTCGGAAACACATCCCAGTTACTACCTCGGGCAATAGCTAAAACTTAAATACTAATGTATTTAATAATTTTAAAAAATATATAAAGCACCAATTTCTCATCAAGGTGGGTTGTCCCTAACCTGGTTTTGTTTGCATAATGTCGCCTAACTCGAAAACTATGTATGATAATAAAAATATTTTAGCCTCATTTTAAGACCAGCTAAATAGGCAACAATAAATATAGCTTCCTTTAAATCTCATGTGTACCTAACCATTTTATAATGTGCGAAAATGTTTGTCCCGAGAAACTTTTTCATTACCGCGGACCACCGCGGACCAAGCTTGTCAACGATTTATTTGCGAAGTTTGACTCGGTAAGCCCCCCATCTCCTGCGCACTTCGAGAATCAGTTACGCTGCGGTGTTCGGCGAGGGAGGACACCTGGAGCGGTAATTCGTCGGCCTGCTATACACATGAGAATATCGTGGCCGTGATACGCGGACAAAAATAATATCATTCCGGAGTTTGCTATATCTTTTTTATTTTTTATCTGTTTCGATTGAAACTAATATATAACATGTAATATATATTTGTGATATCTAGAACCTTGTTAATTTAAGAATAAGTGGCTTGATATTTTTTTTAAAATTAATTTTATCCTGTGTTTATCATTCCGCCGTTTTCATTCCGTTGTTTCCGGTGTAGTTAAATAGAAATGTAGCTTCACTTTGCTATATATAGGAATTAATGATTATTTTTACTGAGTATAATATATTTATTTGATGTCATATATGCCTATTACCTAGTATTTATATTTAAATATATGTTTCACTATATCGTGTTTTGTCAATTTACTTGATTATTCGCGCATTAAGATATAGAAAATATATTAAATCGATTTTAAATGTACTTCTCCTCAAGATTATTAGCGTAATTAGTTTTTCCGAAATGGATCAAGCATTTTACTATAAAAGATGGTAATAATTACACAGACAGGCGTCGATTGGAAGTGCTAAATATGAAGTTTATTAATGAAAAAATTATTTCAAAAATTGGTGTAAAAAGTCATACGATAGATTTAGATAATTTATTTCATGATAAGGAATTACGTTATAAATTTTCACACATGTCAAAATTACAAGAATTGTTATCATGATCGTCATAACAGGAAAAATAAAAAAAACATAATGTCGACCAGAGTAATACAAAACATGATAAAAAGTAAACAGAAAAATAAATGCATCTTCCATTCGGAATCGTCAGTCAGATAAATAATAATATTGTCCATTACAAAATACAAATTTCAAAACACAAAAATAAAAGATAGTTCCGTAATATCATTTTAACATTACTGAAATATGTTTCTTATACTACAGATTTGTGTTTTCAAGAAAAAAAAGGTATAGGGTTTTTCTTTTTCTTTCTATCAAAATTTACAACTAGTTACGAAGTGTTTTATAAACAGGATGCAAGCCTCTGGACATTTACACTATTTTTAACTTATATACAAAATGCTTGTGTTCTTAAATCATACACCTAGTACTTTTTTCTATAAATCATAAAACTATAGTCTAAGAAGCAATTATTTATTATTATTCATATTTAACACATAACACAAATAACATAAGTCCCGTTGTATTGACATGCCAGTCAGTAGAGGTTTTTACTGGTTACGTGAAAGATTTTTTTTTAGTTTTTATTACTTGTTTGTAGCATTGCTGCTTGTAATGCGTTTTTTTTTTTAAAGTGAATGATTATTTTTATTAGTATAATTATTAAATTGAAGTGGTCCACCAGTTTATTATAAAGCGGTCTTGAGTAGTGAAAATGATTGGTTTCAGGTACTAGCAGTACAAAATAAATAATTTTATAATTTTGAGGAGTTTTTTTTTTAATTCCAATGTATGTGCTCTAATTTTCATTCCTGTGGACTGTTATTATCATCCCCAGTGTATATTTATCATTCCGTTGTGAGTTTCATTTTTAATCTCAGTTATCTCAAAAACTGTTATAGATATCAACATCCCTTTTAGAAGATTTTCATAATATAGTCTGAAGTGTCTTTTGATATTAAAAAATCCACGAAAAACTCCCAAACAAAGAATCACACCGGAATGATACAAAAATCATGCACTGTTGAAATTGACCCAGCCGTCAGTACACAATATGACCAAATGGCGATTAAATGTTTTAAGTAAAACTTTGTCACAGTCATTCGTCAATTCTCCCATCTCGAAAAATTTGCAGTGGTATTACATGTACTCAAAAAGTATTTTTGGTTTTCATAATTCACAATAGCATAAGGTACATATGCGAACTTAAAATTGGTAGGGCACAGCAAAATGTCATCTTGCTCGAATTTGGAGCAGCCCAATTGGGGAAGTACCTCCGCCTTGCAGAAGACCACAGCCATAATAACATTATCTACTACACAAGTATGTAGTGTTGTGTTCCTGAAGGTGAGCAAGGTTGCCAGAGCTCCCGAGGATGCACTGTGTTGAGAGGGAGGGACCTAAATTTGTCCCTTCTGTTGTCAACACAGTGCATCCTCAAATTCTATAAAGGGTCGGCAACGCGTACGTGACTCCTTTGGAGTTGCGGGCGTCTATAGGCTGCGGTGGCCGCTTACCATCAGGTGGACCGTAAGACTGTTTGCCACCGGCGTTGTATAAAAAAAAAGAATACCTAAAATGAAAACGAATATTATGAAAACTACATTATTACATCCTCGCTCCTTGTCCTCGGTTTTCCCGAGGGGTTTTCAAGTAAGGAATGTATACATTTTTATAGGGTCGGCAACGCGCATGTGATACCCCAGGAGTTGCAAGCGTCCATAGGCTACGGTGACCGCTTACCATCAGGCGGGCCGTACGCTTGTTTGCCACCGACGTGGTATTAATAATCAAAAAGATGAAAAACAAATATGTAGATAATGTGACTATCCTGATTAAAATAAATAAATCACTTTGGTGGATTCCACGGGAGATCATAGAGCTTTCTAGCTCAACGTATCAGCATAGCGATTCCGCGAGGATCATGCTGCCCAAATCTTAGGGACTATACCCAGGGGACCCAATTTTTTAAATATATTTTAGCTTAGTTTAGTTAAAATTTTTATTAGTCATATATTTTCATATTATTTTCTTTAAATAAATGATCAGTTAAATAAAAAGTACAGGTGACAACTACTTGAGATGATAAAATCGTGAATATAATATCACAATCATATAATATACAATACCATAACTATCATATCATACCGTTTGAAACTATTTTAATTTAATACTTTGTTTTGTAAGACCAACCAACACCCCCGTATCAGCCATGCCAAGTTAAATTCATGCCTGGGATATTCATTCTAAAACCGACACAGAAAGATGCCCGAATGGTTCTATCCGCAACAAACACCGTTTAAAATTTTGATTCCACCGTGCGGGGAAACTTGGGCGGATCAAGTGTTAAAGTCTTTGAGGGTGCTTAACTTCGCACTTCGATGGAATCCGTAATGGAGGTCGTGACAAAACTGACGATATTGCTAATATTATGCACACAAATGCGATGCTTTGTGCAATTTAATATCGAAGCATTACTATCGGTTTTCAGTTAAAGGCAATACACTGAAATAAAATACTAATGGATGTTGGAAAAGGAAATATAAGTTACAAAAACAACCAGGTCGTCCTGATTAACTATGATCAAACGATTGTGAAAGTAAGGTGACGGGAAGAGGAGAGGAGTGGTTTTTGGGCTCTTCAGAAAATATGTCTGTACAGTCTTTTATTCATCTTTGAAATTACTAGAAGTACCTGTAGGTGCATTAGAGATTGTGGCACTTTATCATAATTTTCATCAGAAAGCACTGTTTCCAAAAATCTATAACTCAACGGCTGGTTTACTTTTACTAAGAGTAAACGGGAATGCATGGCCTTGTATTCGATCCAGTCTATTTAGAATTTATTACTTCACAAAAGTTTGTCTAATCCAAATTGGTCAAATATCACTTTCATATTTTATAACTTTTATAAGAACGTTATAAGTTTATAAAAACGCACTTAAAACATTTGTGCTCGAATTACTAAATAAAAAGTTTAGCATCTCAAAATCCATATTATAATATTATTATTCTACTAGCCTTTGCCCGCGACTTCGTCCGCGTGGAAGTCGTTTATACCGTTAGGGAATGATTTCAGGGATAAACACTGTCCTGTAATTCTTTGGGATATAAATCGACACCATGCCAAATTTCATCTAAATCCGTTTAAGCGGTTTATGCGTGAAGAGGTAACAGACATACAGAGTTACTTTCGCAATTATAATCGATTTTTGCCCGGAACTTCGTTCGCGTGAACATCCATATTAACTGATATTCCGCTTTCCATACCGTTGCGAGATGATTTCTGGGATAACATGTATTCCATGTTTAAATTCAATAGTATTTTGACTCCATTAACGTTATAGAACTCGACCATTCTAACAACCTCCTAGATGACCTCTGAAGACATATCAAATATAGGTCGCCCTATGTGGATTCCAAGTTACGTAAGGTAAGTGTGTAACGTGTAAGCTGTGGTATTTAAGTTTTCTGTGCGACAGCCCCACTTACTTGAGTGTGATGGTTACTTGGTTAGGTACAACGTCCTTCCACACTTGTTGGTATGCCTCGGTCTAGTCAGCTGAGAGTATTTTCAGGGATGAACGTGGATAGGTTTGGGCAGCGGTCGTGGATCTACGCTAATAGTATACTCGATTGGAATAGAGAAAATAGAGGGCGCCAGGCATTTATATTTATACTCCAAATGCCAAGAGTCTTGGGTTAAATATATAACGATTAGATAATAGAAACAAAGCTTGAATTGAAAACCACCTGGTACGTATATTAGAATATGTAAGAGCACATTAAAACAATGTTACACGGCCATGCCTGCTTACACTACTTTATTCTTATATCTATATGTCATGGCAAATGGCTGTCCCGGGCGGACTCAACCTGACCAAGGTTTTGAAATTGACTCTATAAAGTAGAATATTATAGTTTTCAAGTTTAAAATGAAGACTAAGCGTGTGTGAGAACTTGAGGTGTGTTACAAATTATAGACCTCCTTTACAAAGTATATCCGGCAACACAGAATGCGTTAAATTACGTTGAGGTTAGAATTTTGATTGCGGAACGATGTCACCTGTCAAACGTGGCGTTCGCGGCGGAGCTCACGCACGCGCAGACCACGACACGCTTCTCCCCTGATGACCGCAGGGGCCACCAGCTCGTGACGGGTTCTGCGTTCGGTGCCGGCGCATGCGCCAAGCTGCACCTCGACGCTCACGGCGTCCGATCGACGGCCTATGGATAACTGGGACAGGGGGAAACCCAGCGGCCAGCATCCAATCGCTGTAAACACCGTTCAATGTTAAACATATATTCATAACACGACACAACACTCCTGAAAAGAAAGCAACCCGTCGCGATCTCTAAATGCACAGAGTGAACCAATCACGGGATAAACATGAAACTCACCTGGCTAGATACGAGACTAAGCTTAAGGTGTATTCCTTGGTTAAGTTCTTGTTTAAGTTTTTAAATCATCTGTAACAAAATAAAACGTGTCACGCACTGAAATGTTTTACAAAACCAACAAATATAAACGCCGCTTATGCATCCATAATGCGCGCGCACTTACCTACTATTCCATAGTGTCATCGCCCAAATTCTTTGCGAGATGTTATTAGATTAAAACTGTTACATAGTTGCAAGCTAAGTTAACAAAATATGGCCGAAGCCGAAACGGATACCAATGAGTACGTGCACTCTGTTCACATGATGGCAACGCACTGCCTCAGCCCATTCCTTTCGCTGCTGTCTGTGACATGAGCAACGATGCGTTCTCGTATGCCGAACCACCAACTTTTGTAAACAAACAAAATTTCGAGACAATTAATTAGTTTGAGAAGTTTATAATAATCTATGCCTTTTTTTAATATCTTTGTTTATTATTTAAGGACTTCTAGTGAAAACTATTTATTTGGATATCGAAAACAAAATCAAGAGACGAACGATCGGAACATGCGCTAGCGTCGCCGTCCGTACTCTCCAGATGGCTCTGTACCTGACTGCAAATAGCTGATCACAGATGGCGCTAAGAGTCTCAAAACTATAGATAGCAGACGTGTAAAATTACTCCGTAACATTACCGCTATAGTAGAATTTTTTTTTTTGAAAAAAAAAAAAAAAGATAAGATAAGATAAGATAACAAAAGGAAGCAACTACCTCGACCAGGCGGGGAAAACAAGACTTCAACAGACCTCATCCATCCGAGAGAGCCCGATGCCATTGAACTAGCCTATGAACTCTTAACAAACATCCTCATACAGAGGTCAATGACCCTTGACCTACATGTGATTACCACCTTATAAGTATACACCTTGTAAGCCAATAGGTGCCATTCCATTAAGCTTAACTAGAACCGGTTATCCTATCTTAATGTTTACCTATATGCGCAGGCGTCCCCACTACTATGCTACAATCTTCACTACGAATCTAGCTAAGACCTAACTATTTTTCATGTACCTATACGATACCTATCTATCTTACGGTATGTACCTACCTATTCTAATGATTATACTTAGTCAAGCTAAGCATTCACTTATTTGACTATATTGTATGCTATATTTACCTAACGCAAATGTTGGCCAGTCAAAAGCGTATCCTACTGTTTAGGTCGACTGTACATTCCGGTATTTTCCGTGAGTGTGTAGTCATTGCCCTACAGCAACAACCTAGGAGAAACTACGTCCCTATATCCTACTCAACGAATGACGATTTCTCAAGAGATTGGTAGAATTCCATTATGGGTGTAACACAATACATAACGTAATGTGCATATTATGGTTTCTTTATTACCTACATTACCTACATGGTTTAGTTATCAATCGGTGGTCAATAAAAAGAAACGCTCTAATTAAAGGTTTCAATTATATAAACAGAAAGTTATTTATCTTGCACTCTTGTCATGGATAAATCACGAGTCTACCTACAAGGCTGGGATATTTTATTTCCCTGATTATGACTCAGATCATTATGAGCGCGTTTTATGCACTATACGTACCTACATCAGAACAAACATAGTCACGATTGAATGTATTTGACCTAGTTAGTCTCAGGAGCATTATTGTTAACATTAGTGTAAAATGTCTCTGACCTGTGACCTAGTTTTTTGTACAAGGGCAGTTTCTAGTGAGGATACCGGGTCTCTTGCACCTAAAACATATGGTCGTGGGATATGCGTCACAACGAGAGTGGTGGTGGTTTTCACCACATTTACCGCAGTTCACTGTGGGTCTAGTTTGTCCCTGGCCAACGTTGCGAGGCCTAGCATCAGATGATAACGGAATTGGGTTTGAGATCCCACTACAAAAGTTAGGTACCACAGACTCTCTACCGGTGTTTAAAAATCCACGGTTTTCGCATTTAAACTTTGACACCTCTAAGCGCGCACAAATACTCTTAAGTTCCCTCACGGTTTGTACTTCCGTCAAGGCCAGACGCGAGATGAAATACGGATTCATGTTAGTCATGATGATATCGAGCTGCTCTGCATCAGTGATAGGTACTGACAGGCGTAAAAACAAACCTTCCATGATATTAACATATGATCTAATCGATTCATTCTTGTCTTGCAACCTAGCCCTAATCTGGTTTAATAGACACCGTTCGTATTCTACCGGTTGAAATTCATTTTTAAGTGACTCGATAAGATCTTCAAAAGTACTAAAATGAGACTTATTTATGCGAAACCACGTTAGAGCTTCTCCAGAAAAAAGATAAACCGCGTTTCTCAACAATTCTACATCTGAAACCTCCGAAGCGTATTTCAGCTCTTGTAATCTAAAGACGAAGTCATGGACAGGAGCCCTACCGTCGTACACAAGACCCCACTTAAGCACCTGAGATGTATGTTTTTGACAGACTAAAGAAGCAACAGAGTCAGCAGTATTCGTCGCAGAGCTTTGAGAAGATGTGCCGGGCTTTGGATTACATCTTAAATTTTCTGTAGCGTTAAACGCCTTCGCCACCAGCGCTATCTTTCTCAATCTCTGTTCAGAACTAGTCAAAATCAATTTCTCTAACCTGAGTATGACATGAGACAACTTCGATAGACACCTTCTCCGACAGGACGATGATGAGTGGTCAGTCCGCAGCACTGCATCCAGCTTCGCTTCGCAGACCTGAAATTCGTCGGCAACGGACAAGCCTGAGATGAAAGTGTTCGCTTTCGCACTGTCAAGGGAAGTGCCTTTAGCAGACTTAAATTGTTGTCTAAGTTCATCTACTGTGTTGCTAGGATCTACATCTATGCCTCTTGTTTGCAATTCAAACAGTAGTTCGTCCTTGGTCAGATTTTCGACTTCAATTTGTAATGCCATGTTTGACAAGTATATAAGTGTATAACACTCAGTGAAACAAATAAAACAGATAAGTGGAAATAGTCTCTAGTGTTAATTACACTTATCTTTTTCATTTAGGAGAAGATAGGTTATTTAATCACACTTGTGATTTTACATAGAAGTAGAAAATTATTCTTAAGTAATATCAAGAGTAACTTATGTATGAAATTGACAGTTCAATAATTATATAGTGGGTTAGCTTATTTACTAAAACCATCCACAGATTGTGTTCACTTGGAACATTAGAAGCAGTAAAGTTTTACTCATTTGAGTGAAAAATATTTAATCACATCTCGCAAATACACAACAATAAATCTAAAATATGTTGACACAATGGAGGATTCTTATCAATCTATGATGCTGAGTAAGATAGTAGTCTTGTTTTAATCACAACCACAAGCCTCACACATCAAATAACGTTTAAAATTCAAGTTTGTTTAACAGATTATTATTTATTATTCAATGAAGTAAGAGCGTACATCCACAAACCCAAAATATTCTCCCAAAGCCCCACGTTGGGCGCCAGAAATGTAACGTGTAAGCTGTGGTATTTAAGTTTTCTGTGCGACAGCCCCACTTACTTGAGTGTGATGGTTACTTGGTTAGGTACAACGTCCTTCCACACTTGTTGGTATGCCTCGGTCTAGTCAGCTGAGAGTATTTTCAGGGATGAACGTGGATAGGTTTGGGCAGCGGTCGTGGATCTACGCTAATAGTATACTCGATTGGAATAGAGAAAATAGAGGGCGCCAGGCATTTATATTTATACTCCAAATGCCAAGAGTCTTGGGTTAAATATATAACGATTAGATAATAGAAACAAAGCTTGAATTGAAAACCACCTGGTACGTATATTAGAATATGTAAGAGCACATTAAAACAATGTTACACGGCCATGCCTGCTTACACTACTTTATTCTTATATCTATATGTCATGGCAAATGGCTGTCCCGGGCGGACTCAACCTGACCAAGGTTTTGAAATTGACTCTATAAAGTAGAATATTATAGTTTTCAAGTTTAAAATGAAGACTAAGCGTGTGTGAGAACTTGAGGTGTGTTACAAATTATAGACCTCCTTTACAAAGTATATCCGGCAACACAGAATGCGTTAAATTACGTTGAGGTTAGAATTTTGATTGCGGAACGATGTCACCTGTCAAACGTGGCGTTCGCGGCGGAGCTCACGCACGCGCAGACCACGACACGCTTCTCCCCTGATGACCGCAGGGGCCACCAGCTCGTGACGGGTTCTGCGTTCGGTGCCGGCGCATGCGCCAAGCTGCACCTCGACGCTCACGGCGTCCGATCGACGGCCTATGGATAACTGGGACAGGGGGAAACCCAGCGGCCAGCATCCAATCGCTGTAAACACCGTTCAATGTTAAACATATATTCATAACACGACACAACACTCCTGAAAAGAAAGCAACCCGTCGCGATCTCTAAATGCACAGAGTGAACCAATCACGGGATAAACATGAAACTCACCTGGCTAGATACGAGACTAAGCTTAAGGTGTATTCCTTGGTTAAGTTCTTGTTTAAGTTTTTAAATCATCTGTAACAAAATAAAACGTGTCACGCACTGAAATGTTTTACAAAACCAACAAATATAAACGCCGCTTATGCATCCATAATGCGCGCGCACTTACCTACTATTCCATAGTGTCATCGCCCAAATTCTTTGCGAGATGTTATTAGATTAAAACTGTTACATAGTTGCAAGCTAAGTTAACAAAATATGGCCGAAGCCGAAACGGATACCAATGAGTACGTGCACTCTGTTCACATGATGGCAACGCACTGCCTCAGCCCATTCCTTTCGCTGCTGTCTGTGACATGAGCAACGATGCGTTCTCGTATGCCGAACCACCAACTTTTGTAAACAAACAAAATTTCGAGACAATTAATTAGTTTGAGAAGTTTATAATAATCTATGCCTTTTTTTGATATCTTTGTTTATTATTTAAGGACTTCTAGTGAAAACTATTTATTTGGATATCGAAAACAAAATCAAGAGACGAACGATCGGAACATGCGCTAGCGTCGCCGTCCGTACTCTCCAGATGGCTCTGTACCTGACTGCAAATAGCTGATCACAGATGGCGCTAAGAGTCTCAAAACTATAGATAGCAGACGTGTAAAATTACTCCGTAACAAGTGGTTGGTTCGTGAATGTCGATAGCGACTGACTGTCCAACATAATTAGGTATCTCATTTCAATCAATTACTATGGTTGGAGGGATCTAACAACCTTACGGTTACGGTTTATGCGTGAAGAGATAATAGACAGAAAGAGTTACTTTCGCATTTATAATGGACTTTTGCCTGTGAGGTCGTTCGCGTGAACATCCATATCAATGACTTCATTAACGTTATCGAACTCGACCACTCTAACAACCTTCTCTAGATGACCCCTGAAGACATAACAAATATAGGTAAGCGGATTTCAAAGTAAGTAAGGTAGGTAGGTGATGGTTGGTTTGATAGCGACTGATTGTCCAACATAATTTTGATCTCTCATTTCAAACAGTACTAAGGTTTGAGGAACTTTTGCTTTTTTGTCTCTAGCCCCTAAGTATTTTTGTAACACCCCCCTATTTCACATTTTATCCATTAATTTCAAAATGTTTGAATGGAGTTGTCATTTAATTTAATTCAAAGTATATACTTACCAATTTTCAAGCCTTTATATCACGATTTTAATAAGTTTTCATACAAAGTTCAACCCCTCTTCTAACCCCCTTCCATCCCCAATCTGTATAATCTTTATACCTTATAACCTGGTCGGGGATTTTCTCGACAGGTTAGTAAAGTTTGGATCAAAATCCGTTCAGCCGTTTTCACGCGATGCGCGTTCAAATAAACAGACAAACAGACAAAAAACTAAAAACTGTTGGAACGTGTTCTGTTATCGATTCTAAGTATCGCCAGCCAACTTTTTTTGAATATCTTCCATGTACAGACTTTCGAACCTCTTCAGCTTTATTATGTGTATAGATTGTGTTTATTAATTCCACTCAATGCCTTAAATTATGTTTATTCACATTACGCCCATTGGTAATGAATGTTATTAATTATGATGTAGATTATGCACATTATCCATATTAAATGCTTAGATTACGGATACTTCCTTTAGTTTAGCAACCGTCTCTTGGTTGAGGTCATTTTACCCAGTTTAGTGTTTAAAGATCCGTTTCCATTTACGTAACTTTTATTTATAAGAACAAGTAACTTTTATTTACAACACGTTAGCATCTTGTATATTTGTAGCGGGTTACGTATTGATTGTTTATCGTATCGTGTTTGTTTATGTTTGCGTAAACTTACGTTCCCCTGGGGTGTTCGGTAAGCCACGAAACGGTTGAATTCCATGCCGACATGTGGTAAGAATGGAATGAAACAAATTTCAAATGAAATACGAACGAACGTAAAATCAGTTCAAAGTTTCACCTATAACCAACTTGACATTTAAAAATCTGAGTGAGAGTATTGAAATATATTCATTTGCAGCAAAGACTTAATATTTAGCAATGCTGTTCAGTAAAATATCCTTCAATTTAAATTAAATTGCTATGTTTAAAGGATGTTTAATTATAAATTCAATGTCAAATGACTGTATTACTGTTAAAAGTCGGTCATAATCAAAACCGATCTATCTCTGATTGAACCAATTTCACTAGGTTTTTTAACATATGTATTTTGCTCCGCCTTATCTCGCCTTGAAATAGGTGCCTTGCTGCACTTGTTACCAGCCAGTGCAAATCATCATCACCATCATCATCATCATCCTCAGTCTGCAGTCGTCCACTGCTGGACATAGGCCTTCCCTAATTCACGCCACTTCATCAAGATCACTTAAAATAAATAAATAAATAAATATTTGTGGACAATCTTACACAAATCGACCTAGTCCCAAACTAAGCAAAGCTTGTACTATGGGTACTAGGCGACGATATATATACGTATATAGATAAATATATACTTAAATACATAGAAAACATCCAAGAATCAGAAACAAATATTCGTGTTCATTACACAAATAAATGCCCTGACCGGGATTCGAACCCGGGACCTCCAGCTTCGTAGGCAGGGTCACTACCAACTAGGCTAAAGCTGTCGTCATGAATGAAATGAGTATAATTATAGTTCGTACGAAATTCTAAGGCCAAAGTCTGACAAACGAACGCAAACAAAAAACGACTAAGAGCTGATTATAAAGTATATTCTTGCTTGCGTTCATTTGACAGAATTTGGCCTTAGGGTTTCGGACGTACTATAACTACTCACCCCCTTATTCATAAACGTCTGTCAAACCTATATTAGTTAACTAGCCGCTAAAGTTCGTTTGTCCTTATCTGTCACTTTGACATTGACGTTTGTGAGAATGGGACAAAGAACATTTTAGTTAGCAGAGGTTTGTTAAGTTTTATGAATACGGGGGTCAGTCTTTAAGTATGTGATGTTGTGTTCCTGGTGGTGAGTAAGGTCGCCGGGGCTCCCGAAGAGGCGCTGTGTCGAGAGTGAGGGACCTGCATCTGTCTCCAGCTGGCAGCACAACGACTACTCAAGTCAATAAAGCGTCAACAATGTGCTAGTGATTTTTCTGAAGGCGAGAGCGTTCATAGGCTTCAGTTTCTACTTACTATTCGGTGCCTGTTTTCCACCGTCGTTGTATAAATAAATATCCCCCTACTAATTAAGCTGCTATTTAATTTTATTTCAGAAAATATAAATGATCATGTATTATAACTAAACAAACAGAAAAATGATTCACCACGTGATGATCTGCAGCAATATAATTTGAATCCGTGAGATTAAAACAAAAAAACTAAATTCCAAACGAACGAGGAAACTATTCGAGCCATATGGCTGGATGGATTAATAGAGTCCGCCTCTGACCTAATTTAATAACTTTCAAGTCAATAAGCCGACTAAATTAAACCGGCTTTAGCAGGGAGTATTACGTAGTCTCCATTTGCATACTCCTCATGGTAATGTAATACCGTATTGAGCGTTATTAAATTAATACGTTCGTGTTAAAATGGGTCTCAAAGATATCGTTGTTTTCTGGAATAATTCATTATTTCGAAATACAACGTTTTGCAACTAAGTAAAGGACTAAACACGAAACACGCGGAAGTTTATAGTGTAGCGCGAAAGTGTTATTCAAAAAATGATATTAAGTTATTTGTTGTAATACGAATTAAATAAGAATGTTATTGAAAAAATATTAATAGTGAGCCGTTTCAATAGTTTTATTAAGCGTCCTATAACACTACACTGCAAGTTATATAACTTATTGTGTTATTTAACTTGCAGTGTAGTGTTATGGGAAGCTTAATAAAACTATTGAAACAGTAGCTTGTAAAATTGCCCCCTCTCTGCTGCTTCTTACTCTTGTTCTATGCGCCATACAAACACCGTCTGAGTAAATGCGCAATTTCATTGATCGATGGCCCCGCATGCGGGGAGCCGATTTCGTTGGTCCTTAACTCGGTCTATATAGGTACAGCATGCAGGTGCTCATCGCATGCTGTAAAACGAGTAAAGGGGCATTTTCACTGGTTGATAGGGCCCGACTCTCCGCATGCGGGCGCTATGCATGCGTTTCGGAAATGTCTCACACCCCGTACGTGGGCGCTAACCACCAGCCTTCACTGGTTGTTATACCGCAAGCGGTAAAACGACTGTGCCATCGACTACTGACTTTCATTAGTCGTCATACTCGTACGTCTCATTATTACCCAGCCGCGATTAGAATAGTATTAGAGGTGACCTTTTTTTTCATATACTTACGTCAAAGTGTATATGAAATGACAGCTATTCCGAGTGTAAACTAATCCCGGTGTTGTAATAGTTATATAAGGGGTTACACTGCACCCGCAAGCGGCATTGACGACCACTTTAGCCCAGTTGGTGGACGCTGCTTACGAAGCATCTTACTTGGCGGTGATCCTGCCTACGAAGGTGGATGACCCGGGTTCGAATCCCGGCCAAGTATTTATTTGTATGATGAGGCCGAATATTTCTGTATAGGTCTTGGTTTTTTCCATGTATTCAAGTATATTTTTATCAATGCATACAATTATCTACATCGTCAAGCTTTGCTTAGTTTGAGACTAGGTCGAGTTAATATAAATCCAAATATTGGTAAAAGACCGATACTAAAACATGTACTACAAACGCCTTAGATCCCAGCAACGAAACCGACCATGACGAAATGTAATTGTAAAATGTATTTATGTAAGTTTATGATCTTTCTTATGATTCGATTGTTTATACCTACTTCTTAATATCTCTATTTCGGTTGTACACTGTTTTATAGACAACAATTTCAAAGAATTTCGTTTCGCAGAAAATGTTTCTCATATTATCATTTCACAAAATAATCATTACGCCGAACACTTACTTTGTAGAAACTCAAATCATAGATTTTTGATATCAATATTCTTTACTATTTCGATATACATATCATAGAATTACAAATAAAATATTATTTTTTCTGATATTATTTAGTTTACGTAAAAATTATTACTAAGACAATAGTTGTATAGAATTTTGTTTCTCATAAAATAAATCTCATATTATCATTTCATTGAATAATCAATTAGTAAAATAATTAATATGTAGATAATTTTATAGTAGATTTTTATTACAAAGAAAATTTAATGTTCCGATATTCATTACGATATAAATACAAATCATATATTCTTTGACCTTACGTTATTTTGTTACGTTACATGTTATTGAGTTGCAGTTTCTAAACATTCCAATTCATGCCTTTGGCAGAAATGCATACCCTCCTATAAAATTACAACACTCCGTTCACAACAACAATGCGGGTAAAAAATCTAGTAAAACTGAACTGTCTTAATCTTCTAACCTACCCGCGTTAGAGTTGATTTTTCCCCAACAGGTTTTCTGGGCTTTTATAAAAAAAATAACCTCGAAGATTAAGACGGGAGCTTCGCTTCGCTTCAGCTCCCGTCTTAATCTTCTAACCTATCCGCGTTAGAGTCGATTTTGCCCTAACCGGTCTTTCTGGGCTTTTATTAATAAAATAACCTGTATTATATATAGATATTATATTTTTATATGTACACATAGTTATTATGTGTTGATGTATTTGAAATACCATGAAAAAAAAAACACTGAACAAACAATCTTCGTTAAAACATAATTCTACTGTTTGATAAGTTTCTTAAAAAAGAAATAAAAAATATTAATTCATTGAATTTTGTTTCAGCAAAATATGTTTCTGTGTAGTGAATAAGCGGTGATACAATCATATTCAAAATAAAAATACAAGAACCAAATATTATTTAATATAAGTTTCTGTAAAACGAAATTCTATGAATTTTCTGTCTGCGAAACAATGAAATACCAAACGTAATTCTACGGTTTGATAAGTTTGTTAAATAAAAAAATTATATTACAAAATTCATTGAATTGTGTTTCTGTGAAATATGTTTCATTCAAGTAAATAGTCATTGAAACAATAATAGTCGAAATAAAAATACAAGGACCAAATACTATTTGAAACATTTTCTGTGAAACAAAATTCTATGAAATTTCTGTCTGCAAAACAAGGGGACACCCTCTATTTCACCTACTCGTGTCAAATTTTTCTCTTGTGTCTCCATCACCGAAAGGGTGTCTGGAAGAGATCGCTTTTTAGCGATAAGATCGCCTGTTGCCTACCATCAACATGTTTAATTTTAATCTTGTTTTCATTGTATTTTCTTGTGAACAATAAAGAATATTTGTATTGTATTGTATAGTGGAATTTGTCAGCATCAAATCACATTCCACTAGAAGTTTATAGGCATACTATACGCATTGCGAGTCAGAGTATGCTATTGCATACTTTTAGCTGCTAAATTAGGCCATCTCAAGATTTAATTTAGCTGCTAAAGGATGTCAACACTTAGTTTCAGCTGCTATAGGATACCATCTCATGTTTTCAGCTGGTAATCGCATGCTTTCATTCAACTATAAGGCGTCATCAGGTCATCACTTAGTTTCAGCTGCTATAGGATACCATCTCATGTTTTCAGCTGGTAATCGCATGCTTTCATTCAACTATAAGGTGTCATCAGGTCATCACTTAGTTTCAGCTGCTATAGGATACCATCGCATGTTTACAGCTGGTAATCGCATGCTTTCATTCAACTATAAGGTGTCATCGGTCATCACTTAGTTTCAGCTGCTATAGGATACCATCGCATGTTTTCAACCGCTAGAGTATGTCATCTCATGCTTTCATTTCGCTGCTAAAGGTTGTCATCACATAATTTCAACTGCCATAGGATACTATCCCATGTTTTCAGCTGTTAAAGAATGTTTTCGCATTTTTTCAGATGTTAAAAGATATCATCGCATACTTTCTGCTGCTAAAGGCTGTCATCGCATGCTTTCATTCAGCTTGAAAATCACATATTTTGGTATAAATAGCATTATTGTGATATCATGAGGGTAAAATTGTTTGTATTAATGTTTCGATAAGAAAATAATTTGGTGAAAATACCAAAAAGTTAGTGTAAGAAATCAACAATACCCCATTATTAGCGACGTAATTGTATGATTTTTTATGACGCATTTCCTGTTATGCCGCTGTTATGAAAAGTTTTAAAAAGATTATGGTATATAAAAAGTAATACTCGGTTATTGCTGATATATGATATACTAGCTTTTTCCCCCCGTTTCGCCCGCGTAGTAAGCGTAATTTTTAATCGTCTACAAAAATGGAGATTCTCAGTTGCACCTACGTATGTTACAGACTTAAAACATCGTATATGGACTCTCTGTTTAAATAAAACAAAACTTATTCCAGCGTTTTTCGAAGTTTCTCCCCTAAAGGGGTGAAAAGGGGGTTCCAAGTTTGTAAACGAGAAAGTTTTTGATGAAGCGAGAGATTTAAAACTTTTTATATAGACTCTTTGTTTGAATACAACAAAACGTATTTCAACGTTTTTGGAAATTGCTCCCCTAAAGGTGTGAAAAGGGGGTTCCAAGTTCGTGGTGCAAATCTTTTTTGAAGTGAGAGATTTAAAACTTTGTACATGTACTCTGTGTTTAAATACAACAAAACATGTTTCAGCGTTTTTCAATATTGCTCCCCTAAAGGGGTGAAAAGGGGGTTCCAAGTTTTTACGGGGAGCAAATATTTACTTTTCTTAAAAATCGATATGGGTGTCGTTTTCGAGATTCGTTGAGGCGCCGAATACGAAAATGACACGCATTTTCAAATTCAAGATGGTGGACTTTTGTTTTTCTTAAAAATTGATATGGGTGTCATTTTTGTAGTTTCTCGGGTTGCCGATTACGAAAACGACATCCGTACATACCTACATACGTAGGTGCAACTGAGAATCTTCATTTTTGTAGACGATTAAAAATTACGCTTACTACGCGGGCGAAGCCGGGGGAAAAAGCTAGTCTTTTATATATTTAGATAAAATGTCTTAAAGACGAATAAGCCGTTATTGATCCTAAATAATAAACCATTATGTTTCAGTATTACGTATTGTGACATTATTGCATATAAAAACATTTGAACGACCTCTAAATATTAAGTCACAACTAAGTATGCTATTAATTTTGGATGTTTAATACTATATTTTTATAGTATACTCTAATAGACTACGACAATATATTACAAAAAGAGGATTTCGTTTAAATAAAAAACATTATAAAATCATTTCTGTTTCAAACCTCACTCCTGAAAAAACACATTTTTAAGATACAGCGTTGATTTTAATAAGCAACGAATATGGTATTTTAATTAACACGGAAAAATTTGGTCGTCTTAAATAATGTGAAACTTGGCCAGTGATTTGAACTGATTCGATTTCCAATTAATAATATGATGAATCAGTCAGCGATGGTTCCAAATTTAAAATCTCTATTTCTTATACCAAATGTCTGATATCATCTCAAGTATATTAAACTATACATTTCCGACTTCACTTATTATCACAAAATTATCATAAAAACAATCATATCGGCGTCTAAAGCTATTTACTTGAATTTTAATTCGCGGGTTCTCATTGACTGCAAAAGAGCACTTACCGAGATTGGAGGCGTTTTAACAACCCGAAGCTTTTAAGATTTCAGACATTTTTCGCTCTGGTGCTCTGGGGCTCACTTCGTACGTGAATTGTGAACATGCTAGCTTGCTTTAAAGTAAGTTTAACACGAAGTCACTACTATACTATAAGACGTGAGCTTTAATGACGTAATCATTGTTCGAGAAATACTTTACTGCGATAACTGAAGAAAATATACAAAAAGAGTCATAATTATTTAAGCATTTAGGTTCGTGGAAGCTAATTTAAGTACAAGTTGTAACCTAAATGTGGAATTAAATAAATACTAGATTAATAGTGTCCAAAAACTCACGCACTAATGTTCTTCTGGTCGGTGTGCGGCGAACCTGGAGACTCCACTGGGCCCCGGAACTATCAGGCTGTGGAAGAAGATTAGTCCTACCACAAAGTCCAGAAGGACACGTGATTTCTCTCATATCCGGTTGGCGTTAAAAATACGCAATTTTCTAATGACACTACAAAACGATCCGCGATCGTTGTATTAGGGCACAAGGTTGTAACACTGTAATTTTAGTTCTTTAGTTTTCGTTAAAAGAAGTCGTAATTTTTGAAACTACTGACGCCATCTAGGGAGGACAGAGGGAAACTTTTCGCGCATGACATTGATTATTATACGCGCCATCTGTGAATGCGGGCCGAAACCACTAGCGGGCGTGTAAGTTTTTCTAGATCGATTGTTGATTATAATTTTGATATTAAACTATAATTTCTTTATATTGTTTTGATGTTGGTTGGCTCGATGGAGTAAGGTCTTAGTTGCCTCAAAATTATTTGAAGCGGAGTTATGTATTCTCAAAACGAATGTCTTCTTGAACGCTGGGAATCAGTCAGAGAGTTTGACAGCTAACCTAATAAAAGGGCGTCTCGCCGGGCCTTCGCCCCTTTTCGCAACCTGGCCGTCACCATGTGAAGTAGTAACTAGGAACTGCAGAGGGCAATTCGAGTCAGCCGCCGGGCTCACAATACGGACCTACAAATCTTCGTACTCAATCATAGAAACCAGGTTTGTAAATTATTTCCTGCAAACGGCGTGAGATATTTGAGGTTAATTGTAGCTAATTTCATTATATTGTTACAGCTTCTTTACTTTTTATCATGGGTGCACACGTGGCAGCTCGAACACTTGGTTCCATTCTGAGGACGATGTAACTGCTGGGAGGCCGAGCTACGCAACGGCAGATCAGGAAATTATTGCGATTTTCAACCGGGTGAGTTACACGTCGACACTTTGCAGGGCTTAAGACAGTCGTCTAGTAGTCTTTATAAATTCTCTCCAAACACTTACTGTGCTCTCTTATCCCTCTTTACAGGAGAAAATACATAATTGGTGTGATTTTGTGTCTAATGCAAACGATCTTTGCAGCTGTGAAAGCCGGTCGTTGGCGCGGCGTTAGCACGTGGTCGGCGGTCTATCTGCATGGTCGTTGGCGTGGTTACCAGTGTCGTTGGCACGCTCGGGTCTCTGCTTACACCACTCTCATGCGCGGGCGCAGTTGGAGAGTAGCGGACTTGGCAGTGAGCACGTGGTCGTGTCGCTGGGCTGAGCTCTTCAAGGAGGAGGCCATCACGAGCATGTGACTGCATCGTCACATGGGCATCCACACCGGGGAGCCTCGGCTAGGCCTGCGGCAAACGTGACTAAACAGGTGACTCCGCTCCTTGTCTTACACAACACACGCTCACACACACGCGAGTGCCTACTTGAACTCAAATAAGTGTAATTCCCTTCTTGGGAACAGAGCCATGAGTGCGCTTAGTGACAGACAATTTAAATAGTATCTATATGAACAATTATTCTTGCTCCGAGAGAGTCTGCCTGTCCTCGCTCTTCTAGCGGTCCAGTGTTATTATAAGTTTACTGTAATACAACTAGTTATTATCACTGGTAATATAAGCTAATGCTTGTGCCTGCTGGCCACATAGAAATAAGCTTAAGCAACAAATTGCTATTATGCCTAGAGTTACGAGTATAAGACTTACATCTCTGCATTTTGTGTAATATGTGTGCATTATTTTTTGAATAATAATACTTTCTGTCAAGCTCATGCAATTGTTTGATTAATTAATCCTACTAGCTTCAACCTTGGTGTTAGTATTAGGTTAAAACACCTGGCGTCCAACCCTGCTACTTACTCTGTTTGGCTTACTGCCTTGGTCAAGCATTTCTCTTCTCTTTGTACTAATTAGGAAAACAGGATTGAGTTGGAACAGACGTGTAGAGTCACAGCTGAACAGGGAGCCCACGATCGAACCTGAGAATCTCTCATCAGCTGGCCAGCCTGGGTAAATCTTGTATATGAAACACGCCACAACACCTGCGCAGTTATCATATTACAAAGTTACACACAAATTTCGCGACAAAGAGGAAAAGTATTGATTTTTGCTTGTGGGAACGAATCCAATGCACCACACCAAAAAAACCGTATCGTCAATTGATGCAATCGACCATTTTACTGACTTTACGATGACAGCCCAAAGACAAGTTGTGTTCAGAAACACGAGCTATATTTGATTGAACGATTTTACTGTCATACAATTTCTTATTACTAATGAAGTTGGAACGCAACAAAAATATTGTTTTTGTTAGTTCAGTACTCATAGAATTGAGTAGTAGTAGAACTAAAAGTACTCCACCAATATTACAAACCACGTAAGTAACTTATAATCATCAATCTTGTTAATTATATCCCATGATTCATCGAACATCCTCTTTGTCATGAATTATGAAAGGAATAGGTTTTACTCCTATATAGAACACATAATCCTGGTTTTACCAAGGTCTCAGCCGAATTACTTTCTAGTAATCCATTCTGTATAGGTCCCATTGTATCAATTGTTTTCTTTTACATACTAATATTTCACTCGTAAATCTAAATGTACGTATATCTCGTACTATAAATGGTATATTGTCAGAGTACTTACCTAAATAATGGAGTAGAATAGAATAAAATAGAAATCATTTATTGTAAAGCTGTGTACAAAAAAGGTGGACATAATGGTTTAGTTACAACAGCTACCCGATTATGGTCATACAATGAGTAATAACAGTAGGTACATCGAAATATTCTTAAAAACTAGCTATATTGTCTCATATACAAAAAAATGCATTATTAATATTATAAAATACTCTCTGGAGAAGCCATCATTTTAACTTACATTTGAATTCGTTACCTTCTAACCCCCTTATTCATAAACGTCTATCAAACCTATATTAGTTAACTAGCCGCTAATGTTCGTTTGTCCTTATCTGTCAGTTTGACATATGTGCTTGTGGGACAGTGACAACAGACATTTTAGTTAGCAGAGGTTTGTTAAGTTTTATGAATACGGTGATAAGACTTTGATTTTGATTGTAATGAATACAGAGTGAACCATACTGTTCCTATTGATGCGGTAAGTTACGTACCTATGTGCAAATCTATTCAAGGTATGGTAATGATACTTTTGCAAACTTGTATATTCTGACAGTTCAACTAATTCGGAATGCAAGTATGTGGAAACAAGTATAGGTAGTGCCACCAGAGTTGAGGTCACGCACCCTACAACATGGCATGTATTGACAGCGGGATTTTGAAATTACTATTATTATTACAAGCTTTTATTTGACTTCCCCTGTTAGTTAGTATGTGTGGGACAAATCTTGCAACTGAATTTAAGACCAGTTCTCCTCAACCGATTGAGCTGAAATTTGGTATACTTACCATTGAGATGGTCTGATGATGGAGTCGGGAGGTGGCCATAGGAACTCTTAAACGAAATGGCGGAAACTTATCGAGATTGGGTTCGTTGGATTTGTCTTCCCGAGCACTTTGGTGCTAAATGATGACCATGGTCCTGATGACGGAGTCTGGAAGTGGCCATAGGAACTCCTAAACGAAAAAATGTAAAATAAAATTATAACAAAAAAAAACTTTTTTAAAAACAAGGTTTTATTCTGAAATGCAGTTGTACTTAGAACGAAAAAAATAATTGTATGCAAGGGTCATGCTGATAAATGTTATTTGAGGGTATACGTATATATGGACGCTCGTCTTTTTAGATGTGGGTAGTCTGTTTACCACAAGATTATTGGAAATATTTGTAGCAACTTTTTATTGTAATTAAGTTTAATTATAGATAGATAATTTGAAATTCGTTGTTATAAATCGGAATAAGCTAATAGTTTGGTACTTTCTACCAAACTATTTTTACTTGAGTTTGGTAAGATTTGTAACTAATTAATTTAATGAAGTCATATTTAGACTTGTTGTGGGATCAATTGTTATTTTTATATTGATTCTGTAATAATGAAATATAAATAAGGATGACATTTGTAACAATAAGTAAAATAGTCTTGTTATTGATGGATAACCTAACTAGCTATATAAACGCGATGCAACATGGCGGGAGGTCATTCTATTGCCGATTTTCGGAGTGTAAACTTGTCTGAAAGTACGTAATAAATAGTTATTACCGTATTTGAAGTATTATTTCACGATGGGTTCTGAGAATTCAGACCAGGCGCCGACATATACATCAATGTTTATTCGTATATATGAATAAATGTTTTTTCATCAATCTTGCATAAGACTGTATTATATTCTTTATACATAAAATAATTTCGAAAGCTTGTATCGCGCATGAATTTTATCCTCTTTTTTTTCCTGTTTGCGCTACAAGCTTTCGAAATTATTTTATGTATAAAGAATATAATACTTTTTTTTGGATAAAAAGCTTGTTTTTAAAAAAGTTTTTTTTTAATAATTTCGTACCGATGCAAGTTCAACAGTCATTTATTTGAGGCACTCGTCAATTCCATTCGTCTTAAGTATGTATGTAAAGTACAAAATTTTCCATCTATTTTATATTCACTTATCTGTACTCGTTTAACCGTACACTTAAACCGATAGATATTATTGTACAGTAATTCTGCATTTAGGTATTGTATCGACAACATACTTAGGTCTTAAATTTAGGACACCTTTTTAGCTGGAGGCAAAATGTAAAGCCTAAGTTTGTCATAACTTAGTAAGTATTTATTACGTAATAATTAGGCAATAATACTAAATTGGTTTGTTTAACACGCATATAGTACATACTTTGTTACATACTTAGGTAATTCTGTATGTATTTAACTTACCACTTAGAAATAACTAGACTAAGTCAGTACTGGAATAAAAGATCTAGATTTATAATGAAAAAATAAAACCGGTCAAGTGCGAGTCAGACTCGAGGGTTCCTGGGTTGATGAGCTACCCCAATTAATGGGATCGACAATGGTAACCCCGTTGCAATTAAAACAGGGAACGTTAAAGGATGAACGCTATCCCAAAATAATTCCGCCGCCACCAATCACAAATGCTTACTCCAAATTAACGCCGCAGCCCCGCGATACCGAAGGATTCAGTTTAGCGCCGGCGCCAATCGGTCCAGTCCGCGCTACGAGCCATCCAGTTTAATGCCGCCGTCATCAGACTCCAATACCTACTCCAGCTTAGCACCGCCGCATTGCGATGCCGAATGGTACAGATTAGCGCCGCCGCCGCCGCGACATGGACCGTTCAACTTAAGGCCGTCGCAGACACCGCAGCCCCTTACCGATCAGTCCAGATTAACAACGCTGCCGCCGCACGGCGTGCCAACCAACTTAGTACCTCCGCAGGTGCTTCACCCACATTCCAGGTTATGGCCGCCGCTACCACAACGTACTACAAATCGACACGCCCAAAACTCAGAAACGCAGCAGAATACACCGTGGCAATTTTTCGCGCCCACACCGGGCGGCAAAATGGTCAGCAAAAATATAACATATAAAAATACGACACCACAGAGGTGTACAAGACACCGGGTGGCCCAGAACAAGAACCTCCCACCTACGCCGCCGAAAAGGAAACAAACGCGCCCCCTATACCTAAGCACCACACCACCATAACACCCACAGAACAAGTTGAGATAAATGCTAAAACATGGAAGCTCTAGGCAGCCTGGAAGGAAAACTATCCCCGGGCCTGTTAAATTGGACCAAATCATGAACGAGGGTTAGGAACTTTCAACTGGGGCAAGGAGAAGACCTGGAACCAGAAGATGAAGCTATATTATACATCGCAGACTCCTTCCTATTTAATACAAATACTACAAATGAAAATAAAAAGAGGGACAGAGAAAGTCCGGGCAGCCCAGTGATTGCCAAAAACAAATGTAACCACCCATCCCCCTCACCTAAGATAACCAACTCCCACAGCCCAAATATGCCCAACTCACACAGAAGAGAAGGGACATGCCCAGCAAATAACGCCACGCCAACCATCCAAGAAGCCACGGAAGAACAAGAAACGAACAGCAATGAAAACCAGCAGCAAGTCACAGAAGCTCTAAATATGGTCAGAAAAGACAACCAGCCACAAACCATCCCTGTGATAGCTGGAAACAACAACAGCTTCAAAACATTTGGATCGGAGCCACCCGCCTTTTCGTGCTAACGGATGGAAGGTCAGACGGGTGGAAGACTATCACAGTGCTTTTTCCGGATTGACTTCGATACGCCAAAGATTAAACCAACGACCTAGGTCAGTGATTGCCTCTTGGAGGTATCGCCGGATAAAAGTGTACTTACAATGAGTCGTAAAGAGCACAGTGTCGTTCGCGAATAACCCCAGTTGCACTTTAGGGTGCCTGGGAATGTCCTTCATGAATAAAGAATAAATAGTGGGATAGAGCACGGAGCCTTGTGGGACTGAGGCCCGAATGGGGCGTGGGACCGAGTCCGCTCCCTCTACTCTATATTGAAAGCGTCGATTCCTGAGAAAATCTCCTATAGTGAGTACGACTCTGTGAGGCATACCGACCTGATATAACTTGTATATCAGCCCGTTATGCTAGACCTTTTCGAAGGATTTCGCTTTCGCCACGTTGAGAAAGATCGCACCGGTCCTGAGCCCCTGGAATCGAGAGAAACGTCCAGCAAGTACTCGGTGACGCAGTGCACCTGTTGGGCGCACGAGTGTGCAGATCTAAAGCCGAACTGCTCCTCGATGATCACTTTATTCTCAGCCCTAAATCTGAGAATACTAGTGAGAAGTATCCGCACATATAGCTTTGCCTATAAGAGGCAGGCAAGGTCGGGGTTTACCGGGCCTCGCTATCCCTTTGACCGCATATGCCCAAATGATTCGTCCTGTTTTAAGTCTATGATCAGCGGTCACTCACAGTAAATAGGCCCAATGATATTATTCTAAAATGCCCAGGGAGGCAGTGTTTTACTAATCGCATTTATTGTATTAAAATCAGAAAGATTGTTCCTTATCAACGTTACAATTTTGAAAACGTAGAGTGAGTAGTGTATATATAAGTAGTGTGTACTTACTATATCTAGAAAAGGAAAATTCTTCTATTTTGCCCAGGTTATCGCACATTAGGTCACGTCGTTCCTTCTACAGTAGAAACAGTACTAAGAATATTTTTAATAAGCTATTTTTGTTCCAAAATTTGAATTCACTTATCCGAATTTATCATTTTTTCTATAAAATCAAACGCCTAATTCATCACGTAATCATTGAAAGTCTATTTATATTATTCACTCGCAAACTTTTAACGAGAAAACTTTCACCAAATTTTTACTTTTAAGGAGCAAAATTACTTTCTGAAAAGAAAAAAACATTGAAGACGTTAATGTTTAATTCTTATCTATCTATCTATCTGTCTATATATATCTATACATCTATCTACCTATCTATCTATACATCTATACATATAATAAAGCTGTAGAGGTTCGAAAATCTGTACATTGAAGATATTAACAAAAAAATCGATTAAGGGGTCTTAGAATCGATAACAGAACACATTTCAACAGTTTTTAGAATTTGTGTCTGTTTGTCTGTCTGTTTATTTGTCTCACAATCACGCGAAAACTAGCCAATAGATTTCGATACAATCTTCACTAATAAGTTTAATGGATCTTCGGACAGGTTATAGGCTATAAAAAACATGCAGATTGGGAATGAAAGGGGGTGAAAAGAGGGGTTAAACTTTGTATGACAAGTCCTTTAATTAATGACTTACAGGCTTGAAAATTGGTAAGCATATAATTGGAAGCAAAACAAAAAGAATCCCATTCAAAAATTGTACAATAAACAGATAATATGTGAAAAAATGGAGGGTAAAAAAGTGCTTAGGGGACAAATAACCAAAAATCCCTCAACCCATTGTAACTGTTTCAAATGAGAGATTTAATTATGTTAGTTAGTTTTCAACATTGTCAAACCAGTGCCTTGAACTTCGTCTACCTATAATTGATATATCTTCGTTATTAGAGTGGTCGAGTGTGATAACGGTGTCATCTAAGGGCCTACAAAATACCACAAATTTCTCACTATTCCCACTAATATTATAAATGTGAAAGTTCAGATGTTTAGATGTTTGGCTATTTGTTACTCAATCACGCAAAAACGGCTGACCGGATTATGATGAACTTGGTACGCAACGAGTTTATAGCCTGGATTAACATATAGGATACTTTTTATCCCTTCATCATCCCTCAAATAGAGAAATTCGGGGGTGGATGTGAATTTCATAGATCCAGTATCATGTAGAATATTTACAATACCCGCTGACTTACGAAAATTCGTCTCAGCCAGTGTTAGTCTGAGCTCCAAATATGCACATAGTTGTCACGAATCGTAGGGTCAAGATACAATAAGGACGCATCGTGAGGCGAGTGTAGACTGTTGTAAATTCACAATATTTGACGTTTGGCGTGTCAGAAACGTGCCATTATACAGCTGCCATTCGTTCAAGTCGAATCGAAGTTAATGTAGATTATTTACTACATGCACAATTCAATAATTTGAGTCTTATAGTTGCTAAGATAAAGTAGGCATTTTCATGTAAAGTTTTTGGTTTTACCAATGTACGTGTATAATGTCGCTACCAATTGATTATGATGAGCTATTATTATAAAAGATTTCGGATATTTGTGACTTAATTATCTCAAAACCAAAGCGACTCATGTGAATGTGAATGTTTACCGCATTTCAGTACTTGAAGATCTATTTATTACTTACATGTGTAATTGTAAGCAAAACATAATAGATTTACGTTACATAGGTACTGACTTACAGCCTTTAAAGCGCTTGCGTTTTAAATCAATACTTGCTGGCCCATTGAGCCTAAATAACTTTACTGTTTATAAAATTGGAGATTAAATAGCTTGGACGTAGACAATTATTGTCAGCATTGACTGACCAGCGCTTTGATATATGCCTACATAAAAATTATAGAATTTTCACTCCTCTAATTGATGGTTGAGAAATATAAAACAGGTTTTTTTTCTTGAACCTGACTGGCTTTTTGTAGGCCGGGCCCAATAAAGCGATAGTGAGTGCGCGTTTGTTTGGAGAGTGGCCTGGGGAAAATCCAGGAGAAACCTCCAACGAGACCACACGGGGGGTTTAAACACTGCAACTGGAATACTCTAAGAGTATGCGCTCCAGTGAGATTGGTTGAGCGGCTTCAACCAAATCTGAGGTGTGGGTGGAATCAAACTACTGGGAGTTTTGTCGCTGTTTCACTAAACCAAGCCTAGCTGAGAAGAGACCAGCTAGGAACTCTGTAAAGGTGTACCCCGGAGGGTGGTGCAGGACTAATAACGACACACAACTGTGGTTAAATATTGATTGATTTATTGCTAGAAAATACATGGTTTATATACTAGAGAGTTCCTTTGTTCGTATGCATTCTTGTGGAAGTAATATACTTCTCAGGTTACATCGTAAAATAGGTAAATCATGTTACAATAAATAATATGTAATGTGATACAATCGAATTAGTTAAATGGTGCGTTAAATAGGTTAATGGCGTAATAAGAGTAATCGGTTATTTGATACCTTAATGCATGTGTGTGTGTACTCACACTACAGCTTTCCTCTTTTTTTTTTTTAGACAAAAATAGTATGCTTCAGAAATCTATTTTTGGCTAATGTGTAATGTACATGTATCTCTAAACGGTATGTAATATAAATCTTAACGCTATTTGGTTATACAATTTTTTCTAGTTTAGTATAATAAAATTCTTAATGCTACTTGGGTATACAATTTTTCTTAGTTTCTACGTTTCATGTTTCTTACATGATTGTGTTCTACAGATTTGCTCTAACATATGTTTAATGTCGTGTTAGCAGTTAATATGATATTTGTTACATGCTATAGGACACTCTTTTAATTATGATGATAGCGGTTCCTTATTTGGATCTGGATGGCGGGATTTGATCTTATGTTTTATTTGTCGTAATTGGTTTTGAAATCATATTTATCTTCATTTGTATCCTCTGTTCCGTGCGGTTCGCTGTTCCCCTTTCTTTTTCAAACAAAGTTTTGTAATAAAAAAAAAATAATGTCTTCTCCAGTTGTGATCGATCCTGTTTTGTTGGCCGTGGTGGAGCGGTCGCTGGCCTTTGCCGCGCTCTACTGCGTGCCTTTTTATGTGGCGGCGTGCCGCCTAAGGGAGGGCACTGTGGAGTTCGTGAGCGGGTTTGGGGCGCCCGTTGGGCATCCCCTGCTGTGTCCCCTGAATCCGCTCACGAACTTGGAGTCATTCTTCTGGGCGGAGTTGGGGCTGTGTGGTCCACAGGGTGAGCTCTACTTTGTGGACCACCAGCTGTCGCCTGACGGCCTCTTCTGGTTCGTGCGGTGGCGCCGGGTGGATTGGTTGGCGAATGCCATCGATCTGGCCCTAGGGGCCGATAGTGATGTGGACTTTAGTTTGGAGGAGTGATAGTGTTTTTTTTTTTGTGTTATTATTGTTTTGTTTATTATTGTTATTATTATTATTTTTCCATATATTTAATTATTTTTTTTTTTTTTACTAATGTATAAATAGTTTTTCTACCTGTTTTTTGTTTTAATTAAATTATAACTAGCATCCTCTTGAGATTACTGTAATCTATACTTAAACTCTATGGGGTAAGAATCAAAGTTGTACATTGGATTTACTTTCTTAATTATGTTACTAGTTATACGGCATAATTTGCCGAAGACTAACTCATATGGTGTATATTTGGTTGATATATAGAGTTGCTCCCTTCGCATCATTTTCGTTGGTATAATCAGGTGTTATTTGAAAAGGGAAAATGGTTTATTTAATTAATGGGGTTTTTCTTGATCCTTATCTCGTAATAATATTAATCTATTCTATTATTAATTATATTAATATTGGTTTTTTTTTTGTAATTGAATGTGAACGCTCGTTGTGATGGCGTTTTTTTTTTTGTATAGTATTTTATAATTTTTGTCGAATTCCCATGTGGAATTTATATAATTTATTTATGTTTTTGTCGTTATACGCGGCGTTTTGTCGTTTTTCCTTTTTTTACGGCGTTTTATTATGTCGTCGTTTTCGTATGTTTTTCATACGTACGTGTTTAGTTTCTTGGTTTTTTTTTTTTATACCGTATTAAAGAAAACAGTGGCTCTTGTAAGCTCTTATCTGTGTCTTATTTGTCATTTATTTTTATTGCGCATACATTTTCTTTGGACGTCATTGCGCTTTTTTTTTTGTTAGTCACTTATTATTTAACTTGTGACAAAGTGTGCACTACTCATTGCGAACTTGCGAAGGTACATTGCATGCAAATAAAATTATATGGCCGGCCGACCCTTAATTATTACTACAGTATACAAGGATTTTATACATAATTATATTTATGTAGAGCGCGCATAATACCTTAAGAGGTATTGGTTTACAGGTCTGACAATTCTTTTAACACAAATTGTGTCCAAGGACTTTTACATGATTGATGCTCGATCGAATTATGTTCGAGTCAAGGATTTGTTGTTCGCCTAATAGACAGTTCTTTTAACACTTTATAACAAATAGTGCCCAAGTATTTCCACTCGTTTGATGCTCGATCGAAACGTGTTCGATATCCAAGGGTTTTGCTGTCTACCTTGTATTCTGGTGTACCTTGCTATTCGTCACATATTTAATTATTCAATGGTCCCTCTCGGTACTATCACTGAGTACGGGGAAACACATTGTTTTATTTATTTCTTAAATAAATTTGTCTTAGTATTTTTATCCTGAAATCTTCAACATATAAGAATTTCATCGACTTTTAGATGATCAGGCTAATCGTCTAGTGAAATACTTATGTGTATCCGTTTTTCGGATTATTATATGGGCGCGGGAGAAGATTATAGTCACATAATGGTTCTAAAGTTATGATTCCGTTGTTTAAAATTGTTGCTGTTTTTTTTTGTATATTTTATAATTACTACGAATTATTTTAATTGGCTTTTAAATTTTTTTTTTGCCATTTTTATTTGTTTTGCTCGTATCCTCGGACACCTTCACTACATCTTCTCCAATCTTTACAACTTACTTTATGTAAAGATTGGAGAAGATGTAGTGAAGGTGTGCCCCAGAGGGCACACTAGGGAAGTAAGTACACACAACTGCAGTCGAATATTAATTGATTTATTGTCTAGAAAATACATGGTTTATATACTAGAGAGTTCCTTTGTTCGTATGCATTCTTGTGGAAGTAATATACTTCTCAGGTTACATCGTAAAATAGGTAAATCATGTTACAATAAATAATATGTAATGTGATACAATCGAATTAGTTAAATGGTGCGTTAAATAGGTTAATGGCGTAATAAGAGTAATCGGTTATTTGATACCTTAATGCATGTGTGTGTGTACTCACACTACAACTCAGCTAGGCCCGACCTGGGTCGGACAAACTCTACCCGGTATGCAGTGGTATCGGGACGAATAGGGACTATATGTGTCTGCGATATCGCGATCGTGCGGTGGACATCCCCGCCGGCGGGGTAATTTTGTGTCTATTTTAAGGACCCATAGAAACCGTTACAAATCTTTTTGGTTACTATAGGGCAGCTTATCCAAAACACTAATTCAATGTAGGTAACATGAAAACCTGGATTACCTAACTGATTAGTTTATACATAATTGTAAAATGATAATATGCGCGTAGGTAGTTAAAAATATTACTACTGTTTTAAATTACAAATTGAAGTTAAGGAAGCGCGAGTCTTTTTGGTAGATGTCACTCTGAGTACGCATCCCCAAGGCTTTGTAAGAAAGAACTGGTTGAAGGATTTGGTAACCGAGTGTGATTACTGATTTTTCATACAGCTCAGTTAAAGTGATTGGCTGCGTATGTCAGGATGTCACCGATTCGATTGTACGTTTTGGAAAGTGTTTCTTCACTAGAAAAATAACTATGATTAAGGGAGAATTTACGTGTTATAACGTGTTTGTCTTAGTAAACTACAAGTACATATGAAAAAGATTTTCTTAGTAAACTAGAAGTATTAAATAAATTTTCATACAGAGGGATAATGCGTAGAGACATGTGCCCAAGGTGTTCACTGCAAGTAGAGCGTGTCATATTGTTGTAGGTCATTACAGATCTTGGGTTATAATATAGGACTCCTAACACGTTGCAATTCGAGAAACATAGAAGTTTTTGTTCCATTCAATCATAATATGTTTTCCCCTGTAGTCGCTATCATCGAGCATGTCAGTACTAAGGTTCGGAAAGTAGGGAATTGGGAAACTTCATAGGATAAGAACGAATGTGTATACGTACGCAACATCTAATCATGACACCACTATGCTACATGGATTTGATGACGTAGTTTCTTAGCACACATTGTGTTTCGTTACGTAGTATAAGAAATCATAAAAATTATTTGTACGTATAAATGCTCCGCCTATTACATCCTACTTCAAGACACATGCCTCCTTTCATGAACAAGGGGGCCCATTTCACTTGCTAATATATTTATATAAATAAGAAACTTTGTAAGGTTATAACTTTGAGACGTAAAAACGTTTCAGTACATTTTGAGTGAGTCACTCAAAGATAAGTAGTTTATAACCTAACCTGCAGAATATATCTACCAAGGGGAAGGAATAGTCAGTAAACGTTCACGCGAACGAAGTCGCGGGCAAAAGCTAGTACTTAAATAAATATGATAATTTACAATTTGAACAGACAAAAACAGATAAACATGAACGCGACCGTAAACATCTTCAAATATCTGTGGTCTCTCACAAGTCGCAACTAGCGCCAGCGTACAATCACTAAAACATTGACAGATTTCGCGATTTCGTGAAGTGACGTTAGGTAGATCAAACTGTCATTTTTAGTATGCAAAATGGCATTTAGATCAACCTTATGAAAGATCGAAAACATTACGTAATCATCCCTCGGAGCGTATATATATAGCTTTCTAATCTTTCGGTCCGTCTTTATTATTGGTCGTTACAGGCGCTACACGGAATGGGCGTGCGTTCGGAACTCAGATTGCAAGTAATGCATTGATTTAAGGACCATTATTATTTAATTCACTCCACTTCTAAGAATTTTAGTGCCAAGATTTTTAAAACGAGCTATTGTGCTGCAAATGGTTATAATGAGTTTTGTAAAAGTAGATTTCTGTACCAATATTTTAAAAATATTTTATGTTGATTAAAAAAAATGTGATTTCAAAGTAATACGAGTACATAACATGGGTAAGGTCTCAAATTGTACATGTAATTAATTTAATCTTTAAATATAACTGCAGTTAAATCAGTATCAATCTAAAACTTTTTTTCATATCACCTGCATGAAAATGTCAGTATCAACTCATTGATTCGTAACAACACGCGAACCAAACATTTTGACAATCATTATGTTTGTATATATTTTTTATAATTATGGGCCTAACATTGCTTACTCAGTTGATGTATTTAATAGTTTTGCCTACATCTAGGTGATTATTGCTCTTTTGCGTATAGATTCAGGTTAATTACTCATTAAGTACAGGATATAATTTTATAAGACATTTTTATATTTATATATCTGTTTTTATATATTTTTATATATCTGTATAAAAAAAACTCTTGCGTTACTGACACAACAATTGACAGACAGCGCACAGCCTAAACCGCTGAAGCTATAAGCATGACATTTGGAACATATATTTTTTAAGTACGTAGGCGGTGGGTGTACTAAGAAAGGATTTTTTGAAATTCAACCCTTAAGGGGATGAAATAGGGGTTAAACCGTTGCGTGCAAATCATCGATTTGGAAAGCTATAGACTTGACGTTGTTATAAAAATTCATCCCCTAACGGGGTCAACAAGGGTTGAAAGTTTGTATGGGAAACATGTCGTTTTTAAGTAAGAAGTTTAAAACTTCGGCCAGCACTTAATGTACAGTCAAAACCATAGACTAAAAAAATACAAGTTTACCCTCTGAGGGGGTAAACCGGGGTTGAAAGATTTAGAACTATAAACTTAATACTTCGTTCATAGACCTAGGTCATTAAATTATAACAAAATTATTTTCAGAGTTTTTGAATATTCATCCTCTGCAGGGGTGAACAGGGGGTTAAAAGTTTGTTTTCGATGGGGAGCAAGTATTTTTTAAAGCAATCAATGTAAAGCAATAAAACTTAACGGTATAGACCGAGTTATTAAATCTTCATTTTAACCGATTTAAAAAAAGGAGGAGGGTCTATATTATACGCTATGTCACGTCATCTTTTTTATGTATGTTCACTGATTTCTCTGTCTTTGATTTCTTTTAATTTGGCGAACTTACGAAAAAAAATTAACAAACTATAACTAAAAACACAAAAAAGAAAAAAATAAACAGGTGGCTCATTTAGATCGGTCAGTATGGGAAAGTCTGAAACTATAAGATATACGAAGATCTGTTCATAGGAACCATGTCATCGATTTTAATAACAAGATAACTGCATTCATACATTTAAAAAAAAACTGTACTTGGCTCAGGAATCGAACCCGGTCGTTTTGAAAAAAAAAACTAACACTATTTCTATTTATATATCGGTTGTGTAGGTCTTAATCAATAAATGTTTCTATGAAACATGATGTCTAAAATGAATAAAATGCATTGTTTTCACATACTTTAATTTATTTTAGTAGGTGTTCGAAGTGACGACCGTTACAATATTCAACGAGTCACTATGTCACTATGACAATCAAGCCGCGTGTCTCTGAATGAATGTTAGGACAGCCATAGAGTACAACAGGCCGCCACCGCAGGCCGCTGCAGTGTGTGACAGGCTTAAATCGGTATACCTATATAACAAGTTGCGACACCAGCAAAGAGGTACAAACAACCATAGAGACAATTTTACATGCCTGAACTTGTGAATATTGTAACGGTGGTCACTTCTAATACCTACTAAAATAAATTAAAGTATGCGAAAGCAATGCATTTTTTTCATTTTAGACATCATGTTTCCTAGAAGTGCTTAAGACCTACACAAACGATATCTAAATAGAAATAGTGATAGTTTTTTTTTTCAAAACGACCGGGTTCGATTCACAATTGTGGACTGCCAACTATCTAGGTGGCGAGGATGGAAATGCTGTCCCGTCGAACGATTTTCTTGTCAAAAGAATTATTTACATACTCCTTTTTATCGTGCGGCTTGCCATGGAATGAACTATTTGTAGAAGGAAAAGAAAATCTTAGTGCTACTCTTCTGCCTTGCTCATCGGTTTAAGAAACATAATCGCGTCCATCACTACAGTCAGCTCGCAAACAAGGATGTTGTGACACTTTCAAACATTATGATGCAGTGCGAAAAATACTTCATACTTTTCGGTCTCCGGTTATACGTAAATCCATATCACATATAGATGAAAACGCGAGCGCAGCGATCGCGAAAATTTTCAAACATTATGATGCAGTTTGGAAGATACTTCATACTTTTCGGTCTCCGGTTATAAAGTCATATGACAACTAGATGAAAACGCGAGCGCAGCGAGCGCGATATTTTTCGGACATTTAATACAATGGCGGAAAATACTTCATACGAGTCGCCAGAGATCTTTCCACGAGCCTTAGGCTCGGTTTTATAAAGATCCGTTAGACCTTATGTTGGTTTGTTATGTCAAAAAATGTACTGAGTTACTGAAATTTGATCTGACATTTGGTCTAACGGATCTTTATAAAACCCGGCCTAAGTAACCTAGTTAACATCGGTAGTATCCAAAACATTACAACATCGCAAAGCACACGATGTAAGTATCTGGTTACTTTTTAGGGTTCCGTACCCGAAGGGTCCAAATGGAAAACACAGAAGAGACACACAGAAGCTACGCAGCAAACAGTATTAAAATAGTCGACATACGGTAATCCACCTATATGCCTTCGCAAAATTCCCTATGCTGTTGTTGTGCTTCATCATCAGGCCTTCTCAAGTTCCTTTACAGAGGCGTCTAAATAGATAGGTACTATCAAAAGAGTCTAATGACATATTATTAATAACTACTTAAATACCTTTAAAACATGCCTTAAAATACTGTTCTGATCCATCATCAGATCCTCAGCAGATCATGTATAGAAGCTACAGTACTCAGCAAGCACAGTCTAAAGAGCCCAAACACGAATAAGTTACTACATGCCATCGCAAAGTTCTCTATAGCATGGTTTTACTCCATCTTCAGATCCTCAGAGTTAAAGTGCATGTACTCCATACCAGATTATATGGAAATCGTAAATGCTGGCCCAGCAGTTCCGGAGAAAATGCACTCACACGCACTTTAGCAAGTGACAAATGTTTACTGCAGCGCCCCCTGGCGAGTTATCATCGTAACTCCTAGCTAAATTTCTGCCCGACTAAACTTCAAACCTATTGTAGAAAACCGTTTCTAAATCGGTCAAGCCGTTTCGAAGATATTGATGTGCACACACAAACAAACAAACAACCTCTCACCCTAAACGCATATACCTTATCCGTTCCGCCGTGGGTAAAAGAAATAAAACTTGCGTGGACGTTATCCGATACAATAATAAAACAATTGAAAGTTTATGGCAGAAATGTTTTTATATTCAAATTAAGAGTTATTTTCATTGACTGCAATTTAATACCAGTTGAGCCCGGAATTTTGACGTATTATACGGACATTGCAATTTTACACAAAAAATAAATGGCGATTGGCATGTATTCATATTCATGTCCTAGTCCATTAAATAACACCAGCACACACACTCACACAGCACTTGTTCTTTTTTCCGTTGTCCCAGTTGGAGGCTTAGGCCTGCAAGATGTTCTTTTTAATTTCCATTCCACATTTATTTGTGACGCAGCATCACGGCGTTCAGCCATAAGCATTATTTGCTTTTTGGTTCGTCATGACATTCTGCCACTAAGATTATTAAAAAAATAAATAAACGATGTTTGCTATATTTTGCTGTTTGATTTATATAAAATCGACATGAACATAATAAATAACACATTATTAACACTATCCAATAATTTTAATTGCAAATTTAACTACAAAAATACACATTTAAAATATTTCATCTAAATATTAGCGGTAAAAATGTCTACTCAAACCGTGAAGGTATTTTTTAAATCATTTTGGAGGCAAAGTTGATTTTTTTTCATTCTGTAATTGCATTTATATGCGTTATTGAATTTGTTACCTATTTGAATTGTTAAATAATCTGTTTGTTTGCCTTTTAGAAGTCATGCTTATCTTCATGTTTTATATAATAAGCATTTTACAGCCCGAAATCGTGATGATCGTGTTTTGGTCTTTTAATCTATTATTCTTCGACAGTTTAGATTATAATGCTAAATTGTTTTCTTAAATAAGTTTATCTACCCATCTAGAGATAAGCATACATAAAAAATTAAAAGAGGTTATAATTTTTGACAATTAACATGAATGACAAGCTGTCAGTGTCGTTCCATAGGATAGGTCGATCCTAACGTGCTTTCGTAATATCTTTTTGTATTAGTGTTTTATATTCAATTCGAGTTGGAAATTGAACGAAATAAATAGTAATATATGTTTTAGTTATATTTTTGTCTGATGTACGTTTAATTTCTTTAGAAATTAAAGTTTGTAATTCTTGAAGTTTTTTTTTAATTAATTTCATTGCATATTTGCTATATGTACTCGGCCGGCAACCCCTTACTTTCCGGCCTCTGTAGTAATGTACTATTACAGACTCCATATCCCTTCCTCTTAATATACTGATAGACTCGAAATAGGTGGAACTATAATACTTTCCATCATCACTAATTATTGAATATAAAAAGTACAATTCTTTTAAGCAATCATTGGTTTTTATATAATACACTAGTTTTGTGGAAGTCAAGTGGAAGTCGTTTATATCGTACCTCCTTCCTTAAGGGATGATTTCCGGTATAAAAACTATCCTATGTCCTTCCACGGGATAAAAACTATCTCCATGCCAAATTTCATCTAAATCCGTGCAGTGGCTTAAGCGTGAAGAGGCAGCAGACAGAGTTACTTTCGCATTTATAATTTTACAAGTATGAATATAACAAAATATCAAGTTTTGGAAGAACGTACGGGTATGTTTTCCTAAGAGGTCATTTTGAAACGAGATTTGTTTGAATAAATATTGATAATTTAAATAAATATGCCAAATAAGGTATTTCAAAATTTATTGAACACTAGCTTTTGACCGCAACTTCGTCTGCGTAGAACTCGTTAATCGTGCCCGTGTTAGAATTTAATTGCATTTTTTTAATTTAGGCGCTTACCTAGTCATCGCTCCTTCCATAAAAATTTCCACTCACTTAAGGAATGATTTCCGGGATAAAACTATCCCGTCCTTTCGCAGGACTCAAACTATCGCTATACTAAATTTAATCTAAATCGGTTCTGTGGTTTACACGTGAAGAGGTAACAGATAGACAGACAGACTTTTACTCGTACTTCACTCCCGGACCAATCAACACAAATGGTCGGTCAGGACAGCGGCTAGGTTTTAATTATGAATCTTGGTACTGATGTGGAATTACATTGCAATCTTACTGGTAAGGGGTGGCTTACAGCATTACATAACATAATAATTAGTTAAGTCCATGATACAATAATATACTGCGCCAGGTATGACAATCCGGTACATCGGTTAGTAGTGTGGGTGACACGAGTTACGTCATCAGCCGTGCATCAGCCTATCGATGGTATGCGCACGTATGTGTGTCGTCGACTGTGACGTAAATGGTATCACGATCCGGATTGTCAGAACTTGTTTTTTTAGACCATGGGTACCTAAATCAGATTGAGAGCGTATCAATCTATCACTATAGTACCGAGCGGTAAGGCACGCGACATTCAGTCTGGAGGTCGCGAGTTCGAACCCCGGCTCGAAGAACGAAGTAGTCCGTTTTGTGCTACGATTTTGTTCACACCGTAGGACAAACCGGACAAAAAATTCCGTTTTGTTCTACGACAGCATATGTCAAATTTCGTAGGACAAAACGGACATGAAAATCCGTTTTGTTCACTGCTTAGAATTATTAGGGTTTTAAAAAAACATGTACGAAGTATCATTTGATATTAAGGAAAGGCTATCCATTGCAACTGACACCCTCAACATGCGTGAGTTTGCGATTACTCATTCCGCTGTCTATGGAAGCTCTGCGCGTAATTTCGTAAATATTTAGTACATATTAGTTGATTTTTGAAACACTGGATCACATCTGAAAAACCTATCCGGTTATTTTGTTAGAACAATAAATAGCTATCCTTTTTGAAAGTTTGTCTGTTTGAAAGTTCCATGAAAGTTTATTTTTACGATGATATTTATGATTTTTTGGAATGAGGTACCACGGCATTTTTTAATTCTTGTTCGGTTATTTTGTTTCTTTTTCAGTCCACAGTATTTTTTGTGTAGTGTAATTCTACATTACTTCTTCACACTGAAAGCTCAATCTTCGTGACGTATTTTCGTCAGATCTCTGAATGGGCCTTGCCTTAACAATATGCTTTCGGTGATGTTATACATCGTGAGCAAAACCGGTCTAATCCAAACGAAGTCTAGTTTTCTCTCTGGGTTGGAAGGCCCTGAACCGATACTGTTAAATAAAATTTTTGATAAAAAATAAAAACCGACTCCAAAAAAACACAGAAAAGTAAAAAAATAATTGCCTAACTTTTTAATATTTCAATATGAGAATAATACTCTTCTTATTGAACAAATGTAGACGTATTGTAATTTTTGTAGTCGGTGCCATACAAAGAAATGGCCTCAAATTGATGAAATTGTTGTTGAATTGGTATATTAAAATGACTAAATGTAATTAATTTTGAATTTCTTTAGTTGTTAGTTGCACGGCCAACAATGTTTTCTGCTTCGCCTTAAGGTTGGCTGGTAGAGAATACCATACGGCATTAAGTCTGCCTTTGTACTATAAGGTTTCTTTTGTGCAATAAAGATTAAATAAATAAGTAAATAACACCGATAGCAAGAATTTACAATACGACTGATTGTTGGTACCGACTACAAAACTTAGAATACGACAGTGTTAATAGTATATTATGCAACTGGTGTATAAGAAGGGTATAAAAAGGCGAGTGGTGTGAGCCTTGGCGAACATCGCAAGTAAAGACACCACGAGCCTTTTTATACCAGTTATACACCGTTGCATACAATACTTTTTCTACAACTTATTTCAAATAAAAAGTAAGTATTTTCAGACTTTTCATGCGCCATATTTTCCCTTAGTAATTGTACAACTTACCTACGCAATTTCTTCAGTAATGCTATATAACTTCTTCGTGGATTTTTAAAAGAATCAACATACCTACACATTTTCTTCATGAACACAAAAAAATCGTTTTATTTAAGTAATATAATCATTTATCAGCTTGAATGCTTTTTAATTTTCAATTAGGAATTTGGTGGGAAATATGACACTTTGTTTATGGTTTTTTTTTTTAATTTGCTAGGCTTGGCATCCGACCTAAACTGAATTCAAATCCGGATCGAATCTCAACTGTTTCTTTTTCATAAATATATGCGAAAATAGATAAAACTTGTTAAATAACACACAAAAGATGATAAATGTATGTATTTATAATTGTAAATAATAGATTATGCATTAGTTAAAAATTATAGCATAGGTACATAAAAATTATAGCAATGTTGCGTTAAGTTGGCAGCACTGATTTTAATCATAAAAGTTTCACTTGAACGCACCACAGAATGACTACTAAACATAATATTTTTAGTAGTCTGTGGCACCCAACTCTGCTTTTATTTTTCATTAAAGTAGGGTAAGGAGTGTGTTTTTGGGCAATAGACTAGATAGACTTTTTACAGAATAAATAAAGTATGTATTTATATTAGAGTTCACGATTGCGTAAGTCGCGAAAAAAAGTACAGGAGTAGAAAAAGTATCAATACGTACTTGTCATATAAACTCCAATTACACCACATTATTATCACTTAGATCATCTCATAACTTGCTCCTAACAGTACCATCATCCTCGTCAAAACTTTATAATTGTTCATTTACATTCCGGGCTGTTCGACTCTGGAACTCCCTTCCAGTTGAATTAAGACGTGCTAAATCGATTGCTATTTTTATTTTAAATCCCATCTTATAGAATATTATTTATCTCTCCCTTAAATTTTTTAATGAATTATTATGGCTGACACTATTTTATACTTACTATTCTATAGCAGTGATATATATAATTATATATTATATGTATGTATATTTTTATGGATGTATCTATACATATAATAAAGCTGTAGAGGTTCGAAAATCTGTACATTGAAGATATTAGCAAAAAAATTGATTGAGGGATCTTAGAATCGATAACAGAACACATATCAACAGTTTTTAGAATTTGTGTCTGTTTGTCTGTCTGTTTATTTGTCTCACCATCACGCGAAAACTAGCCAATAGATTTCGGTACAACCTTCACTAATAAGTTTAATGGATCTTCGGACAGGTTATAGGCTATAAAAAATATACAGATTGGGGATGGAAGGGGGTGAAAAGAGGGATTAAGCTTTGTATGACAAGTCCTTTAATTAATGACTTAAAGGCTTGAAAATTGGTAAGCATATAATTGGAAGCAAAATAAAAAGAATCCCATTCAAAAATTGTACAATAAACAGATAATATGTGATAAAATGGAGGGTAAAAAGTGCGTAGGGGACAAATAACCAAAAATCCCTCAACCCATTGTAACTGTTTCAAATGAGAGATTTAATTATGTTAGTCAGTTGTTGTCAACATTGTCAAACCAGTGCCTTGAACTTCGTCTACCTATAATTGATATATCTTCATTGTTAGAGTGGTCGAGTGTGATAACGGTGTCATCTAGGGGCCTACAAAATACCACAAATTCCCACTATTCCCACTAATATTATAAATGTGAAAGTTCAGATGTTTAGATGTTTTGATATTTGTTACTCAATCACGCAAAAACGGCTGACCGGATTATGATGAAACTTAGTACGCAACGAGTTTATAGCCTGGATGGATATAGGGTACTTTTTATCCCTTCATCGTCCCTCAAATATATGAATTCGGGGGTGGAAGTTGAATTTCATAGATCCAGAATCATGTAGAATATTTACAATACCCGCTGACTTACGAAAATTCGCCTCAGATAAAAGAGAACCAGTGTAAGTCTGAGCTCCAAATATGCACATAGTTGTCACGAATCGTAGGATCAAGATACAATAAGGACGCATCGTGAGGCGAGTGTAGACTGTTGTAAATTCACAATATTTGACGTTTGGCGTGTCAGAGACGTCCCATTACACAGATGCCATTCGTTCAAGTCGAATCGAAGTTAATGTAGATTATTTACTACTTGCACAATTCAATAATTTGAGTCTTATAGTTGCTAAGATAAAGTAGGTATTTTCATGTAAAGTTTTTAGTTTTACCATCGTAGTTTTAAACTAAGTAATGTCGCTACCAATTGATTATGATGAGCTTTTATTATGAAAGATTTCGGATATTTGTGACTTAATTATCTCAAAACCAAAGCGACTCATGTGAATGTGAATGTTGACTGCATTTCAGTACTTGAATTTCTATTAATTACTTACATGCGTAATTGTAAGCAAAACATAATAAATTTGCGTTATTTAGGTACTTTAAAGCGCTTGCGTTTTAAATCAAAACTTGCTGGCCCATTGAGCCTAAATAACTTTACTGTTTATAAAATTGGAGATTAAATAGATTGGACTTAGACCATTGTTGTCAGCATTGACTGACCAGCGCTTTAATATATGCCTAAAATTATACAATTTCCACGCCACTCTATTCTTTTTTTTGAAAAGAAAATGGATATTTGAGAAAAATAAAATAGGTTTTTTTTTCTTGAACCTGACTGGCTTTTTGTAGGCCGGGCCCAATAAAGCGATAGTGAGTGCGCGTTTGTTTGGAGAGTGGCCTGGGGAAAATCCAGGAGAAACCTCCAACGAGACCACACGGGGGGTTTAAACACTGCAACTGGAATACTCTAAGAGTATGCGCTCCAGTGAGATTGGTAGGTAGCGGCTTCAACCAAATCTGAGGTGTAGGTGGAATCAAACTACTGGGAGTTTTGTCGCTGTTTCACTAAACCATGCCTAGCTGAGAAGAGACCAGCTAGGAACTCAGCTAGGCCCGACCTGGATCGGACTGTCTCTACCCGGTATGTAGCGGTATCGTGACGAATAGGGACTATATGTGTCTGCGATATCGCGATCGTGCGGTGGACATCCCCGCCGGCGGGGTAATTTTGTGTCTATTCTAAGGACCCATAGAAACCGTTACAAATCTTTTTGGTTACTATAGGTCAGCTTATCTAAAATACTAATTCAATGTAGGTAACATGAAAACATGGATTACTTTACTGATTAGTTTATACAAATTGTAAAACGATAATATGCGCGTAGGTAGTTAAAAATATTACTACTGTTTTAAATTACAAATTGAAGTTAAGGAAGCGCGAGTCTTTTTGGTAGATGTCACTCTGAGTACGCATCCCCAAGGCTTTGTAAGAAAGAACTGGTTGAAGGATTTGGTAACCGAGTGTGATTACTGATTTTTCAGACAGCTCAGTTAAAGTGATTGGCTGCGTATGTCAGGATGTCACCGGTTCGATTGTACGTTTTGGCAAGTGTTTCTTCACTAGAAAAATAACTATGATTAAGGGAGAATTTACGTTTTATAACGTGTTTGTCTTAGTAAACTACAAGTACATATGGAAAATATTTTCTTAGTTAACTAGAAGTATTAAATAAGTTTTCATACAGAGGGATAATGCGTAGAGACATGTGCCCAAGGTGTTCACTGCGAGTAGAGCGTGTCATATTGTTGTAGGTCATTACAGATCTTGGGTTATAATGTAGGACTCCTAACACGTTACAATTCGAGAAACATAGAAGTTTTTGTTCCATTCAATCATAATATGTTTTCCCCTGTTGTAGTCGCTACATCGAGCATGTCAGTACTAAGGCTCGGAAAGTAGGGAATTGGGAAACTTCATAGGAACATAAGAACGAATGTGTATTCGTACGCAACATCTAACCATGACACTACTATGCTACATGGATTTCATGACGTAGTTTCTTAGGACACATTGTGTTTCGTTCAAATCATAAACATTATTAGTACGTATAAATGCTATATGGGATCGAGTCGACGGCGTTCTCCGGGCTGAAATGAAATGTGTATTTAACGTCAGACTTTCTTGGCCAGTACCTATTACCAACATACATATATATATATATAGGTATTGAAAAATCATATTACCCATTTTGTTTCATTATCCGCCTATTACATCCTACTTCAAGACACATGCCTCCTGACTTTCATGAACAAGGGGGCCCATTTCACTTGGTAATATATTTATATAAATAAAAAACTTTGTAAGGTTGTAACTTTGAGACGTAAAAATGTTTCAGTACATTTTGAGTGAGTCACTCAAAGATAAGTAGTTTATAACCTAACCTGCAGAATATATCTACCAAGGGGAAGGAATAGTCAGTAGACGTTCACGCGAACGAAGTCGCGGGCAAAAGCTAGTATTTATATATTATTTAAGTATAAGTATGTGTATTTATATTGAATAGTTGTTTTGGATTTTTTTTTCTCATTGTAATAGTTTATGCACCACCTACTTTTCAGCTTTATATTTCGTTTCTCTACTACACAAAGGTTGTCTGGAAGAGATCGCTCTTTAGCGATAAGACCGCCCGTTGTTCTGCCTCTGTCTCCCTGTATCTTTGATTTTTTTTATGTGCTGTTTTATTATGTGAGGTGTGCAATAATAGTAGATTGTATGACAAGGGTCTAAAATGAGCCATATTTCCACGAGATAGTTATTTTCCCGAACGAAGTGAGGGAAAATAGTTCGAGGGGAATATGGCTTTTAGACCAGAGTTATACACTCTACTTTTCACTTCGATTGCATATTTCCAGATTTAATGAAATGTAGTAAAGTAGTTCCTATTTTTAAATCTGGCCATAAAGATAATCCTTCTGATTATCGTCCAGTTTCTATCCTGCCTGCGTTTAGCAAAATATTCGAAAAAATAATGCTGACGCAATTGATTTCTCACTTTAATTTACACAATATTTTGCACACACAGCAGTTCGGCTTCACGAAAGGTAGATCGACTACTGATGCTGGTGCAAGTTTGATAAAATTCATTTTGCAGTCTTGGGAAGAGTCACAGGACGCCATTGGAGTCTTCTGTGACCTTTCCAAGGCTTTTGATTGTGTAGACCATGGTACTTTAATTTGTAAGCTGAAATTTTATGGCATTAGAGGACATGCATTAGATCTCATTAAGTCATACCTAACACAAAGAAATCAAAGGGTAGCGATAAATGGAGCTATTTCATCAGATACAGTGGTAGAGATGGGAGTACCTCAGGGATCTATTCTAGGCCCGTTCCTATTCCTTGTTTATGTAAATGATTTACCATATATGGTAAGTCAAAGATCAGGCATTGTAATGTTCGCAGATGACACATCATTACTGTTCAAGGTTAATAGGAAAGATACTGAACTCGTTGAACCAAATAATACCCGAAATTGAATCCGAAAAAAACGAAATGTATAAAATTCTCACTAGCCAACTCATCTTCAAATATCAATATAGATTCAAATATAAAACTTAACGGTGAGACTTTAGAATTTGTTAAGACAACTGTATTCTTAGGTATTACACTGGACTCAAAATTGCAGTGGGGTTCCCACATAACCGCTATAGGAAGTAGGTTGAGCTCTGCTGCTTTTGCAGTCAGGAGAATAAGGCAGCTTACCAATGTGGCAACGGCTCGGTTAGTTTACTTCGCCTATTTTAATAGTATTATTAGTTACGGTCTTATCTTATGGGGATCGGCTGCAGATATCGAAACTGTATTTATATTACAGAAAAGGGCTATACGAGCAATTTATAACTTGGGGTCGCGTGAGTCATTGAGAGAAATCTTTAAGGAAATAGATATCCTAACCCTGCCGTCGCTGTACATATTTGAAATAATCATGTATGTTAGGAAGAATTTATACAATTTCCCAACGAATACTGATAAGTTAATAACTACAAGAAACACTGGGAAACTCAAAATAACTTTTTATAGACTAGTGAAGGCGAAAAAGTCGTTCTTGGGAAATTGTATAAAATTCTACAATAAAATTCCAAGACACATTACTGAACTTACGGATTCTAAATTTAAATCTGTTGTGAAACAGACACTTATTTCAAAAGCATATTATAAGATAAACGATTACATCATGGATAGGGATGTTTGGCAGTGATAGCGTCCCGCACAAGTAATCTAACACAGAAATATTTTGTCCTTAGTATTAAAAAATATGTATATGTTTATACTGTGGTAGCATTTGAATTTTGTACTATTTTTACTGTTATTTTATATACATAGTGTATTGTTTTGAAAAAATGACACCTCGCCGAGTTTCTTACGCCGGTTCTTCTCGAGGCAGAGGTTTATTTTATGAACCGGTGGTAGTTTTTTGACATTCATAAGTGCATGTAACATGCCTAAATTGAAGAATAAATGATTTCATTTCATTTCATTTCATTTCATTTCATTTCATTGCGAGAAAATAAATAAACAAAGGTTAACACACCCAAAATTAACAATAAATTCCACGGCGAAGATATATACTTTTGCAACATGATTTTTTTTCTATACTCTATTGAGACACAAAACATAGACACTGCGGTTCGCGCGCAACATTCACGCGCGAAAAAAGCTAACTGACCTTCCATTGAGCGCTTCAAAGTGTTGCTCGAACAATTTAACCACTTTTTTAATTATTGTGAAATAGGGACTACTACAAACTTAATCTTTAGACTCTTTAGAAAAAATAATTATGTTTCCAGATTGGTCGATTTTAGTAGAGCTGTATTCTGGTTGGTTAATACCCAATACCAAATATTTTTTTAAGAGTTAAATTAGTGTTCTGTGATTGGTGGATTTAATAGGTGAAATATTTTGATTGGTCAAATTCAAATGTTTTGTAAATCATAAATATGTATTCATATTTTCCCTAGGGGTTAAATGTACTACTTTAGCCCCGCTTGACAAGTCTAATATGACACACTTTTCGAGCATGAGAAGTGAAAAGAGTATTTGTATTGTATTACATTTTCACCTCGTTTATTAGCAGCGCAAAAGAATGTCCTTTTAATTTTCTGATTCATAATGCATTAAATTTCCGACTTGATAAGTAGACTTCGATTTAGTTCCTACCTCTGAAAATTCATGTTATGCAAATTCATTTCAGTAATGCCTACCAAGTTTAATGGGTTTTACGTGAAGGCTTAGAAGGCGGTTTAGGATTTTAGGGCTGTCTTTTTGAAGACTCCTTTTAATCCATTTATTTTATGGGGATAAGTATACATGATGCGTGCAGCCGTGAGAGAAGGATGGCGCCGGGTGGGAAAGCTCATCACCCAAAGCATGACGACCACGACCACTCTGTCAAGAGTGTAACGACGGAGAAGATACATGATTCAAATATTTCTATTTTTAAATACCTCAGTATAGAGTACTCGCGATTAGGCACGTCAAGTTACAATCGTTTTGTGCAAATTTTTGAACGAGCAGTTTGTTGTAGATTCAGACATTACTCGTAACATATAGAGTCACAAACTAGGGGAAATTGTTGTACCCCTGTATCTTTTCTTTAGATTTTTAGAAAAAAAACTAAGGACTTCAGAGTTTTGGAATAGGAACACATAAAAAATTACATTATTAAACTATCCATATGGTTACGAAACGACGCGACCATAGTACAACAGTCCTGATGTACTTCGGACATTCGCCGTTGTACCTTGGACACATTTTATTTATTTATTTTATTTATTTATTTATTCAGTCAATACATTATAAGTTTACAGTGCATGACACCAAAGCACTTACATGTTAGGCAAAAGTCAATAATATCAAGAAACGATCATAACTTATTCATCAGATAACACCAACCAATTGAATTAAAAATTAATATAAATAAAAAATAAATAAAAATAAATCTATGTCAAACATATAGTCAAGTTACAGATGTCAAGTATAAATTATAAATATAGTATTGTTAGCAAAAATTAAAATCTATGTCAAACACGTCAAATGAAATTAGAAAAGTCAAGTTTAAGCTACAATAATAAATTAAAGCCAATTAACAATTAACATAATAAGTTTGTCTGTAATATACCAATAAAACACATCATAATAATCACAGTTTTACGTATTTATGGCATAAAATCTTTTAATAAATCAGTTTGTTACATATCACCTCCGAAAATTAACAATTTTACTTAGTAAAGGAAATATTTTCCTTCCGGCTAAATAATCATAGGGGACCTCCCTGTGATCTATTAATGCTTATCAACAGTAACAAAGATAACAAATCTAAAATTTGTTATTAATAACGCAAAATAATCTCTAAAAGTACTAATATAATCACATTACAAACTAATATTTATTAATTAGCGCTCAGACTTGTTGTATAAAGAGATCACCACACCAACCACCAGACTTAAACCACGTTTTAATTTTTTTCATTTCTTTTTAACACAAATAAGTAATAACTACCAGTATTTGGACATTTCCGGAACAAAGTACACATCCCACGCATGCTCTTCAAGCATCTGCTAGATCATTCCTAGCGGAAAATTGTAGCCATACGCGCGTTTGCAACAGTATATATTTACGAGTATGTATGTATGCTTGTATATATTTGTGTTTGTTTGTATATATAATTTGTCTAAGTAGTTTGTTTGTATATATTGTTATTATCTGAAGAATTTTGCTTATTATATTATATAGTCCACGTTTTCTTTTTGAACTTCACGACAAGAATACGCGTCAGCGTCACAATCTTTCAAAAAAAAATCAAAAAAATCAAAAATGTTTTATTGGTGTAAACGTAGGTATTATACAGTACGAGGTCGGGGTCTCCTTTTAAGTAAACAATGATACTTGTGTCAGGAGATCCCGCTCTTCCATTGACAGGAGGTGTTATTGTTAGACCAATTTTCTTTACTAGAATCATCAGAGTCACTCTTTGCCAAAAAAACTCTCTTGACTCTTGTTACCCACGACGGAACGGAGAAGGTATATGCGTTTAGGGTGAGAGGTTGTTTGTTTGTTCGTTTGTTTGTTTGTTTGTGTGTGCACATCAATATCTTCGAAACGGCTTGACCGATTTAGAAACGGTTTTCTGCAACAGGTTTGTAGTTTAGTCGGGCAGAAATTTAGCTAGGAGTAACGATGATAACTCGCCAGGGGGCGCTGCAGTAAACATTTTTCACTTGCTAAAGTGCGTGTGAGTGCATTTTCTCCGGAACTGCTTGGCCAGCGTATACGATTTCCATAGAATGTGGTGTGGAGTACATTAACTCTGAGGATCTGATTGATGATGGAGCAGAAAAGCATAGTAGGGTACTGTGCAGAGGTCGATAATATTTTTGTTTGTTTGTGGTCCCTTTTGTTTATGTTGCATGAACAGACGTCGTACATAACCTTCTAAGGGTCTGATGATGGAGTAAAACCATGCTATAGAGAACTTTGCGATGGCATGTAGTAACTTATTCGTGTTTGGGCTCTTTAGATTGTGCTTGCTGAGTAGCTTCTATACATGATCTGCTGAGGATCTGATGATGGATCAGAACAGTATTTTAAGGCATGTTTTAAAGGTATTTAAGTAGTTAGTAATAATATGTCATTAGACTCTTTTGATAGTACCTATCTATTGAGACGCCTCTGTACAGGAACTCGAGAAGGCCTGATAATGAAGCACAATAACAGCATAGGGAATTTTGCGAAGGCATATAGGTGGATTACCGTATGCCGACTATTTGAATACTGTTTGCTGCGTAGCTTCTGTGTGTCTCTTCTGTGTTCTCCATTAGGACCCTTCGGGTACGGAACCCTAAAAAGTAACTAGATACTTACATCGTGTGCTTTGCGATGTTGTAATATTTTGGATACTACCGATGTTAACTAGGTTACTAAGGCTCGTGGAAAGATCTCTGGCAACTCGTATGAAGTATTTTCCGCAATTGTATTAAATGTCCGAAAAATATCGCGCTCGCTGCGCTCGCGTTTTCGTCTAGTTGTGATATGACTTTATAACCGGAGACCGAAAAGTATGAAGTATTTTCCACATAGCATCATAATGTTTGAAAAATTTCGCGCTCGCTGCGCTCGCGTTTTCATTTAGATGTGATATGGCTTTATAACCGGAGACCGAAAAGTATGAAGTATTTTCCGCACTGCATCATAATGTTTGAAAAGTTTCGCACTCGCTGCGCTCGCGTTTCCATCTACATGTGCTATAGCTTTATGAAAAAACTCGTACGTACGGACGTGTTGCAGATAGCTAGTCGCTGTGTACTCGCGTCATGGCCGCTACTTTGAAATGTAGTAGTTGTAATATTGTGGTGAACGAATTATTAGCTTTTGTGGTTAATAAGTTACATCTTATGGACGATGAGAGCATGGGCAGAATTTGTCTGGCTTTCTTCTCAGAGGAGGATATTAAAAAAGCAGGACTTGCTTTTTCTATCCGTCCCAGCACGAAAAAGAAAAATCGCACGAAGAAAGGACGGGAAGCAACATCGTGATATCGAAGACATAATTGATCTGGCGCGGGTTACGGAACCTGACAAGTTTCCAGTGTTTGTGGCCAGGGATTTGCACAAGTTGCCGCCGATAGATTTCGACTCCGTGGACCTAACGTCGCTCCTAAAGGACATTGTGGTGTTGAAAAATGAACTGCAAGCTATTAAGTCACGGTACGTCACAATGGAGCAATTTGAAACTCTGGAAAAAAGCGTTATTGGGTGTCGTAATACCACCGGTGCTAACGATCCATTTTATCGAAACGTTAGTCAGTCATACTTGAATGTAAACGTTAAACGTGGAGCATATTTGAACAGTGGACCAATTGGATTGTTATCTAATCTTGACGTATCCAGAACAAGTGATGCTGACGAACACAACAAGACAGTACTGTCTCATTCGAACCCGCGTGAATGTAGCCGCTCGCCATCACACTCGCCTACGCGAGAACCGAACGGGAAGCCGAACTGCGCTAGCGATGATTGCAGCAGCACCAATGCGCATGAGCCGGTCCCTGCACCGCGTTCCTCACCCCCGCCGTCGCCTGTCATTGCAAATAAGCAGCCGCCGAGTGAGCAATTAAAGTGCGCCGGTAACCGTTATAACGGACAGTCGTTTAAATCTAAACCTTACCCAATGGAACAGCCGTCTAACGTTCCTAACGTCCCTGACGCACATGTAAACAACGTTTTACAAAGTGTAGTGAGTGAGAAAGGCACCATGAGTTTCGCAGATGTAGCTAAGGACGGAGAATGGAAGAAAGTCGAGAAGCCATCAAAACGGGCGTCGAAAAACCGTCGCGTCGGCAAAGTGGGCAAGGCCGAAATCAAGTGCAACTTTAAAGCAGCTGATCCAAAGGTACCTATTTTTATAACAAACGTACACAAGGAGACATCGAAATCGGACATCATCGACTATATTCGGGAACAAACCCGTGAAAATATAAGGCTTTATCAAATTACTATGAAAGACGAGGACAACGAGCATAACGCATATAAATTCTTTGTTTCCAGGAACAAAGCGAATATGTTTTTGGACGAGTCATTGTGGTCAAGCGGTATAATATTTCGCCGTTTTATAACACCTCACTTCAAACGCGAGGTAAACAAAGATAACTCGTCGAGCGCGCTTAGCATGGCTACGAGTGCTACGACGGGGGCTACGAGCGCTTCGTGTGCTACGACAATGTTTTAACAATTTTATAACAAGGAATGACTATAAGGGAAATTACTCTGTGTTCATTTAATTGTCGAAGCGTTAAACGATCTATTTATGATGTTGAGCGATTATGTAGTTCTGCTGATATAATAGCCTTACAGGAAACATGGCTTCTCCCACATGACTTAGGATATTTAAGCAACATAAGTGATGAGTTTGCCTGTACCGGGACCTCGGCGGTTGACACGTCAACGGGAGTGTTGCGGGGGAGACCATACGGTGGGACTGCGCTTCTGTGGCGTAAGAAGCTGTTTCCGTCTACCTCCGTTATTCAGTGCGACAATCCTAGAATTAGTGCGATTAAAGTAACGTCGGGTGACAAGTGTTTAATCGTCTTCAGTGTATACATGCCAATTAATGATATAGATAACTTGGCAGGTTTCGTAGAATTGATGAGTGAAATGGACGCTATAATCAAGGAAAGTTGCGTTGAAAATGTTTATATATTAGGTGACTTTAACGCGCATCCCTCAGAGTTGTTTTATAATGAATTAATTAGTTTCTGTTCAGATCAGTGTTGGATTTGTGTAGATATTGTTAGATTAGGCGCGGACTCTGGCGCTTATACGTACTTAAGTGAATCACACGGATCTGAGCGATGGCTGGATCATTGTATAACCACATCAGCCGGGTATGACACGGTTACTGATGTTGACATTCTTTACGACGTATACTGTTCTGATCACTACCCCCTTTTAATTAGATGTAATCTAGACTTGATTAAACCTAAGATCTTGTGTAGTAATTATATAAATGTTAAATCTAATGTAAAACAAGTAGTCTGGGGAGAAAGAACAGATCAGGAAATAGAAATGTATACCAATAAATGTACTGAATTATTAAAAACTATCGACTTTCCACCTGAATTTACGGCCTGTTGTGGTGGGTGCTGTGTACGAGTAGATAACTCTAATCATTGCGAGATACTCGACATCATGTACCTCAATATAATATCCTCGCTTTGTGAGGCTTCTTTATACAGCAAGGCCCCCACGGCCAGTTGTGGTAATGCAAAAAAGAGGGTTATTGGATGGAATAAACATGTAAGCGACGCTCATAGGGAGGCCAGGGCTAGATTCCAAGATTGGATTTTATATGGTAAACCCACAGGTGGGTCAATACGAAGCTATGTGTGACAGTCTCAAAATATTTAAATCCAGACTTAGATGGGTTCAACGACATCAAGAACAAATTAAAATGGACCTACTGGCCACACACCATAAAAATAACGATTTTCGAAATTTTTGGAAAATCACAAAAAAGTTGGAGACTAGATCTGGCCTTTCTGTTAGCGTGGATGGTGTATCGGATTCTAAGGGCATTGCTAACATGTTCATGGGACAGTTTAATACGAAACCTTCCGTTACCCGGGTCGGTGGTGCCGGGTGGCAGCAGGTGCTCGATGGTGATATGCAAACTCGTTTTAGCGATGCTGATGTTCGGAAAATGATCAAGAATATGAAACGTGGAAAGTCCCCTGGGCACGACCATCTGAGTATCGAGCACCTGCAGTTTGCCGGCCCCCACCTACCACGAGTATTGGCGATGTTCTTTAATTTATGTATACGTCATTCGTACCTACCTGTTCTAATGACAAAAACCATTGTGATTCCTATTGTCAAGAATAAAACAGGTGACATTTCGAACGGAGCTAATTATAGGCCTATTTCACTAGCAACAATTGTAGCGAGGGTACTCGACGGCTTGCTCAGCGTACAACTAGACAAATACCTAAAATTACATGACGCACAGTTTGGCTTCCGCGCTAACTTATCTACAGAAGTGTAGGTACAAATCCGTGGCAACTGTGAGCAGAAGAAGGGAAAAGATAAATGACAGAGAATGTGCGTCCACGTGGGCTTGGTCGTCGGGTCTTCGGCCCCATGCGGAACGCCTACTGACCTCGTATGCCTCGCCCCTCACTACCGGGCCTTTGTCCCCAGGTTTACTTGTAAGACACTCGGGGCTGGAAAGTGTCGACTTGGCGAGCACGCTCCAAGGAGAAGCCTCGAGCCTTCGGCCTTTCGCTGAACGGTTTCTGACCTCATATACTTCGCTCCTCACCTTCGGGCTTTCGGCCCTGAAGTTCGCTTGTAAGACATTCGAAGCTAGAAATTGCCGATTTAGGCTCATCTTTCGGGCCTTCGGCCCTCGGGCTCGCATCGAGGGCGAGCGAGCGTGCTCCGAAGAGAAGCTTCGGGCTTTCGGCTCTACGCGGAACGGCTTTTGACCTCGCATGCCTCGGCTCTCAGGTTCATTTGTAAGACGCTTGGGGCTCGAAATTGTCGACTAGGGCTCGTCCCCCGGGCCTTCGGTCCTCGTGCTCGTATAGCAAACGTGCTCCAAGGAGAAGCTACGTGCCTTCGGCCTTTCGCGGAACAGCTTCTGATCTCGTGTATTTCGCCTCTTAGCTTCGGGCCTTCGGCCCTCAGGTTTACTTGTGACGCGTTCGAGGATAGAAAGTGGCCACTTGGCACTTACTTATTTTTGTAGCTCCTTAGGAAAACATAAGTAGGGAGCTCATTCCACAACCGAAGTGTTCGAGGGTCAAATGTATAGGTATACTTAGACTGCTCTCTAAAAAGATTAAAATAAAGGCAAAATTAAAAATTTTGAAAATACCCCCGACGGATGTTCTCAAATGAAAAATAATTAAATAATGCATTTGAAAATCCCCCGACTCTATAGGAAATAATTACATATAGATAAAAACTTTTTTTTCTAAACGGTTAACTGGTTGCGAGGTATATTTACAAACCCAGAAAAATCCGTCGGAGGCTGCCATTGCCATGTCAATTCCCAATTACATTAAACTCAAAATATTCATTATTCAAATAGGCCTAGCAACAAGCACTTTTGAATCGTCAGTTATATATTACATAAATTGAATCTAATTATTTAGAGCAATTTATTGATGCCTATAAAATTTAAAAAAAAGACGTGAATTACTGTAATGTATGTCAAAAGAGAGTATAATAAATTCACAATAAAGGCAAAATTAAAAATTTTGAAAATACCCCCGACGGATGTTCTCAAATGAAAAATAATTAAATAATGCATTTGAAAATCCCCCGACTCTATAGGAAATAATTACATATAGATAAAAACTTTTTTTTCTAAACGGTTAACTGGTTGCGAGGTATATTTACAAGCCCAGAAAAATCCGTCGGGGGCTGCCATTGCCATGTCAATTCCCAATTACATTAAACTCAAAATATTCTTTATTCAAATAGGCCTAGCAACAAGCACTTTTGAATCGTCAGTTATATATTACATAAATTGAATCTAATTATTCAGAGCAATTTATTGATGCCTATAAAATTTAAAAAAAAGACGTGAATTACTGTAATGTATGTCAAAAGAGAGTATAATAAATTCACAAAAAGATCGTCAATTAATATAAGATCGTTAATTAAAATAGTAATAATAATGAAATTCGAGATAACTTACAGAACGGTATAAACTAACTGCATAAACTATTACTTCATTTCAGGGCAGGCAATGGCAGCCCCCGACGGATTTTTCTGGGCTTGTAAATATACCTCGCAACCAGTTAACCGTTTAGAAAAAAAAGTTTTTATCTATATGTAATTATTTCCTATAGAGTCGGGGGATTTTCAAATGCATTATTTAATTATTTTTCATTTGAGAACATCCGTCGGGGGTATTTTCAAAATTTTTAAATTTTTTGGGGTTTTATTCTGCATTTTATTTTTTTAGTGGTTTTAGTTTTATAGCTGATTTTAAAAGCTCGATTACAGCTATTTCCGGGGTGTCTGTGTGATTTCTAGATTTGCCTTTTTGCCTTCCTTTGCAAGTGACCTTTCGAGGTAGTGCTTTTGGGTGTGGACGAAGCATATTAGGTGTGATAATCTTAGAAGAAGATTGCACAGTTTCATTATCATCTATTTGAGCACCATCAAGTAACGTAGCAGGCGATTTGAAAATTGTGATGCTAGAAAATCAGCAACAGAGAAAATATTCTCATTCAGGGGATGGAATATTTGATGGCGGGAATGCTTTTCCAACCAAGCTAGCAATGTCGTAAATAGTCAACGGTTTCCCAACCTGTCCAGGTGTCATCATTTTCTAATTAGCTGCATGGTTGAAATGTGGTTGAAATGGCCCAAATTCAGTCTACTATCGAGTGGATGCATTTTATTGCTTTCGCAAGTTGTATTGCTTGAACTGATACGTGGCTTTCGTGGCTATCGAGCAAAATAATCGCAGGACGTTCTTTAGCATATCTTATGAAATGTCTCATGAATATCACGAATAAGCTTTCGTTTGACCATCCAAACGGATTAGCAGCACGAGCGTGCCTCATGCAATATAAAATCTTTTAAATTGACCCTGGGGAATATAAGCATTGGTGGAATAAAACCCCCACCAGCATTACAAGCAGCCATCATTGTGACAGTGGCTCCTCTTTCACCACTTGTCATTGATCCAATTTGTTTGACACCTATTGGTGCCAAGACTTTAGGAGGAACGTGAACGATAGATAAGCCTGTCTCGTCCATGTTCCAAATGTCAACTGCTGGTACTCCTGGTGGATACTTAGCGAGTGCTATTTTGTAATTATTAAATGTCAATCCAACTGTATGTTTATTGAATGCTGCCGAACGAGCAAGACTTGTAGCTTCTGGTTTACGGAGTGAGAGATCTTTAAAGCATTTTTTGAATAAACGCAGCCAAAAATTTCCTGCCAGTCTATCAGAATCCCATGAAGTAGGGTATTTTACTTGGTTAGCTTTTGCAAATTGGTAAGCTAACACTGACATCCTATAAAGTCAATCCATATTGCAGGAGTGCTACTTCTTTAATATAATTATCAAGCATATACTCTTGTTCCTCGTTAAATACTTTTTTAATGGAAAGATTCTTGTGCAGATCTACTATCGTCGTGTTTTCATTGTTGCAGTGCCCATAGTAGCGGCGTAACTAGGTATTTTGAAGTGGCATGCAGCAGCAAAAAATAAGAGCTTCTTTTATTTTATTAGTTTTATTGGGTTGCTCAGCACTTCCTTGTCGTATTCAACTATTTTCTTTTTTTCTTTACTCCTCGGAATTTTCCCTGAAATATTAAGCCATGCCTGTAAAAATACTTATCAATTTCATAACACTAAGCAAATAATTATTTACACGGCCAAGGCACAACGCATCAGTCAATGTTGACAGATGACGTTTCAAATGACACAGATTGTGTAAAAAAATAGCGCGCGAATTGTTAAATATTGACAACTGTCCGAGGTAAAACTGTGGGCGGGATTCAACAGTTTCCTTTCCGTACATAAGCTTAGCATCACAATCTTAAAATGTAAAGATTTAGCTAAGTAATTAGCATGAAATATAATTTAACTTTCTTTTTAAGGATGTATATATACCCTTGAAAATGAGAGAAAATAGTATTTTAAATAGTCAGTGGTTATTAACTGAGCGCTCCCGTGATTTGGAAGGCGCGTTAAGATGCTGATCCCGGCTGCTGTCTATGATAGCAGTCGTTAAGCCAAGGAAAAGGCCTTGGGGCGGCTTGAGAACTTCTAACAGTCAACTCACTTCTCACTTGACAAACCTAATTCCAAAAAGGTCTGGTTTCCCATCGGGTTAGAAGGCCAGATGGCAGTTACTGCCGTAAAAACTAGTGCCTACGCCAAATCTTGGTATTAGCTAGGGGACCCCGGGCATCCTTCAGAATGCAAATGTACTGGGTAAACGCTAAGAGGAAGATGATTTTTAAATAGTCAGGTTTAATAATAATTAGGTAAAAAAAGTTAAAACGTATCAAATTTAATACAAATTATATAACTTAATGGCATAAGTCGACCTTCAGGTCTAACCTCCTCTAGGGGCACCTTTAGTTTAGGTGGTTTATGGGACGTTATAACGCTTCTTTAAATAATGCCAGCTGGTCCCGAGTCAAATGTAAATAAGTTCTGCAAGGGTAAAGCATAATAAATGTGGCATCTGTTCACTTAATATTTACATTACGCTTATATTGAGGTTTCCCATCAGAAAAATTTAAGGTAAATAAAGTAAAACTCCTATTTGCCCTTAAACTGGTGAAATCTGACTTTTGAGGTTGTTTGACGAAACTATTACGTATGAAATGGTGGCGCATACGGCCTTCTAGCACCTTCTGGGCCGTAAACCTGGCAGTAATTGCCAATGTGTTGGCAGTAAAGTGTCTTTTGCCTTCAAAATTGATCAGTTAATCAATATGATCTTTAGCCATGAGACGTAGATAGTTGGACTTAGAAGAGTGAAAAGGCTACGAGCAGTCTACAGTCCCTTGAAGCTATAGAAAATCAAACTTCTAAGTTAGTTTAAAAAAGGATACGGTACGGGTATATTTATGTATGCAGCAAAAAAATACATACGGAAACAAAATTTATAGAGTACTTTCCGTTGAAAATATAGTTTTTATTTAAAGTACGTAATCAATCATCGAGGTTAAGGGATATGCGTATGTACCTATAAAATTTTACGGAACCCTCGGTGGGCGATGTCGGCTTGCACTTGTCCGGTTTTTGCTTTTGATGTGTTATATTGCGTCTGTGTGTTTTAAACAATTGGAAATAATTTGGTACAATAATAGCGAGTGATTATTAATGAGCAGCTGAACACTGCTTCATCACCGTTATTACGCATTTTTTCTTCTCTTTCCCGCATGCGGTAATGGGGGGTCAGAATATAAATTGGCTCACGGTTCTAGATGGCCCAGTCCAACTCGCCCAGCAGAAGAGGAGCCACCTCACACCCAGCACTCACAGCAGGGTGCCAAGGAAACCCAACTTGACGACCTAGTCGCTCGGCGGACGTGGCGCAAGCAACATCTCTTGTCAGCATTTCCTGATGATTCCACACCAGAGGCATCACTGGCGTGATGCCGCAAAACCTTTTCACGCCTTTTTCGAAGAGTCCCATGCTGCAGCCCGTTGGAAATACCTCGGTAGTAAGCTCATTCCATAACTTAAGTGTTTTCGGTATAAAGTGCCCGTTGAATCGTACTGTACGAGAACGCAATGCCTCCAAGCTCGCTGCCGTTGGCGAGAGGTGCGATGATAAAAGGTGGCCGTTGGCATCATGTCAAACAGTTTTTCGTAGCACATCCCTTTATACATACAGGCGGTAGAACACGCACAAGGAGGCAGTCCCTCCTAAGACCGAGCGGTTCAAGGTCGCGCCGGGACCGTCGACAATTCTCACTTCACGTCTTTGAACCTAGTTAAAAGGGATAAGTTTGTTTTACGCAGGTCCCGCCCATAAGCTGTGCTCCATATGAGGAGTAATGGCTTGTTGTTAAGTTGTGAAGAATTAACTTTACTTTGACGCTTGTTGTAGATAATAATAATAATGTCGAATATTGAAATAACTCAATTAAAAGGAAATTATTAGTTGTAAATAGAAAGTCCCATAAGTTTCAGACATATTGATATATAATAAACGTGTCACTCACGTCTTTAGGGTTGAATATTGCTCTATATTTTTCGGACCAGTACGTGGTCCTTAGGCATGACAACCAGTCGTTGTGACTCTGCCCGCTCGGCTGTTCAATTTTGGCGGTGGTGGCGAGGTAGGCAAGAATCTACCCTCATTTTCGTCACTATTGTACAATATTCTCATGACTAAGGACTACGTGCTGGTTCGGAACATGTCAAGCGATATTTGACCTTAAAGATAGGAGTGACTGGTGTCATTGTATTATAGTATACTTTGCATGTTCCTTGCAAAAAATCCTTCCATAAAAAACCTTAGAACTTTGCCGCAGTCCTTACTATCAATACACTGTACTTATCTACGTGGATGTGGGGTTATTTTACAATAAAATTTATGCCAATCAGAGGTTTCAGAAAATAATAATATGAGAAGTAATCAGACGGTGAAAGTTGCCTACATACGCCTTAGCGTATGTAAGCAACTGGGCTAAAGCTCATAATCTATACTAGCACACTTTGTCACGCTATTCTGCTTGCACTCCTCCATCACTGTCGCTGCAGTTTTTGCAACTATATCAACACCTTAATGCAATTTATGTGTCACTAACTCCTTCGAAAATGTTAGCATGAATAGTTGGCTTATTGTTTAATCTACAAGAAAATTAAAATTATGGACACAAGTTAGGAATTATGTTCCAAACATGACATTATGTTACAAATAGTGCACCATGCGAGTAGAAACATGTGGGGCTAGCTAAATGTCATACAGAAGTAGGCTTTTTTTTAACGCAGAGGAAATGCTGCATTTACGCATCGTCCCGGGCCCGGGAAAGGCCCATGGTGGGGGGTATGTGGGACTCGCCCTTCCATAAAAAAATTTAACAATACAAATGTAGTCTGAGTGGTACGCCTAAGCACCTTAGCAGCTGATGACGATGGTGATGGTAAGGCAAGGCGCATTCAGAGATCTGACGAAAATACCGAAGTTTGAGGTTCCAGTGTGAAGAAGTAATGTAAAACTACACTACACGAAAAATAATGTGGGCTGAAAAAGAAACAAAGAAACAAAATAACCGAACAAAATATTGAAAAATGCTTTCGTAACTCTGTTAAAAATTCCTAAATATCATCGTTAAAATAAACAGTGATATGTTTTTTAACCAAAAATATAGCTTTTTTATTGTTATAACAAAATAACCAAATAGATTTTCCATAAATAATCCAGTGTTCCAAAAATCAATTAAAATGTAGTGAATATTTACGAAATTACGCGCAGAACTTCCGTAGAGAGCGGGATGGTTAATTGAAAACACACGCGTGTTAGAGGAGGTAATTTGCAATGGAATGGCCTTACCTTAAGTGGCTTTACCGGTAACCCTTTTTCAGGCACAGGCATTATATTTACATCAGAATACAGTACGTTTGTCTCACGAGTACGTTTAACACGCTTTACGCTGACGCACATACACAAAATGTGTATGTATATCTCAACACACAACCATGGATTACCTCCTCGCTTTCGTGAGATAAAAGTAAACCTGACAAAAATATAAACTTGAACTGTATCAGTGGCGTTTAATTATCAATTTTCAACTGTTAGTCTAAAAAACGAGAATAATTGTATAGTCAACATCGTATAGATAGTAGTAGCCAAATATATCGTAGTTAACACATTTTGTTTGAACCTGACTGTGGCTTTATAGGCCAGGCCCAATAACGCGATAGGAGTGCGCAGTTGGAGAGTAGCCAGGGGTAAATCCAGGGGAAAACCTCTCCGACACGACCACGCGTGTGGTTTGGAATACTGGAAAATACTTTTAAGAGTTTGCACTCCAGTGAGATTGGTTACAACCGAATCTGAGATGTGAGTGGAATCGAGCTATTGGGAGTTTTGTCGCTAACACATCCTTTACCCCTATAGTAATAAAGACATTTTGCGATACTCCGTAATTTGGCTGCTACTAACGATATTATGCTGCTTGCTGTACACTACGTACGTTAATAATTAATTATTCAGTTAATTACTAACCCAAAAATATTTTCAAAAACAGATTTCACGAGCACCTTATTAAATCAGCTTTAGCTCATATGAAACCTTCGAAATAGGAAGTAATTAATAATAATAATAATAATGCATGGCAAGTCCGGATTGAGCGGCGTATCAATACATTTAGGACACTAATAGCAAAGCTGATCTGCTTCAGGGGGGGCAATAGCCGCCCCCGAGTCATGCGCTTCGTGATACAGGCCTTCGCGGGGACTGGTGTTAGGCCCCGCGATTACATGGCCTCTGTCACGGAACGTATTGACTTTCTGAAGCAGAAAGTCTATGCATGGTCAAGCCGTATTCGCCGCTACAGAGAGCGTGTGGACCGATACAAACAGAATCGTCTTTTCCAGAGTGACCAAAGGAAGGTATACCGGAAGTGGGACGGAACCGATCGTCGTGTGTCTGACGGACAACAACCGGATGCTACTGCCATGGTTAACTTTTGGCGTAGTATCTGGTCAGTGCCTGTCGAACACACCGAGGGCGATTGGATCGGTGTTGTCGAACGTGAGTGTGAGTCCATCGAACCCATGGGGTCTGTTACCATCAGCCCCGAAGACGTAAGTTCTGCCATTCGGACGGCTCCGAACTGGAAAAGTCCGGGACCGGATGGATTGCACAACTTCTGGCTGAAGTGGTTTCGATGTTCACACGAACGTCTAGCAACGCAGTTCCAGCAAGCCCTCGAGCTCGGTTCCCTGCCACCTCCCTTAACAACTGGTGTTACCTCCCTGCTCTATAAGTCCGGTAGTACCACGGAAGCGAAGAACTACAGACCCATCACGTGCTTGCCTACGCTGTACAAGCTCCTTACATCCATTTTGAGAGCAAAAATTAACACGCACATTGTTGCGAACAATATTTTGGCTCCAGCTCAAAATGGATGTAGGGTTGGGTCGCGTGGTACTAAAGAGCTCCTCCTCATAGACATGACCATTTGCCAACGAGTCCGGCGGAACAAAGGGGCCCTGTCGGCCGCCTGGATTGACTATAAGAAGGCCTATGATTCGGTGCCTCATTCATGGCTGAGGCGGATCTTGGAGCTGTATAAAGTTGATGCAGCTTTAAGATCCTTCTTAAGTGCTTGCATGGGGCAGTGGATCACAGTTCTTCGTCAACCAGGAGGCGGAGACGGCCCCACTGGTCCGCAGGATTCTATCAGGATTGAGCGGGGTATCTTCCAGGGTGACAGTCTTAGTCCCTTATGGTTCTGCCTAGCGTTGAATCCACTCAGCACTCTGCTGAAGGATTCAGGGTTACGTTGCCAACTGCGGAGAGGGGGTGAGGCCATTTCTCATCTGCTCTATATGGATGACCTTAAGCTATTTGCACCAAATAGACAGGACCTGTTGGAACTACTGAAAACAACAGAAGCTTTCAGTAGCGCCATCAAAATGGAATTTGGTGTGGATAAGTGTGCGGTCATGCATGTACAGCGGGGGAAAGTTGTAAATTCCACAAATTTACAGCTCTCTGAGACTATGTCCCTCAGATCTCTCTCCGAAGCAGAAACCTATAAATATCTTGGTATGTCACAGTCTTTGGGTATTGAGGGTGAGGGCGTAAAGCGGGCGGTGAAGGAACGCTTCTTCTGTCGCCTGACAAAAGTGCTTAATAGTCTTTTGTCGGGCGGCAACAAGGTGCGCGCTTTCAACGCCTGGGTGATGCCCTTGCTCACATACTCCTTTGGCATACTAAGATGGACTCAGACTGAGCTGGATGCCCTGGACCGAAGGGTGCGTGTACTGCTCACTGCGCACCGCATGCTACACCCACGCTCGTCTGTTATGAGACTGTACATCCCACGGAAGTGTGGAGGTCGCGGCTTTCTAAATGCCAAAGACTTGCACAACCGTGAGGTGTGCAGTCTCAGGGATTATTTCCTTAACAGCGAGTGTGGGATGCATCGGGACGTAGTAGCAGTAGACGCATCTTTCACCCCGCTTTCCATGGCAAAGGAGAACTGGCGCAGACTTAAAGTATGGAGCACCGAGGAACGCAAGGCGGTATGGAAGAGTAAGGAGCTACACGGGCGGTTCTACAGGGCCCTCACAGGGCCCGATGTAGACCTTCTCGCGTCGGTGAACTGGCTACGTTTCGGGGATCTTTTCGGGGAAACCGAAGGTTTTGTCTGTGCAATTGCGGACGAAGTTATCATGACGAACAACTACCGGAAGTATATCCTGAAGGACGGTACGGTCGACATTTGTCGGGCATGCCGCCGTCCCGGAGAATCACTCAGGCATATCATTTCCGGTTGTGGTCATCTTGCTAACGGCGAGTACTTGCACAGACATAACTTAGTAGCCAGGATCATTCACCAGCAACTTGCTCTTTTATATGGTCTTGTGGACTTCGAAGTGCCGTACTATAAGTATACACCTGCACCAGTTCTCGAAAATGGTCGTGCCACGCTCTATTGGGATCGATCTATCATCACGGACAGGACTATTGTAGCCAATAAACCTGATATCGTGTTGACAGACCGATCGCAGCGCCAGGCAGTGCTCGTTGACATCACCATCCCCCATGACGAGAACCTCGTGAAGGCCGAGAAGGACAAAGTCAGCAAGTACCTAGACTTGGCACACGAGGTGACCGCCATGTGGGATGTTGATTCAACGATCATTGTCCCGATAGTCGTCTCTGCGAACGGTCTAATAGCGAAGAGTCTCGACCAACACCTCAAGAGACTCTCGCTAGATGGCTGGGTCAAGGGTCAGATACAGAAGGCGGTACTCCTGGACACGGCGCGGATAGTCAGGAGGTTCCTCTCTCTGTCGCCCTAACCACCGGTAGCTTAGGCTCCGCCTCGCTGCCGGCGGCACACTAGGTTAGGTTTTTATAATGATTTTATGTTTTGTAAATATTGTTTTATATTTTACTTTTTATATCATTATTATAAAACCTAGCTTAAGCAAAAAATAAATAAAGGATAATAATAATAATAATCATTTATTAATAAACTACAAATGTTTACATAACTTTCGCACTTCTGCCAAACCACAGTGCGGTTTGTTGGCAGACGAGGCTCCATTTATATTTACTTAAGTAACATTTGTCTTATTTCTGCGTTTGTAACAATAATAGCATTGCATTTTTAACTTTACTTATTAACACAACATTCAAAAATATTAAATGTGTGTCAAATTAAACAAAAGTTCTCAAAACGCTGGGGAATTATTTAAGTAGGTACAAGTCAAAAGGAGTGGAGGCGTTAATACAAGCACATTTACGGTGCGCAAACAAAATATTTGAACTTGAATAAATTTGTATAAGATATTTGCGAGAGGGTTGGCAGCTAAGCGGCTGAAAAATGGCCGGGGAGCGAGGTAATAAAGCAGGGTAATCGATTGAAAGAAATTGCCACGTTGCTGGAAACAATGTTGCGGACGTTGATATCCTTGTTAACCTTTACAATTACTCACTTTCATTCAATAAACGATTGCAGTTTTACGTAACATTCATATCTGTACTCTTTTAAACGTAACCGTAGAATATATTTGATCGCGGCGCCAATGTGTCTCTTAGATTTTTTTTTGTAAACTTAATGCCTAAAATATAAATAGCTAACATTATGTTTCTCAATGAATCCTCAGTTAACATAAGCCCTGCCTACGAAGCTGCCTACGGACCTGATGGTTCCATATACGAATCCCGGTCAGGCCATTTATTAGTGTGATGAGCAGGAATATTTGTTTGTGAGTCTTTGATATTTTTTATGTATTTTAGTATTTATTCATCTGTATAAGTATGTATATTGTCGCCTAGGTACCCATGTACAAGCTTTGCTTAGTTTCGAACTAAATCCATTTGTGTGAGAATGTCCATAAATGTTTATCACTACATAGTATAAAACAAAGTCGCTTTCTCTGTCCCTATGTCCCTATGTATGCTTAAATCTTTAAAACTACACAACGGATTTTGATGTGGTTTTTTTTAATCGATAGAGTGTCTCAAGATTCAGATTCAGATTCAGATTCATTTATTTCATAGATGTAAATTACAATATAAATTTGCATTCGTGTCAAGGGGAAGGTTTATATGTATAATACATGCATTGCACCCGTGCGAAGCCGGAGCGGGTCGCTAGTTTATTTATATTTGAAAAGTGAAAGTATTTCCAGAATGATTCGCAACTGTTACCTTGCTAGGGGCTACACCTATATGTTTCACAAGTTCGCGCTCATTACAATACGTATGAGTATGATGATCTTTCGTTGCTATGGTCCAAAAGCCACGGTAGCTTAGCAACAGGTGGGTGGCTTGTAGGTGCCCAAATTGCTATTTCCTCCTAATGACTAAAAAACATTATTGTTAACTAATCGTCTCCCACTCGCGAGCTCAGTTTAACATCAGATTATAGATATGAGAAATGTAAAAGAAAAATATGTAACATTTAGTAATAACATCATAAAAATATAATATTTTAATACAATACAATATTTGCAAAATAAATCAACGAGCTCAAAGTTATTTACAGAAGCGTAAAGAAAACATGTGGGATTTTAATTCTTCTACGAGTAAAAAATAAAAACATTGACGACTGAGGTGTCGTCAATGTTATAATGTTATAAAATAAACTTTCAATTGTACTTTAACTTCATAGTTACTGCCACTCTCTAAAATATTTAAAAAAAAGTATTTAACTAGTGGCTCTGCGAGGTGCAGACTTCGCGAGAATTATTTACGTTTTCAACCTCCATTTATTTATTTATCGTATGGCAATTATTTCAAACAGTGAGATCTTCGAGAAGACAGTATTGTTGCACTTTCAGCACCACCCAGGAGTCACGTTTACGGACGTGATACAACTTCAATCCCCCTTTGTCAAGTGAGTGGGCAACTTGACTGTTTAGAAGTTCTCAAGCCGCCCGAAGGCCTCCAACTTGGTTTAACGACTGCTGCCATAGACAGCAGCCTGGATCAACGGCTTAACGTACTTTCCAAAGCACGGGAGCGCTCAGTTAGTAACCACTCAAAGATGGCGTTTAAATCCTTTGAACATATATTTCTGGCATCTGCGAGATAACATGATATACGTATAAGTGTATTTCATAATTGTACGTCAATTCACTTTATAATAGTGACGAGAAATATCTTATTCAATACGTGCAAAAATGAGCATGAAATACTTTCAATAACGGAATGTATGTGATCTATTAAACGTTTGAGGTAACATACAAGTGTGCTAAGATACTCTTACCGAGATGCAGCTTTCCACTCCAGAAAATTAAAATGCGTTGAAAGCATATTTTCCAATCCACGTTGAATTTCAAGAAAATATTCGCAGATGTTGGTTTGAAATATTTTACGCTAGCCTAGGCACAAGGGTAAATGCAGAAGGAATGCACTTTTACATAAAATAAATATATTTTTTTATTTGGTAGTAGCACAGTCTTTCTGTAAAACTACTGGAAAAATGGAGCAATGCAATTCATACACTTTCCCGACCGTTGCGATGTGATACAATACATTACAATACAAATACTCTTTATTGCACACCTCAATTAAAAGACATAGTACAGTACAAAATCACAATGAGTAGAGGCAAACAACAGGCGATCTTATCGCTAAACAGCAATTTCTTCCAGACAACCTTCGGATAGCGGAAATCAAATCAAATCATAACGATTCATAGTAGGTGGTGCAGAGCACACATAATGCATATAAGTAACTTCCTTTTACGCTAGTCAATAATAATAGTACATTTTGATGCAAGTGCGGAAGGTATGTCATTTTGTACGAGTCCCGGGTTGTAGGGACGAGTGAAAATGACACTTCCGCTTGTATATCAAATGACGTTTTTTAATACAGCTGCGAAAAAATATCAAATAACAAAATGAAAACAGTAATTAAAAGAGACAAAACAAAATGGGTCATTGTGAGCAGTGTACGTACTTATCTATATCTGACGTAGCTTACGAGTCATTATAAAATTAAATCGTGAAATCATGAATGAATAAATAAAACCGGCCAAGTGCGTGTCGGGCCACGCACAGTGTAAGGTTGCGTAGTTGCCCGTCCATCACGTCACCGGTCATATGCGGAATTACGGACCCGTAGAAGGGTTTTTACTGATCTTAGTACTGATGTTGTACTTTTTTGAAATGTTGTGTTGTGTACATATTTTTGCCCTTTACGGTAATGTCTACTTAGCTGTGATAGTTTTCCTATTAAATTCATCGTATATACTACTACCATGATTTTTTTCACATGCCTAGTAGCCACCGTTTAGCTAGCGGGGGGGGCACTTGATCATAGCACAAAATATCACTTCAAAGCTGAATATCACGCCAACCGATTCTTGAATCAAAAAACCGGACCACGCACAATGAAGGGTTCCGTACCAACACCTACTAGTCCACATTTAAAATCACTATCCAATACATTGACTCTAAAAAAGTCGTATCTTCTCACGGCACTTACGACCTTTTGTTTGGGAAAGGCAGTTTTCAAAACAAAAATTATTTACCTCAGTTTTTTTCAGAATTTTAAACTTTATAGTTTGGAAATTAGAGGGGGGGGGGACACTTTTTATGAGTTTGACAGCTAATATCTCACCAACGGTTGACTAAAATGGAAAAGTTTTTTAGAAACCTACATATCATTTTTAAAGGTCTATCCATCGATACCCCACACGACTATATGCGTTGAAAAAATTTTTTTTCATCCACCGGTTTCACGTATGGGAGTGATAATTTAATATTTTTTTGTAATTTCACATCATCACTTTTATGTAGCGGTTCATAGAATACACCTTCCTACCAAATTTCATAATTGTAGTGCTTATATTTATTTATTTATTTAAACTTTATTGCACAAAAAGAATATAAGTACAAAGGGCGGACTTAATGCCATGAGGCATTCTCTACCAGTCGACCAGAGTCGAGTCTTATAGTCATCGATTTAAAATACCCTAGATGCACTATCCGCCTGTCAAAAGCGTCCGCGCTCAAGAGTGCTTAAATGTCTTTTAAGCACTCTTGCGCTCAGAGTCGCGCGCTAGCCATCGGCGAGTCAACATGCCCAAGTGCTCCGTAAAAAAATTCAAAAACAACACGTTAACGACGTTAAAAAAGGATGGAATTTCGTATTTTCGGTGAGTATTTATTTAAAGTTTGATTATTTAATTGATTTGTAGTTATATTAAGCTTTAACGCGCTTATAACAATTATTTTATCAAAATATCAGACACAAGACCAGCTATGCTACTGTCTCTTTCCCTCACGTTGAGTGAGTCGTATATCGAAACGAAACGGGAGACCTATGAATCGGACTATATTAAAATTTCGAAGGAATGGAGTCGCAGACTGACTAATTTTTTTATGAAAGTTTACAAGTATTGTTTGTTATTAGCACACACCTATGGAGTGTGTATGTAGATATGTAAGTTGGTAAAAACTATAAATTAAAATATTAGCGTTTATCTAAAAGAAAGTGAATAAAAAGTATTAAATGATTTATGACTATTTGTAGAAAGATATGTGTTCCAGACGGGAACAAGGAAGATAATAGAAAACAAAAAATAAGGCCAAAAGACTGTTTAATACAGCTAATTACAATAAGTAATTTGAAATATGGGGAGTGTTCCCTTAGGCGATAGAAAGGCAAGTGTTCGAGCAGAGGGCTGTAATGTATGGCGTCGGTGTGAGGTGAGCTGTGATTGGCTAATTACACGTATCACGCAATATGCAAGAGATCTGATTGGAAAAGACTCGATACAATGCAATATATACCTTGTGCAGTGTCATTAAGGTGTAAAATCAATAAACATTAATTAAATCTTAACTAAAACGCAGTATTGGAACGTAGCGGCGTGAACATCCTCCCGGCCCTTGAAAGCTTGCAGAGCTTTTAAGTTTGATGTTCGGCGGTGGGGAGAAGACACAGACGATTTAGCGCACGACGAACAGTACCGTGAGCTGTCTTAACGTCGGCGACTCGAGGTACCCCGTCAGGTCCCGGAAACAGCTTGCTGACGCGTCCTAGGCGCCAATACAGGGGTGGAGTTTCCTCCTTGATAAGCACGAGGTCATCGAGTTGCAATTGTTTGCATGTGACTCGCCATTTCGTGCGTTGTTGCAGTTCTGCCACGTATTCCTTAGACCATCGCTTCCAGAAGTGCTGACGGACTTGTTCCAAGCGCTGGAACCTGTTCAGGCGTGAAGGCTCGACGTCAGTGTAGCACGGAGTAGGCAACGACGTGAGGGACCTGCCAATTAAAAAGTGTCCCGGTGTAAGGTGCTGGAAGTTATTAGGTGATGAGCTGAGGGGACAAAGGGGCCGGCTGTTGAGGATGGCTTCGATTTGGGCAAATAGAGAAGCCAGTTCCTCGAAAGTTAGATGCGTCTGCCCTAATATTCTACGAATATGAAATTTGGCTGAACGGACGCCGGCTTCAGCGAGACCATTAAAGTGAGGTGCGTATGCAGGTGAAAATTTAAAATCTATATCTCGCTGAGCTGCAAAATCACATATAGAATTTTTATTTAACTTAATAAAATTATTAATTTCTTTAGCGCCCGCAACGAAATTACGCCCATTATCACAAAAAATTAATCTTGGTTTTCCCCTGCGGGCAATGAACCTTGTTAGTGTTAGAATAAAGGCATCTTTACTTAGCTCGCTGACGGGCTCTAAATGAATACATCTGTATCTAAAACATACAAAAATACACAAATAACATTTTGTTATTTTACATCCGCGGCCCTTGCGGTCAGTAATTAAATACGGGCCGGCAAAATCCGTTGCGACTGTATTAAAGGGGAAGTCAGGCTCAACACGATCATTAGGTAAATTACTCATAATGTTCACCATGCCTTCTCCTTTAAATCGTCGGCACTTAAAACAGTGATCATAAATAGATCGCGCCAATCTACGGCCGCCTATCGGCCAATACTGGTCGCGAATCGTTGCTAATAATAATTGTGGAGGAGCGTGCAATAGGCGCTCATGTTCCTGTTGAAACATCAATTTCGTGAAATGGTGATTAGTATCTAAAATAATCGGGTGCTTTTTGTCATAGGGATAGTTAGAATTGGTTATTCGGCCGCCGACACGAACTAAACCTTGATCGTCTATGAATGGATTTAACGAAATCAACTTTGATTTATAGGGCAAAGGTTTTTTATTTTTTAAACATAGGACCTCATTAGGAAACGAAGCCTGCTGAGCGAGTTTAACCAGCGACGTTAAGGCACGTTTGAGTTCTTCGACCGTTAATATACCTGTTAGTTTATTTTGGGGGCTTCGTGGATTATGGATGAATCTGTGGACTTGCGCATATGCTCGTTGAGCCCTAGTTAATTTTGAAAATCTTTCTATATCTATACATGCTGCCGGAGGTGTAGTCTCCACCACCAAAGCCGGCAACGCTTTCAGTTCGGGAAGGTCAATGACCTCGGGCGGCGAGTTTGGCCATTGAGTTTCAGGTTGACATAGCCAGGCGGGCCCATGCCACCATAAATCGGCGCTTAATACCTTTTGGGGATCTACACCGCGAGAACAGAGATCGGCAGGGTTATCGGACGTTGGCACATGGCGCCAACACATAGGATTCGAGAGCTCAACAATAGTGGCAACTCGATTGGCAACAAAAGTTTTAGTTACGTGAGCTGTTTGGAGCCAGCCGAGGACGACCTTGAAGTCCGACCAGTACACGTGACGGTCAATTTGACAACGCAGCGCTTGTGTAGCTGCTGAGCTAAGCTGAGCTCCCAGAAGAGCTGAGCATAGCTCAAGTTTCGGAATGGTCGTAGCTCGTATGGGCGCGACGCGAGTCTTGGCGCACAACAAACTAGTGATTACCCTACCTTCGACGTTTGTAGACCTAATATAGATACATGCACCATACGCAACCTGAGAGCTATCACAAAAGGTATGCATTTCGACATGTTTAGGGTTGTCAATCAATATTCGTCTCAAAATCTTAAGTGAGGCCAGGACTTCTAGACCCTGAGAAAATTTCATCCACGATTTTTTTATATTTTCGGGGACTTCTTGGTCCCAATCGAGCTTTAGAGCCCATAGAGATTGTATAAGTATTTTGGGTTTTATTGTGCAGAGAGAGAGTAGGCCCAAAGGGTCGAATATTTTGAATGTAGACGACAAAATTGATCTTTTTGTCATAGCGATATTAGGGATGATTTCAATTTCAAAATGTAGGTTATCAGAAACAGGTGACCATCCTATACCTAACATGCTAGCGGAGTTACTTATTGTAAGATGGCCTCCGTCTTGTATAAAACTGTTATCAAATAAGGTCTGTAAATTGGATCGATATTTTCTAAGGTGGAAACAACCCTTTGCCAATTCATCCGAAACCCGACGCTGAATGTGTTTCAACTCCTCTTCAGAGTCCGCCCCAGTTAGTAAATCGTCACAATAAAAGTCGTTTTGAATTATGTTTTTTATGGCGGGGTCATTACATTCATCGCCAAGCTGCCAGATGCAACGGGTAGAAAGAAAACTTGCGCATGCAAATCCGTAAGTGATGGTTTTTAACCTCAAAGTGCGAAGGGGTTCGTTTTCGTTATCTCGCCACAAAATTAGTTGCAAGTTCCTGTCGGAGGGATCCACCAAGACCTGGCGGTACATTTTTTCACAATCACCTGAGAGTATGTATTTATACATACGAAAACGCAATAGTATATTGAATAAGGAGTCTTGTATCACAGGTCCTACCATCTGCAGATCATTGACCGAAAAACCGGAAGTAGAACGAGCAGAACCATCAAAAATTACACGTAGGCGAGTAGATTCACTTTTATTTCTTATAATGGGAAAATGAGGGAGGAAAAAATGGGGGCCGATTGGCCTGAGATCAGGTGATTCCTCGAGATGATCAAGTTCGGCGTACTCGTGAATAAAATCCGAGTACATTTTCTTTGTTTCCGGCTGCTTTCGAAAGCGAGCCTCTAGACGTAAAAAACGTTTTTGGCTAATGAGTAGGAGTCCCCCAAACACTCCTTTTCTTTACGAAGCGGCAAACGAAAGCAATAGCGACCAGTTGTCAAGCGATACGTATTGGCCTGAAAATGCTGTTCGCACATTTTTTCTTCTGTAGTGTAAGGGAGAGATTTAGGTATGTTTTCTAGCTCCCAGAACTTGGATAATTGTTCATTTAGGTTAGGCAAGTTAGGCTCTTGTAGCAAAAAATTACAATGAGTAGTATTATTTGATGATTGTAGTTTGGGTTGGTTTAATATAGGCAGCGGGCCAGAAATAAGCCAGCCCAGCTTAGAACTCCGAAGGATGGGGTCGCGGGGCCCTAGCGAGTGCTGATTGGACCCTATCAGGTCCCAAAATAGATCAGCACCGATGATCATGTCGATGGAAGAAGCTTCATAAAATTTGGGGTCGGCTAATTGAAAATTGGATAAATCGTAGCGACTTACGTCAATAGAAACTTTAGGTAACTTTTCGGCAATTATAGGTACAACTAGGCATGTCATGTTGACATTGAATGAGTCATTTAGTGACTGCAGATGTAGGGCACAGCGCTTAGTGTGCGTATTTATGGTGGTATCAGACAGTCCGACAATACTGACATTGGATGGCTGAGATACTAGGTTTAAAGTTTGTTGGACCCTTTGACTGATAATCGTCGATTGACTCCCACTGTCTAGTAAACAACGAACTCTCATGGTATCATTAGTGTCTGGATTATTTAATTGAACGCGTGCGGTGCACAACAATACTTCCGAATTGGTAATAATAGCAGCTAAACTGGTACTACTAGTGTGCGGAACTTCATTTTGGTTCGAGCACTCTTTAATAGGAATGTGTAAAAGCGAATTATGTCTTTGTTTACAAGAGCGACAAGATCCTGGCAATCTGCAATTTTGAACCTTATGACCGACCCGTAAACAGTTTTCGCACAAATTGAGAGATAATGCCAAAGAAATCCTGTCCTCCGGCATTTTCGCTTTGAATGTAGCACATTCGTGCAGAAGATGATGACCCCTGCACACAAGGCACTCACTATAGGGCTTGGAAGGAGAAGTTGGGTTTGGTTTAAGCGCGAGAGCATATGTTTTGGTCTGTGGTTTAGAGGGCGGCGGCGGCAGATGTTTAGTCTTGTCGTGTCTTTGTCTGTTCACTGTCTCTAAAACGTCTGCTCGGGCTTTAAGGAAATCAAAAAAATCATTTAAACTAGGAATTTCCGGCAGCGTATTCCTATGCTCTTCCCATTTATAACACGTGCTGCTATCTAATTTAGAAGACACCATATAAATAATGAGCACGTCCCACTGGTCGGCGGGCAGACCCAAATTGCAGAGAGCGCGCAAGTTTTTAGTTATGTGATCAATAATAAATCGTAAGGACTTGTCGGTCTCTCGCACTGATTCAATGCTGAATAAAGCCTTTAAGTGATTATTGATCAATTGTCGTTTGTTGTCGTAACGTTTGCATAAAAGTTGCCAAGCCTCGGAATAATTAGAATCGGACACTTCCAAATTGCATAGGACGCGGGCTGCTTCCCCTTCCAGATACGATAGGAGATAATGAAATTTGTGTATGTTTTGTATCTTAGAATTGTTGTGAACTAAAGAAATATAAGTTTCTTTAAATTCGAGCCATTTAAAACACGAACCGTCAAAATTTTGAATTTTAATCACAGGTAGTCTGAATCCGAGAACGTCACCATTATCGTGATGACAACTAGTGCTGTCGGAACAGTTTTTAAACGGTAAATTAGCTTCTAGGAAGTCTTGTGCTATAGATATGTTCGTGTCAAAGTCTTGCTCAAAAATATCCCTATTCGTCAATTCCTCAGCTTGGTTGGATTCACTTAAAATCTCTATCTGACCTTGCACCTCATCGAAATCAGTAAACAACGCTTGCATCCTCGATATCTTCATTGTCAGCTGTTTGGTTTCTAACGATGAAATAGTTTCTAATGTAGTTAAGTTATCCAAATAGGATTTAAATTTTGTAAACCGCCCTTTTATAGAACCACGTCTAGACTTAAGCATTTTCAGTTTGTCTTCCACAGACATTTCGTCTTGCGGATATAAGGGCGACGGAGTCATAGTTTAGCAATGAAATTATCGAGAAACGAAAGAATGCAAAATCTAAGTAAACAAGTTATGTAATAGCATACGATACGCTCCTCGCTTTGCCGGTCCGCCGACGCGCAGTCTGCCGTTCAGCCAGAAGAAAATGCACTCTCGGGTTTGCGCGCAGGCAACAATGCGCTCGCGCTGCAGTCCGGGGCGTGGCAATTGCACGAAGTAGGTCACTGGACGGCTGGAATAGCAAAAATGCACTGCTAAACAGCTGATTGGATATATGCAGAAAAAAAAGGCGGGCAAGGGGCGTTAAATGCCTAAATTCGGAACTTAAGGCTTGCGAATATTTGCTTGTAGCTCATAAAGATGCTGACGTGATAGTAAGGGTGATATTTATGCAAAATAGGCAGATATAACTCTTTAGGTATTTGAAATTAGCTTTAATTGAAATGCTTATATACTGGCAAGCGCAGAAAAGCGAATATTAAGGTGCTAGAAAGCAAATTGGGTAAAATATTTGGGAACACGTGCAAATTTATCAAGATAAGTAATTGGGTTTATTTTGTCCTTAATATTTTGTATATAGGTTTAACCTTGTGATTGTTTATAGGTTTGAATTGGCTGGTGCAGACAGCTACGTCCGCTAGAAGTAGGTATAAAAAAACGCTTGATATTTTCGAGAAACTGGAAACGTAATTGGCACAAATCGAAGAGGAAGTAGCTAGGAGAAGTAAAGGAACGGGCTCACTTGATGAATTGGGCAAGCAGGTGAAAGTAGGCACGTTGTTGCGGCGTGGCACGTGGCGCTGGCTGCTGCGTAGAAGGCGTGGTCCGTTGAAAAGGCGCCCCTCGGGCGCTGGAACTGGAGCGATTGAGCCTGGCTGCACGATGCACGATGGTAGGCACAGCTAATGCCTTAGGGTTTTGCCCAGGCATCTAGGCACTGCGCAGAATAGTGTGCACGTGGCGATGGCCCCGTCGCTTGGAGAAAAGGCGCTGCAAGTCAGACTTCGGGACTGATTAGTAGCTGCAGAGTCCTGTCACGGTCGCCACTTTGTTCCAGACGGGAACAAGGAAGATAATAGAAAACAAAAAATAAGGCCAAAAGACTGTTTAATACAGCTAATTACAATAAGTAATTTGAAATATGGGGAGTGTTCCCTTAGGCGATAGAAAGGCAAGTGTTCGAGCAGAGGGCTGTAATGTATGGCGTCGGTGTGAGGTGAGCTGTGATTGGCTAATTACACGTATCACGCAATATGCAAGAGATCTGATTGGAAAAGACTCGATACAATGCAATATATACCTTGTGCAGTGTCATTAAGGTGTAAAATCAATAAACATTAATTAAATCTTAACTAAAACGCAGTATTGGAACGTAGCGGCGTGAACAATATGTTCTAGTAACGTGAGGGGTATGTTACCTATATATAATTTCAAAATGTAAAATAAAGATTTCAAAGCTTGAGACACTATCATGTATACAAATTACTCTGATTCAGTGTAATTTTTGTAAATTAAACCTTGTTTTTAAAAATAATGTGTTACGGATAATAATATTCTATTTCTTCTTTCAAGTATAACTTATTCGATTAACTGCTTTAAATTTAGGACTGCTTTAATTTAATGGTAACATAACATGAAATTACAGTAGAACCATTTAAAGTGGCTTTGTCATAGTCGCTTGAGTATCTTGATCGAAATATCTTAGCGCCACACACAAACACTTTTGGATGGTCCCATCCATGGTCTTCGTCATCAGCTTCTGTTCTCCAAATGCTACTTTCTGAATGCAAATGCTCGATTTGTTACCGATAAACTAAAATCCCTATATGTTTCCCCTGATTTTTTGAGGATTTCCCTCAATTCCTCATGGATACCATCATCAGAACTAGTTTACGGCAACAACGGGACCAACATGCTTCAAACATATGATTCCAAACAAAGAAAGAATTTTCCGAATCGGTTCATAAACTACGGAGTTCTAAAGTAACACTCATTAAAATAATAAAAGTTAAAAAACAACACAACATAATAAATCGATTTATCATTACTATTTATAATAAATCGACGTTAACATCTGACGTCGTATGCTTGTTTACCACCTACCTATTTTAAACAAATCATTTTCGACTCCACGGTACACGATATCGACTCTGTTCCAATGTACATATGTCCAATGTTGCCAACACAATCAGTGGAAAATGTGCGTGAACAAAATTGAAATACTGTAATCGCCAAACGCTCTCATTTAAAATAAAACGTTACGCTGGTGACATAAGGCTCACTATTGAAAAAAAAAAATTGATCCCAATTGACTTACGCTCGTTTAGCGTGTATCTAACACGCACACACTCACAATCTCGGCTCAGCCGGCTTGGACATTTTTTCGTCTTGAATTTGTAGGTGATAGTGTATCTAGGGTATTTTAAATCGATGCTTATAGTCTCCGAATAAATCGGCTGTGACATACGGACGGACGGATGGACGGACGGACAGACATGACGAATCTATAAGGGTTCCATTTTTGCCATTTTGGCTACGGAACCCTAAAAGAGCGGAAATTAAAAAGTTGATTTTTACTTTTAATTGATAGGTTTTTTCCAACATGCCATAGTTGTCAGCATTCAGCCAAATCAAAAACTATTTTGGAAGAAGTCTTATGTCTAAAGGTAGTTTAATTACATTTAAATACTAGCAGCCGCCCGCGACTTCGTCCGCGTAGATTTTAGATAGTAACAAAGATATAAATGACGTTTATTTGTTTCTGTCAGTTGTCTGATGCTATTAATCTTTTGTGAAAATTACTCGAATGAAAAACTTAATGTCCACCATCTTGGATTTGAAAATGGATGTAATTTTCGGAATCGGCACCCCGAGGAACCACAAAGATTACCCCATATCGATTTTTAAGAAAAATAAATGTCCGCCATCTTGGATTTGAAAATGCATTATTAAATGTATTATTTAGCGGAAAAAAAACAAGCGTTCCTCCATCCTCCGCGGCGGTCTTTATAGTATTCTATTAATCGGAGGTCTTACTTAATATTCGTTTCTGGCCATTCCGTCAGTCAACTTTTTGAAACAATTTTAGACTTGTTAATATTCGTAATTTTAATGATTTAATTATAATGCATGTATAGTTTTAGTCCCAAATGCTTTATTAAATAAATAAGTTAACTGATTGAACCTAAAACTCTTCGGTTGAATGTGTGACTTGGTCCAAAAGTAGATTTAAAAAAAACGGAAAAGTAAAAAGCATCAGTGCGAGAAAGCCAACTGTGCATACGATACACAGCTACAAAAAGTACCACCATTTAATAAACAGTATAATAATAAGTATTTGAAAACACATTGCGGACTATTCTTACGAAAGTAAGACGCAAAGCGATTGTTTTCGAACACATTGAAGGAAATAGTAGTTTAAATATAATAAACGAGTCACTCACGTCTTTAAGGTCGAATATTGCTCGACATGTTTCGGACCAATACGTGGTCCTTACCACGTGGTTGGTGCTGGCGAGTTTCAATATGTCTGAGACTCACGTGTCTTCTCACGGGAGTTCTTTATAAGAAACTAGCTATTGCCCACGACTTCGTCCTTGTATCAAAATCAAAATCAAAACATTTATTCTGCAAATAGGCCTCAAAGGCACTTTTAGAAGTCAAAATCTATCTAGGTACATCAAATAAAAATAAAACAATAATCAAAGTATCATTAATTAAATGTAGTGTTACATGTCAAAAATAAGACTTAGAAACTAATAACAATCGAGATTTGTTAGAGATGTATAAGGTCTCTAAGCGTCAAGATAAGAGGTAATAAAGTAGGACCACTAATCATAATAAAATGTTTTGAGCTATATCTATAACACGTCAACATGAAAATAATAAAATCTAATAAATAAATATCCTCAGAGATGTATAAGGTCTCTGAGCGTCAGTCTAAAAAAATAAAATCAATTGAGAACAGTGAAGTCTCTCATCATGTCAATTCCACTGAACACTAGTACGAAGTTACTAGTCCTTGCAAACATGAACAGACAAACTAAAACCGTGTAAACTTCCACTTCCTATTACATTAATTCGAGGTCTTCGAGGCATGCCTTTCGGTTTAAAAAGTATTTTGTAATGTTAATCCTAGGCTATAAACTCGTTGTATAGCAAGTTTCATCATAATTCGTTCTTCTTTACGTGACTGAGTAACAAACATTCAAAAATCTAAATATCCGAAAATCTAAACTTTCGCATTTAAAATATTAGTATCATTAAATTTTATACCGCCTGTCAGTTAGATGGGTCCCGTAGTAAACAAAAAAAGATATAGGTACTCCACGGGCTTCTGCAAACTCCCACCTGAATTCTTTGATAGACAACGTGCCATTAAGTAGGAGTATTTTAAGCATTATGTTTACTTATTCGCTCGTCGAATTGTCAATAAAAATTTGTTTCCATCGACGTCGAGCATCAAGCTCTTCGTTGTACGTTGAAGAAGGTAAATCATAATAAATAAAAAAGGGCAGAGTTAATGGTCTATGATCCGGTATTAGATATACAGAATGTTCGGCAAAAGGACAGTCAAAAAATTTTGGGGTGCTAGAATGACCTTACATTTGCTACCTTTCCACCCTTGGATCCTGGGTCCTAAAAGTCACGGTCACGGAGGTACGATTTTGTGATTTCGAGATAGAAGTTAGAGAGCAGCTCGACGAATCTTTTGTTAGATAAGTGCTACTTTCTGACTAAAACCTTATTTGGAGTTTGGTTTTTTAATTTATTGAAGTGTGTAATTTACCGCAGGAAGCAATCATTTAAATGTAGGGCGTACTAAAAAGCGGTAGTGAATCGAATGACAGTTGACACTGACATTTGACAGTTTTATCATATCGTACCGCCAACGCACCGACAAATCGGTAATTCGCTTAAGTGTGTGTAATACGCTTACGACGTCGCGGGCAGATATAAGTATTGAACTAAATTAATGCCATGTTTGTTGTTTTTAAATAAAACTTTTCCAACTATTAAGTCTAAAACTCTTTCCCCTTTATACTATTTTACGACTTCGACGTAAACTGTTTACGAGTGTATCCGCTATTGACATTTTAGCTATCACAAAGTATTACAAAGTTTGAGCGTCATTAAATGTTAGACACTCCATGTGGAGCCAGAGATAAATACGAGAGTGCATAAATGTTGTCCGCTTATATAAATAAAAAAATAGACTGCCTTTTATTCCTTCCAGTAGCAGCTTCTTTCTACTTGTTTAGTTTAGTCGGTTAGTAAAAATGTTTCAATTTTAATTGTTAGTTTTATTGGTTTAATTAAGTTGCTTATAAATATTATTAGTACCTAGTTTTCTTTCTGCGAGGAACCCTGGTTGGCTGAAGGTCTCCTCCAAAGCTGACATGTGTCTCTGTTATTACTATTAGCTATGTATTTGACTCCAGTTGGAGCCAGCGGTTTTTTTAATCTCTTCATCCCATCGTGTTAGTGGCCTGCCTCTGTTTCTTTATCCTTGTGATCCTGCCCACAGAGTTGATTTTACAGTCCATCTTTGATCAGCTACTCTCACTACGTGGCCTGCCCACCTCCATCTTTATTTTTGTGCATATATCAAGGCATTCGTAGCTTTTGTTAAGGTTCTTATTTTTGTGTGACGTATTTTGTCTATTACTTCGAGTTTGACACTGATATGCTTTTATTCCATTCGATATTCTACTTTAACGTTAATGTAATAGAGTTTCTATTGCAAACATGCGTTTTTAAAGAGAATATTGTCATAGACTCTTATTAGTGTTAAATTAGAATAATTAAACTTACATTCAACTGTTCGCCACCACAGTTTTGATATAAAGTAAGTACATTTAGTGCCCCACACGTCATGACTTCAAATCAAGTCGATGTAAAGCAACATGCGTGCTAGCAAGTAGGTTCATTTTCAGTCATTTGATCTGTGACTTTGGTGTGAGGTTACAGGACGGGACGACTCGGTTTATGAATAACAGCCGAGAAGAGAAACCGATTTGACCGTCAACTGTTTAGGTATAACTTGAAATCATTCAGTTGGCCGAGTTGCATCAAAGTAATTCGTTCAAAAATCTATTTTACTGTTCGAACAATAAGGTTCAAAATCCAATAACACTTTTATAGAAATTCGCTTAACTTGTTGCTTGTAGCCTTGGCTCAGGTTAGTCATACATTACGTTACGTCACGCTTTTTCGTGTCGGCATCTGTTCATCGATTTATAAGACGTTATAACGTCAAAAACGACATTTTATGGCAACTATGTACCAAACGCAATATTTCACAAAAAATAGGGCATTCCCTTTTTTCCCTAAAATGGTAGTACGAGGCAACACAGACGTAACGTCACGCCTGCGTGGCAATCAATATGGGTCGTTTCAGTGCTCGTTAGTTACGCTGTGCTTTGCCTCTCTTTTTCGTCTTTTGTGGGGCTCTAATTGTAGTTGGTTCCATACAAACATTTGATATTTTCGTCAAACTGGTTAGAATGGCATGATTTTTTTTGTCATCATACCTATTACGTCATTTTTGCATGAATCAGAACTTGGAAAAACAGCGGGGTTATAACGTAACTTTTGTACTACCGTTAGGTTAGATTTTAATGTCAAATTTTAATTGTCAGCTGATACATTTATTTTTCAAAATTGTCAGTAAAATCTATCTAATGTTAGTACATAAAGTTACATGATTCGCCCGCTGGCATGTAAATAAATTTAGTACCTAGTCTCGAATTATTTCACGCTCAGAGGGCATACTATAACTTCGAAATCCGAACTTCGTATCGTGCTGCCCCTTTCACTCTCATGTTATACACTATATGAGTGAAAGAGACGGCACGATACGAAGTTCGGATTTCGAAGTTCGGAGTAGGCCCTCAGTGTTGTATTTTTAATATACTCGGTCACGCGTGTTTCGCAACATTGTCGATACACTTTTTACGAGTTTAGCTTGTTTATGGTTTACACACGGCCATCATTGTATAAGGCTGCTACGTAACAAGTGTTGCCTCATGAAATGTCTGCAAAATGCGTATTGAAAATATAAAAAAGCTATAGGTGGATCTACTTGTTATAAACTACCTACCATTTTAAAGGTAACTACGTAGGTATATCATGTCTCCAATAGGTAATTTCATGAGAGTTGAGGTGAATGATTGCACACACAGCTACATGAAGCACAAAAAGTGAAAGAATTGAAGTTTTAGAGAGGTAGGGCACAGTAAAATGTCATCTTGCTCGAATTTGGAGCAGCCCAACTGGGGAAGTACCTCCACCTTGCAGAAGACCACAGGTTGCCAGAGCTCCCGAGACGCATTGTGTTGAGAGCGAGGGACCTAAATTTGTCTCTTCTGCTGTCAACACAGTGAATTCTCAAATTTCATAAAGGGTCGGCAACACGTACTGACTCTTTTGGAGTTGCGGGCGTCTATAGGCTGAGGTGTCCGCTTACCATACGCTTGTTTGCCACCGGCGTTTTATTTAAAACTATTTGAGTCGGTATCTACAAATCTTAAAATAATATATATCAAAATATTTTATTTTCTGTTTTGTTAGAATTCGATGTATTTTTGTATTCGCTGTAGTAAAAAATAACAAAATAGTTTAGTGAAACTTTTAGGCTCAGTTTTATAAAGATACGTTAGACCTTATGTCGGTTTGTTATGTCAAAAAATGTACTGAGTTACTGAAATTTGATCTGACATTTGGTCTAACGGATCTTTATAAAACCCGACCTTAGTCTATCTGCAATTCACTGTTGAACTTGCTAAAGGTACGAAAAATTAATAGTGATTTCAAAATCCTGCTGTCATTACAGTATGACATGTTGTTATGTGCGTGACCTCAATTCTGGTGGTACTTACCTTTAAGTAGTGTGAAGAACCGTTTATTTGAAAATTAATTACCTATTTAATTCTTATTAAGTTTTTTTTAGGTATTACTTACTTTATTGATAAAATAAAATAAAAAATATAACAGTACCTAACTTAAAAGTAGAAATAAAACTAATAAAAATCTAAAAAATGCGCATGGTTCCAAGAATGCTGGCAGCATTTCCTCGCTGTATGGCGACGCCAAAGCGTTGTGCGAGGAAACTGCCAGCTCTCTTGTCCCCTGTGACGTCGACCAGTCTCTTCGCCAGTTGTTGGAAGAGGGGCAACAGAGCTCTTCGCTCAGGGCCCCACGGACCGAGGGTCTCGACGCCGAAGGCAACGAAGTTGTATCCGGCGTCAAGACCCCTGTATTTGCGCAACGTGATGGCATCGGCCGCCTCGGCCGCTGCGCCCGCCCTGTGCATTGTACCGTGGAGATGAGACGGGGCTAGATTATCAACGCAAGTTGCGTCCCAAACCAGCACCCGTCCCACTTTCCACGGTGTTAGGGACATCCCGTCCGGTCTCTTGCCACCGTCACAAACGCTGCCGACTGGTTCGAGCATCGCCGGCACGTTCACGTTCACGCTAGCAAGAGACCGGCGGATAATGTCGTTAAGGGCGGCGTGTCGCGAAAAGCGGCCGGCGCTTTTTACGCATGACAGACCGTGGTGCTCCAACCGGTCGACGTCGCTGCCACAGGGGCATTTGTGTGGAGCACGAATCGGGACCCCTAGGCGCAGACTGACTGCCAAACGAATATTCTTATTAAGTAATATGCTTTTGCAGCACAAAAAGAGGCACCAATGGATGGATGAAATATTGCTATAAGAATATATTACGCACGAATATTATGAAATTCCTGTTTGGACATAACTAATTCCTAAAATAGTGTGCCAACAGAAAACTGTCATTGTTTGTATTTCGTCGTCTTCCTGCCACATATTGCAGCTTCTTAGTTGCCCGCAACTTTATACTTAATGTATCCGTGCCAATAATATCGTCGACCCTAGAGATTGGTTCTTCGCTAAACTCATATAACAAATGGATCAATATGACCAGGGGAAATGTTCAACATGATACCAGTTTACCCGCTGATGTTGTTCGTCATACTATAACATAGTAGATTTTAAATTTTTACAATGTAACTGTGTGTTGTCGTAGTAAATTTGTGTTAACAAAGATTTGATAAAAACAAGCAGTTTGTCTTTATATGCGCACCAATCCAACTTGCATCCTGGCAGCCACCAACAAAGACATTGTCAAGCTAAATGCAACTTCGCTTTCTTGGTAATTGTTTCGCTTGAAGCGTGTTTGTGAGTATCGATAACGCTTAAACAAGGCCAAAGTGATCCCGAGTTCAAAAGTTGAACGCGAACGAAGATTCAATCTGGATTTTCCTGTTGTTAAGAATGAGAGAAACGTGCATTATTTTTTAAATTAGCTCGTATGTACATACCACAGAGCTCCCTCGCAAGGTCGTTAATTCTAAGACTGTAATGTATTTGACGCAGTGAAAAAGAAACTGAAACAAGTATATAATAAAATATTAACCAATTCGATAAGGGGTGAATTTTAAGACCAAATATGAACAATAATCAATATAAACAATAAACAAAAATTGACGACCGCTTTAGCCTAGTTGGGAGTGACCCTGTCTACGAAGCTGGTCTACGAGTCCCGGGCTCGAATCCTGGTCAGGTCATTTATTTGTGTGATGAGCACGAATATTTTTAATACTCATAGTTTTTGCTACTGAGAACAAATGAATTGTTTAAGACCGTTATTGGGGTCTAAGGATTGATAGGTAATTACTAATTTTCCGTATTAGGCATTTCTTCTTCGAACTCAAAATAGTCGTTTAATAAAACACAATCTCAAGTGATTACAACATTTTACTAAAACACATCTAGCCCATCTAATCAAGCCAAATCTACAATCTACAAGTCAACCCTGTAGAAAATATAAACTTGCTCGTCTAATAACGTTTCTGAACGTAACCCTAAACTTCTCGTGCATTATGGCCTGTCATAATACGTGTAACATTAAAGATTTAATATCCTTTATTGCTTTTTGTAAGGTCTCGAGAACGTTGACCGAAAATTTTCTTGCTAAAAGGAATATTGTACTAAATAATGTATTTGGTATAAATGCAAAAGAAGATACAGAAAAAACATGTTATAGTGAATAAACATTCGTGATGTTTCTGACATTTTGACGAGTATTATATGCATAGGTAACATATGTTTACCTTATCTCAATGTATGGTATAAGCTAAAACTACACGACGCTCTTTCCATTTTTCTGCAGTATTTTTTTTTGCTCTACAAGTTTTTTGTTGCTTTCGAGACCCTTGGTTACACCAATAATAAACTTAAAAAGAAAACAAATCAATTTAACAACACCAACATCGCATGCTAGAAGCAGTATTCCATTGAAATTCATTCAACTGTCAATACAATGCAGACTTCTCTTTAGCTGTTTGATAGTTTAACGATTGTGCAGCGTATTGAGTTCAGCTGTGATTACAGAGGAAATATTTCCCATCAGTTAAACTATTAAGGCGCGTATAACCGCGAACGACCTTGCGCGTTGGGGCGTGGCGTAGCCTTTCCCTCCGCACTACGTACCCGCTGTAACAGATCCGATTAGGTTTTTTTGTATGTGTGTATGTATTTTTTATATTATTATTTTCTAAATACATAGGAATGTTTGAAGTAATTAAATATATAAAATAGTTAAGTAAGTAGGTACATTGTCTCAGAATCGAACTCTTATATTTTAGCGTCGCGCGCAAAGCGACACAGCCTTCCCGTCCGAGAGCCGGTGACAGACTGCCGCCCGTCGCCCGCTCACCTATCCGCCCCAACTTTTATGACGGTGTGGTAGTTATTCCAGGTTTTTGACAAGAGTAATGATTATTTTACAATATCCGCAGCTCAGATTATGAAAAACTGAATTAAGTTTTATTTTCTGAATATCCCGTGTAAAAAACATGTCTAGATAGTGAGCAGTAGCGTTTTAAAAGGTTGAAAAATGCCTTATTTGATATATTTTTTTCTTAGGACAATCTAGGCGTGTTGCAATTTCCGCAGCTCAGACTGAAGAGGACATATCAATTCTTCAAGTATATTTTTTCGAGACCTGTATATTTCGGGCCAGTTTTGAGTTTTAGGCCTTTGAACGCGACCAAAATGTGGTATTTCACTCTATTACGCGCCTTAACATATCGCAATGTACAGGCGTTGAATTTCAATTTCTGTCACTTTTAGACTATTTCTACTGAATTATAGTTGAAAGTGACAAACATTCAAATTCCCCGACCGTACAATCATAAGGATAGATTAATATTTTATGCAACTGTTGTATAAGAAGGGTGTAAAAAGGCGAGTGGTGTGGGATGCGATGCGATGTCAGACTTGGCGCACATCGCAAGTAAATACACTACAATCGTTTTTAGACCTTTATACACCGTTGCCCACAATATTTTTTCTACGGCTCATATCAAATTATGCGGCAATATAATACATAAATAGTCTTTAGGTATCGTTAACTTAGAAGTTTGATTTTTTCACTCTCCAAGGGTTTGCGGAGTATTTGATTTAAATTTCTACTTCAAAAATCGACGTCGTTCCTGATTTAAAGGGTCTTAAATAGATGGGCAGATAGGCTTAGTAACTTCGTTATACTACACTTTACCACTTATCAGATAAACTGTTTCGTTCACATAAAACGTTACAGGTTACATCAGAGAATACTCAAATTTACATATATGGATCTAAGTTATTTGAGAATTATACATCCGATGATAGAATAAAATATAAATATAAAATGTATACATTTGTTGAAAATCTTACCCAAATCGACCTAGTCCCGTACTAACCAAAGCTTGTAACTGACCGAATGAAACGAAGATCTCTGTTTCAGCTTTGACAAAAATGCATTCGTATTTCTGAATTTCGGATTCCTGGATTTCTAGATTTCCGGTTGTTCTCCTCTACAGGTTGCATTTGTCAACCGGTTCTCATAAAAGTTTGTGCGCAGGTTCGGTTTATCACAACTTTTGTGGAATCTTTTTGGGAAATTTTCAAAGACTATATTTTCCCAATGATTTTGTAAGTTTCTGCGGGCGAATATCGATTTGTTCTCATCTACAGGTTGCATTTCTCAAGCGATTCTCGTGAATTTATGTGAGCAGTTCCGATAATTATATATTATTTTTTATAACGAGTCAGTTTTTGTAAAAGGCTGGCCAGGATTCGAACCCAGGACTACCAGCTCCGTAAGCAGGGTCTCCAACCGATCGTCGAAGAAAAATAAAAACTTCTGGGTACATTACCGCCTGGAAGTGATCTAGGATTTTTTTTTTCCTTTTCTTTCAGTTTTATTTGTTTTTTCTTTATTCTGTTCATGTTCATTTAGCTAGTAAATTAATTTTATCACTAGAATAAAATATTTATATTAGAACTTCAAATATCTTAAATTGTAATATATTGAATAAAATAGAATTAGGTTTTTAAGTTTTCGTCACAGGAAAAATGTAAGTAGCAAACATTACATACCTTAAAACAACACAAAACATCCCAATTATGGCTTTGCGAACTTGTCTTTTGTGAGACTAAAAACTATATTATTTTCTTAATTTATTTCCCTTTGACTCGTTAAGGTGATAACTTTGTTGAAAATTTTCGTCGCATTTCTCTGGATTCCGCTAAAGATTTTTTTTGGACTGTGCTTAATTGTAAATTGTTTTGAGGTCCCTTTGTAATGGTAATGAAAAATTACAAGAAAACAAAAAGAAAAAAAGGCTTTTTTTTATTCTTAACCAATTTTGAGAAATACAAGTAGAAAAGTAAGCGCCTGTTCCGGCCCAGCAAAGCTACGCGCCTACACACCATTGCTAAACAAACATTTCTAGGCGCTATAACTATCCCGACTGTTAAGAACATTATGCCTTGTCACTTCACGATCCGATCTTGTTTGAACTACATGAATTTGTAATTAAATCGTCAAAAATATATTTGGAGTTTTATCTGAAGCTCCCTTATGTATACGAGACATAAATTGGTGGCCCATGAAAAATAATATGAAATAACACAAAATTATTGGAAGAAACGAAGACGAACAGCGCCCGAGTTCCTGCTTCATCGCCGCGTAATATCGCTGAAACAAAAGGGTTGGAGAATGGATTTGTGTCGCTGAGGCGAAAATTATCATCATATAGACGTCTAAAATCACGCAGAAGACCAGTGAGGCATCAAAAGTTTCACACTTCGAGTGCAGTCTACGAAAAAGATAAGTGCCTTGGATTCCTTTGTCCTTCCCAAGTCATAACAAATACGTTAAATTGTCATAAAATAACATCCAATATCGTTAAATTAAGCTTCCATTTGTTAGCTAAAATAGTAATTTCCCTAAATAAATTGAAATAATTTTGTTTTAAGAGCAAAGAAATACATCGCCGTAAAGGTTGCTAAGTGTACCCTCATACCTACACAAAAAAATATTAAGATAGATTTACGTAGTTTTCTGTAATTTCGTCAAGAATTCGCAAATATTTAAAATTAAATTAATGTTAAATGCTATAAATTGGATAAAAGTAGTTGTTTAGTACCGTAAATAGTGAAGAAACACATCGCTAAATTCGTAATTTTCGACTTAAAAATTCACATCATTTTAAAGCGATAATATTTAGTCCCAGTATCAATACTATTGTGTTAACGCTGTTCTCACGTATCTCGCCGACTATTCCAGCATATTTTCGGCGCGGCATCTCTCGCCTGCAGCGCGAAGAAAGTCGCAGGAGCATTATCAGCTGTTCTGGTGGCGCCGGTTTGCTTCGGGGGAATTGCAGTTCGTGAGGAGCGTGAGCCATTTCATTATTCACTTATAATTAACGTATTTAAACGAAAGTAAATATAATTTCAATAAGTTACAATGCCTAATTTAACCGATATAACTTTAAAAGAACTACTTACGATGCGTATTTCCACAAAAGGCCAGATCACCAAATTTAAGAACTATCTATCTACAATCACAAAAAAAACGCAGTTGACAAACGTGGAATTAGCCGAATTAACTCTGAAACTTGGTAAACTGGAAGGTTTATCGGTTAAATTCGACGATTTGCAAGATAGGATCGAGATTTTAAATGCTGATAATATACCTAATGAAATCGATGAGCGCGAAAAAATTGAGCACGACATTATCATGAATATTGCAACTGCAAAAACGTTAGTTGAAAAATATAATCAAATCGAATCCGATCTCCACAGACGCGGGTCTATCTTGGATGCTCAATCTTTTCTCGAACAAGAAGATTTGGGGTTCAAATTGCCTCAAATTCAAATTGCCAAATTTGATGGCTCTTTCTTTCGCTGGCTAGAGTTTCGCGATACATACGAAAATTTAATTCACAATAATAATCGCATAAAACCTGTTCATAAATTTCACTACCTACTTTCCTACCTTGAAGGTGATGCCGCCCGAATCGTGTCAAACCTTGAAGTGTCATCAGCCAACTACGCTGAGGCCTGGAAGCTCCTCTGTGAGCGTTATAACAAAAGATTGCTTGTCAATCATCACATACGAGTAAGTGCGTTGTTTAACATTCATGCGCTTACTCGAGAGACGGAAAGTGCTTTGCGGTTTTTGGTTGACCATGTCACAAAAAATTTGCGTGCATTGGCTAGTTTAGGCCAGCCCACGGACAAATGGGATATGTTGCTCATTTACATGCTAACGTCGAAATTAGACAATCAAACGCTCACCAAATGGGAAGAATTTAGGAATACGCTTGATGATATACCAACACTAGATCAGTTCAACAAGTTCTTAATAAATCGCGCAGATGTTCTAGAGGCTTTGAGCAGAAACAAATATGAAAATAGTTCGTCAAAATCCTTGCCTTCGACATCCCGGCCAGCATCATCATCATCGGCACAAAATAATAATTATAATAAATATAGTGATAATAATTACAATAATAATAACTTCAATAAGCATGAACGAATGAATACTAATCATTATAATAAAAATAATTCTAATAATTTAAAGCATGAAAGAATTTCTTTTACGAAATCCTTTGCAAGCATCAATCAAAATAATAACAATATCAAACCAATGATACATCAATGTGTAATTTGCAATGAAAACCACAAAATCTATGAATGTATGTCGTTCAAGGCCAAATCCATTCCCGAAAGAATGGCTGATATAAATAAATATAGACTATGCGCTAATTGTTTAAGACAAGGGCACCCCACTAACGAGTGCCGTATGGGGCCTTGCCGGGAGTGCAAGCAGAAGCACAACAGCCTTCTGCACGAGCCATCGACTGTCAATAATGCTGGTATTGTTACTCAAGCAGAGTCGTTGGTCAATTATTGTAATCAAAACAGTCCGGTGCTTTTGTCAACAGCGCTGATAGAAATATCCAATCCTGTCACAAAAGAAAAACAAAAGGTTCGCGCCCTACTTGATAGCGGCAGCCAGTCCACATTCTTGACAAAATCGTTAAAAGAAAAGTTGTTACTAAAGTCAAACCCAGTTGACACGGTAAAAGTCATCGGTATTGGCAACAACTGTGTTAACAAAATTGATGAAAGTTGTATTGCGCAAATAAGTTCCCTTAATGGTGAATTCAACGCATTAGCGTCATGCTTAGTACTAAATGAACTTACAAGTGAGATCCCTAAAGCTCCTATAAATGTTCAAACACTAAAATTACCAAAAAATATACAATTAGCAGATCCTGATTTCCACCAACCAGCTGCCATAGATGTACTCATTGGAGCCGATTTATTTTGGGACATCATCGGTAATGAGCAACAGTCTCTTGGTCCCAACAATCCTAAATTGCGAAATACTAAATTTGGTTGGTTGATTTCTGGTCCAACGAATATAAGTGCTACAAATAGCACAATTCATTGTAAGCATGCAATCATATCGGATGAATCAAACAATAATATCGAAAAATTGTTAGAAAAATTTTGGGAGTTTGAAGAACTTCCAAACAAAATAAATTTAAACAAAAATGAATCAATTTGTGAAAAACATTTTTTAGAAAACACACATCGTCTACCCACAGGCATGTTTTCCGTTAAACTGCCATTGCGTGATTCACCTGATAAGCTCGGTGACACGTACTACTTAGCAAAAAAACGCTTCTTGAACTTAGAGACAAAATTCAAACGAAATCCCTTTCTTAAGCAAGAATATTCAAAATTCATTTAGGAATACGCTAATCTTGGCCATCTTTCTGAAGTAGACACTGTTAAACGCAATCCAAGCTATTTTTTATCTCATTTTTCCGTTTTACGTGAGAAAAGTGAATCTACTTCCCTTCGTGTGGTTTTCGATGGCTCAGCTCCCTCCTCTACCGGCGTTGCCCTTAATGATATACTTATGGTGGGTCCAAACGTGCAAGACTCTCTTTTTGCCATATTGATAAGAGCAAGGCAATACAAATACCTTCTCGCTGGCGATATCGAGAAAATGTACAGAATGGTGCAGGTTAATGAAGAAGACCGTGACTTGCAACTTATCTTATGGAGAGAAGACGAGTCTCAACCCATCAGAACGTTACGCTTAAACACTCTAACATACGGCACCGCAAGTGCAAGTTATCTTAGTACACGTTGTCTTGTACAACTCGGAGAGGAACAGGATGATGAATTAATTAAAACAATAATACAAAAAGACTTTTACGTTGATGATTTGATAACAGGAGCTAACACTGATAAGGAGCTGCGGTACATACAAAAGTCGGTATCGGAAGCCCTCCGCGCGGGATGCTTTAATCTGCGGAAATATAAAAGCAACTTACCTTCATTATTTCAAGATCCTGCTATAAACACCAAAGAAAAACTTACAATCAGTGAGTCAGCAAGCACCCTCGGAATGGGTTGGGATCCATCCAGTGACAGCTTAAATTTCCCTGTAAAAGATCAAAGTTCATGCGATAAAATCACTAAAAGGCATATTATGTCAAATTCATTCAAAATGTTTGATCCATTAGGCCTCTTAAGCCCATGTATCATTCAACCTAAAATGTTACTGCAAAAACTAGGGAAACAAAAATTAGACTGGGATGAACCAGTACCAAATGATATTAAACATGAATGGGAAAAATATATAAAAAACTTACCAGTTCTTCAACAACTGCACATTCCTAGACCGGTTCTCTGCGATTTACCTGAATATATAGAAATTCATTTTTTCAGTGATGCATCTCCAGCTGCTTTTGGAGCTTGCATTTATGTGAAATCGGTGGATGCCAGCGGTGTAGTATCAGTAAATTTATTATGTGCTAAATCAAAAGTCTCACCTCTAAAGGCTACAACAATTCCTCGCCTTGAGCTCAGCGCGGCTCTTCTGGCCGCGAGGCTGTGTAAGGTAGTCACAGACGCTCTTAGGTACAAACCTGATCGCATAACCCATTGGTGTGACTCAATGGTAGTCATCGCGTGGTTGAACAAGGATTGTTCAAACTTAAAAACGTTTGTGGCGAACCGTGTCAGCGAGATTCTCGAAACCACTACACCATCATCATGGCGCTACGTGCCCACATCAGTAAATCCTGCTGATCTAATTTCTAGAGGCTTGGATGCCGCTCAGTTAGTATCGTTAAATCTGTGGTGGACAGGTCCTGAATTCTTAACTAAAAACGAGTCAGAATGGCCGAACGCTCCACAAAAACAAAATTATGATCAAATACCTGAAATAAAAGTAAATGTAAGTTCAAATAATACTGAATCTACGTCTATAATTAAATTTGAAAATCATTCGAAATTAACTAAACTAATAAGATGCTTTTCATACGTCAAAAGGTTCATAAATAATATAAGAAACACTAAAGCTAAACTTAATGGAAAATTAACATTAGATGAACTTAACGATTCATTTCACGCACTTTGCGCTATAGCTCAAATTGAAACGTTCCCGAATGAATATAACACGCTTGCTAAAAATGAATCGTTGAGCTCAAAATGTAAAATCTTACCTTTATCACCATTCATGCAAGAAAACTTGATAAGAGTTGGAGGCCGGATCAGTGCTGCAGAATGTACTTATGAGAAAAAGCATCCTATACTTTTGCATTCTTCTCATTATTTAACGAAGCTTTTCTTCGAACGAGAGCATATTAAGACATTGCACTCCGGTCCCCAAGCTCTCTTAGCCTCAGTCAAAGAGACTATATGGCCTATAAACGGAAGGCACTTAGCCCGACGCACTGTTGATAAGTGCGTGCGTTGCAAACGCGCCCGTGGTAAAACACTCTGTCCTAAAATGGGTGATCAACCCCCACAGCGTATTAATCCCGGCTATCCCTTTTTGTCTGTTGGGCTGGACTTTGCTGGCGCGTTTAACATTTTGAATAGAAAGGGACGAGGTAGCAAGCTAATAAAATGCTACTTATGTCTCTTCGTATGTTTGCGCTATAAATGTGTACATCTAGAAGCAGTCAGTGACCTATCTAAGGAAGCTTTCATTATGACACTGAAACGGTTTATTGCACGAAGAGGCAAACCGCTCGAAATCTTCTGCGATAACGGGCGTAATTTTGTAGCTGCCGCGAAGGAAATAGGTACATTCGTTAAATCAAACACGGAATGTCTATCTGATTTTGCAAATCAAGAAGGAATTAAATTCGTTTTTTCACCTACTTACGCTCCTCACTTCGGCGGCATATGGGAAGCCGGAGTAAAATCTGCAAAATATCATATAAAACGCGTAATGGGACACAGTCATTTAACCTTCGAGGAAATTGCTACTTTATTCTCTCAAGTGGAGGCAATTTTAAATAGTCGTCCTTTGTATCCATTGTCCTCCTCGCCCAACGACTTTCTTTCCCTATCCCCGGGGCACTTCCTGATTGGAAGACCTTTGACTGCACTCCCATCGCCTGTTCTGGAGAACCGCAGTGAAAGCAGCCTACAACGATATGAGCGCCTCGAAAAAATCCAACAACACTTTTGGAATCGCTGGCAGAAAGAATACATCTCAGAGCTACAACAGCGAAGCAAATGGAGGACTAGCAGAGCAAATTTGAAAGTGGGCGACCTGGTGATCGTCTATGAAGAATACGTACAACCATTAAACTGGCGACTTGGACGCGTCGCTCGTCTATTCCCGGGTCCAGATGGAATTTCAAGAGTGGCCGACATCAACACCATAAAAGGATGCATACGGCGACCCCTTGTTCGACTCTGCCCTCTAACTACAAGTGAAATTTGAAAGTTGAAAGATGGTCTTTCAACGAGGCGGGAATATGTTCCGGCCCAGCAAAGCTACGCGCCTACACACCATTGCTAAACAAACATCTCTAGGCGCTATAACTATCCCGACTGTTAAGAACATTATGCCTTGTCACTTCACGATCCGATCTTGTTTGAACTACATGAATTTGTAATTAAATCGTCAAAAATATATTTGGAGTTTTATCTGAAGCTCCCTTATGTCAATACGAGACAGCGCCAAAAAGCAAATTCTTGACTTTGTTTTTCTTGTCATTTTGGTCAAAAACTAAAGCTATCATTATTATTTATTTATTTAGTAAACAGAGTATAAAACATATAATAATTATCAGGGTTTCACAAAAATAATTCTATTATACCACAAAATAATATACGTAAGTGTCTTTTCTCTCCCAGGTACCTTGTGTTTCTCAAAGCGTCGACTCGCTGGCTGGTCAGAATTTACTAAACACCATAGGTTATACCGGGTTATCTATCACAAGCTCGACAAAAATGTTATCCTGAATATTAAAATTCCAAAATCCAATAGACTTCGTTTTAGTTTCGTAATCAACTATAAATAGTCGGGATTTTTAAGCCGTAGTCTCCCAGCGAAAAAAATAAACAACCGACTCTTTTGTAATGAGCCCTGGGATCCCAGGGACTGGTAGACGACAGGTTTCAACTAGATTGTAAAATTGTGACTATATATTAATCGGTCAATATAACTATATATATATTAATTAATCGGTAACAGACATCCTGAGTCATACGAATTATACTATTTCTAAGAGGATAATTCGTATGACTCAGGAACCTTGAGGACAGCTGGGTCAACGCGGTTAATACACTTCCCATATCGCTCTCGTAGGGATAGCTCCAACGTCGCAGGTAACTATTACATTAGGTTCACTTGAGGACAATAAAAATGCTACAACATTTATTCACATACAGTCATTCAACCTATAGAACTATCTTATTACAATGGAACTTGGCGGGTTTTTTTGAATTTATCGTTTACCGATGTTCAACAGGATATATTCCAAGATAAAATTGCATGATTTCATCCCTCCCTCACAATTAAATAACATTAAATGTCCAAATTGTATGCCACTTTCGCAATGTTATAATAAATAAACCTGCTTATAATAATTGTTGTAAGGTCTCTTTTAGCAGGTCATAATGATTGCTAGTCACGTGATTAAGTACTCATAACATTACATTCAATGTAATGGTGGTTAAATTTCATAACTTTACAGTCAATAAAATCACTCGCAAAAATTATAATTATACAGGGTGGAAAAAAGTTATGGGCCCTGGAGGGAAACTGCTTTAAATCCTTTAGTTAGCTCATTTTACTGAAAGGAAACATTCCTTTATTTTTAAAAAGAAACAAAACTGCATTCAAAGATTTTTAAAATTTTGCTAGTCTCAACCGGGAATCGAACCGACTAAAAATTAAAAATTAACCCTCGCTAGTTTATTATACGAATCGGTAGGATTATTGTTTGGGACAAAATTTGTCTAAAAAAAATTTGGTTTTACACTCATCTGTTGCACCTTCTACCGGAGGAGGAACGACACAATATCATATTTCAACAAGACGGTGCACCTGCCCACAATAGCAGAATTTAAATGTCTGGATAGGTACAAACGGGACGATTAGATGGCCAGCGAGAAGTCCAGATCTGACGCCTCTGGATTACTTTTTATGGGGTCATGTAAAAAATGAAGCTTACAAAACGTGTTATAATACTGTACAAGACTTAAGGGTTGGGGTAGAAAATGTTATTAGGAGCATACACCACAACACTATCCAGAGGGTTACACGAAATGAATTTCAACGTAGACTAAATTTGTGTCATTTCGAGCAACTTATCAGTTAAATTATTAACATTGTTTTTTTTTTAATGTCCGTCTACGTTAAAAATTTGTTTCATGTTTGTGTTCTTTTTATTGATAATAAAATAAAAACAATTGTAGTTTTCACTTTTTTATTTCAATGACCAAATAAACGTTTCTTAGACAAAGTTTATCCCAAACAATAATCCTACCGATTCGTATAATAAACTAGCGATGGTTAATTTTTAATTTTTAGTCGGTTCGATTCCCGGTTGAGACTAGCAAAATTTTAAAAATCTTTGAATGCAGTTTTGTTTCTTTTTAAAAATAAAGGAATGTTTCCTTTCAGTAAAATGACCTAACTAAAGGATTTAAAGCAGTTTCCCTCCAGGGCCCATAACTTTTTTCCATCCTGTATATATCTACATCATCTTATTACATCATCTGATGTTCCAAAATTTTACTGTACTAAAAAGCAAGCACGCATGCATGCATGCATGCAAGCAAGCAACCCATCAGCCGCTTACCATCAAGTGGACCGTACACTTGTTTGCCACTGGCGTTGTATAAAAAAAGCAAGCATGATTGTTCAAGGCACATAAAGAAAACCTAACACTGAACCTAACAACATTAGAGTAGAGTTGTAGTGAGGTCACAGCTGTAAACTTAATAATACTTTCCTTTGTACCATTTCCTAGAACTGAAGAATGCAATCGGCCGTGACATAGATTCCAAGAAAATAATATTAAATAAATCACGACCATTTTCTATTGCGCATTCCGCATTCTTCAGTATAAAAGCCATGTATTTTTATGGAATATAGATAGTGTTTCGACTCTCGAATTGTCATAACTTCGCCACTTCAGAGTGTAGTGCAGTGGTTACTACACAATATAGCCAAGTCGCTGTATATGGGCCGATGATATTCCAGAAGTTCCGTCAATCCCCAAAGGATCCCATACATACCTTCGGTATCTGGCTGCTCGCATTAGTAACACACGTTTTATTGGAACTCGTAGAATTGCTCAATTACGTGAGTCATAAGAAATATTTACAAAAAAACATAATTGACTTGGACTTTGCTACAGCTAGAAACTCGGATTTCATTATCAACTAATTCAATTACTAATAATAATAATAAGAAGAAATACATTAAATTATTGTCGCATAATTGTAAGAAAAATCCGTGTAAGGCTTCTCGACACAAGCGAAAAAATTAAGCAAGTCAAAAATAGAGTTCCTATTTTCAATAAAAATGTTAAGTTACTAATAAGCGAAAAACAAAAATAGTGAAAGAAAATAAAAATAATGAGCTAATAGAAATAAAGAAATATTTTTATGTTCCATTCCTAAAGTTGTCCGCCATTGTACAGAGAAGCGAAAATGAATGTGGCCTAGGGGACCATAAATCCTTAAATATTAAAACTGTGCCAGTGACCGTAGATCCGACGTGGGGAGGAAAATAATGAAGACATTTATATTGTTTGAAAAAAAAGGGTGCTCAGCTCAGTGCAGTGATTTTGTTAACAAAAATATGAATTAGCTTTGATTTGATTTTTTTTTGAATTTGCGTTAATTTGATTTCGCTAAGCAACTGCGTATATTTCTTACGGATAGTAAAGGTTTAGGTACATACTGTTCAAAAATCAGCCAATTGCGTATCGGACCACGCGCTAGGGCTAGTTCACAATAAAAAGTTTTAATTCTGAACTAGTCCTAGCGATGTAAAACCACAATCCCATACCGTGGTTTAAAAAAAGGTCGTATATAACTAAATTAAACTTACGGCACTTACATCTGTTTGTTCAGTAATAGCAGTTTTTGAGCGATAACTCAAAAACCTTTGAACCAATCTTTTTTAAATTAATTTTCTTAAAAAGTATTTCACACGCACTGTGTCCATAATTTTTTCGTTGTTTGATTACACGGTTCAAAAGATAAGAGGCAGTGGGGAGTCAGAGCGCTCTTGGGCCAGCGGCGCCCGCGTACCCCGTGCGGTAAATATGCGAGGTTAAGCAACGTCGGCCAAGTCAGTTCTTGATGGATGGGTGACCGCTTTGAATGGTTATTAACTGAGCGCTCCCGTGCTTTGGAAGGCACGTTAAGACGTTGATCCCGGCTGCTATCTATGATAGCAGTCGTTAAGCCAAGTTAGAGGCCTTCGGGCGGCTTGAGAACTTCTAACAGTCAAAATGCCCACTCACTTGACAAGGGGGGGTCGAAGTTGCACCACGTACGTATGTAATATCCAACGGTGACCCACCGTTACCCTACACGTGACTCCTGGGTGGTACTAAAAGTGCAATAAAAACTGACAACCGTACTGTCTTCTCGAAGATCTCACGGTTCGAGATAATTGCCATGCGATAAGTAAATAGGTGGCTTCAATTTTTGTGAATTTCAGAGCGATTATTTTCGAATACATTCACTTAATTAAAAAAGTTACTATGAAACCTTACATTCATTTTTAGGGTTCCGTAGCCAAAATGGCAAAAACGTAATCCTTATGGTTTCGTCATGTCCGTCTATCTGTCTGTCTGTCCGCGTATGGAGGACAAGGAGGCAATTGCAGGCTGAGCATTAGATTTAAACCTTGGTAGTCCATCAGATGTTCCGTACGCTTGCTTGCCACCGACTTGGAATTAAAAAAAGGAAAAATGAATAAAAAATACACAGTAAAATTTAGGACACTAGGCCGCAATAGTCGTGTACTAGATAATAACGAAAAGAAAACCTCAAGACACGTAAATCCACACAGAAAATAGCCTAATTATGTTTGAACGTTTTTAACTGATAATGATCCTTATTCAGCGCGGGTACTTTGCAAAAAATTAAAAAGCTGTCTAATAGGGAACACAGAAAATAGCCTCATTATGTTTGAACGTTTTTAACTGATAATGATCCTTATTCAGCGCAGGTACTTTGCAAAAAATTAAAAAGCTGTCTAATAGGGATGTTGACTCAAAATTTGACTTACTCTACAAGACTATTTCAAGAAACAAGGCAAAAAATATGCTGCAAACATCTCAGAAACTAACGCAGCTACAACCATTTTAATGTTGCTGGTTAGAGAGAAAAAGTGCGACAGATCAGTGACGTCACTGACCTCGAGCGCCATAGTAAATGACGCTCGTTCCAATACAACGCCCCTGTTAAAATATAGAAGACTTATAATTATGTAATTGTTAATATTTTCGAGTTTCGTTTTTTTGCCACTTGATTAAGAATTTAATCCTTTTTCGAGAAAAATCAAACTTATTGATTTTCTTATTTGGTGTCAACGTCCTATTTCTCGCAATTACCACGGAACCCTGCGAAGAATCAACCCAGATGTTCCTCCCAATATCCATTAACCAACTCAATGCGATACCTAATCGAGCGTAACTGTTAACTTCCGAAACGTTACGAATAAAGGCATTGCTTTATTCAGCCCTGGAGGCTACTAAATACAATCCAATGACCTAGTCGTCCCTTCTATTAATCTTTTTAACAGCCCTTAAAAAAGATAAAGGTGCCGCTGTACCCTTAAACGGACCTTTTCTCCTCGTGTCTAATTAAAATTGTCCAATTTGTAAGGGACTCTTAAAGGATAAGCTCGGGTAAGTCGTATTGAGACATCGATTACAATGAATTACGAGTGTATTTAACATCTATCCGGATTGTTTTCCCCGATTCTTTCGTTTATTAGCACATAAAAGCGCACCCATTCAAAGCACTTTCCATTGCTACATCCTTTTAGTTTAATCTTCCAATTCGATTTCATTACTTAACAACAAAAAATAAGTTTAATTATATAATATACTAGCTTTTGCCCGCGACTTTGTTCGCGTGAACTTCTACTGACTATTCCTTGCCCTTGGTAGATAAATGCCGGTTAGGTTATAAACTACTTACTTAACTTTGAGTGACTCACACTCCAACGTTTTTACGTCTTAAAGTTACAACATTACAAAGTGTCTAATTTATATAGGTAACTATGAAATGCAAGTGAAATGGGCCCTCTTGTCCATGAAAGGAAGCATGTGTGGCGGATAATGAAACAAAATGGGTGTGATTTATCAATACCTATGTACGTATGTATGAATGTTGGTAATAGGTACTGGCTAAGTAAGTCAGACGTTAAATACATATTTCATTCCAGGCCGGAGAACGCCGTCGACTCGATCCAATATAGTATTTATGCGTATGCATTATTTTTGATGATTTCTTATACTATGTAACAAAACACTAATGACTGCTAGGAAACTACCTCATCACATCCATGTAGCATAGTGGTGTCACGGTTTGATGTTGCGTACATACGTTCTTGTTCGATGACGTTACCCAATTCCCTACTTTCCGAGCCTTAGTACTGACATGCTCGATGTAGCGACTACAGGGGAAGACATATTATGCTTGAATTGAACAAAAACTTTGATGTTTCTCGAAATGCAAAGTGGTAGGAGTCCTTCATTATAACCCAAGATTTTTAATGCCCTGCAACAATATGACACGCTCTACTTGCAGTGAAAACCTCTACGCATTATCCCTCGGTATGAAAATTAATTGAACACTTCTAGTCTTACTAAGAAAATGTTTTTTTGTAGGTACTTTTAGTTTACTAAGACTAACATTTGATTTGATTGTTTATAACTAATCAGCTAGGTAATCACTGTTTTCATGTTACCTACGTTAAATTAGTATTTTGGGTAAATTGACCTATAGTAAACAAAAATATTTGTAACAGTTTCTATGGACCCAAAATTACATCCACCGCACGATCGCGACAACACGGACACATATAATTGCTATTCGTCCCGATACCGCTGCATACCGGATAGAGTCAGTCTTATCCAGGTCGGGCTTAGCTGAGTTCCTTGCTGGACTCTTCTCAGCTATAGGCAAGTTTAGTAAACCAGCGACAGAACTCCCAGTAGTCCGATTCCACCCACACCTCACATATTTGGTTGAAGCCGCTCAACCAATCTCACTGGAGCGCACACTCTTAGAATATTCCAGTTGCAGTGTTTAAACCGCCCGTGTGATCGTGTTGGAGGTTTCTCCTATCGCTTTATTGGGCCCGGCCTATAAAGCCAGTTAGGTTCAAGAAAAAAAAACCTATTTTATATTTCTCAACCGTCCGTTTTTTTTTAAAGAATAGAGTGGAGTGGAAATTCTATATTTTTTATGTAGGCATAATATATATCAAAGCGCTGGTCAGTCAATGCTGACAACAATCGTCTACGTCCGATTTATTTAATCTCCAATTTTATAAACAGTAAAGTTATTTAGGCTCAATGGGTCAGTAAGTTTTGATTTAAAACGCAAGCGCTTTAGAGGGTGTAAGTCAGTACCTAAATAACGCAAATCTATTATGTTTTGCTTACGATTATGCATGTATGTAATTAATAAAACTTCAGGTACTGAAATGCGGTAAACATTCACATTCACATGAGTCGCTTTGGTTTTGAGATAATTAAGCTCTGAGTCACAAATATCCGAAATCTTTCGTAATAATAGCTCATCATAATCAATTGGTAGCGACATTACTTATTTTATAACTACGATGGTAAAAATAAAAACTTTACATGAAAATACCTACTTTGTCTTAGCAACTATAAGACTCAAATTATTGAATTGTGAAAGTAGTAAATAATCTACATTAACTTCGATTCGATTTTAACGAATGCCGTCTTTGACATGCCAAACGTCAAATATCTTAAATTCACAACTGTCTAGACTCGCCTCACGATACGTTATTATTGTATCTTGACCCTACGATTCGTGACAACTATGTAGATATTCGGAGCTCAGACTTACACTGGTTCATCTGAGACAAATTTTCGTAAGTCAGCGGGTATTGTAAATAGTCTACATGATTCTGGATATCTATGAAATTCAACTTCGACCCTCGAATTTATCTATTTGAGGGATGATGAAGTGATAAAAAGTAACCTATATGTTAATCCAGGCTATAAACTCGTTGTGCACCAAGTTTCATCATAATCCGGTCAGCCGTTTTTGCGTGATAGAGTAACAAATATATAAACATCTAAACATCTGAACTTTCACATTTATAATATTAGTGGGAATAGTGGGAATTTGTGGTATTTTGTAGGCCCTCAGATCACACCGTTATCACACTCGACCACTCTAACAACGAAGATATATCAGATATATAGGTAGACGAAGTTCAAGGCCCAGTGCCTTTGACAATGTTGACAACAACTGACTAACTTAATTAAATCTCTCATTTCAAACAGTTACAATGGGTTGAGGGATTTTTGGTTATTTGTCGTTAGTTCCCTAAGCATATTTTTTACCCTCCGTTTTTTCACATGTTATCTGTTTATTGTACAATTTTTGAATGGGATTCTTTTTATTTTGCTTCCAATTGTATGCTTACCAATTTTCAAGCCTTTAAGTCATTAATTGAAGGAGTTGTCATACAAAGTTCAACCCCTCTTTTCACCCCCTTCCATCCTTAATTTGTTAGATTTTTATAGCCTATAACCTGGCCGAAGATCAATTAAACTTATTAGTGAAGGTTGTATTCAAATCTATTGACTAGTTTTCGCGTGATCGTGAGACAAATAAACAGACAGACAAACAGACACAAATTCTAAAAACTGTTGAAATGTGTTCTGTTATCGATTCTAAGACCCCTCCATCGATTTTTTTGCTAATATCTTCAATGTACAGATTTTCGAACCTCTACAGCTTTATTATATGTGTAGATGTATGACGATGTCAGACTGGACAATTTTTTCTTTAAGCGTATTAGCAAAAAAATTGCAAAATCATGAATGATGAATGAGTAAATTATAGGGAACAGTTCTACTTACATAAATCTATCCTGAAATATTTGTTCAAACGGGTCTAACGCGATATTTATGTATACCTTTGTTACCGACGTTCGCGATTGAAATCAAAAAACACCCGAAAATGTTCAATAGGGAGGACGGTTTCAATATATCGGCAACTTATAAAAAAAACGTTTGAGTAAATTTTGAGTGAGTCACTCAAAGTTAAGTAGTTTATAGCCTAACCTGCAGAATTTACGAGAGGAAGGAATAGTCAGTAGAAGTTCACGCGAACGAAGTCGCGCGCAAAAGCTAATTTAATATATGTTTTTGTAACTTCACATCACTTTTATGTAGCGGTTCATAGAATACAGCTTCCTACTAAATTTCTTAATTGTAGTGCTTACAGTCTACGAGTAAATCGGTTGTGTCATGAGGAAACTATAAGGGTTCAGTTTTCGCAATTTTGCCTACGGAAACCCTAAAAATAAATGCTCTTCAAAGTACCAAAAAAATATATTTTGCAAAAAAAAAACAGCCTTTACAAAATTGAGCTATTGTGTGACGTTTGAAAACTTTCCTTAAGTTTAGTTGGCTTCGCACCGTCGTGCGTTTTCAGTAGAATACTCAAGCGAATGTTTCCCATAACTAGCTATTACACATACGAGTATATTCTTGAGCTGTGAAATAGGTGCGGGCTGAAAAACAGTGCTGTCCAGCCGTCCAGGCTCACAGCATATGCTGAGCCCGACCCTATTGTCGCTATTACTTTTAATTTATTTTAATGTACCTACCTCTATTATTAATTTCTGTTTTTGTTATTTGTTGCTTTTATTTTGTGTAACTTCTTTCTGGCGACAATAAATCTCTTTTTTTATTTTTTTTTATTCAAACGCAGGAGCGCAACGAACTTGAGCCATGTGAGGTGTTTTTCCTTCAAAATATTACAGTCAGCATTAAAAAGATGTATACATTCTAGCAATTTATTATGTTTAGAGATAAGGTTGAAAAGTGTATACATATTTACGGCGCTGACTGTATAAGAATAGACTTGTACGATACAAGCATTGCACATTCCAAGCGTCAGCATCAAATATATATCGATCGGCAATTAAGTAATTTATAAATTAGTCTACGTTTATACATGTTTAGCTAGTACGTATACCTTTACCTTGCTTATCAATAAAATCATACAACGAACAACGCATCAGTGTTTCTTTTTTTTGTACCTGACTGTGGCTTTATAGGCTGGGCCCAATAAAGCGATAGGAGTGCGTGGTTGCAGGGTAGCCTGGGGAAAATCCAGGGAAAAACCTCCGACACGACCACGGTGGTTTTGAACACTGAAACCTAGCCTAGCTGAGAAGAGTCCAGCAAGAAACTCAGCTAGGCCGACCTGGGTCGGACTGACTCTACCCGGTGCGCGGCGGTACCGGGACGAATAGGGACTATATGTGTCTGTGTTGTCGCGATCGCGCGGTGGACGTCCGCGCCGGCGGAAATGATCATCAGTGTTTCTATCAAGTCCACCAATCAATCATCAGGAATCAAAATCATCTCGGGTGTACGACGTAGTACTATTACTTATTCTGTGGTGTAGGTATGACACGTATAATTAAATACTACTAGTCATGTAAAAGCATAAGCCCTTCTTATAAACCTATGTATGTGAATGTGTGTTCGCAGTAACGGCACACCACTACATATGCAATCTTTGCCGCTGTTTTACCGACTTTGCAATAGTTAATTGATTTACAACTAATTCAATTCAAAATGTGCTGTCTCCGGTACCTGAAAGGGATGCCATGTTGCTATCTTTTAAGATTGAAATGACAGAGAGATGATAAAAACGCGATATGCTAGGGATGATCCCTTCTGTCACAAAGTCGGCTGGAATCGCGGCCGTCTGTCTAATTTATCTATTAGATACTATACCCACTGAAATGGGTTTTAATACTACCCCGCCGACGCGGCAGTCTAACTCTAACCGATCGACAGGCATTAAGGCAAGGCCATTCCATTGCAAAGACCCCCTTTAACACTCGTGAGTTTTCAATTAGCCATCCCGCTCTCTACGGAAGCTCTGCGCGTAATTTCGGAAATATTTAGTACATTTTAATTTATTTTTGGGACACTGGATCACTTATGAAAAATCTATCCGGTTATTTGGTTAGAACAATAAAAATCTATACTTTAAAAAGAAAAGTATCACTGTCGTTGATAATTACGAAATCTGCAGCATAAAAGTTTTTTTTACGATGATATTTAGGATTATTTGACAAAGTTACCAAAGCATTTTTCAATATAATTTTCGGTAATTTTGTTTCTTTTTTAGTCCACAGTAATTTTTGTGTAGTGTAATTCTACATTACTTCTTCAAACTGAAAGCTCAAACTTCAGTATTTTTTTCAGATCTTCGAAAGGGGCTTGGCTTAAGAGGCCTTATAAGTTTTAAAATGTTTTGTGTTCAAATTATGACAAAAGTACTGATAATACCAGTAAAGTTATTAAAGGCTACGATGATTCCATTAAAGTTTTAGATAGTAACATAGCCATTTTTTATTTTATTGTGTATAGTAGAATTTAAGCGGAAAATATAAGTTTCTAGCTTGAAAATGGTCGATTTGGAGTGATGATTGAAACAATATTTCTTAATGAAAAATCTAAAACATACATTTAAAGTTTATGACATAAGGTCGCTATAGTCCAGTTCTAGATAGTAACATTGAGTAAATGTCAAGATACGTGTCAATTCAAATAGAAAATGGCGTAATAGTTGAGCGTTTTTTAACTGATAAGGACCCTTAAGTGCACAATGCGATTACCTCATGACTACGTTGGTTCACTTATGTTTACTTAAGAGATAAATGAGATATTGTTTTCCAACTCACAGGTTGGGCCGCCGTGCCGTGGGGCCGGGCCATGGAAGCGAGCGAGTTCTAATAAAATAGTGATATGACATTAATTATGTTGTGTTAGTTCTCCAAGGCCAAGAAGGCTAACAAGTATTGTGAATTGAATATGCATCGCTATTGCATTTGAATATCTCATTAGTCACATAGTTAAGAATCGAACCTTTGTGTATGGGTGTCTGGGTGTATATTGGGTTTATATGGGTACTGTATGGGTGTCATTTATTCTGGTAATAGGCCTCAAGGGCACTTTTACAAGTCAAAATCTAATCTCTATAATTTAAGAAAAAAAAATCAATGTAGTGTTTCAAATGTAAATTAAGCCGTATTTGTTAGTAGAGTTTCTAGAAGTTTAAATCTACAATCGGCATTTGCTCCATAAAGAGTAATAGCAAAAACTAATTCAACGTAAGTGACTTTTTATGTTATCGACGTTTTAAGACATCTGCAGTGACAAACGCGGTAAATCAATTTCTTCGCGCAGATGTTTCCAGCCGTTATTAGATCCCTTATAATATAATATGAATGTGGGGAATTTATTTTCGCATATTGGGAGGCTTCTCGCAAAGAAGCTAGTAACTTCGCGGTGCCAATCGCACAAATAGGTTTTTGCTTAAGGCAAGGCCATTCGAGTGCAAATGACCCCCTCTAACACGCGTGAGTTTGCAATTAACCTTCCCGCTCTCTACGGAATCTCTGCGTGTAATTTCGTAAATATTTAGTACATTTTTATTGATTGTTGGAAAACTGAATCACTTATGAAAAATCTATCCGGTTATTTCCTTAGAACAATAAAAAAGCTATAGTTTTTGTAAAAAAAAACGCATCATTGTCGTTGATGATTCCGAGATCTGCAGCATTAAAGTTTATTATTACTATGATATTTAGGACTTTTTGACAGAGTTACCAAGGCATTTTTCAATTATTTTGGTCGGTTATTTCTTTTCTTTATTTCTTTTCCAGTATACTGTAATTTTTGTGTAGTGTAATTCTACATTATTTCTTCAGACTGGAAGCTCAAACTTCAGTATTTTCGTCAGATCTGTGAATGGGCCTTGCCTTAAGTGGTTTCTAACGCTAATGTATGCACTTCCCAGGAATGCGACGTTCCGTAATGATATCACTCTGTGATGTACATTGATGATATGTGTAGGTAGGAAGCGATTCTTGTCGTTAATACCTAACGTTACCTTTGAGAGCAGCTGCAGTGATTGCACCGAACAAGAGGCCTTCATTTGGTTTGTGTATTTATTTAAGTACTACGTCGTTCTGAAAACGCCTTTTTAATGAGGTCAGCGTCAGTATCCTCTATATTTTCTTCTTTATAATGTAGCTATTGAGTGAGAGGGGACTTAGGTTTATCTCGAAAAGTAAGCAGAAAAGAGGCATAGAAAGTTTCATTAAGTGGTTCACAATAAAAAAAATATTTACCTATACGTTTCCATTCTAAAGTTTTTTTATTACTGAAAGCTAGTTTCTTTTGGAACTATGTATTGTAAATATATTCCTATTGTTTTATATTTTCGTTTTTTTATTTCTTCTTTGTTGTTTACTAAGACTATTCTGAACCTATCGTGTAGGGCAAGAACAGGTATTTCGGAATATTATCTATTTCACCTGACGGGGTCTGGCGCCCGCATCCTGCGATATAGAGAGCGTCGTCGTCGGCCGTCCGGCCCACACGCGTGGTCGTGCCGGAGGTTTTCCCTTGGATTTTCCCCAGGCTACTCTCCAACTGCGCACTCCTATCGCTTTATTGGGCCCGGCCTATAAAGCCACAATCAGGTTCCAAAAAAAAATGCCGTTTGGCGCCTATACAATACAATAAAATAAAAATACTCTTTATTGCACACCTCAAAAAAATACAAAGCAGTTCAGAAACATAACATAGCGAGCCATCTCTTCCAGACAACCTTAGGATAGCAAAGAGAGCCAAATACACATATCCAGACACAAATATCCAGTGGGTGACGTAAAAATAAAAACTAGGTACTGGAATATCTAAATAAAACTAAAAGATAAAAATGAAAGTAAAACACATATAATACACATACATAAATAGTATATAAATAAACATACATACATAACTACACATATATACCACAAGCTTAAGAGAAACCCAGAAATAAACTATAGTATCAAAACAAAGACCAGACCAAACCTAGACCTTTTTAAGGCACGAGTGAATAGGCATCTTCTAGGAGAGCTCGCTTCACTGTTGGCATCATTTTTGCCCCCGGGATAGATGCTGGCCAAGAGCAATCCCATTTTTAACAAAAAAATAAATAAAAAAAGTAGTAATTTGAACCGGAATTTTAAGACTACCTACATATTTGTGGATTCCAGTTTTAGTAAATAAATGGAAGCGTCAAAAAACATTGCACATTACATGGACATTGTTAATGTTGTGTGTGAGGCGAGTGGCAACCCTATTAAGATCAAGTGCGGATTACGCCAGTCTGCTCGCAGCCAAGGATCTCTTGATACAATGGAATCGTCGAGTGATTTCAAGAGTGTGAATTAGTTAAATTCTACGCTTTCATTCGCGTTGGCTAATAATATTTGACTTAGTATTGGCGTTCTTTGATCTCTGCTTTGAGTGGGGTAGCCCAATGGAATACGGACGTGAGTATATGTATGTGTATGAACGTATAATAAATGTGTAAATAAAATTGTCTTTACAATAAAACCGCGTAACCTATTTTTTAATTTATTTTATATAATAGGTACAATAAATATTGAAATATAATAAACGGGTCACTCACGCCTTTAAGGTCGAGTATAGCTTGACATGTTTCGGAGTTTTCGGACCAATACGTGGCCCTTAATCATGAGAACTAGCCGTGACGACCGCGCGTCTAGCACTGTGCGCTCGCGCGCGGCTCGGTCGGCTGCTTGATGTTGCCGGCGGTGGTGCGGATGGCGAGAATTCACCCATATTATCATCACTATTATTCAATGTTGGGTTACACACAACACTCACAACGTCACATGCTAAATTCTCGTCACACTCGTCACAGACGTAGTATTCAAGATAGTTCTCCAGCTGGGCGGTACCGACCATCCACAATCCCGATTAAAATTAAGGACCACGTAGTGGTCCGAAACATGTCGAGCTATACTAGACCTTAAAGACCTGAGTCTTTTTCTATCTATCTATCTATACATATAATAATCTATACATATAATAAAGCTGTAGAGGTTGGAAAATCTGTACATTGAAGATATTAGCAAAAAATCGATGGAGGGGTCTTAGAATCGATAACAGAACATATTTCAACAATTTTTAGAATTTGTGTCTGTTTTTCTGTCTGTTTATTTGTCTAGGCATCACGCGAAAACTAGAGAATAGATTTTAAGTACAACCTTCACTAATAAGTTTAATGGATCTTTGACCAGGCTATAGAAATCATATAGATTGGGGATGAAAGAGGGTGAAAAGAGGGGTTGAACTTTGTATGAGAAGACCTTCAATTCGTGGCTTAAACGCTTGAAAATTGGTAATTCAGCAGATCATGTATAGAAGCTACTCAGCAAGCACAATCTAAAGAGCCCAAACACGAATAAGTTACTACATGCCATCGCAAAGTTCTCTATAGCATGGTTTTACTCCATCATCAGACCCTCAGAAGGTTATGTACGACGTCTGTTCATGCAACATAAACAAAGGGGACCACAAACAAACAAAAAAATTATCGACCTCTGCACAGTACCCTACTATGCTTTTCTGCTCCATCATCAATCAGATCCTCAGAGTTAAAGTGCATGTACTCCACACCACATTCTATGGAAATCGTATACGCTGGCCAAGCAGTTCCGGAGAAAATGCACTCACACGTACTGTAGCAAGTGAAAAATGTTTACTGCAGCGCCCCCTGGCGAGTTATCATCGTTACTTCTAGCTAAATTTCTTCCCGACTAAACTAAAAACCTATTGCAGAAAACCGTTTCTAAATCGGTCAAGCCGTTTCGAAGATATTGATGTGCACACACAAATAAACAAACAACCTCTCACCCTAAACGCATATACCTTCTCCGTTCCGTCGTGGGTAAAGAGTCTAATGATATATTATTACTAACTACTTAAATACCTTTAAAACATGCCTTAAAATACTGCTCTGATCCATCATCAGAACCTCAGCAGATCATGAATAGAAGCTACTCAGCAAGCACAATCTAAAGAGCCCAAACACGAATAAGTTACTACATGCCATCGCAAAGTTCTCTATAGCATGGTTTTACTCCATCATCAGACCCTTAGAAGGTTATGTACGACGTCTGTTCATGCAACATAAACAAAAGGGACCACAAACAAACAAAAATATTATCGACCTCTGCACAGTACCCTACTATGCTTTTCTGCTCCATCATCAATCAGATCCTCAGAGTTAAAGTGCATGTACGAGTACTCCACACCACATTCTATGGAAATCGTAAACGCTGGCTAAGCAGTTCCGGAGAAAATGCACTCACACGTACTTTAGCAAGTGAAAAATGTTTACTGCAGCGCCCCCTGGCGAGTTATCATCGTTCCTCCTAGCTAAATTTCTGCCCGACTAAACTACAAACCTGTTGCAGAAAACCGTTTCTAAATCGGTCAAGCCGTTTCGAAGATATTGATGTGCACACACAAACAAACAAACAAACAAACGAGCAAACAAACAACCTCTCACCCTAAACGCATATACCTTCTCCGTTCCGTCGTGGGTAAAAACGTTTGAGTGAGTCACTCAAATTTAATTAGTTTATAAGCTAACCTGCAGAATTTGTCTACCAAGGGGAAGGAATAGTCAGTAGAAGTTCACGCGAACAAAATCGCGGGCAAAAGCTAGTATTTTAATATGTCTGAAACTCACGGGTGTTTTATATTTAAAATTGCAACTTTTTAAGGGGAGATTTGGCAAAACAAAATAAGGTACAATAAGTTTATAAAAATAAATTCCAATGGCTTCGGTTAAGCGCTCATAATTCACGACGTAAGCTCGTGCGATGGTTATATTGGATCACTGCTTATTATTCCTCAATGTTTATTCGTATCTCCTTAATATACACAAGCCGACCGGCTTATGTTTAGATTTCATAACAGAGCCTTCATTTTGTTTACGAAAGCGTGAAGGTAATAGAAGGCGAAGTAAGAAACATTACAATTATGATTGTGTATATTCGATGTCGGAACCAGGCAATGGGCCATGATGGTGCAGAACCAGGACTGGAATGAAATGAAATTATGTATTTCTCCCTTTAACGCATATTTGCGCCCTGTACGTTGGCACTGAATTAATAGTACTTACGTCCAGAAGGTTTTCTGTTTGACAAAACCGATGTTTGACAGTTAGTCTTGGCATCCTGCTCTTACGCGCTCGCCGCATATCCCCCCTATCCTATATTTGCCTACGGGCTAGATGCTGGCTAGAAGCAATCCTATTTTTAATAAAATAACTATATATATCCCGTGCTGTTACGTTCCTAGCGCGACACCGAGGAGGTGTGCCAGAGGCGAAGCGGCAAGAGCAGCAGGCGACTGCTAACTTTGGGCCATCATGGCCCAAAAAACGGAATGGGGAAAAGCGTATTCACAAATAATCTACTGACTGAAACTTAACACACTCAATGCCAGGAACTCGACTAGCGGGCACTCTGTTCGCAGACTCGTAGCTAATACCATGCGTTTCCTTGTATGTAGAGGAAATTGCGTAGCGCTACAAAAAGTTTTAAAGTTCACATTTCAGTAATAAGAGCTGTTTCCATTTGGGGAGATGCAGGAGAAGATATATCAAAGCATTTGAATGCGAAGCGGGAATCCTTTGAAGACCGCAGCTAAGCGACGATTTGATATGATCTTCTATCTGCTCCTTTTCGAAGAACTATCCTCGGCTTTAACTCCCCTTGTCTCTGGCTCTGTAAGTTGCACAATACTTGCAGTAATAAAATCGACATGTTTAGTACTACTTTCTACAAACTCAAACAACTAATTACGAGTATGTAGTGTTTTTGACCAATCAATTTGAATAATAATTATGGTTTTTATCATGCTATTATTATTAATATACACAATATTTCTTATGTTATTTTTAGGGTTCCCCCTAACCCTTTTGTTGTCCGTCCGTCGTCTGTCACACAGGTATTATAGCCAAACGGTCGGAGCTACAGTTTAAAATTTTCACAGTATATGCATTTTGTTGACCCACAGTCATTCAAATAGTCAAACTTAATCTTTATGAAGTAGATAAAAACTATTGTTTGTTTTTAAAAATATTGTAAAACAAAGGAATGAGCCACCAACGTCAGCTTTTTTTTACAAAATGTTGTTCCGAAGAACTTTTTTACTTTCCATTAACCCATAAACTTGAAATTTGGTGGTAACGTTTATCATTACGTTTATTTTACCAAAAAATGTGTTTAGAAATCAGATTTTTCATGGAAATTTCCTTATGTGTCGTATTAAAACCAGCTTAATTTTGCGGTTGGTTCGGAACCCTAAATGTGTGGAGTCCAACTCGCACTTGACCGGATTTTTTAATTTTTTGTTTTACTACAACTCTTTGTTATTGCGTGCAGTGATTACCCACTTTTATTGTACACTTATATTAAAGTGTTATGTTACGTATACTTTCAATGTAACAATTAGTGACAGAGATAGACAGAAAATCGATGGACGCCATAGTGACAAAGCAGGTCGAATTTGATAAATGGGTTATTGTCAGTTGTAAAAACAAAAGTTGTCCACCTGGTGGTTAATTAGTTAACGGCTTATGTACATGTAAGTTAGGTATGTTTTTATTACATCGATTTTTAGTTACAGAAACATTGTTTGTGCGAGTTACTAGACCAATCCAAAATAAAAGCATTTTGGCCCTTAACTTTTGATATGTCTACCGAAAAGACGCGAACCTAAATCTAACACTGACCCAAATAATCATTTCAGATATAACTGTACCTATTTACAAATTATGGTGATTTAGGCGATAATTGTATTTATATGTTAGAAACCGTAGTTTAAGGTAGGTTTAGTTTAGTTTTAGCATTTGTATTGTATATTTTCTCAAATTTAATAAATTAGTAATTCACTGTCCTTTACAAATACTGTATAACATTTAATCTGCGTACATTTCAATATTCCACTACTCACATATACCTATACTGCTCTTCATTTCTATGTTTATTGTGCATGTGCATCTCTAAATATTTTTTTGAATAATATGCGTAATAAACAAAAATTAAACAACCTTCACCTCATCATTATTTACTCAGAAGTGCTGAAAATATTTTAAAAGGAAAACACCCGACGCTTTCTGTTCTTGTCCAGTTTTTCCAGTTATATCCCAGATTAGTGTCTCAGCGCCCGCCCGCCAAACATTTGTCATCTTAATAGCACTGCGAAACAGTCAGCCGTAATAAAATTATACTAGCAAACATCGTGGGAATTTAATTCACCAGTCTTTTACCTAATGCGAACCTACAAGTGTTAAAAATTATAATAAATTTGCAGCATATTTATCTAATAAATGATACGAGTTCAGATACTATGAAAATGTTGTAACGATAATAATATTATCTGTAGTGTTTTCCATACGAACGATTATTTTAAGAGCCGATAGTATAAATATAGTACGGCAATATAGGCCTTGTTGCCTGACACGATTATATCATTAAATGTGCGGTGAATTGACTCGAATACAAAATAAATGTGGTATCAGGATGAGCGCAAACTTAAATAGATAATCGGAATAATGATAACCCGATGGCACACAGGTACAGCCAGCGGCGGCGGCGGCTAAACAAACTTAGCTACCTTTATTTACCGATTCCTAAATCTCAGTCCTGCCATTATTGGTATTGTTTGCTCCTGTATAAATCTGTGCCGGCTTTATGATTCGACGCTTGGAAATTTTTCACCGTCTAATATGCCCAGTCGGGCAACTTTGTCTTATTTATGTAGGCCCAATGCGGTTTTATGTTTCTTGTTCGACCTTTTTAATGTTTTGAAGAACGATACTTTTATTTAAAAAAAGAATTTTATCGTCGTTATTATAACGAGTTTTCAAAAGTCATCATCATCATCATCATTTCAGCCGAAAGACGTCCACTGCTGAACATAAGCCTCCCCCAAGGCTCGCCATCCAGACCGGTCCTGTGCCGCTCGTTTCCACCGGATTCCCGCGACCTTCACCAGGTCATCACTCCACCTTGCCGACACCTCGTCTTCCGGCCACCGACAGCTCGTCTTCCGGTGCGTGGACGCCACTCAAGCAGTTTCTGGCCCCATCGACCGTCAGTCCTGCGAGCAATGTGCCCTGCCCACTGCCACTTAAGTCTCGCAATTTTGAAGGCTATGTCGGTGACCCCAGTTCTGCTACGGATAGCTTCATTCCTAATTCTATCACGCAGAGAAACCCCGAGCATAGCTCTTTGCATTGCTCTTTGGGTGACCTTGAGCTTTCTTATGAGGCCCATCGTTAGCGCCCATGTCTCGGATCCATATGTCATCACTGGCAACACACACTGGTCAAAGACTTTGACTTGAGGCACTGCGGTAAATTGGACGAGAATACACTGCGAAGCTTCCCGAACGCTGCCCAGCCGAGTCGGATTCGACGAGTGATCTCTTTCTCGAAGTTGGACCTACCTAACTGGACTGTTTGTCCCAGGTATACGTACTCGTCAACAACTTCGAGCGCAGAGCCATCGATTATTACGGGAGTTGGTACAACATGGGCATTAGACATGACCTTCGTCTTGTCCATGTTCATTTTCAGACCAACTCGATCGGAAACTCTGCTGAGATCAACGAGCATTGTACTGAGGTCCTCCATGGTCTCAGCCATGACTACAATGTCGTCAGCAAATCGAAGGTGAGTGATGTACTCGCCATTTACGTTGATGCCTCGTCCTTCCCAGTCCAGAAATTTGAAAGCATCCTCCAGTCCATCCTCCTTCAAAAGTCATAATTTAGTTTATTCAGAAGATTGAGAAACAGCTCTAGTAAAATGACAATTTTTTCTCGGGATAATGCGTGTAATATTTCACCATCGTATGCAGTCGTGGGTTCGTGAAACGTGTTTTTAAAACGAAACGGGAGCACACAATAAGTAATACATACAGAACGTATTAACTAATCCCCCGTTTAGGTATGTCAAACGTGCCTAAACGTGACCATCTCTTTATATAAAAAAAATAAAAAATTAAATAAATTTATATCGCACGCAACGCGCTCTTTCTGGGCGGGGCCTAGCGCTAGGGTTACCACGAGCGCGAACCTATTACGTTATATGTTATTATTAGTAGTGTTTTTTACAATACAATTACAAATAGGTAGTACTTTTAGGGTTCCGTAGCCAAAATGGTAAAAACGGAACCCTTATAGTCCGTTCGTCTGCCTTTTCGTCCGTATGTGACAGCCGATGTACTTGGAAACTATAAGAACTACAATTAAGTTTGGCAGGAAGGTGTATTCTATGAACCTCTACGTAAAAGTGATGTGAAATTACAGCACTATTAGTAAATCAATATGTTAAGATAAAGACACAGAACTTGGCGTAACTGTATTATATCTCTATCTATACAGTAGAATGCAGCACCGGTGACGGCGGTGACTAACGGAGATCCGCGAAGGGAATTTATTAAGGTTTATAGCGGCTAGTCCAGGAGCTAGGACGCGTGTATCTTTGAATGGTCTAAAAGCGAACAGTCGCATTTTTTTCTCTAATATCCATTTGAATGTACTTGTCGACAGAAAATGTTACAGGTACCTAAGTTGTATTACAATTTTTAGGGTTACGTACCTGGAGGGTCCAAACGAAACCCTTTTGCTGTTACTCATACGTCCGTCCGTCCGTCGTCTGTCATACAGCTTTTACAGTCAAACGGTTGCTACAGTCTTCAAATTTTCATAATATATAAGCATCTTGTTGACCCAAAGTTATACAGAATGTCAAAACTTAATTTTAAAAATATTTAAGGGGGCTCCCATGCAGCTAAAAGGGGGCGCGGAAAGAAGTAATTTTGACCTACGCCATCGAGTGGGGTATCGTTGTATATTTTTGTTTTAAATTACATTACAAAACAAAGGAATGAGAAGCAACCAAATTCAGCTTTTCTAACAAAGTTCTAGTTTACCGACAAATACTGATATTATATTGATAACTCCAATTTTTTCATTGAAATTTCCTCATTTTTCCTATTAAAACCAACTTAATTTTGCGGTTTGTTAGAAATTTTAAATGTACGAAGTCCGACACGCACTAGGCCGGTTTTTATATATATAAAGATATTTTTTTTTGGTTTTGTGAACGGAACATTTCACCCGTTTCGATTAGTAAGTATTGCGACAGCTACATTGTTAAGCTATAGGTATAAATTTATACAACTATACTTATAGTAGTTTATGCAACTGATACATACACTTTATAAGAGGCATTAATTGTATTTGACAAGATACCTCGGCCCAGAGTACTAATACAGTGATAACGCGTGCTTTTGACATTATGGTTAGGTTCTTTACAGAACAAAATGACGAATCGCTTACGATTTGTACAGTGCGAGTGCGTGCGATGCGTAACATTGCGCCTCAACCGGCCTACTTATCTGCACCGTGGGAACCGAGAATTATACCCAAACTTTGAACATCGCGCACGGTAAGCTCATGGTTGCCACACTCGTCCGCTCGAATGCTTCGAGTCTCGCTAATTTTGTAAGTACCCCGAGCCTCCGCCAAGTTTTCTCCGCCACTGCCATTATATCCAAATTATTTAGTAGATTGTATTAATTTCATGTTTATATTTATCCTTGTGTTAGCAATTGGTATCACAGTTTATTTACTATAAGATTTACGAATCAAGTTTTGTGGGGTGGACCTAAGAAAGAGCGTAAACATCCTCGTCGCTATAGGGACTTGTGCCCTTTTGGAAGGGCTGGAATTCACCCGCGAGGATGGAGAGCGTTATCAGAATATAATAAAACAACTTTTGCTTAGTGACTAATTCCAAGTTTGTAATGCTACTTTTGCACTACATATTATTACGTTATAAATAAAGAAGATAGGTAACTACTTTAGTAGTCGTCGGAATATACATACCTACCAATTTAAAATAAGTTACTTACCTACACAAAGGGTATTTTGTTAGATTCAACCCTAGCGTCGCTTCGCCGGCGCGTGCGGCCAATGACCCCAGCGTTCAAGGTCGCTCCGTTGTTAAATTTAGTAGGCATATAAAACGGTAGGTATGAGCTTTTTTATTAGAATATGAGTATCTATTCGAAGAACTATCATATAATCTGTGCCTCAACCGTTGAATAGACCCGAGAGACGGGTCGCTACCGGCCACATGTACTTGTACCGGCGTGTTGACGTCACGCAGTGAGTCACCCCTGACGAGAGGAAACCTTACAGTTTGACTATCTCCACTTGGCCGTCTGCATGGTAAACCGGATTCATACTTATTTGATGGGGTCTGTGGCCTTTTTTCTAGTGTGTCGCCTGCATCTGCGAAACGGAAATATTTAAAACGTCGTCTATTTCTCAAACTTCAATCTTGCTCTAAATCATTTTCTGAATTGAAGAAATAACAACGATATCTCCGTTTTCATTTCGATCTAGGCAATAACACCAGTCAATCAGGCATGTCAAAACACTACTGATTCTAAATTTAATTTGCCAATTCGTGCCAATTTAAAGTTTACATAAACAGATTAGCATAACTGGCTACTGCTGTTCTCTAATTCTGGTTAACTAACAGTGTCACCTACTAGGAACCGGAGACAAATAATAATAAATACAATACATAACATAGAGCGCCTGTCTGTCGACACCCATCCCACTAAATTTATGCTACATCACAGCATCGCCACTTACATATTCATGACACTGTCGACATATGCGAAAAACATATGTAATTTATTTATTCGCGACTCTGATATTAACGCATTCACCGACAGGAACCCGCCTAGCGGGCGCTCTGCTCGTAGACGCGTAGCCGATACCATGCGTTTCTTCATATGTAGAGGAAATCGCGTAGCTCTACGAAAAGTTTGGCAACGGAAGTGTTAATATAACTTGGGAAATCGTTAGCTTTTAACATTTTTTTGGTCTCGCCGGAACCTCAGATGGTCGTGACCACCATAAGTCGTTTAAGCTTTTCCAAATTAACAAATAACTTTATTATCTACATAGGTAAGTAGTAATAAAAACGGATAAAAAAATTTCAAGTTATTCTCAAATATATTTTTATTATAATCGTAAGTAAGGTTTTTCTCTAGAAATATGGTACAGTACTTTTATCTCACGAGCGCGGGTTAGCCAAAGTAATTGTAGTTGTGACACGTACGAACACATAGACAGTGTGAACTCATAGCTCCTACGCTCACGCACACAACTCAACAGACAACCATGGTTCACCCGCATTCGTGTTATACAAGTACTTTATCAAAAGCAACAAGACACAAACTCATCATCATCATCGTCATCATTTCAGCCGAAAGACGTCCACTGCTGAACATAGGCCTCCCCCAAGGCTCGCCATTTAGACCGGTCCTGTGCCGTTCGTTTCCACCGGATTCCCGCGACCCAGGTCATCACTCCACCTTGTCAGAGGCCTACCGACAGCTCGTCTTCCGGTGCGTGGACGCCACTCAAGCAGTTTCTGGCCCCATCGACCGTCAGTCCTGCGAGCAATGTGCCCTGCCCACTGCCACTTAAGTCTCGCAATTTTGAAGGCTATGTCGGTGACCCCAGTTCTGCTACGGATAGCTTCATTCCTAATTCTATCACGCAGAGAAACCCCGAGCATAGCTCTTTCCATTGCTCTTTGGGTGACCTTGAGCTTTCTTATGAGGCCCATCGTTAGCGCCCATGTCTCGGATCCATATGTCATCACTGGCAACACACACTGGTCAAAGACTTTTGACTTGAGGCACTGCGGTAAACTGGACGAGAATACACTGCGAAGCCTCCCGAACGCTGCCCAGCCGAGTCGGATTCGACGAGTGATCTCTTTCTCGAAGTTGGACCTACCTAACTGGACTGTTTGTCCCAGGTATACGTACTCGTCAACAACTTCGAGCGCCGAGCCGCCGATTATTACGGGAGTTGGTACGACATGGGCATTAGACATGACCTTCGTCTTGTCCATGTTCATTTTCAGACCAACTCGATCGGAAACTCTGCTGAGATCAACGAGCATTGTACTGAGGTCCTCCATGGTCTCAGCCATGACTACAATGTCGTCAGCAAATCGAAGGTGAGTGATGTACTCGCCATTTACGTTGATGCCTCGTCCTTCCCAGTCCAGAAATTTGAAATCATCCTCCAGTGCAGCGGTGAAGAGCTTCGGAGAGATCACATCTCCTTGTCTGACTCCCCGCTGCAGTGGAACAGGCTTTGTTTCCTGGTCCTGTAGTCGGACGGACATGGTGGCGTTTTCGTACAGGCACTTCAGGACTTCGATATACCGGTAGTCAACTTGGCACCTCTAGAGAGACTGCAGTACAGCCCAAGTCTCGATCGAATCGAAGGCTTTCTCGTAGTCCACAAATGCTAAACAAAGTGGCAAGTTATACTCTTCGGTCTTCTGTATAACCTGCCGCAAGGCATGTATGTGGTCTACGGTACTGTAGCCTTTTCGGAATCCGGCTTGTTCGGGACGCTGGAAGTCGTCAAACCTGCGCGCGAGACGGTTCGTGATGACTCTCGAAAACAGCTTGTAAACATGGCTCAGAAGTGAGATGGGTCTATAATTCTTCAAAGACACAAACTGCTGCGCTGCAAAGGCGAAACATTATGGGCAAATAATTTCAACATTTATTATTATTTTTAATGGCATAACGCTACATTTTTATCCTTAGAGGCACGACACGACAAGACCAATATTAATTTAAAAAATATACATACTTTTAGTATTTATTTGTTCATTTGTTACGTTTAATTACAAATGGAAAACTGGACTGTCTTTTACGTTATATATATTACGCATGTCTGTCTTTTACGTTATTTGGCATGCATGGCAAATTAAAGTTATAATTAGTAATATAGTTTTACACGTATTTTGTGCACTAACTATTATAATTTTGATACCTGATATAATATTATAAATTGCAGGACATAAATAGTAACCCATATTTATAAAACAAATTAGAGAAATGAAATGGTTGAGAATACGCGTCATACTCGTGATCGGGTGCTGTTTGTGGAGTCCGATCTTTTCATGCTTGCAAGGACATAGTGACTACGTTAATACTAGTGTCTTTTTATAAGGGATTGACGAGAGACATCATCCTGTTCTGGATTCGTTTTTATTATCAGTGACTCTTAGAGACCATAATACATCTCTAACAATATTATATTAGTCTTAATTTTGACGCTCTGAGACCATGTACATTTCTAAGGACGTTAGAATAGTAACTATTAATTGTATTTGGATGCTCAGAGACCATGTACATCTCTGGGATATTATATGAATTCATTATACTCTTTGTTTAATCAGACTGAGACCTTATACATCTCTAACTTTACTGATGTTGTAATATTCGTAATAGATAACTTTGCAAAGTTATTTTCACTGTCGGTATGACATTAATATTGTTATATTTGTAATCTCGAAATTATTATTCTTTCTTGAACTGTAAATTAATATTCTGACATGAAAGATTTATTCTTATAGTCAGACTTTCTTAAATTGTAAATTAATATTTTGACATGTAAAAGTGCCGTTGCGGCCTATTTGCAGAATAAATGTTTTTTTTTTAAATCATCAAGCAACCTCTATTTATTCACCTTTAACCACATTACTACTAATTTTAAAATATATATTTTGTATATTTAAGGGGTGGAAACCGTTGCGGCTTTTTGTTTGGAAAAATTATAATACACAATACTCTAAAATTGTAATGACTTAATACTTAGCTAAGAAATAAAAAGTTTTCGGAGTAACGCATTTAAGGGTATGAATTGAAAAATTACAGTAACTTATCAAGGAACGTATTTCCTGAACTAGGAATTAATATAGACTAATTTTCAAATATATATAGATAATTTATTACTGGTTGTCGCATGTAAAAATGTAAAATACCCTAGACGACTCAGGTCGGGCCTAGCTGAGTTTCTTGCTGGACTCTTCTCAGCTAGGCTAGGTTTAGTGAACCAGCGACAAAACTCCCAGTAGCTCGATTCCACTCACACCTCAGATTCGATTGAAACCGCTCAACCAATCTCACTGGAGCGCAAACTCTTAGAGTATTCCAGTGTTCCAAACTACACGCGTGGTTCTGCCGGAGGTTTTCCCCTGGATTTCCCCCAGGCTATTCTTCAACCGCGCACTCCTATCGCTTTATTGGGCCCGGCCTATAAAGCCACAGTCAGGTTAAAAAAAAACCTTACCAATTAATTCGGGCGTTAAAAGAATATACAATATAAATAATGTACGTTATCCAGAAGTCTCTATATATATTTGTCCTCTCGAATATTAAACCTCGTTTTGAATTCCACCAAATTCCCAGATTATTAATTAATTATATAGTTTAGAATATTAAGTAATTCAACTCCAAGAGTAATTAACTAAAGTGTAAGATGTTGGGTGCTTTAACTCTACGTAGGTGGTTATGTTGGTGAAGTGAAAACTAGTGCAACAGTTGAAAAACCTACAGATAGATTATTTAATTTAGGTTTTTCTTAGCTCGGCCTTGGACTTTTAACATTAATATTCAGTAAAATTACAAAAATGAGAAAATATTACTGCTACATATTTGTAAATTCTAGTGTATTTTTTAGTTAACAAAAATTATATTGTGTTTTTCATAATATTTTTCGACTAGAATTTTTAATTTATAAAAGTGACTCTTTGTTTTCTTCTTGTTGTTGCTTAATCTGAATAATAATAATATTTGATGTTATAAAAGTGGACTCCACGGGTGTTAAGTACTCGTTATTTGTTTCAATACAGTATTTTGGTGTTTTTATTTTTTTACAATGCATATTTGACTGAGTTAGTTCTGACTGCTATAAAATATCTAACATTTTCTGAAGTAACTGTTGAATAGACCTGTGACAAGTTGTTTGATTAATTACGCGCCCGTTGTCGATGAAGCCAAACTTCTTGAGATTCATCATTATAATATGAAACGATATGCCTTAAGTGTTCGGATTCACAAACCCTTAATTTTAGAAAATTACGTGATGTCTGGGCTAGTAGTATTTTTTTATTGAAGGGTGATTTCATGACTGTACAGATGCATTTCAGGGACTTCGGCGACATTCGAGACATCCGAGACATTATCCGAAACATTACAGACAAAATCCGAGACATCAGAGACCGATTTCTTACCCGCTCAGTTCAGATATAATAATCTTTTAATTTAAATGGTGATCGTGATCTCCGGTTTTCAGTGAATTTGCCATGAAGACATACTCCACAGGAGTCTAGTCGCTAGGAACAGCTCAGTCAAACGTTTGGACGATGTCTCCTCTTAAAAACTAGCTAAATCAGAGTGATTTTAAGTGTGTATTTCGTGGTTTTAAGTGTGTAAAAATAACTTCTATACCATAAAATCAGTACGAAATTGTGAACAGCGTTGACTGTCGTAAAGAACAGGCTAGGACTTCAAAGGTTAGTGACCCTCATCATTTTAGTAGAAAGCAGTGCCTGTAAGGGTTAGACACTAGAAATCCGTGATTAGTAAAGCCTTCATAGTATTGTACTTCCTTACACAAACTTGCGCTACCACAATCCCTTTTAAACCTACTTCATACTGAATGTGACTAAGGCATAGAACTGCGTTCCGTTACAGTATGTGTTTTTAATTTTTACTCGATACCTCCACGCCTTTCTGAGATCTTGACAAACAGACAGGCGGACAACAAAATGATCATATAAGGGTTCCGTTTTCTCTTTTGAGGTACGGAACCCATATTCAATACCCACAAAATGGATGGTTTCCCCTATTTATGAACTATCCTAAATTTCAAATCCACAGCATAATTCTTGAAATATTTAGCAATTTGACAGACAGAGCGAAAGCAAAAAAGGTTCATTTTTAACTATTTGGTTCGGAAATCTAAAAAGACGGTATTCAGTTATTAATTTCCATGAAAAATATTTTAAGAATTTCCATCAATAATTTAAGAATCCAGTATAAATTTAATAGATGATACAATATCCAAGAAAAGTTAGGCATCGTCACATCTAAATAGTTTGAAACATTGCTGATTTGTGTGCCCAATAATGATTTCATTAGACCGTAAGGACTCAAAGACAGAACAGTGAATTGAATTATGTGAATATGCTTTGCGAGCTTAACTTTACTAAACCAACTTACGTACTCCCAGCGATATTATTATAACCAAGCGTATTTGCATGATTTACAGATATTCCCTCACTGCACTGCCCCATATGGATAATACAATCCGGTCATCTTAGCCTAGCGTTATCCAGTACAGATGCATCCTGAAGGATGCCTGGTCCCCAGTACCGCCGCATACCGGGTAGAGTCAGTCCGACCCAGGTCGGGCCTAGCTGAGTTTCTTGCTGGACTCTTCTCAACTAGGCTAGGTTTAGTGAACCAGCGACAAAACTCCCAGTAGCTCGATTCCACTCACACCTCAGATTCGGTTGAAACCACTCAATCAAGGAATACATTGACATTATAAAATAATGAACTGACAAAATTATTTTAGGAGACCCTAGTTATATTATTTATGTTATTTGACAAGTACCTACTTACTGGTAGAACCCCATTCTTATTCTTATCTTATCAGTGTAGATTAAGACTTTGTTGACACTGTTTTGTTGTTATTATTACTATTTTTGTACCTAGATATTATTTCGTATATTGATTTGACATTATTGTTATTTTTCCTTTGTGTACTGACATTGTGACATTAGTATTATCTTTTTGATTATCTTGTTTATTGTCTTTTTTAAATGTTTGACTTGCATGTATATACATATGTTGTATGTACCATAAAAATTTATATCATGTTACATTAATTGAATTATTCTTGTTATTATTATATAAAACGATCACTATACGATAAGTAATATAATATAAGCCTAATGTAGTATTGTATGAACATGGTATAATGAGATTTAATAAACTAAACTTAACTAAACTAAACACTGGAGCGCAAACTCTTAGAGTATTCCAGTGTTCCAAACCACACGCGTGGTCGTGCTGTCCCTATTCGTCCCGGTACCGCCGCACACCGGGTAGAGTCAATCCAACCCAGGTCGGCCTAGCTGAGTTTCTTGCTGGACTCTTCTCAGCTAGGCTAGGTTTAGTGAACCAGCGACATAACTCCCAGTAGCTCGATTCCAATCACACCTCAGATTCGGTTGAAACTGCTCAACCAATCTCACTGGAGCGCAAACTCTTAGAGTATTCCAGTGTTCCAAGCCACACGCGTGGTCGTGCCGGAGGTTTTCCCCTGGATTTTCCCCAGGCTACTCTCCAACCTCGCACTCCTATCGCTTTATTGGGACCGGCCTATAAAACCACAGTCAGCCCAAAAAAAAAAAAAACCTGGTGTCAGCTACCCAATCCTTAATAAGCTTGTCAAGTGAGTGGGCAACTTAACTGTAAGAAGTTCTCAAGCCGCCCGAAGGCCTATAACATGCTTAACGACTGCTATCATAGACAGCTGCCGGTATCAACGGCTTAGCGTGCCTTCGAAAGCACGGGAGCGCTCAGTTAACAACCACTCAAAGCAGTCACCCATCCAAGAGTAGACCTGGGCCGACATTCCTTAACCTCGCATACCGCACGCGGTACGCGGCTGATAGGAAAATTTAACAGACAATAAGTTTATTCCTTGGTAAAGTAATAATTACGGATTGAACTGTATTTTACCTTACTGATTTGGAAAAACAGGGTCATGCTGTGCAGGATGGCGAGTTGTATACTTGTAAGCAGATGAAAACGTAGTACTTGATTAATATAGATTTAATTTAATATTTATTCATTTTTGATCTTTGCTGAACCACAATACATTTTTTTTCATTCTTTCTAATTTAAATACTTAAAATGGCAGAATAACATAAAAAGTCCAGACGGAGGTGTGGATTTTAGTAGACGACTGAGCCGTAGCAAGCTCCGAGCAATAATGTGCCCTCCAATAATGGCGGACACCCCTTTTTATGCTAATATATATATCCCCACCTCCATTCGAACAGTATTAAAAGCATTTCCTGTGATCTAGAATTGGTTCTATTGATTCGTTGCTTTTAATTATTGCTTAAATAACAAAACAATCTCTTCAAAATATACCACGTATTTATATTACATTACAATCGGACACGGGCGCTGCTGAGCCCCCAACCCTCCTGGATTATTCACCTTGTATTTTTTTATACCATCCGCACATCACTTAATTGTTACAATTCGATTTGACATTCTTCCCATACTTTTTGGGTGGGTTACACAAGATATTCGTACCTATATGTTATCTACTGGCGTTTAGTGATATTGATGTGGCTATACGTCTTCGCTATACGGACCTTATCAATCATCCGGAGGCTATATACTCTCTCAATACTTTTTGGGTGCGTAAAAAAAACGATACCTTACCGCACTGTTTATTTAAATAAAGAAAAGAGAAAGTATTTTTAAATAAATCTTACTTAGTACTTTTTGTGTCCAAAGTGTAACGAAAGCCGACCCGGGTGCTTATTATGTAAATAGGATCACGTTTGTACCCTATGAGATATCCAAGCAGAGATTTTAACTGCCCGATCCAGCAACGTTAAGAAGATCTATATTACACTTTGTAAATATCGCTTATGGAAAATAGTGGATACGAACCTTCTTTTCCGTTACGTGTCGTATAGCATTTTTGGCGTATTGAGTGGTATAATGTTCCAAGTAAATGTATGTTACAATACAATTACTTTTAATTTGATACTGAAATACACTCTTAATTTATTAAATACATATTAAACTTGAACTTCACACTATTTTTTTTTATAATAAACATACGATTTTTATGGTTTACCATTATTTTGCTGACAAACGTTTCATCGAATGCATGTTTGAAATACATAATTCTGCGAAACAATACATTCTATGAAACACCGAATTTTATACATTGTGTATGTAATAGAGGCTCTATAACATTAATGTTAAAGTAAAATAGTAAAATATCTAATGGAATATGTGCATATGTCAGTAATTTATCTGTACGTCTACTGAACAATGAATAAATATAGAAAGAGTAGGTAGTAAGCGTAGTATTTATTATTATATTTTTCTTTTTTTTTAACCTGACTGTAGCTTTAAAGGCCGGGCCCATTATAAGCGATAGGAGTGTATGGTTGGAGAGCGGCCTAGGTATTATAGCGAATTTGTTTTATCCACGCCTATTTCTATGGTAACCTTTGGTAAACTAACCAAGTTACAAGTTTGGTAAAGTTGCAAGTACATAAGTATGTACCTACTTGTCCTCGAGATGTGAGAATTATTTAAAAAAATTAGTGTGGAGCACTATGTTGGATGGTGAAGTACCTACAATGGGAATTTTATTTTTTGCTGGCCAGCCACAAAAAGCCATCAACTATTATTTTTAGCGGGTCAAACTTTTTTTTATTCTGAAAACTGTGAAGCTGCCACGCTAATATGAACCGTAGTCATTTTTTGAAATAAATACTATTCGAGAAATACAGTGCCATCTTTAGAATTGGTGAACTAAAAACTGGGCTAACCTAGAAAAGAAAAGTGGGCGAAATAGTTTTGTCCTTTCTTTATTTGATTCCGAAGTTTTGTACAGAAGTTATATCATTTATTTGGAAGGTATTTCTAAGTACCGACACAATAACTTAGCGCAACTACGACTACTTATGGACCTGTTTGCAGGATAAAGGGCTCCCCCCTCCCTTTTAAGGACCCCTGATCCTGAGAAACCTCTTGCCAATCCTTTAAAAAGGAGCCTTTCTCGTATCGCCATCTCCGGCTACGGCTTCATTTCGGCTATCCATACTAAGATCAAGGTAAGGCACTCCCTGAAGTCAGTACCCCAGACCTACGTCATCCGGGGTAGTAGAAATAGGTTAAACATATTTTTACCCACGACGGAACGGAGAAGGTATATGCGTTTAGGGTGAGAGGTTGTTTGTTTGTTCGTTTGTTTGTTTGTTTGTTTGTTTGTGTGTGCACATCAATATCTTCGAAACGGCTTGACCGATTTAGAAACGGTTTTCTGCAATAGGTTTGTAGTTTAGTCGGGCAGAAATTTTGCTAGGAGTTACGATGATAACTCGCCAGGGAGCGCTGCAGTAAACATTTTTCACTTGCTAAAGTGCGTGTGAGTGCATTTTCTCCGGAACTGCTGGGCCAGCATTTACGATTTCCATAGAATGTGGTATGGAGTACATGCACTTTAACTCTGAGGATCTGATGATGGAGCAGAAAAGCATAGTAGGGTACTGTGCAGAGGTCGATAATATTTTTGTTTGTTTTTGGTCCCTTTTGTTTATGTTGCATGAACAGACGTCGTACATAACCTTCTGAGGGTCTCATGATGGAGTAAAACCATGCTATAGAGAACTTTGCGATGGCATGTAGTAACTTATTCGTGTTTGGGCTCTTTAGATTGTGCTTGCTGAGCAGCTTCTATACATGAGCTGCTGAGGATCTGATGATGGATCAGAACAGTATTTTAAGGCATGTTTTAAAGGTATTTAAGTAGTTAGTAATAATATGTCATTAGACTCTTTTGATTGTACCTATCTATTGAGACGCCTCTGTACAGGAACTTGAGAAGGCCTGATGATGAAGCACAACAACAGCATAGGGAATTTTGAGAAGGCATATAGGTGGATTACCGTATGCCGACTATTTGAATACTGTTTGCTGCGTAGCTTTTGTATGTCTCTTCTGTGTTCTCCATTAGGACCCTTCGGATACGGAACCCTAAAAAGTAACTAGATACTTACATCGTGTGCTTTGCGATGTTGTAATATTTTGGATACTACCGATGTTAACTGGCAACTCGTATGAAGTATTTTCCGCAATTGTATTAAATGTCCGAAAAATATCGCGCTCACTGCGCTCGCGTTTTCATCTACTTGTGATATGACTTTATAACCGGAGACCGAAAAGTATGAAGTATTTTCCACATAGCATCATAATGTTTGAAAAATTTCGCGCTCGCTGCGCTCGCGTTTTCATCTAGATGTGATATGGCTTTATAACCGGAGACCGAAAAGTATGAAGTATTTTCCGCACTGCATCATAATGTTTGAAAAGTTTCGCGCTCGCTGCGCTCGCGTTTCCATCTACATGTGCTATTACTTTATGACCCGTCCTAGTGACTACTATAAATATTATGTTTGCTGAAATTAACATATAAACTTCTTTGGTTCTAAATATGTTGGCAAGGTAAACGTCCCTGTACTCGACAGTGGCCCAATACTGTGGTTTGGTGATTAATTACTGTAATCTATTGGCCACTAAGGTGTCGATTACTGGGAGGTTTACCTAAATTGTGTAAACGAAATAAGGTATACTGGTACTTCAAATTGCGTCATCCGATTTCAGGAGCCGTTGCCAAAATGAACCCTGGGTATCTATTTATTTACGCTTTGGGACTAGTTGGAAGAAAAGTAGGTACAAATCCGTGGCAGCTGTGAGCAGAAGAAGGGTTAAGATAAATGACAGAGAATGTGCGTCCACGTGGGATTGGTCGTCGGGTCTTCGGCCCCATGCGGAACGCCTTCTGACCTCGTATGCCTCGCCCCTCACTACCGGGCCTTTGTCCCCCAGGTTTACTTGTAAAACACTCGGGGCTGAAAAGTGTCGACTTGGCGAGCACGCTCCAAGGAGAAGCCTCGGGCCTTCGGCCTTTCGATGAACAGTTTCTGACCTCATATGCTTCGCCCCTCACCTTCGGGCTGTCGGCCCTGAGGTTCGCTTGTAAGACATTCGAAGCTAGAAATTGCCGATTTCGGCTCATCTTTCGGGTCTTCGGCCCTCGGGCTCGCATCGAGGGCGAGCGAGCGTGCTCCGAAGAGAAGCTTCGGGCTTTCGGCTCTACGCGGAACGGCTTCTGACCTCGCATGCCTCGGCTCTCAGGTTCATTTGTAAGACGCTTGGGGCTCGAAATTGTATGTATGTATGTAAGCACTTTATTGTACACAATAACAGGTTAAAACAATATACATGTCACATAAGATTAGAGTACAAAGGCGAACTTATCCCTATGAGGGATCTCTTCCATTGTCGCCTAGGGCTCGCCCCCTGGGCCTTCGGTCCTCGTGCTCGTATAGCAAACGTGCTCCAAGGAGAAGCTACGGGCCTTCGGCCTCTCGCGGAACAGCTTCTGACCTCGTGTATTTCGCCTCTTAGCTTCGGGCCTTCGGCCCTCAGGTTAACTTGTGACGCATTCGAGGATAGAAAGTGGCCACTTGGCACTTACTTATTTTTTTAGCTCCTTAGGAAAACATCAGTAGGGAGCTCATTCCACAACCGAAGTGTTCGAGGGTCAAATGTATAGGTATACTTAGACTGCTCTCTAAAAAGATTAAAATAAAGGCAAAATTAAAAATTTTGAAAATACCCCCGACGGATGTTCTCAAATGAAAAATAATTAAATAATGCATTTGAAAATCCCCCGACTCTATAGGAAATGATTACATATAGATAAAAACATTTTTTTGCTAAACGGTTAACTGGTTGCGAGGTATATTTACAAGCCCAGAAAAATCCGTCGGGGGCTGCCATTGCCATGTCAATTCCCAATTGCATTAAACTCAAAATATTCTTTATTAAAATAGGCCTAGCAACAAGCACTTTTGAATCGTCAGTTATATATTACATAAATTGAATCTAATTATTCAGAGCAATTTATTGATGCCTATGTCAAAAGAGAGTATAATAAATTCACAATAAGATCGTCAATTAATACAAGATCGTTAATTAAAATAGTAATAATAATGAAATTCGAGATAACTTACAGAACGGTATAAACTAACTGCATAAACTATTACTTCATTTCAGGGCAGGCAATGGCAGCCCCCGACGGATTTTTCTGGGCTTGTAAATATACCTCGCAACCAGTTAACCGTTTAGCAAAAAAATGTTTTTATCTATATGTAATCATTTCCTATAGAGTCGGGGGATTTTCAAATGCATTATTTAATTATTTTTCATTTGAGAACATCCGTCGGGGGTATTTTCAAAATTTTTAATTTTGCCTTTATGATTAAAAGTTTAGTACTCGATAAAGTATCTTAGGATTTTCATATTATTGTCACGAAGGGAAGGATTGCAATTGTGGGAAATCTGATTCAGTCAGTCAAAGTGATTTAATAAGATTTATCCGCTTAACCAATCATACATTAAAAGTCCCAAAATTTAAGGAAAAGATCCTACTTCCTCCAGCGCGGCCGATTACGTAAAAGCTGGATTATCGCTTTGATGGATAATGTCGCCGAGGCAACTTAAAACGAGATCAGAAGCCTGTTGGGTTTGAGTTGGATACTTATTGAATAGGGAATTTTTACAGTTTGTTATTACAACGTGGTATATTGTGTACATTGTGGCCACAATGTTAATTACTGCTGTGTCAATGCTACGGGACATACTCGCCGCGGCTCTTTTGGAAATGGGATATCAATTCATGTAAACTTTGACATAGCTTTGGCATCTGATCCCCATTGTAATGACAGCTAGATCATACGGTTGCGGTTGCGGTACCAACTGCTGTCGAATTGGGATAAAACTAGGTAAGGGACGTCCATATTTTATTGAAATTAAACTTTGAATTAATATAAGTAAGTAAATAATGTAGGTATTGAGAGTTTTAGGTTGGTATGTTTTTTCTAATTTAACTCATTTATAAACCTCAACACGAAGCATCCTAATAAAAATCTCAGGAAGTTAATTTGTATATTGTTAACCATTATCAGCACTAACAACTAAACCTTACGTGCTAATTGGTATTCTATTTTAATAACATGCGTATTGTAAATAATTATTAATATATAGATCAGATGGAAATTAAATATTAGTAGTCAAAACAGTACAAAAATAATAAAAGTTTATATACTGTATAAAAAAGTACAAATTTTACCTACCGTGAAGGAAAATTTTAAAAGTTATACATAATAATGCTTATAGACGACCTTGTCAAGGTTGAACTGTATTTTATTTAAATATCAATCACTAAAATCATAAACGCAGTGCGGAGTCCGGGGTCTAATGCAATTCAAAATCTAAATCTAAACATTTCTTATACATATCGATAATTTATGTAAGCGAACTTACCAAAAGTTAGGGATGCTTCGTCGAGTCGGGCAGCCCTTCAGGCGACCAAATACCTATAAATGACTGTTTTATTCCTTCGTTAGGAGTATCCATGAATTTGTTTTTTGGTTTGGACACCTCAGTATCACTATATTGACCGTCTGGAGAGGATCCAAAGTATTTTCCTGAAGTCACTCTGCTATCGAACAGGTAATTACTTCGAGCGTACCGCAACGGCTGCGACGTATTTCAGTGTTCCTTCCCTTCATAACCGGAGGCAGTATTTAGATCTCATGTTCTTGTTTCAAATGCTTAAAGGTGTGTGTGATCCACTGTCCAAACCTCTTAAAATTAGTTAAATTTAGTTGCCCGCATCATCCCTTACGTCCCAGGTCTTTATTTCACATTAGCTTTTCCCGCAAAAATTACTCTCGGCACACTTTTTTCAGGCGTGTCCCTAGGTTTTATAATCATAATCTTATCGATATTGATCCTTTTCACAATTCACTTTCTAGTCTTAAAATTTTACTCAAACGCAAACTATTTTAGTTCATCTATATAATAAGTAACGCACCTACTAAAATGTAAATTATCAGGTTTATTAAATTTTCTTTTCTCGCTTTACAAACTCTAAGTCACAATTATTCTAAATTATGAAACCAAAATGGAGTTAAAATATATTCTTGTCTTCGGCTGACACATGCATTTGTAATGATTTTTAGCTCTCACTTATCTCATTTATTTTAAAACGCACTTGAGACAGATATTAATACTGCGTCGAGGACTGGTTCAATTATGTTTTGTTTAAAAATTTGTATGAAAAAACTAACCTCCACGTCTTTATGTTAATGTTTCTAAGCGCACTAAGTGTATAATATTTGTAATTTGAATATGCGACGGTTTGTGTTCTAAATAAATAAATAAAAATTGGCAATTATTCCTCAAGGGCACTTTTACGAGTCAAAATCTATCCATATCAATTAAAAATAGTATTAAGACTAAGAAACTAAGGTCTTTAAGCGTCAAGATAAAACTCCCGTGAGTTTCAGACATACTGAAATGAAATATACGAGTCACTCTCGTCTTTGAGATATATTAATTGTAGCCGGGTGTTATGGAGTATAACAGGAGTAGAAAATTAAAAACGGTTTCTGATCTAACTAACGTGTAATGTCCTTTGACACATACCAGAGTAGCAATATAATAAAGCGCCTTACATAAAGTAGCAGCAACAAAACTTAAGAACTAAAATATGTAACAGTTTTTAACATGCCCCCGGGGTTGAAAGCACGCCTTTCAAGACTCGTTAACCACAGGGAGCGGACAAATCTTGCTGAAGGCTCGTCGGACAACTCCTGTTGCCGTCTTTACATCAGCCACCCGAGATATGCCATCAGTTCCAGGGTGAACGGCGACAATGCGGCCGAGTCTCCATTTCAGCGGAGGAAGATTGTCCTCCTTCAGAACGACGAGGGTGTTAATTTTGAGGGAGTCATGATTGAGTCTCCACTTGACCCGCTGTTGGAGTTTCGGAACGTACTCTTTGCACCATCGAGCCCAAAAGTGCTGACGAAGCTGTTCAATTCGGTGGAACCGAGAAAGGTGGTGGTACGTGTGGTCCTGCAGATCTTGTACTGGCAGTGACGTGAAGGAGCGTCCAACAAGGAAGTGTCCAGGAGTAAGCGGCGAGAAATCGTCTGGATGCGACGACAGAGGTGTAAGCGGGCGAGAGTTCAACAGTGCCTCGATTTCGATGAGTGTTGTGTTAAGCTCTTCATAAGTTAAGTGACAATTTCCCAACACCCGTAGTAAATGATATTTGGTCGACTTAACACCCGTCTCCCAAAGACCACCGAAGTGCGGTGCATATGCGGGAAGGAAATGGAAACGAGTTTTTTCACCAGCCAGTTTCTCAGCCAAAGAATTACAATTTGCCTTTAAGAATTTACCGATTTCATTATAAGCTCCTACAAATGAAGTGCCGTTATCGGAGTAAACATTGTCTGGCTGTCCCCTTCGAGACATAAAACGTGACAATGCTAGCAAGTAAGTCTTACTAGTTAAATCGCCTACCAGCTCTAAATGTATAGCCTTTGTTGTGAAACATATGAAAATGGCAACATAAACTTTAACCAAAGTACAACCACGACCTTGTCGACTGGCTGCCATAAGTGGACCTGCATAGTCCACGCCCACATTCCTAAACGCGTAACCTCCGGGGGTCAACCGGGAGTTAGGCAGGTGACCCATCAATGGAGCGATCACTTCACCTTTCATAATCTTACATCGCACGCATTGATGGTAACACGCCTTTGCCAAATTACGACCTCCTATCGGCCAGTATGATTCTTTAATGGTTGCCAACAAGAGTTGGGGCGGTGCATGCAATAGTCTTCTATGTTCATGACGAAACAATAATTTTGTAAAACGATGAGTGGACTGTAAAATAATGGGGTGTTTTTTCTCGTACGAGAATTCAGTATTGGACAGACGACCCCCGACTCGCATTAAATTGTCTTGATCCAAGAATGGGTTGAATTTTAAAAGCTTACTCTTTTTTGGCAAGTTTTGCTTGCTTAATAATAGAGCATGCTCAGGAAATGATTCGCGCTGACTTATTCTAGTAATAAGATTTAATGAATTTTTTAATTCGTCGTGACTGAGAAAGGTCGAAGTAATTTCTTTACGGCATTTGTTGATAAAACGCAAAACATATGCGATAGCGTGATTAAGCCGTGAAAAATTCGAAAATCGATCAAAATCTATCAGGGACTCCTCATTAACATTAACGTGTAGTGAAACGTCGACGCGAGTTTCAGGTAGTTCGTTACATGATTTAGAACGTGGAGTCAACGGCCACTGAGATACGTCTCGTTGTAGAAAACTGGGACCTGACCACCACAAATCCAGTGATTTCATAGTGCTGGCGTGCACTCCGCGTGAAATCAAGTCCGCTGGGTTTTGGTCCGTTGGAACATGCCTCCAAATACAACCGCCGGTCAGTTCTAAAATGTCAGACACTCGATTTCTCACGAAACGCTGTAACTTATTCGGCATCATCTTCAGCCATCCTAACACTATCGTGGTATCAAAATGTCGTGCTCCTAACCTGGGCTCGAAGTGAGGCCATAACCTTTTCATATAGATGAGCACCAACCAGTGCCCCACAAAGTTCGAGCCTGGGTATAGTCGTAGGTTTTATCGGGGCTACACGACTTTTTGCGATTAATAATCGAACTAAAATCGCATTTTGATCATCTACACTACGAACGTACACACAAGACCCGTACGCTCGTTCGGATGCGTCAGCAAAAATGTGTATATCAATCACCCTATGTGAGTTACATATGACATGCCGAGGGACTCGAATGTCATTAAGTGCCGGCAAGCTACTCAATATTTCCCGCCATTGTTTGGAAATATCTGCTGACAGCTGTTCATCCCATGACAACCTTTGCAGCCACAAACGCTGCAGCAGCATTTTCATGGTGATCACGCATGGAGAGAGAAGCCCTAGTGGGTCAAAGATCTGAGCGATCACTGACAACATATCACGCTTAGTGTTTCCTTTGGAGACTAAGGGTCCGATTGGAAAATACAACTCATCAGACTCAGAATGCCAGCCTAACCCTAACGTTTTGCTGGGCTCGTTAGCACCTATATTTAAATCCACTATGGATGGAGGAGACCCGTATAGAAGGCGAGGCTCATTTGACCTCCATTTGCGCAAATTCATACCTGCGGAAGCAAGTGCGTTAGTCACTTTATGACGAATCTTCTCCACCTCAGGAAATTCATCCCCTCCGGTCAGTAGGGTCCGGTCGTCAACATAAAAATCGTGGATGATGATCTCTTTAATTTTTTCATCATCACAATTCAGACCTATTTGCTGAAGACATCTTGTGGCGAGGAACGGAGCACTGGCTGTACCATAAGAGACGGTATTCAGTTCGTGCACCAGTAGTGGTTCTGACTCAGTCCTACGCCAAACAATTTGCTGCAGGTGACGATCATCAGGGTGCACCCATATCTGTCGGTACATTTTCTCCACGTCTGAAGAAATGATGTACCTGTGCTGCCTGAATCTGAGTAGGATTGATAGAAGGTCATCTTGAACAGTGCCTCCGACCATCTGAATGTCATTAAGACTGACACCTGAGGTAGACGGGCTGCTAGCATGGAATACTACACGCAATCTTGTTGTGGAGCTGCTCTCACGCAAGATTCCGAAATGAGGGATGAAGTAGCCTTTCTTCTCCTTGAAAACCTCCCTGCCCTCTGACATATGACCTAAGGCTTTGTATTCTGCCATAAAGTCAGTATACATGCCTTTGAACGAAGGCTTGGTTTTAATTCTGCGCTCGAATGACAGCATACAATGTTTTGCGTGATTAAATGAGTCACCTAAAATGCTTTCACTTTGTTTTAAAGGAAGCCTCACGCAAAACTTACCATCGGCTAGACGTGTGGTATTTTTAACAAAATGTTCCTCGCACAGTTTCTCCTCAGGCGAATAATGAGACGACTTATGGCTCACCTCTTCGAGTTGCCAAAACCGCGCTAATTGGGTTTGGATGTCGTCCTTAAACTCTAAATCATTACCACCTGCATGCGAGAACACAGAACCGAAACAACATTTGATGGCAGTGGATGGTACATGGCCGTTATTTATCGGACCTGAAACTAACCAGCCGAACCGCGTTTCACAGAGTACCGGTTGCCCACTACCTAATTTGATGACCTGCGACCCTAACACGTCCCAAAATACGTCAGCTCCCAATATTAAATCTATGGGTGCAGGTTTGTAAAAGTTAGGATCGGCCAAACTAATATTGCACGGGATATTTAAGTTTGTTAAGTCTATTTGACGACACGGGACGTTGTCGGTGATGGACGGTAAAACAAAGCAAGTTATATTCATTGAACAGTTGTCGTCCAAAGATTTAATAGGTAATCGACACATTTGCCCTACTTTAGATGTCGAGTTATTGATCCCTTGAATTGATTTGTTGACGTAATTAGTGGGTAAATTTAATTTGTCACATAAACTCTGAGTCATTAGGCAAGAGGTACTTCCATTGTCAAAAATAGCTCGAGCTACATGTTCGCGATCATTGTCCTCGTAAACCTTTATTAATGCAGTCGATAGCAAAACATCTCGTCCTTGACGCGAGTCTGACCCTGACCCTAATTGCGCTGATAACGTCGACATGGTAGCGGGAGAGAAATCATGTGAACTATGTCTCATATTAGAAAAAACATTCGCAGGCGGCGCGGATGCTAATTGATTGCCGGGCGAAATCGATTTATTAAATTTAGTCGCATTATCCTCATCGCCGCGGCTGGACGTGCAGTCACCGCTTGATCTTGTTTTGGAGTCCGTTACGTGGATTAACGTATTATGCTTACGCTTACATAACTTGCACCCCAGCTTCTTACAATGATTAGCGTAATGCCCGCTTCGCAAACAGTTCTAGCAAACCTTTAAACTAGGTAACAATTCTAAACGCGCAGTGTTACTAAGCGAGAGAAATTGTAAACAACTGCTCAGATGATGTTCGCCGCTGCATTTAGGGCAGTTAATGACTTTGTTTTGTTTTGCATCTTGCATGGATACCATCGTTTTCAACTTGGGAGTGTTTTTGTGTGACGAGTTAACTCGAACGGCAGTGTTATTTGTGGACAGTTCCAACGTTTCTAACAAATCTGAACGGTTTCGCATGAATGTTAAAAATGTTTCGAGAGTAATTGGCTTATCTTTGTCCAAGCGACCTTTATACTCTTCCCATTCTCGATATGACTTAGCGTCTAACTTATGTGATACAATATGAATGAGCAGTGTATCCCAGTGTTTAGTGGGTTCGCCAAGTGACTCGAGGGCGAGCAAGTTTTGGTTCAATTGGTCGATCATACGTTTTAAAGCGAATGAGGATTCCTTGGTGATGATTTCGATGTTAAAGATTGCTGAAACGTGATTTTGTAGCAATAGACGTTTATTGTCGAAACGGTCACACAATAGTTTCCACGCAGTTTCGTAATTTTTAGAGGAGAACTCGACCGATTGAATGAAAACTGCAGCTGAACCCTCCAACGACGCTCGTAAATAATGAAATTTATTAATTTCGTCAATGTCATCATTAGAATGAATGAGGCTTAGGAATGTGTCGTGGAACTCGAGCCAATTTTCATATGCTCCTGCAAATTTAGGCAACTGAATAACGGGAAGTTTGACCAGTTTATGGTTGCTAGCATGAGAACCGCTTGCACGTTCGCTATCCTGGTCATCCTGCCGTTTGTTAATTGACGTTAAAATATCTTGTGCTTTAGCCAGGACACTATAATACTGATTCTCAAACTCCGTTCGCTCAGATATTTGAATGCTAAAGCTTTCAGTTGAACACTCCAACTGCAACTGCACCTCATCGTACTCACCAAATAATGTTTGCATTCGATTAATTCTTAACTGCAACTCATTAGCTGTAACACTGGTAGGTGATTCAAGTTTTAAACCGTTTATGTAGTTCGAAAAGGTAGTTAGACGGCCTTTATAGCTGCCTCGCTTTTTGATTAATTCCTTTTCTTCGGCCATTTTTGAGAGGCGTGTGCAGTCAACTGAAACGTTATACAATGCAAGGTTAACTTTTTTTTTTTTTTACAATACTAACATAATCACCCTAAGAGAAGTTCCCTCAGTTTTTGTTATTATGTATATATTTAGGTATATGTCTTGTTAAATTTAGTTAGTTTTAAGTTTATACACTAATAATTGTACTAGATATAACTCGTAGCATAACTTTATTTATTAAATTTCTAGTGAAATTTTAACCTACTGTTTCGTTTAATGCCTATGCTTTTCGTCGAGTAAAATGATGATTATCTAACTTTACAGTTCGTAAATATACTAGTTATTTAATTAGGCTGAGGCTACAGTACTGAATTACTAGTAATAAATGATATAATACGAAATTAAATGAAAGTAAAGTAATTACTGCTTTTAATAAATATGCCAATGATATGGACTGCAATTCTTCAATCCGGTTCGTTCTAGGACCATGTTATGGAGTATAACAGGAGTAGAAAATTAAAAACGGTTTCTGATCTAACTAACGTGTAATGTCCTTTGACACATACCAGAGTAGCAATATAATAAAGCGCCTTACATAAAGTAGCAGCAACAAAACTTAAGAACTAAAATGTGTAACAGTTTTTAACACCGGGGGTATTTGATATCCTTCTCAATGGCTTGGCTTCCTTATAGATTTTGAAGTTTAAAAGCGTAAACAAATGACACCTCTCACTTTGCTATTTTGATCGCGTGCATTTGAAAAAGACCCCAACACTGAAATAATATGATGCCGTAGTGTCGAATTAGTCCGGCAAAATTACTCGGTTATATAATAGCAAAACACTATTTTAGTTTATTTAATTTTAAATGGTTAGTTTAGGATCGGATGTTTAACTCGTCGTCTAACAGTCCCTGGGATCCCAGGGTTCAATAACAAAATAATGCTATTGTTTATTTTTTTCGTTGGGAGTCGACGACTTTACAATATGTCTACAAGAGTTACATCCGGAGGTAAAAATATAAATACAATCGATAGAGTTAGAGTATACGTAGGAAGAGTTATATGAAAAACGTAACTGAAAAATATGTCAAGCTCGTAAACGGTTTCGATAATAAAATAAGTGAGATCTAACTGGAAACCAAGTTCTTCCAAAGCACCTAGGTCACAGCTCCTGTCATCCATAAATGTTCTTCAGTTGCTTTAAATCAAAAAATCAAAACATTTATTCTGCAAATAGGCCTTTAGGGCACTTTTACAAGTCAAAATCTATCTTTATCAATTAAAAATAATACATTAATCAAAATGTCATTAATTAAATGTAGTGTTACATATCAAAAATAATACTAAGAAACTAATAACAATCCAGATTTGTCAGAGTCTGTATAAGGTCTATAAGCGTCAAGATAAAAGTAATAAGGTATACACTATTCATAATTAAATATTGTAAGATACATCTCTAAGCGTCAACGTGAAAATAATAAAATCTAATAAATAAATATCCTCAGAGATGTATAAGGTCGAGTGTCAGTCTAAAAATAAAATCAATAATTTGTTCTGTTAGTTATTTGTACTGAGGTCAAGTTGTACTGAGAATGTAATTATAGACTTGTAAGGTCTTGTATAAATAAATGTGACGTAAGTATATTAATACAAATACAAATACAAACATTTATTCTGCAAGTAGTCCACAAGGGCACTTTTACATGTCAAAATATTAATTTACAATTTCAGAAAGTCTGACTATAATAAGTAATACATTTTTCATGTCAAAATATTAATTTACAGTTCAAGAAGGAATAATAATTTCGAGTTTACAGTTATAACAAAATTAATGTCATACAGTGAAGATAAACTTGCAAAGTTATCTATTACAAATATTACGTTAGGTTTAACTTTTTGATGCAACTTGACCTTGACTTAACCTTTATGATACTTTTGCAAATGCATTGATATAATAAATTGTTTAGTATTAAAAAACATCAGGCATTTTGATCACAAAAAAACTGTGGTAGTTTATTCCTGTGAAAAACGAAGCAATATACCCAAATTATTTTAGCTATCTTGACTTTACACAACAGCGATTATTTCAAGTAGTTAACAGAAGAACTTGGTAGTTGTAGGGTGTGGTGGACTGGTAGGGTTGGCATCTAGACAAATAGACATTGTTATTAATTATTGTTATCTACTAAATAAAATACAGTACACACTTTGACTTGCATCTCTGCAGATAAGTTATCTGTGGTTAGACCGCAGTATGTCGTGGGCAGCACATGCATTTCAACTGCTGCATTTGAAAAGAGTGTGTCGAGAGCGGAACGTATTTGCTGCGCCGTGGCACAGATAATATCGGCGAATGGAAGTGACTCTGTTATCATTTTATTTTTCTACTCCTGTACTTTTTTTCGCGACTTACGCAAAAACACACTCCTTACCCTGAGTGTGTTTTTGCGCAATAGACTAGATAGACTTTTTACAGAAGAAATAAAGGATGCATTTATATTAGAGTTCATGATTGCTTTACCTGTTGAAATCATCGATGCATTAGACCTGATGATGATGATGATATCATAATCTTTAAACAATTACAAATATAATACTAATATAGAATGACTACTATTTAGAGGCACGTAAAAAACCTAACAACCTTAAACTAGTGATTTGTGCAGCTTTAATGAAAAATGTAAAAAGATATGGGACTACAAAGGATCGCAAAAATGTTGTTTTTTCTTTATTGGCCAAATGCAAAAATAATACTCACGTTTCAATAAAAAAGATATTGTATTGCAAGTATGTACTAAACGCAATATTTTAAGGCAAAAATGGTACCCTTTTTCCATACAGCGGTAGTATGAGGCCACGCAGGCGTGACGTCATGCCTGTGTGTGAATCTGTGTGTGTTTTCAGTGCTTGTTAGCTATGCTGTACTTTGCCTCTCATAGTCTTTTGCTCTAATTGTAGTTGGTACCATACATACAAACATTTGATCGTCTCCAAAAACTAGTTCGAACGGCATTTTTTTTTCATCATGCCTAGGTATGTTACTTGTTACTGATTTAAGGCGCCTTCGTGATTTGTCAGTACGGAGGCTACAATGTCAGAAACCAGTCAGCTGACTGTGTCTACTGTCAGTCTAGTCAGTACCGCTTCTTTACTGCGCGCCTCCATTTAAATGAGACATTTATGAATACGAAGGCATTACTGCTTGTTTCATAATGTGAAACCCCAGGAGTTGTAAGCGTCCATAGGCTACGGTGACCGCTTACCATCAGGCGGGCCGTACGTTTGTTTGCCACCGGCGTGGTATTTAAAAAATATCACTTTTGTGCCCTATCAATCAGTTCACGTCAAAGAAGAAAATACTAATTTTTTTAGGATGTATAATAGTGTAACTAGCCACTGACCATGAATGTTCTAAACTTGTAACATCTAGTTTGTAGACCATAATAAATTTAAAAAAAATACTACTTACCGATCCCGCCCCGAAAACTCATAGTCGCTTTGGATGGATGAAGACTGCTACAAGAATTTAGATATTCTATCCTTGTATGTTAATGGAATTTCATGCACATTTAGATCTTTGTAACCGCAATATGAGGTAACGGAAGGAAATTCAAAATGAGCTGCAAGTGACAGCGCAGGTTCTACTAGTACAGCAGGCAAAAATGGTTAATAGTACCTAACAGAATACTCCAGAAATGTCTTTCATATAAGTTAGAAAAAACTGTACTACTGTAGATACCGGATTTTGGAACGCGTTTTGATGTGTTTAAATTTTATATCGCTCATTTTGATTCATACACGCTCTTGCGGTCGCGCATAGAGTGAGTACGTTTTATCATTAGATTTTAATATACGGTGTCGAAACTTTTGGTCCATGGGGTCAGATTCAGATTCATTTATTTCATAAATGTAAATTACAATATAAATTTGCATTCATGTCAAAATACGAATTCACATCATGATCGTCAGTTAAGATATAATAATAATAAAAATGGAATAGGATTTGATCACATTCACCGAATAAGGGTCGTCGTAACATAATTGAACACACAAAAAATATAAATAAAATAGAAATGGCATTTAAGACAACAATATGGTGGAAATTAAATAAATAGTTAATTCGAATGTAATTACACAATTTTAAACAAATGTCAAAAAATAATTAATCACACAATAGTACGCACAAGTTATTTACCGAAATTGCGAAGCATTTGGTTGACGTAACTGGTGACTGAAGAGCTGGCGACTTCCTCACACAACGTATCAGCGTTGCGATACAGCGAGGAAATGCCGCCAGCATTCTTGGTACAATGCCCCAAGGGCCTGTTTTAGATTTAAGTTAGTTATAATAATATTCTTTAAGTTACTATTATTTAACTATTATTACCGCTTGTAAATCAATAAATGTTTCTTCATGATGCTTAGTGTTGAATTAGTTGTTGAGTCAATGTCTGGTGAATAACTTAACTCAAACATCCTCCAAAACCTCCCAAAATAAGTGTTTGTTTTATTAGTACTTAATTAATATACCTAATGCAGTTTTGTTTTTATTGATAAATCAACAAAGATGTTGAATGTTAAAAAGTCTAAGTAGTCTGAAGAGCAAAAATAATGGGTACACATTGTACTGAATTTCCACAGAAAGCGTACCCAATTATTTTTGCTCTTGAGCATCTTGAGTGTGTACTTAGATAACATATTCACTCGCTAATATCGAACTATTGTATATACCAGTCACCCAATATAGAACACCACATCTTTATTAGTTGCCGCTTTCAGCATTTTACACGGAATTTCAAAATTTTCACCTTATATTTTCAAAGCCTCAAGGAAAACATAAATTTAAGTTCGCTTGGAGATAAGGAAAGTCGCCGTAAAACACAATAAGACGTTTTAAACCGTTTCCTGCGCTACTCGGACAAAAGGATTTTGCTTGTGTACTTGAGAAATATCTTTACACTTTATCGATAGGTAAGAAGAGTAACATATTTTTAAGTTCAAGATAAAAATTGTATTACAGTTCAACATTGTATGGAAAATATTTTATGTTTACGCAAAATCCGTTGCTTGGAAGCGTAAACGAGGCCTTATGATTTTTTTTTTGCAATGAAAAAAATAAATAATAATAATTATGCGCTTAATGAAGCGCAAAAACTAGTTTGCAACAACGCTCGATCTATCTTTTACAGCTCTTATGGATGGATCTCAAAGGAATCAGATTGTGTTAGGGTTTTTTTTGATATGAGATTACACGCAATGGACTCAATCGGTTAGGTTAGTTTAGGCATACTTAAGTTTTTATTTCAATAAATGTTAATTTGAGTAGAATAAAACAAATAAAACATCAATCGACGGTTTGATTTTTATGTCAGTTTGAGATACGTAGGTCAAGTTTACGACGTAAGCTAAGTAAGTAGGGCTGTAAAATTTTGATAATCGATTTTACGTGTTGAAATTGCTTTTATTTTCTAATCATTATAAGTCGTGCAATTCACGAAAGTGAGTGGAGTGATAGGATCCACTCCACATACCTTCGTTGTTGTTAAAGTCTAATTTCGTCAAATCCACTCGCCTTCGTGAATTGCAAGAGTACCTAGTTAATGCTGGGGCCGGCATGTCATAGTGGTACCACCATTTCCTTATCTGTTTTCCATAGTTATACTGATGTCGACATGATAAATACTAGATTGCGCCTCAAGGGAGCAAAATCTAAAGTGAAGCGAAAGATTCTAGAACAGAATCCTGAGCGTAGCGAGGGATACAAGTATTTATGCCCAAGACGGAAATAATTTTGCTACCGTACCTGAAATTACTGTGACACATACTGCTTTTCACACCGCCTATGAGGCACGCTGCTAAAAACGAAATAAAATGTCTTACAAATAATTTTGCTACCGAGAGGCATATACTGCTTTTCACACCTTCTATGAGGAAAATAGTAATTGTTGCCCTCAAATGAGGGAAAAAAGTATGACTTCGATCCCTCATTCGAGGGCAACAATTACTCTTTTCCTCTTAAAAGGTGTGAAAAAGGAATATTCCTACGGACTTTACCTTCTCATAACCTCTGAATCACCACATTGTGTCGTTGCAATCAGCGGCACTAGTGGCGGGTTACGACTTTTTTCTAGCCTACGTTTTGTCCCACAGTTAGGCAAAGGCCTCTCATTTTCCATTCTGTCGCTCGTTTCGGGCCTAAGCAAGTTCCCGTCATTCGTTAGAAAAGAAAACAAATCGAAAAGTTCTTTGACCGTGTTGTAAATAGTGTGTCTCAAGGGAGCAAAATGATATATTTACGGCGAGGGCGGCGTACTGAATCGTGAGCAAAGCGAAATATTTTACAATAGAATCCTGGGCGTAACGAGGGATTCTAAAGTAGAATCTTGAGCGTAGCGAGGGGTTCAAGTGGTTACGCCCCAGACGCAAATAATTTTGCTACCATGTGACACATACTGCTTTTCACTCCTTCTATAAGGAAAATAGTTACTGCTGCCCTCAAATGAAGGAAGAAAAGTACGACTTTGATCTCTCATTCGAGGGCAACAATGATTCTTTTCTGAAGAATAGCAGGTGTGAAAACATTATTATAATAGTTAAAAATATATTTTTTTTTTATACAACGCCGGTGGCAAACAAGCTTACGGCCCACCTGATGGTAAGCGGCCACCGCAGCCTATAGACGCCCGCAACTCCAAAGGAGTCACGTCCGCATTGCCGACCTTTTATAAAATTAATAATATGATATAAATATGATGCTGTTATACCTAACTGAAATGCGCAAAGGAAGCATTATTAATATTTTTAGTAAAACATACAAAGTTTTTACGTATATCCGGCGGGACCTCTCGTCACGTAGGGGCCTGCGCCCCTTCACATATCTTTATGCTCCCATTCACCTTATTCTGTAGATTTAGTAACCTATTTTATCTCCCATGAAGGTCGTCTTTTTGAGATAAAATAGCCCGAGAAAATAAAATAAATTAGCACAAACATCATCATCCTCCTAGCGTTATCCCGCTACAGTTGCATCCTGAAGGATGCCCGGGGTCCGCTACCTAATCCCAAGATTTGGCGTAGGCACTAGTTTTTAAGGAAGCGACTGCTATCTGACCTTCCAACTCAAGGGAAACCAGATTTAATTGGAATTATTCTTAGTCTGATTCCTGATCCGATTTATACATTATGTATGTAGGCTTGGTACTTTTTGATGGCCGTGTAAGTGCTGGTTGTCAGAAGATGAATAAGGAACGATCGAATGTAGTTTTTTTTTAACCTGACTGTGACTTTATAGGCCGGGCCCAATAAAGCGTAAGTAAGAGTCGTGGTTGGAGAGTGGACTGGGGAAAGTCAAATGTAGTTTGAATTGTGTACGAATGGTGAAAGAGTTCATGGATGACGTGGTTGAGATCGGAATGGGAAGCTGAAAGGTGGTTTTATTATAAATATGATTTATATAAACGGGTTTTTCAGAGTTTTACTTGGTTAGGCGTCACTACATGTAGAATGCGGATCAGTTAGTTGATTACGTAACGCATTAAACTTACAATAACCAGTAGATCTAACTGTAATTATAAAAATGTCTAATGACATAATAACATATTCCTTACGCACGCTCGAAAACGTTACGTAATCACCCTTCTGAATAGAAGTTTAACCTTCGCACGAATTGAAGGACACGACCAACGAGCGTGAAACGTACTAAGTTGCAATATTAAGTTATACAATAACTTCTCAGTACCCAGGAGACTTGAACGACGCTCACAAAACTTTATAGCAACTTGGGATTCCTAGTAGCCCAAACTGGGACATTTGTAATAGCGATCATGGTGAGATGGCTGTAAGTAACAACACTTTAATAAAAGTGAAACTATCATTGCATGTGTATGAATGGGTACCTAGTACCTATGGTCCCTATGACACCTGATAGTAGCGGTATTTAATTTCTTGGAATTATTTCAGAACTAGCTTTTACTCGCGACTTCGTCCGCTTAAACTTCCACTCCCTATTTCATCCCTTCGGGGATGATTTCGGGATAAAAAAGTATTCTATATATTACTCCATTTAATTTCATCATAATCTGTGTAACCGTTTTTGCGTGATTGAGTAATAAACACTCAAATGTTTAAACATCTAAATATCCAAACATCTAAACTTTCGCATTTATAATATTAGTAAGAGTAAGATTAGCGACTATGAAATATTTCAAGAAGTATCAATTATATATGCTTGTAGACCTTGGACTGGGTCCATGTGGAAATGATAAACCTCTTCCTAGAAAATCTTTATATTTATATACAGCTTATTGCGTCTTACGTCGTTTAGGTCGTCTTTCATACTAAATCCTGCGTCAACTCATTCGCCATTCCAAAACAATTAAAACTCCATTCGAAAGTTCTTTTTTCATCATCAAGTAGCCAGCACTTTACACAGCCATCAAAAAATACCAATCCCTCATAATTAAACCATCAAAAGGATTTCTATAGTTGATAAATTTCTATCAAATCTATCATTTTTAGTACAAGAAATTACATTTAGATCAACACTAGCGACCCGCCCCGGCTTCGCACGGGTGCAATGCTGATGCATGTATTATACATATAAGTCTTCCCCTTGAGTAACTCTATCTACTTAAAAAAACCGCATCAAAATCCGTTGCGTAGTTTTAAAGATTTAAGCATACATAGGGACATAGGGACAGAGAAAGCGACTTTGCTTTATACTATGTAGTGATTACGTACGCTCGAATACGTTACATAATCTCCCCGCAGGTATTGAATTCTCCTAGACATAGCGCTCTGTAACATAGTATTCAACTTGAACTCATTATTTGTCAGTTAGGTAGATTTTTTTAATTTAATTATTTGGTGTTAGTCAAATCGCACCTTAATCTTATTGGAAATAACTCCTTCCTCTACTTTTTAATTGTTTGATTTTCGATTCACTGGAACGAAAAGCGGCTTAATTTTGTTGTAATTAATTTGTACCCAAAATGACAATTTTTCAATAGACGAATCATCGGATGAATTAAGGTCTACGTAAGTATTTTTGTTCATAGTTTCTCAATTGTACGTCCATAAAGTTCCGTCCGCGTTTGGGAAGATACGAATCGAGTTGATGTCCGGTACGAAATCGTCATAAAGTACAAGTATGTTACATTTCTGAAAATACAGAACTGTTGCGGAATTAGAAACTACTGTTTCGGAGACGCGTTTGATTGCTTCTGGCAGCGCTTGCGAGTTTGAGTGGAAGGAGACACCAAACTTGTAGCAACTGTCCATCTGTCTGCCTATGTGTGTGTGTGTGTGTAATCTATCAGCCTATATGTAGTATTAAGTTGTGGCATTTTTGCTGGTTTACGAGTATGATATAAGTAAGTGATAATTCATTAAGAACTATTGTACCGTTTGTGCCGAAATAATCATTAAAACCTATAGTATAGTAGGTTAAGTTAATGACATGTGAAATTTCATTTTATTAATAAATTATTGAATTTAATTGAAAACAATTTGATAAAGACGTTGACAGGGAAAATCATTCTCACTTTACGCCTATACTTAGCGAGACACAGACATGCACACACATCCATGCATAAACATGAAATTTCTTGTAGAATCCGATTTCGCACCAATATAATATTATTAGTGTTAAATTGCTAGTTAACAAATTTGTGCTACCAGGAGTATTTAATTGCTTTGAGACCCGAAAAACAGTTCAAGTTGCATGGCACACCTCACAGGTAACCTATACTAATTAATATAGCATCCTCTCCTCAGGAACGCCTTAGACAATATGAGATAAGTTGATAACTGCTGACAATTCGCTCGCATCTGTTCGACGATTTGGCGGCAAGGTACGCGTACTGACGAGTAACTATATCATTAATAAAATTTTACTTTACTTTAGCACGCTCTCTACAGAATTTGTGACACAAACTACATTTCCAAATTCTCGAATTCAAACATTCGGGTTCCATTTTATTTAGATTGTGACAAAAAATCACAGTGCCATAAAGTTATCAACCAGATAGATATATATCATTAAGTCGGGGCTTATTTCACATTGCTGTAATAGGTAATTTTACTTAATAGATAACTTTTCAAGTTTATCTCCACTGTATGACATTAATTTTTTTATAATTGTAAACTCGAAATTATTATTCTTTCTTGAACTGTTAATTAATATTTTGACATGAAAATGTATTATTATAGTCAGACGGTCTTAAATAGTAAATTAATATTTTGACATGTAAAAGTGCCCTTGTGGCCTATTTGCAGAATAAATGTTTGATTTTGATTTTGATGGCTATATTTGAATTAAATTTTAACCGTAAAATTAAAAAGTTATGCTACTTGTAAGGAAGAATGACAGTCACATTTGCGCGTCAACGCCGATACCTGAAGTATCTTTCTAAAACCCGAACGTCATTCTAAGAGCACTGTAAAGTCATGGTTCACGCCTAACTACCGAAGTAGTCCGTTTTGTCCTACGAAATTCGACATATGCTGTCGTAGAACAGTTGTAGCTAAAAATCTTAAAATTTTCGCTTGTAGACCGAAAGCCATAACTGACAAGAATTATTTTTAAATATTTTATGAGGGGCTCCTGCACAACAAGAGGGGAATGCGAGAAAATTAATTTGACCTAAATACCCCATCGAGTGGGGTATCGTTTTTTAGAGCTTTTCCTGTATATAGAAGCTGATATTTTACTTCAAACAATATTGGAAAACAAGGGAAGTTGATGCCACCAAATTCGGCTTTTTTTACAAAATTTTGTTCCGAAGATTTTTTTATTTTTTAATGAGCTATGAACATGAAATTTAGTGATAATGTTTATTATTATGTATGTATTACCGGGAAATATCAATATATTGATAAATTACATTTTTTTTGTTTTTCCTATTAAAACCAACTTAATTTTGCGGTTGGTTCGGAACCCTATATGTGAGAAATCCGTCACGCACTTGGCCGGTTTTTTATTGCCTTGCATTCAGAATTCTGTTTTTTACGCTTGCAGTAATAAAAAGTAGTAGTTTAGTTCTGCACAGTATACCAGTAGGTATCCTGCAACACTTTGCCATATAAATGTAAATAAAACCAATATACAGGTATTTCTCGCATCAGTAACGACGATCGGTATGAAACTCTAAAATGAAAGTGAAAACTCATTCCTCCGCACGGCATGAACCTAGTCTCAACTAAAACATACGTATCTACACGACATCGACTTTGCAAGAGAAGAGATAAAATATTCTATGAATAATTCACGTGTCATACATCGACAGAGCCGCATAAGATCTCTATTCGTCTCGTTGTTGCTATAAGTGTGTGAAAAAGTGTGGATGAATATATTTTTAGCGGTTGCCTGAGTGCCTGGTGCGAGAGGGAATTGCATAATAATTCTAACGAGAATTTTTTTCTTGTTTTTTTTGGGTTTTATGGATGATGAATTCCGGGAAATTCTCATACTAAGTAGTAATAATGTGTATGACGGTTCAGGAAGCTCCTTAATTATATAAAAATATAAAATTATGTTCAAAAAATTATTTTAGCATAATAATCTGTAAATATTTAATATCTATTTTTTCTAAATATTTAATCCAAGTCACAAAAATAACGCTGTTATATATACTAGCTTTTGCCCGCGACGACATCTGCGTAGAACTCTTTACTGTTTAATTAGCGCCCTTCTATCCAAACTTCCTCCCCTTTTCAAGCCCGATAAGGGATGATATCCGGGATAAAAACTATTCTAAATCCTTCTTTTGGGTTCTGAAAGTATTTAAATGCCAAATGTTACATCAACCCGTTAAGCGGTTTAAGAGTGAAGAGGTAACTGATAGACAGAAAGACGAACAGACTTAGTTACTTTTGCATATTTTATAATATTACGAGTAGTATGGATTACACACAACGAACGTAACTTAAACGGTTACAGGAACCGGAGTTCTGAAATATGTATGGGAATGTAGCCACAATTTGTATAAATATTCACCTATTTTATAGACTAAATAACGATGTTTTTTTATTTACCATAACTGGTTACTTCAGATATTTGATATTCTTAGATATTTAAGTTACGGAAACATACATCAATATTAATATATTTTTAATTTTCTTTGTAGAGAGAACAATGAATGAACTTGATTTATTAAACAAATAACTTCACAATATTAATTTTATTCCAATACCTCGGAATAGTAAGTGCGAAACAGAGTTTATTAAGATACAGATTTTTGAAATCGTTTAATCTGCTAGAAATTTTGTTTGGCAATTAGAATACAAAAACTGTTCTTTCCTCAAACCACGTTGGAGCGAGTAATTTTGATGAAAACCGGAGTGAAGCAGTCGAGTCACGACTCCGTTGAATTTCCCTGAAGATAATAAACGTTTCTGGCTAAATTAAACGGTTGTCTCAATTTACATTTTTTTCCCAAGCTTAGAAAATTTGTGTGTATTCCTTCACGTGATATTTCTACAAGCTCTAATGATCGCATAAACGTCAATCTCACGTAGGGATTGTTATTTTTGGCGAATGGATATTCTGAGATAAAAATATTTTGGATCGGTGAGTGAATTCACTTTTGTACGGGTTTACTTTTTAGGCTTCCGTAGCCAAATTATCGAAAACGGAACCCTTATAGTTTCGTCATGTCTGTCTGTCCGTCCGCCCGTTCGTCCGTCCGTATGTCACAGTCGATTTATTTGGAGACTATAAGCACTACAATTATGATATTTGGCAGGAAGTTGTATTCTATGAACCGCTACATAAAAGTGATGTAAAATTATAAAAAAAATATAAAATTAGGGGGGCCAGTCCATACATGTAACCGGTGAATGAAAAAAAAATTCAAAGCACATAGTCGTGTAGGGTATCCATGTACCAGGCCTTTAAAATGATATGGAGGTTCCTAAAAAACTATTTCATTTCAGTCAACCGATGGTGAGACTAAAAAAAACCTTTTTTCATTGCCACATCTAAGCTAGATGCTTATCACTCAATTCCACGAGAACATTTTTTATAAACGCCCCACGTAGATGGACTAGCAACGGATCAGGGCAAATAAATTTCACGATTTGTGGTTGGAAGCCGTCCAGCGTGTTGTACGCGGTCGGGATGTACCTTGAACTCAGCTTCCATTATTAGTGTTGCAACTTATCGGTAGTGCCTAGTGCTCGGCACCTATTTATGATCGTGTTCTCAGCATACTTGGACCAGCTACTCAGTGTTATGAGGATTTTATGGGTTGATCCTGAACTTTGAGTTCGAATCAAATAGTATGACTGTACAAACATTTTAAGGTTTTTAATTGAGATCCATTTGCTGGGTATTGTGCTTGAGTACGAATTAAAAAAAATCAATTGTGTAATGTGAATCATCTAATTTTTTTTTTATTTTCATCAAGTTTATTTTATATGTCCATCAAGTTTCAAGTCAATATGAATACTAAAGGGAATAGGCTGAAATCGAATTGTTCCATTAGATTGTGAGTAAGGTGGTTTAATTCCATTTAAGTATAGGCTAAAATACAAATCGTGTGATGCTTTTAAACTGTAAAGTATTTCCTTAATTCTATTTAATAAATAAATAATAAAGTATACACAGCTATCTTCCGCTTTGAGCTTGTGTGATTTCATCGCACATTGGCTAACGTAATAATGATGTTTCTTGGATATGTTATTATAAATATCAACAGTCATGTTTAAATATGACATACTTCGTTAATTTTTAGGGTTCCCGTACCCAGAGGGTCCAAACGGAACCCTATTGTTGTCACTCACGCGTCCGTCCTTCCGTCGGTCGTCTGTCACACAGGTTTGACATCCAAACGGTTATAGCGAAAGTTTTTAAATTTTCACAGTATAAGCATCTTGTTGACCCAATGCCATGCAAATTATCAAAACCTATTTTTTTTTTAAGCGGGGCGTATAGAGGGGGGCACGAAACAAAATTTCCCATTGTTTACATCTCATTGAGTAGATAAAAACCATATTATTTGTAATTAAAAATATTAGAAAACAAAGGAGTCGAAGCCACCGAAGTTGCTTTTTTTACTAAATGTTTTTCAGAATATTTTTTGAGCTTCCTATAGACCTATAAACTTAAAATATTCGACGGTGTAAAGGAATAACCCTTTAAGCGACATTTTGGTCAAAATCGAGTTATATATATCGTTGGAATCAGCGTTTTTTTCTGCGTCGTTTGAGCCGGGTTTTACATCGACCCGATGACTTATATGTCGCTTAAGGGGTTACAGAAATAAGGTCCAAATTTAAAAATCGTTACCTGATGCGACACATAATTTGAGTAAAATCTTACCTGAGTCACTTAACCATATATACAGGCAGAATCATAGTCGCATAAGTGATTTTTAAAAATAGGTCATTTTCCATGTGATGTCACTTACATGTTTATTCCAAGTACATTTTACATAGGTTACGGCGCTTAAGTGGTTCTTCAAAAGTGTTAAAATTAACTGTTGTCGCTTAAGTGAATGTTACAAAAATGTACCTAATATTTCATTGCTTTAAGCGACATGCTTGGCCCTGGCCGAAATTGTCGCTTCAAGTATTTTTTAAAAACAGCAATACGTTGGTTAAATGAAAATTGCAAGAGGTGTGATGGCGTTTGAAGTATCGCCCAAATTTATAGTATGGCGTTTAAGTGTATAATTTTTTGTATGAATTACGCGCGAAAGGGACTCTTATAAACGCAGTGTAACGCCGTCGGTCGCTTCAGTCTTCACTGATTTGATTTTGTATTAAGCAGTAACGCTGCTAACTAATAATTTGTTACTGCTAGTAATTTGTAATTTGCTGCTAGTTAATTAGTAACATGAGACTGAATTAATAATAGATTATTTTTGACTGAAAAACATTGTTGTTTTTACTATACCTAAATGTTTAAAATTAAAACTAGTTTATTGATGTTATGAGAGCTATGTTGATTGTTAAACTTTTTACGAGCAGATTTTCTGATACTACGTTATTTAATAAGTTGAACTCTATTGTGATAATGAGTGAACTTGTCTATCTTGATGTTATGGCTTAAGCCAACCAATAAAACAACAATTTGATTTTTCCTATTGTGTTTCCTTTGTAAGTGTACGTATTTTCTTCTATTATACTCAAATGAAAATTCTAATACTTTCGAATAAAATAAACAACAATAAATTCATCACATCCCTTGCTTATTTAAAACGACGGACAATTTATTTTTATTTATGCAAATACACTACTGTCGCTTAAATTAATTCCCGAGATCAAATTAGATATATTCGTGTAGTTTCATTGGATTTTTTAGGGCCCTGGTTATAGCACGAAGGTGTCGCTTCAATGGTTCTTCCGGGATCGTTTCGGGGGCCTATTCACTTAAGCGACCCTTATTTCAAAATTCTGTAAGATTTCAAGTTTGATAATATTTTTAAAATATAGCTATTAAAATTTGAGAAAACTTGTGTATAGAACTCAACTTTCTAAAATCAATAGTAAAAGAGATAAAATTGTTTTTGTCAAAAAATACACTTTAATACGCTCTCCTGTAAAATTCAAAAAATGTCGCTTCAAGGGTTATTCCTTTATACCGTCGATGGTGATTATGTTTATTATTACGTAGTTTTTACCAATAATAAAGGCGTTTAATTCAGGTTAAATTCAAAATTCAAATGCTTAAATACAACTATATTGTAGTTTCGTCCAAGTTTGGGGAAAACTTCGTTTTTTTGACCATACTTCTCTACTTTATTGCTTGACTGAATGTTTTGATGCTCATTATAGAGGCAAAATTCCATGTTCTTTAATTTTCCAGTAATTGACTTTACACTACGATGCATCGTATAAAATACATAAGCGAGAAACTGAAAACAGGTTTTGTACATGGCAAAAGTTGTCCGGGATATCTCGTGCTACCATTTTTGACATTTACTCAGATGTATCCATGCACAATTAAAAAAAAAACAAAATCTTCTACACCACCTGCTGCAATATAGAAATACGTATTCTACGGAATAGCGTAGACATAGACATGCACTTGCCCTGGTTTTTTTATAATCATTTAAATGCTGCTTGGAAACATTTAAAATTTTTGACTATTTGCTAGCAAAATTAATTTCTGCTGGCATACAATAGCAATAATGTCGTATAAGGAGGTCCAGGACGCGGCCCTGGATAGAGTCAGATGGAGAGAGCTACACCGACAAGAGTATAACTCTTAAATTTATGATGATGATACAATAGCAAAATGTTCTGTGAACCTGCGATTTCAATAAAAGGAATGAAATAGCTTTTTCACTGCAACTTATTTTAATTAACTTCATAATCTCTCTTATTGCATGCCCTGATCTTTACATAAGCAGCGTCTTTATTAAAAACTACTTTATTAAAAATTTATGTCGCATTTTCTGCAATAAAAAACAACAAAACGTAGCAATCGTACCGTTTACTGCCGTTTGGAATGGAATGTTGCAGACTCTGATAAAAATTCTTGGATAACCGTTGAACGTAATAGGTACTGGTATTTACGTTTGTACAACGCCAACACAGTTTACTGACCACTTGTGAACCTTATTACAATGCGCATAAAGTGCACGAATGGTCTGTCAACTGTGTTGGCGATGGTACATATATATGTATACAGGTGTAACAAAAATGGTATGCTTAAGCCAATAATCGGTATTGAATTGCGATTCGTAAAATAACGTTTTATTTATACAACTTAGAAAAAACACGTATAAAATAAAATAACAAATAAAACTTTTCGAAAAAGGTTGCTAGTAGCGGGTGCAGGTGTAAATTGGCAACACCTAATCATGGTCTAAGAAAAAAAGGTGTGAGAATCCGGATCGTGACAGGATTGACGTCACTGTTGATGATACACTCACACTTTCGCATATCATCGATAGGCTGATGCCGTAGCTGATGTCACCCACAATACTAACGGATGTACTGGATTACCATACCTGGCGCAGTATATTATTGTATAACGCTCCTTATTTACTACTAGGCAAGCTAGCACCATAGCAAATTTCATCTCAATCGGTGCAGCGGTTCAAGCGTGAAGAGGTAACAAACAGACAGACAGACAGACAGACACACTTTCACATTTATAATACTACAGTATAGTATATAGTAGGAATATGGATAGACAAAGTCGCCTGATGATAAGCAAGCAGCTAAGGATGCCGTAGATTTTAATACGGGTATTTACGCGAACAAAATATTTTCGTCTTCAGGGGGTTAAACAGCTAGTGGCAGAAAAGAGCAACCAGCAGGAATTGGATTGCATTACGTATAAAATTCGTGTTTCTAACTTGTACAGGCCTAAATTCGGTCTGTTTAATGGATCTTGACTATATTCCAAAATTTGAAACTGTTGAATTCTGCGCAGCTTAAGGCGAGGTTATTCCATTGTAAATATTCCGCTCTAATATGCGTGAGTTTGCAATTAACCATCCCGCTCTCTACGTGTAGTTTGCGCGTAGTTTCTTAAATATTTAGTACTCGTACATTTTAATTTACTTTTGGAATACTGTATCGGTTATGAAAAATCTGTTTAAAACAATGAAAAAGCTATCCTTTTTGTAAAAAAAACAAGTTTCACTGTTGTTGACAATTACGAAATCGGCAGCATTTATGTATGTTAATTTTTACGATGATATTTAGGATTTTTTGACAGAGTTATCAAGGCATTCGGCATCGGGTTACAGACAACACACAACGTCACATGCTAAAATCTCATCCACACTCGTCACAGACATAGTATTCAAGACAGTTCTCCAGCTGTAACCCGACATTGAATAACAGTGACGGAAATGAGGGTGGATTCTCGCTTCCCGCACAACAGCCGCCGCCAACATCGAGCAGCCAAGCGCGCAGTGCTAGACGCGCTGCCGTCGTGGCTGGATCTGATGATTAAGGGCCACGTATTGGTCCGGAACATGTCGAACCGTATTCGACCTAAAAGACGTTAGTGACCCGTTTATTTTATTTCAGTATGTCTGAACTAATTGGGGTTATATATATAAATATTTCGTACATTAAGTTTTATGTAAATACCAGTTCACCTATTTAAAATGCAACCTTTACGTTGAATTTGCACATTGCTTCCAATTACAATTTGTCGACAAGAACGAGTGGCCGGTTAACATTGTGAAATATTACGTAGCGGGCTGTGTTTGCTCCCGCGGCGGATTGTGATTGCGCCTCTGGCGCTAACGAACCGCTATCCGCGAATGTTTGCCCAACTATTGCCCGCCGGTAAATAAGTTCACTAAAAAATGTTCTCGAAACTGAAGCGTAGAACTTTTATAGCGACTGTGAGGCGTGATTCGAACAGGAAGGTTTGGCGCAGAACCGAAAAATCCTAATAAGATACGAAACATTTTCCTACTAAATCGAAATTAAAGAACGGAAACAAAAAGAAAAATTATCTCGGAATATGACTGGACCTAACTACTAATAAGACTTTTAGTAAATTTATTTCCCTCTTCATATTTGTAAATTGTTATAGAAAATAAAAAATTACCTGTTTACATTTTTAATTTTCTATAGACGTGGATTAATTAGCTTTATCGAAAAGTAGTTACCGAGTAGGGTCATGCAATTTCCCGAGAATCCCCGGGATTTTATATGGAATCCAGTACCGGGACTGCAAGTTCTATTATCGTAATATACTGCGTGTCATCCACGAATGCGCCTACACAGCCCAATCCGTACATTTATTTATCGTATGGCAATTAATTATTTCGAAACGTGAGATCTTAGACAAGACAGTACGGTTGCCAGTTTTTGTTGCACTTTTAGCACCACCTGGGTCACGTGTAGGGTAACGGTGGGTAGTACCCTACGGACGTGGCGTTCGACCCCCCTTGTCAAGTGAGTGGGCAACTTGACTGTTAAAAGTTCTCAAGCCGCTCGGAGGCCTCTAACTCGGCATAACGACTGCTATCATAGACAGCAGCCGGGATCAACGGCTTAACGTACCTTCCAAAGCACGGGATCGCTCAGATAAAAACCACTCAAAGCGGTCAGCCATCCAAGAACTGACCTGACCGGACGTTGCTTAACCTTGCATAACGCACGCGGCACGCGGGCGCCGCTGGGCCACGAGCGCTCCATCCGTACAATTGCGCATGGATTAGTGTGAGATTCGCTTGGAGAGGCGCGTCGTCGTGAATGACACGCACTATATGTAGCGATGTGACAGACAGACATACGGAAGGGTTCCTGTTGTACGTTTTTGGCGAAGAACGCTAAAACCCGTACGTACAGCTAGGAGACTCGCTTTCGCCGGTTTCAATGAAGGAGTGTACAAAATTTTGAAGAGCATCGCCCCTGGAGTTAAACAATGGGGCTCAGAGCCCAATTTACATGTTTTTAAGCGTACATCATATCGTCATTTAATAAAAAAAAACACGTTTCAGTGGCGCCAGGGATTTTCTTACTTTAAACAAGAAAAACTCTGGAGATAGTTCGTTGTAGCTTTTTTTCTCAACGGCGTAATTTGGTAATCAAGACAAAGGATCTAAATTAAATTGGGTCGTTCGTTTTGAGCGCTTCAGTGAAAAGCTCATTAACACACAATGCCAAACCAGTTCAACGTCTGTTGGAGATTTTTGAACGAACTAAAGTAGATGGCGTCTCAAGGGCGCAAAATAATATATTTACGACTAGGGCAGTATACTGAGTCCTGAGTGAAGCGAAAGATTGTACAATGGAATCCTGAGGAATATTGAGGATTCTCAAGTTGAATCTTGAGATTCAAGGCATTCAAGGGTTTACGCCCAAGATAGAAATAATTTTGCTACCGTGTGACATAATACTGCTTTTCACACCGCCTAAGAGGCCCGCAGCTAAAAACATGACATGTTTTAATAATAATTTTGCTACCGAGTGGCACATACCTACTGTTTTTTTACATCTTCTATGAGAAAAAGAGTCATTGTTGTCGTTAAATGAGGGAAGAAGTTCGACTTTAATCTCTCATTCGAGAGCAACAATTACTTTTTTCTGAATAGGTGTGAAAAACAATTTGAGACTGTGTTTTGTTTTAGCCACATAGGTACAGTAGGCCGACCGACCGATGGCCGTTGGGGCAGACTGGTTCTTGAGTGGAGACCGCGTGTCGGCAAACCTAGTGTAGGACGCCCTGTAACTAGGTGGGGCGATGATATTCGTAAGGCAGTGGGCAGGGATTGGAGGAGAAGAGCTGACGACCGAGCTTAGTGGCGTGCCATGGGAGAGGCCTATGTCCAGCAGTGGACTGACACAGGCTGATGATGATGATGATGAGGTACAGTAGGTACTGTCTGTTTGACGTCCTTTACTTCGTTGTTATTAGGGTTTATCCAGAAATCACGCGATGCTCCGAAGGGGAAAGGGTGGCATACGAAAACCTCACGACTGATCACGTTGGGGAGGATGGGTACAAGGTGAGGTGTATTTTTTACTGTACCTACAAAACTCCGTAAATATGATCACGTTTCCTTGTCAGCTCAACTGGCTCTCCATTCGTCTCCTTTAGAATCCTTTGTACCCTTTTTTCAATCCTGTTTGAGCCATCTGCTCCAGGATATCTCAAAAGTAAATTTGTTTTTGATACCCCTCGCTCAAGTTGTGAGCTGCGTACCTCCCGTGTACTCTAAACTATCTATACCTTTCCACCGTACCGTTTTAATGACTCACTGCTTCGCCATATAGGCAAGTCGTCTCTGGCATTCACTCCCCCTTAACATCAGACAAACCCCAAGCGAGTTTGCTTTCAAGCGTATGCTGCGTAAGCACCTGCTTAAACAAGAATTTGTATAGAATCCATCCTTATGATTATAGTATGTATTGAATAAGTAGTAGTATATTTAATCCTGTATGTACTTATGTATCTTGTATACTTACGTATATATACTTTATTTATTATTATTGTAAAACATAAGTTTTAGTAGATATTCTGTTATACATTTTTATACTTTTTTCTTTGCACCTTTTATAAAATATCTCTTTAACCCAAGGGTTAGCTGGTAGAGAATGTCATTTGGCATCAAGCTCGCCATTTGTACAATTTGTATATTTTCTGCAATAAAGTTTAAATAAATAAAACCATAAAATAATATTTGCTCATGTAGGATATTATAAATCTTCATTTTACACGTCAAAACAGCGAGTCTATTTTTGCATAACACGTACGAAAATAAACACAAAATCAACTAATACAAAACAATACCATTTACTTTAAAATTTAGATTAAAATTAAAAAAAAAAACGGGTGGTTTTGTGGGGTCGGAGCTCCTAGGGTTGCCTAGCACCTCACCGAAGATCACCAAGAAGACGGGGGGAGGTCTAAAAGTAGCCCAAAAAACTTGGCGTGATTTCTGGATAAGCCCTTAGTAGTAAATACATGCCTGTAGCATATGTCTCTAGCGATCAACACAATCGAATCCTTAAGTCAATAAAGGGTCGGTAACGCACTTCTGATTTTTCTGGAGTAGCAAGCGTTCATAGGGTTACGGTGGCTGCTTACCATCAGGCAGGCCGTAAACTTGTTTGCCACCGTCGCTGTGTAAAAGGAGTAAGTGAACCGGCAGAGTATTTGCGTAACTTTTCAAATTACCATTGAAACATATCAAATACCTTCCAAAGTTGGCAGTCGATACAACAACATTCGGAAAGTTCTAGTCTGCAGGATTCCTATTCGAGAAGCATATTATGTACCTACACATTGGAGTTACTTACTTGGGTTTTAGGATAAAGTTTTAAGCTAATTTGATCATTGAGCATGCATAAAAGCAGTATTATTTGCAATTAGGTAGATTTAATCAAATAAATAGCAAGACGGTAAACTTATTTTTCATTGTCACAGGTCAGCAGGTCACAAAAATATAAACTACTAGCTTTTGCCCGCGATTCGTCTGCGTAGAACTCGTTCATCGTGATTAAATTTTATTGCTGTTTTGTTATATGCAGGCGCTTAATAAGAATCGCTATTCCAAACAAACTTCCACCCCCTTAAGGGATAATTTCCGGGATAAAATGTAGCCTATGTCTTTTCCCGAAACTCAAACTATCTCTATGCCAAATTTCATCTAAATCGGTTCAGCGGTTTATGCGTGAAGAGGTAACAGACATACAGACAGACACACACCCGCATTTATAATAAGATAGGTATCTACCTGGTAGAGTAGTATGTGTAGTAGTATGATAGTATATAGATAGTATGTTTTTGGGGTGAACTTAACCTCATGAGACCCCGTGTCATATAGGTACTACATAAAAACCAATTGATTTTGAACTGTATATAAATTGATTAAGGTTGTGATTATTTCGTCAATTTTTGAAGGTCAGGCATCAGGAGGTTAAACTTCGACCTGTACATTAACATTAGAAATCATAAAACATGGTGAAAATGTAATTCGAAATGAACGGAAACCTAGCCGCTAGCATTAAAATTACACCACTAAAACAACATCAGACTTCATTAATACGTGCTTTAAAAATACACCGCTGAAACCCTTTTACTTTTAGCGGGTTTAAAGTCAGCGTATTTTCATTACAGCGCCGCGGACAGCCTTTGTCCCACGCGCCAGCGCCGGTGGCCATAAATTCATGCAATAGCTAGTGAAGTGTAAAGTAGCGAGGCCGGCCGACACCTGGTCTGCAAGTGTGGACGCAGCCATGGAATGGATAGGACTGGAGTAGACGAAGAACAAGTAGCTGTCTTTATAAGACCTTATAATTCTGGCAACACTACGGTATAATGATAAAAAGTTACCACCTACGTTAATTACACGTGACTAGGATGTGTCGATTATATAATGACACTGCTGCAATTCATTCTTCTCTGGATAATTTTATTGATGGTCTACTTGAAAATAATTGTATGTTAAGAATATTGAATATCACAAAATAATGTATCATATATATTAACCACAACCTAAGTACTAATTGTAATTCACATCACATTAAAATAGTTTAACACCCGCTGACTTGTTTATTCTCTTTTTTGTTTCATATAGTTCTTTCTGTGCACAATATTTTGAGTTGTAGTCCAGATCTGAACATACTGCATTATCTGTAGCTGTTAAAAATGTACACAATAACTTGTTCTGTGAGTCTATTAACTAAATTAAAAATAATTAAAAACATGTGATCTACGATCATTCTCAATTTTTCCGACAAACACGCATAAATTCTTAGTTTTAAACCTTATTTTCGGAAAATTACCATCATCATCATATCGGATCAGAATGTCAAAATGGGAAAATCTAAGATACCGTTCTAACGTTCTAAGATAAGCACCTTAGTCTTCGAACCCAACATACCTGATTAAATTAAGTATTGAAAAAATCCAACTATTTACAAAAAATAAAAGTATAACATCAAATACTTCTGGAAAAACAAGTTTTACTTGAATCCGCCAATGTTGACGACTTGTAGAACACGCCGGAACCCCCGTCCTCTTTCTTACTTTTCACGTAGTAATTTAATATAATATTATGGTTTTAAAATCATATTTTGCAGGGTAAAAGTAAAAAAACAACGACCTCCCAGGGTTTGGTATATGAAACACATTTTGTGGTATCGAAAAGGGTGCTGTGACTTTAAAAGCATGGAACGCTTCGCCATAATTTGAATGTAGCTCAAAAAAGCGCGAAATTTCCCTAAATGCAAATTGACTACATGACCAAGCGTAGTACTTTGAAAATCCCCTCCCTTCCCTAAATGGGTCACAAAGTATTGTGATTGAACATTAGGCTCATATTAATTAATAAAATCGTGACATGCATCTCCTACTCTTTCTTTTCCTTGGCTTGCCAGTTACACTGTGCTTTTAGAAATTACGTCGGAATTAAATTACTTCTGGTGGAAACAGAATTACTGCATTAAATAATTTTACATCCCGCCAGGTAGTGCGTTCGCGGGAAATTTATTTTCTTCCACCGCGACAAAATTAGACTTGTTTTTATTATCTGTTCGTTTACTATAACAATTGTAAATGTTAGGGTAAGTCTGACAATTCCTTTTTATTAGGAAACATATATTAATTATTCAGTTTGCATTATGGATTTCATAATCATCACTGCAGATGTAATTAGAGAAAAAAGTTAAATAATGTATTTTCGGCCAGGATACGAACCGAGAACAATTTGCTCGGTCAACAAACCTTTTAACCAGTACTCTTACAATGCGTTAGGAAGGTGTACAGCGACATCTAGCTTCCTAGAAGACATCACTCGCTTCGAATCCTATAACACAACCATCTGATAAAGTACTTAACAAGAACAAGACACAATATTGCAACACCTATTCTTCACTATTTCGTGCGACTTGAAATATGCGCCGACGACTTAAAGTTATATCAGATGCTCAATAGAAGTACCGATATCGATGTGCATCACCTGCAAGAGAATATTGATAAGGTATGAGTATGAGTATCAAATTGGTGCAGCATCGATATTAACATGACACTAGATGCCACAAAATGCTACCACATTCAATTTTCAAAATTTTCTCAAATGAGAAATCCAACGTGGTACATGCCACGTTCAATATTACCGGAATCCCCCTGACCAAAGTAGCTAGTAAGTATGCTTAACCACTAAAAACTAAAATCAATTATAAATTAGTATAATAAACATTTTGTAAATGCCGTATGTACTCAAAGAAAGACTACAAAATTGTAACTAGCCCTAAGTAATCAGAGATCATGAGTGTATCATTTGTAACATCTAGTATCCTCTTCTTACTCTTGTAAATGTGATCATTTTCATAGCCTAGATTGTACTCTGCCAGTACTTTGCCGACTCCGTCCCTCTGGATAAAAGCCTTCAATAGATCTTCCATGCTGCATGTATCTGAGTATCGCGCACACTGCATCATGTGTGCGTTGGTTTGTAATGTATCCAAATCACAAGAAGCGTCGGTTGTTCTAGTACGATTCATCATCGCAGCAGTCACATCGTCGGTTTCAGGCACCCAGTAATCAGACGACAAGTTTCATTGGTTGCGATGTCCACCTGGTATACATGAGCAGAATTATTCCAGGCTGAGAATATGAGCAATAGGGCTGTAGTAGCCGCAAAGTGTGCAGGGTAGCTCCCCACGATGCCCCGGTAACGCGTCGCATGATAGTATTCCTCGCCTCGCCGCTACGTGTGTTTGAACGTAAGAGTCCTGTTCAACGTAACACCCAAACATTTTGGGGAAAATGTGTGATCCAGATGGCAACCCTCCCACAAAACTGAGTTTCTAAGATCGAAGGCAAAAACTTGCGTTTTCGTTTGATTTGGCTTTAGCTGGTTTTTGGAATAATATGATGAAAGCATTACAAAGGCCTCTGACAGGCGACCCCCCTCCCCCCCCACTGCTTTGAAAGATCTACCTTAATATGTTAGTACAAGACCATCTGCAAGCAGGAAATATCGCAAGTGTTTTCATATAAGTTGATCGTTTGTATAGGCTTTAAACAGAGCTGGAACAAGCACTGTACCCTGCGGAAGGCCATTTTTTAGCGTCCGCCACCTGCTTCTGTTTAATTTTTTAGCGTCTCCCTGGAACGATACATAAAACCTCAAATTAGAGAATAATTCTGATATTATCTGCGTCAGTCTGTAGTCATTACTCATACGGCAGAATATAGTATAACAAGCCTTCTGTGATGTATAGTGTCATATGCTGCAGTAAAGTCAACAAATACAGCACTTCGATGTGTTGTGCGAGATTGAGGTGCAAGATTTTCCCGGCCTAAATAAAACCAGTCTGTTCGTCTTGAAACGCATTCTCCATCTCGTTTATAGACCATGCCAACATCTAGTTTATAGACCGTAAAAAAACACCATAATATCGAACAGTTATGACAATTTTGCTTCAAATATACTCGCTACACCACGGGCACTGGAAAGCGCTGGCGCTTGAAACGTCGGGATGGATTTTATACATGGTCATATGCGAAAAACTCACCTTGTTTAAGGCTAGTCGAGTTATTGTACTTTTGGGTGCCGCATATATGTACCTACATATATACGGCACCCAAAAGTATTCTAAATGGTTAAACCGTGTTAGGGTCGTCGGTCGGCAAGAGTAGGTAGGTCTACGGCGGGGCACCGCCTGACATAAAATGCGTCTTAGGAGGTATGAGGGTCGCCAGTGCTGCAGCTGCTAATTGTAGAGGGGGGCGTAGAAGATCTAGTGCGTTCAACTTGAGTTCCTAGATCCCACCACCACCACAGTGCCACATAACCCAGATTTCCCCCGAAAGGCCCCACAAGATTTGTCCAGGAAAAAAATATAAATTCTAAATGAATAGGTAATAGCACTACTGATGGAGATTTTGAAATTTCAGTGAATCTAAAAGTACGGAACGACTAATTAAAAAGAAAGTAAAATACAAACATGAAAAAAAGATGTAATAATGTTGTAGCATTTCGTTTATTAACTTTTGCTTTCTGGTACGTAACAACAAAGTAAAGAAAACAGAATACAAAGTGAATTTTAATTGCTTTTACAGGCGTCGCTACATAGCAATCATGCCCACAATTGTGAATTTCACTCACCTCAATTTTACCGCGTTAATCACAGATACAAACCATAGCTTAACAACTCAGTTTAAACGTATTACTTGTGCGCTTTGATAAAGCGAGCGCATCCAAGGATGGATAGGTTAGTTACGCGCAAGACGTAACCATGACCACTGTCAGAGATCCTTAAGATACCCTGTCAATTGGTGTGGAAATAAACGATTTATTATTATTATTTATCTTTATTCATTTCTGGTCTTAGGTTAGGTTTTACAATATTTTTTATAAAAAGTAAAATATAATAATACACTTACAAAACACAAAAATATTATAAAATCCTAACCTAGTGTGCCGCCGGCAGCGAGGCGGGGCCTAAGCTACCGGTGGTTAGGGCGACAGAGAGAGGAACCTCCTGACTATTCGCGCCGTGTCCAGGAGTACCGCCTTCTGTATCTGACCCTTGACCCAGCCATCTAGCGAGAGTCTCTTGAGGTGTTGGCCGAGACTCTTCGCTATTAGACCATTCGCAGAGACGACTATCGGGACAATGATCGTTGAATCAACATCCCACATGGCGGTCACCTCGTGTGCCAAGTCTAGGTACTTGCTGACTTTGTCCTTCTCGGCCTTCACGAGGTTCTCGTCATTATTATTATTATTATAACCTCAGGTACCGTTGCAGTTCCAACGTATATTGTTCGGTAACATTTTTTGTTAAATGCGGTAAGAAGGAACTCTGGTTACAATACTTAACGGACGATACATAATAATGTACCATCTATCTTAACGTCATTTTATTTATTTATTTATTTATTTATTTATTTGGAGAGACAAACAGAGATAGATGTAAAAATTTAAGTAACTTATTTTAGGTTAATGTTATACATGCATCCAGCTCCTCAACAGCTCTCACCCAGACATAAAATTTATATTATTTATGCACTACCCTATAGAAGATATTACATCCGAAAAAGTTGCAGAGAAATGTTACAAAACTTACAAAAGAAACACGTACTCGTAACGAGCGGGAGATTGAATATTACCAAGTACTTTAGCCTAATTGCCATATAATATTACCATTCTTCCTCGGGAATAACATTTAAGATTTGTTTTTTAAATTGCGCTTTAGACGTATTAAATATATCGACCGACTTTCCATACTTATTTATCGTATGGCATTGTAGTCACTGGATTCAATGTAAATTATCTCAAATAAAAACAAAGATTGGATTAACATGCACTCTAATTTTGCTTAGCTTATGCCTCCAGTATCAACTGAGCAGACACGAACAGTCATTACATGAAGTACTCTAAAATGAAAACAAGTAATGTAAATAATGTATGTGTGTGTATGTATGTAGATATCTGGCCCTCTGTAACAGAGAGCCAGTTATCTCCTGACATGTGACGCGGTCCTGCGTCTTTTCTGACATTATTTATTTTCATTTTAGAGTACTTCATGTAATGATCTGTATACATTATGATTTAGTGTTAAGTGCGAATTCATAGAATAGGAGCGTGTTCTAATTTTTTTGGGAGTAGCTTTTGTATGGAGTCGCCCTAATAATCACTAATCAATGCGTAAACATTCGTTAATATTCAGCGAGCCCCGCGAGGTCCTAGCCTTATCAAAGTTGTTAATAAGTTAGCACCATCCGGGGATCACTTATCTTCATCACCGGGGATCTTTAAGCTAATTTCTATGGACGTAAAGCAATGATTAAATCTACCTAACGCAAGTTTGACCCGTTACATAACCAACTAGCGGGTATAATACATTCAAAAGGGTAGCGTACGTGTTACACGACAGTGAGTTTTATTAAATTACTTATACATATTTGTATGGGAACCATTTTATCACGGCTCTCTTCTTCTTTTCATCTTCACACTAATGCAATAATTCGTCAAGGAAACCGCCAAGGAGATTAAATTCGTATTCTGTACAATGGGCGCAGTAAATTAATTTTAGTAAGCAAAGTTAGTTTCTGAGACAGACTAATTTGGCCTCTGGGTTGAAGGTTCGAAATGTCTTGCAATGACTTGAGTGAGATTCGTGGCAAATGCCACAACTTAAGTCATAAGATTATGGCCTACTGAATACGTGAATAAAATGTTCTTATTCGTAAAATTCTGATAGATTCATTACCTATAGCTTTAATATTTTTTAATAGTCAGGTAGGTAATGAGAGCCACTGTAGCCGATCGGTAAGGTTTGGAAGGTCAGATGGTAGTCGGTTTAGTTTAGTTTCCTGCGGCAAATTTTGGGATTAGGTGTCTAAGCGGACCCCGGGCTCCTTAGGCCACAACCGGGAAAACGCTAGGATGGTGATGAGTCAGGTTCAATTAAATCCAAATTAAATCCAGAAAATAATTATTCATACAAAAGTCACGGCACTTTCAATTGTTTCAGCACGAAAATTTCCCGGTGATTACGAACTTGTTCCACGTCGTTATCAAAGAGAATCTTCGTAGAAAGTGTTTGTTAAACAAATTCTATTATTATGTTTCGATCCTGCGGTTTAAAAATGGTTTAAAAGTTAAAGAGGAGTGAAGCGGTCATGCGGATTTCGGAGCGTCACTTATGCTAGCCAAGCCTGTTCATGTTTGAATTCGAGTTCGTACAGAATTAGAAAATATACCATTAATAAACCTACAACGAACCAAATTATTTTCAGCACCTATAAAGTAGGTATCGAAAGAAAACGAAAAATATGCATATTTGGAATTACTGGTCGAATATAAGGTCTACAAGCTCACTGCACAGCATTCTCCCTAATCGAATCGCCTTCGCCTATATCTTGTACCAACCAGGCCCGACTTGAGAGATTTGTTATAATGTTATAGCTTTGACATTGTTCTGTTTGTGTTTCATTTTGGTTGTGTTCCGAAATTCTAGTGTCGAATAAGGTTATTTACATAGAATATAAAGTCAGTAATATGTTTTGCTGTGAAAATGCTTGTGGAAAAATAATATTATAATATTTTTCAAATGGTCAACTTATACGCTTTGGATAACTTAACCTACAGACTACGTAAATACATTTTTTTATGTTGCTAACCAAAAAATAGTAAGTAAAAGAAAACAAAATTATATTAATGATAAACAATCGATCTGTTTCAGAAAACCCGTAATAACGCGTGAAGCATAAAATTCTGTTTAAATTATGTATATATAATTATCTTAAGCAATTTACCTACATTATTTCACTTTTACACATAATTATAAATTACTAGTTTTGCCCGCGACTTCGTTCGCGTTAATATCCATATCAACTTGTACTCCGCATAATACCGTTGGGAGGTGATTTTTGGAATAAAAATGTATATATTCCAGCATGTTTAAATTAAATTATGGATCATCATGCTACGTCACGTAAACCTGCTATGCGCTGCATCTCGTTGCATTTGCACGTACATTGGTGCTTGAGATTTTGGTCAATTCCCTACTTCCTGGGATTTAACTCTATTAGTGTGTACTACTGACACACTTCAATTTTGCATGAATAAAAACGCGTGTAAAATCCAAAATTCAATGATGATTCGGTACACTTTGCCGAGCCCAGGCCATATCGGTGCTGACACTGGAACAAATAATCCGACTAAATAAAGTATTTGCGTCGCGCTTTAATAATTTGCACTTATTCCTACCTACGCGATTTTGCTGGGGGTCAACTTTTTGCTAGCAGGCCCACTGTAATGGTTCGGCCTTCAATGGAATATGTATGAAAAACAATGCTGGGCAGCGCATGGACCGGACTCGGCGCTGTGTACTGGAAGTCATCTTGATTGTAAGTTTTGTAATGGAATATCTACTTAACCTGATTAGATGCAGTCAGGCAAGAAATAGTCTACCACATTTGAACCTCATTTTTTACATAAGCATAAAATAATCAAAAGTGGAAAACTACTTTCTTGGACGAATGTAGTTAGTGTTACATATTCTACTCATAGCCGTAGCACGCCGAAAAGAGACACCACCGGATTTAGACTTTCGATGTTGAAGTATTAGTAAGAGACGAATAAAAGAGGTGTAGGTACATTCCTAAAAGAATATGCCTTTTTCAAAATGCACATTTTTTCCCTCATATTTTCATACATTATAGTTTTACACGACCAAGCTGGCGGTATTAACACTGGAATACTCCAAGAGTTTGCGCTCCAGTGAAATTGATTGAGAAGCTTCTACCGAATCTGAGGTATAAGTGGAATCGAGCTACCTTTCTGGGAGTTTTGTCGCTGGTTCGCTAAACCAAGCCTAGCTGAGAAGAGTTCACGAAGAAACATAGCTAGGCCCGACCTGGGTCTGACTGACTCTACCCGGTATGTGGCAGTACCGGGACGAATAGAGACTATATGTGTCTGTGTTGTCGCAACCGCGCGGGGGACGTTTCCGCCGGCGGGAAGACCTAAATGTATACGGGGTCTGCACACTATTTTCGTGTACATTATGAGTGAAAGGGACGGCACGATACGAAGTTCGAAATTATAATTTCGGAGTAGCCCCATTATAGGTAGACGGAGTTCAAGGCACAGGTTTGTCAATGTTGACAGCGACTGACTAACATAATTTAATCTCTATTTCCATCAGGTACTGGGTTGAGGGATTTTTGGTTATTTGTCGCTAGCCCCCTAAGCACTTTTTTACCTCCCATTTTTTCACATTGTATCTGGTTATTGCACAATATTCGAATGGGGTTCTTTTTACTTTGCTTTCAAGTATATGCTTACCAATATTCAAGCCTTTAAATCACGAATTGAAGGACTTCTCATACAAACTTCAACCCCACTTTTTACCCCCTTTCATGCCCAATCTGCATGATTTTTATAGGCTATAACCTGTCCAAAGCTCCAATAAACTTATTAGTGAAGTTTGTCTTCCAATTTATTTGCTAGTTTTAACGTGATGAATAAGACAGACAAACAGACACGAATTCTAAAAACTGTAGAAATGTGATCTGTTATCGATTCTAAGACCCTTCAATGTACAATGCGCTTTATTATATGTATAAATTGTTATACATTGTCTTAAAAGTGAAATTAGGTTAATTTATTTAAACAAAACTAGAACACATTACACATGTATAGATTTAAATATTCATCAATATTGATTTGCTATTCATCGGTATTTCTAATTGTCACGGCTGTGGACTGGAGTAAAGACACCATTAAACCATCTAAACCATAGCTACCTTAAATTTATTTATTACTTCCACTTTAGGCCCTCATAAATTACTCGCGACCTTCTTAATAGTTGTTAATAACCGTGCTGCACTCCGGAGCCCTTAATATTACAACCAGGATATGAATATGAGCTCTGTAATCTTCACACTGTAAGAACCTATGCTTATCCACTTTAAAATGATCCAACACGATTCCCGCTTCAAAGATAATTCAGAACTATTACGGAAATGTCACCAACGATCTAAGGTCTAAGTAATTTGGTTATTAAACTACCATAGCTACTAGATAATTCAATTTAAATTAACGATAACTATCAGTGTGATCTTATGTAATTGAATCGTGAATAATTTTAACACTAACGATTTATTACATTAGATAAGATATCGCTACGCGATTGTTGCTAATGGATATAAATTATATGTTGCGGTACTTATTTAGTTACACGTATTTGATTTTCTACCTCAGATCAGGTTTTTAAATTACAATTTTGTACAGTCCGATATAATGTGCTCGCCTTTGCACGCGACTTCGTCTGCATAGATCTCGTTCGTTGCGACAGACTTCCTATTTTTCTACATCAGGCGCACAGGACTTTGACGCTTGTTGACTTGAAAAGTACTGTTTGTAAAAAACTGAAACTTGATCTACCGTGAATGGGAACTTTATGTGATCGTTATTACAATACAATACAAATACTCTTTATTGCGCACCTGAGTAAAAATACAAAGCAGGTCAGAAACATAGCATAGCGAGATATAAGTAGAGGTAAACAACAGGCGGTTGTTACATAGTATTCAAAACTGAACGTTACATACAAATTTGAAGAAAGAAAGATTTTTATAATGTTTAATATGATTTATCTATACATATAATAAAGCTGTAGAGGTTCGAAAATCTGTACATTGAAGATATTAGCAAAAAAATCGATGGAGGGGTCTTAGAATCGATAACAGAACACATTTCAACAGTTTTTAGAATTTGTGTCTGTTTGTCTGTCTGTTTATTTGTCTCACCATCACGCGAAAACTAGCCACTAGATTTCAATACAACCTTCACTAATAAGTTTAATTGATCTTCGGCCAGGTTATAGGCTATAAAAATCATACAAATTGGGGATGGAAGGGGGTGAAAAGAGGGGTTGAATTTTGTATGACAAGTCCTTCAATTAATGACTTAAAGGCTTGAAAATTGGTAAGCATACAATTGGAAGCAAAATAAAAAGAATCCCATTCAAAAATTGTACAATAAACAGATAACATGTGAAAAAACGGAGGGTAATAAATATGCTTAGGGAACTTACGACAAATAACCAAAAATCCCTCAACCCATTGTAACTGTTTGAAATGAGAGATTTAATTAAGTTAGTCAGTCGTTGTCAACATTGTCAAAGGCACTGGGCCTTGAACTTCGTCTACCTATATATCTGATATATCTTCGTTGTTAGAGTGGTCGAGTGTGATAACGGTGTGATCTGAGGGCCTACAAAATACCACAAATTCCCACTATTCCCACTAATATTATAAATGTGAAAGTTCAGATGTTTAGATGTTTATATATTTGTTACTCTATCACGCAAAAACGGCTGACCGGATTATGATGAAACTTGGTGCACAACGAGTTTATAGCCTGGATTAACATATAGGTTACTTTTTATCGCTTCATCATCCCTCAAATAGATAAATTCGAGGGTGGAAGTTGAATTTCATAGATATCCAGAATCATGTAGACTATTTACAATACCCGCTGACTTACGAAAATTTGTCTCAGATGAACCAGTGTAAGTCTGAGCTCCGAATATCTACATAGTTGTCACGAATCGTAGGGTCAAGATACAATAAGAACGTATCGTGAGGCGAGTCTAGACAGTTGTGAATTTTAGATATTTGACGTTTGGCATGTCAAAGACGTGCCATTCGTTAAAATCGAATCGAAGTTAATGTAGATTATTTACTACTTTCACAATTCAATAATTTGAGTCTTATAGTTGCTAAGACAAAGTAGGTATTTTCATGTAAAGTTTTTATTTTTACCATCGTAGTTATAAAATAAGTAATGTCGCTACCAATTGATTATGATGAGCTATTATTACGAAAGATTTCGGATATTTGTGACTCAGAGCTTAATTATCTCAAAACCAAAGCGACTCATGTGAATGTGAATGTTTACCGCATTTCAGTACCTGAAGTTTTATTAATTACATACATGCATAATCGTAAGCAAAACATAATAGATTTGCGTTATTTAGGTACTGACTTACACCCTCTAAAGCGCTTGCGTTTTAAATCAAAACTTGCTGACCCATTGAGCCTAAATAACTTTACTGTTTATAAAATTGGAGATTAAAAAAATTGGACGTAGACGATTGTTGTCAGCATTGACTGACCAGCGCTTTGATATATATTATGCCTACATAAAAAATATAGAATTACCACTCCACTCTATTCTTTTTAAAAAAAACGGACGGTTGAGAAATATAAAATAGGTTTTTTTTTCTTGAACCTAACTGGCTTTATAGGCCGGGCCCAATAAAGCGATAGGAGAAACCTCCAACACGATCACACGGGCGGTTTAAACACTGCAACTGGAATATTCTAAGAGTGTGCGCTCCAGTGAGATTGGTTGAGCGGCTTCAACCAAATATGTGAGGTGTGGGTGGAATCGGACTACTGGGAGTTCTGTCGCTGGTTTACTAAACTTGCCTATAGCTGAGAAGAGTCCAGCAAGGAACTCAGCTAAGCCCGACCTGGATAAGACTGACTCTATCCGGTATGCAGCGGTATCGGGACGAATAGCGATTATATGTGTCCGTGTTGTCGCGATCGTGCGGTGGATGTAATTTTGGGTCCATAGAAACTGTTACAAATATTTTTGTTTACTATAGGTCAATTTACCCAAAATACTAATTTAACGTAGGTAACATGAAAACAGTGATTACCTAGCTGATTAGTTATAAACAATCAAATCAAATGTTAGTCTTAGTAAACTAAAAGTACCTACAAAAAAACATTTTCTTAGTAAGACTAGAAGTGTTCAATTAATTTTCATACCGAGGGATAATGCTTAGAGGTTTTCACTGCAAGTAGAGCGTCTCATATTGTTGCAGGACATTAAAAATCTTGGGTTATAATGAAGGACTCCTACCACTTTGCATTTCGAGAAACATCAAAATTTTTGTTCAATTCAAGCATAATATGTCTACCCCTGTAGTCGCTACATCGAGCATGTCAGTACTAAGGCTCGGAAAGTAGGGAATTGGGTAACGTCATTGAACAAGAACGTATGTGTAGACGTACGCAACATCAAACCGTGACACCACTATGCTACATGGATGTGATGAGGTAGTTTCCTAGCAGTCATTAGTGTTTTGTTACATAGTATAAGAAATCATCAAAAATAATGCATACGCATAAATACTATATTGGATCGAGTCGACGGCGTTCTCCGGCCTGGAATGAAATATGTATTTAACGTCTGACTTACTTAGCCAGTACCTATTACCAACATTCATACATACGTACATAGGTATTGATAAATCACACCCATTTTGTTTCATTATCCGCCACACATGCTTCCTTTCATGGACAAGAGGGCCCATTTCACTTGCTAATATAGTTACCTATATAAATTAGACACTTTGTAATTTTGTAACTTTAAGACGTAAAAACGTTGGAGTGTGAGTCACTCAAAGTTAAGTAAGTAGTTTATAACCTAACCGGCATTTATCTACCAAGGGCAAGGAATAGTCAGTAGAAGTTCACGCGAACGAAGTCGCGGGCAAAAGCTAGTTGTAAATAAATCCGTAAAATAAACACAGAAGTATAAAAACCGAAAAACTTTCCATTCGCATGTAGGTTATTAATATAATTTTTAGATTAAATCTTCTAATTAGGATAATCTCCACATCAAGTACTCCTGATGTGATAAATTATAAATCTGCTTTTCTATCCATTTACTAGCTGTAATCAAAGCTATTTGACTTCACAAATTTTCAAATCAAGCAAACGTGAGGGTCACAAATATATTAAATTTATTGCATAATAACCCTAATGTTGCGGTCACTGGGTTTTATTTATTGTTGTCAATGGTCGTGGTACGGAGAACATTCGTTTTGTTTGTTATACAATAAACAACGAATTGAATGTAAAGTATAAAAGCCGGAGAAACAAAACATATTAAAATGTAATGAAACGGGCCACTCACGTCTTAAGATCCAATCTCGCTCGATATGCTTCAAACAGGTATGCGGTTCTTAATCAAGGGCGCTCGTGATGACGCCACTTTTAACATTGCTACCGCTCGGTAACAAGATTGGGCAGCGGCGAGAATCTACCCTCATTTTCTTTACTGTATATAGAAACGAAACTTCTTGCTTTATTTTACGAGTAAGTCGCTGTTCCCGAACATTTTGAACATTGCTTGAGGGCTGGAAAATACGGATATGGATCGAAATTTTCAATCGACAAAAAGGTGGCAATGGTCTTTAGCTTGATCTGTCGGTTACCTACATGATTAGCATTGAACTTATTTGGTACAAAGGTAGGCTTATAAAAATTCGCCCTAGTAGATTATAACATAACTGTGTCCCATAGGATGTAATGTAAAGAATTATATAAACGGAAAATTTATTCAATTCATAATCGGTATAAAGCATGAGAATATATGACTAAAAATTAAAACTAAACTAAACTAAAACTAAAATATATTTAAAAAATTTGGTCCCCTAGGCATAGTCCCTAAGATGCTGGCAGCATTTCCTCGCTGAATCGCTATGCTGATGCGTTGAGCGAGGAAGCTGCCAGCTCTATAATTCCCCGTGGAATCCACCAGCCTTTTAGAAAGGTCTTTAATTAGCTGACGGGCACTGGCACCCCACGGGCCAAGGGTCTCGTCACCGAACGGGATAAAAGTGTAACCAGTGCCGAGACTCCTATATTTGTGCCTTTTCAGCTTTTCCGCTGCTTCGGCCGCCGCACCTGGGTGATTGCTCGTCCCGTGGAGGTGAGAAGGCGCCAAAGTGTCAACACAGGTAGCATCCCAAACTAGCGCCTTACCTACCTTCCACGGGACGAGGGACATCCCGTCCGGCCTCTTGCCATCATCTCTGGCGATGCCAATTGGTTCAAGAACAGATGGCACATTGACTGTGGCTAGAGACCGGCGGATGATTTCATTCAGAGCGGCATGCCTGGAAAAGCGGCCAGCGCTTTTTTGGCAAGATAGCCCGTGATGTCCCTGTGGGTCAACCAAACTCCCACAAGGACACATGTGAGGAGTACAGATAGGGAGCCCGAGCCGCAAGCAAGTCGAGACCCGAAGAGTTTCAGGCTCCAAGAAGGTGCCAGTGTTTGGCGATGGGTACGCGTTCAGCCATTCACCAGACTCCTTGGTTCCCGTGGCCAATAGCCTAGCGCGATCTGCTCCTGTACTACGGCTCAGCAGAGAATTAAAAGAAATTTTTGACGGAACATCGTCCCAGCTTCTTTGGCAACATGGGTGATCGGGAAAATCTATACCCGGGCAAGCAGATGACCAAGCTTTTTTGGCCTCCTCCAAGCCAGTAATCTCATAGTTTGAGGAGATACCCCTTAGGATTTTTCCTATGAGATTAATTGAGCTGTGGACAGAGGACAAAAACGCTGGAAGAGATATATTTGAAATTTTTCTTATGCCTAGCCCGCCGTGCCTAATGGGTAGGGATGCTTGGGTCCATGAGTTGTCGCTGAGCTGTATATTCAATATTGTTTCTAGATTTGATTTAATAAGGTCATCCAAAGGTACCAAAAAATGTTTAAATTTCCAAAAAGGGCTGCAGCGAAGTACGTACGTTAATTTTGGAACGAAAAGGCAGAATTTTAACAAGGTTAAAGCATGATGGGGGCTGATTTCGAGAAGGCGGTTGGCACAGTTTTGAAATTTAGATATCGAATTTTTAATGTAAGGCTTACATTAAAAAAGAATCTGGGAAAATTGGTGACCCTAGGAGGCAAAGAGAGTTTTTATCTAGAATTTTAATGTTAGGCGTAAGTTCATTAAATTTCTGCTGAATATCTGAAAAATTTAAATTTTGATTTTGAATATATAGTTCGCATTTTGCTAAAGTTCAACTCTAAACCGATATTATTGAATTTGGACTTGATGGTAGCTAGATCAAAAAGAACGGTATCCACGTCACCTCCTAGGGTTCCGTCGTCTAAATACCAGACGTTAAATTTTGAATTTAAATTTTGAATAATTTTGTTTATCGCCAAACTAAAAAAGAATTGTATTAGATTTTTAGTCAATAATCCAAATGGCGTCTTGCAAACCCTACTTCATCAAACATCAGATTCTAGCAGTTACTTACATGTATGTACTTAAATCATGTAATTTCATTAGGAAACTTATATTCAACGAAAGAAATAACTCTAATTAAAAGAAACGAACGTAACCTTACCAACTTAAAATTCCATTATCAAAATTAAAACTCGTCAAAAGCAGCCCTCACCATAATATGACTATCAAAATTTATAATCATCTTCCAAACGCTATAAAAAGTTTAGAAAATCGAAAACAGTTTAACAAACAATTAAAATTGTTCTTATCATGTTTGATAAGAACACTTTTAGGAATACTTTAAAGCCTATCAAACACTGCAGCGGCCTGCGGTGGAGGCCGCGGTGGCGGCCAGTTGTCACTATGACAATCAAGGCCGGGTGTGTCTGAATGAATGTTAGAATTGTCATAGTGTACAACAGGCCGCTACTGCAGCCGCCACCGATGCAATGTGTGGTACGCTTAATGATGTCGGAAAGTGAAAAATATTACCGTGTCTTTTGCTTATTGTAATGACTTTGTCTATTTCTACTTAAAAATAATTAGCCCTCTGATATTGCTGTGCCCTTGCAGGGTGTTACATGTATACCGATTTATTTTTAATTCCATCCCCATAATCTTGCACGAACTACGGTATTCCTCAGGGAAGCGTCCTAGGTCCAACCCTCTTTCTAGCATACATTAACGATCTTACCAATATCCAGTTCGAAAATGTTCTAGTAACCTCCTACCCTCCTACGCAGACGACACTGCGCTTCTGTTCCACGGAGACAGTTGAGAAGAGGTTTATTTATGCTGAGGCAGGTTTGTCGAAAGTCATAACATGGTTGCAAACAAACTTACTGACTTTGAACATCAGGAAAACGAATTATAATTATAACGTTCTCAATTTTAAAGTTTTCTCAACCTGTTAATTCTAATTTAACTCTTACTACTCATAATTGTCATGCTAAAAACTTTACCAATTGTTCCTGCCCTTCCCTTTACCATGTTCCGACCACTAAATACTTAGGTATCCACATAGATCAGTTACTCTCTTGGAATCAACAAATAGATGTTACTACTAATAGAATAAGGAAATTAACGTTTCAAATATTTAAGACATATATTTGATAAGGAACTTTTAGCTTATGTTTATAAATCCCTGGTGCAATCCATAGTTCTTTATTGTCTACCCTATTTGGGAAGGTACCTATAAAACTAAACTTTTGGTTATTGAACGGGCGCAGCGGTTAATTCTAAAAGTACTCCTGAGTAAAAAAAAACGTTGCAGCACCTCAAATGTCTGCAGAGATGCAAATGTTCTAACGGTCAGACAGTTATATATTTTAAATTGTCTTTTTAGGGTTCAAAAAACTATTAAACCGAATGAAATTATAAAGAAAAAACGTAATCCCCAATCGATTATCACTCAACCTAACATTTCCAGAACTATTTTTGCTAAGAGACAATTTAGGGCAGCCTCTGTCTTCTTATACAATAGATCTACGAAAATCTACAACAAAACTTACGGTGAATGTAAAAAACTAATTACGATATGGTTAAAAGGGAAAAATTACTAGGAAACTGAATCAATTTGCCTTAACCACCAATGTAAGCTTGTAAAATGTTAACTAACACGTTATTAAATTATACGCACACTAACACATATCTCCTCTTTACTCATAGCTACAGTACTCATAGCCTCCTACCACAAGTGTCATACTTAAAAGGAGGATTCGACACCATTTTGTGTACACGTTAAAATAGTTATTTGTTATGCAAGGCTGCAAAGTTTTTGTTTGGCGCGAGTGCTCGAATTGAAAGCCGAGCTAGCGAAGGATTCTAGAATCGACTCGCTACGCTCGTGGTTCAAGAATAGAATCCTGAGCGTAGCGAGGGTTTCAAGACACAAGAAGCCAAATAACTTTGCTGCCGAGCGAAACACACAACTTTTCACCTCACCCTAGCGAGGAAATGTCGGTACAGTCGCCATCAAATATATCTGCACTCTTCAGGGTGATCAAAAATATCTGAACGTGCACTCTAACGCCTTGGTAATAGAGGCGTGTTCAGATATTTATGACCACCTTGTTCGCTTCGATATATCTGATGGCGACTGTACAAGAAAACAATTCAAGTATTATTAAAGAAAATTGCAATACGAATATTGTTTGAATATATTCCTTATTTTTGTATTTCCGTAAATTAAAAAAGTAGGTAAAATAATGATATAAAACTGAAATTGAATGATTTTCAATTTAATGTAAGTACCTAAAATAAAATGTTTCATCGGATGACATATTCCTTGTGCGAGCGGGCCGTTGCTATATACATGTATAGCCCTAACTCACTCGCACACCGCACCGTCGTGCGGCAACCGCATCAGTGTAGAAACGGCCTATGATTCTGAACGCATCCATAAAAAAAATGGGTAGCGCGGTACTCCGTCATGTTCGAATTTCAAAATCACTTTACCCGCTAGCGGATAAAATGGACTTTTGCACGCAGATTTGAAACGATAAAGTAAGCATTTCAGAGCGGGTGAGGTGAAAAATAAATTATTACCCACGACGGAACGGAGAAGGTACATGCGTTTAGGGTGAGAGGTTGTTTGTTTGTTTGTGTGTGCACATCAATATCTTCGAAACGGCTTGACCGATTTAGAAACGGTTTTCTGCAATAGATTTGTAGTTTAGTCGGGCAGAAACAGAGCTAGGAGTTACTATGATAACTCGCCAGGGGGCGCCGCAGTAAACATTTTTCACTTGCTAAAGTGCGTGTGAGTGCATTTTCGGCGGAACTGCTGGGCCAACATTTACGATTTCCATAGAATGTGGTATGGAGTACATGCACTTTAACTCTGAGGATCTGATGATGGAGCAGAAAAGCATAGTAGGGTACTGTGCAGAGGTCGATAATATTTTTGTTTGTTTTTGGTCCCTTTTGTTTATGTTGCATGAACAGACGTCGTACATAACCTTCTGAGGGTCTGATGATGGAGTAAAACCATGCCATACAGAACTTTGCGATGGCATGTAGTAACTTATTCGTGTTTGGGCTCTTTAGATTGTGTTTGCTGAGTAGCTTCTATTCATGATCTGCTTAGGATCTGATGATGGATCAGAACTGTATTTTAAGGCAAGGCATGTTTTAAAGGTATTTAGTTAGTAATAATATGTTATTAGACTCTTTTGATAGTACCAATCTATTGAGACGCCTCTGTACAGGAACTTGAGAAGGCCTGATGATAAAGCACAACAACAGCATATGGAATTTTGCGAAGGCATATAGGTGGATTACCGTATGTCGACTATTTTAATACTGTTTGCTGCGTAGCTTCTGTGTGTCTCTTCTGTGTTCTCCATTTGGACCCTTCGGGTACGGAACCCTAAAAAGTAACCAAATACTTACATCGTATGCTTTGCGATGTTGTAATGTTTTGGATACTACCGATGTTAACTAGGTTACTAAGGCTCGTGAAAAGATCTCTGGCGACTCGTATGAAGAATTTTCCGCAATTGTATTAAATGTCCGAAAAATATAGCGCTCGCTGCGCTCGCGTTTTCATCTGGTGATATGACTTTATAACCGGAGACCGAAAAGTATGAACACACTGCATCATAATGTTTGAAAAATTTCGCGCTCGCTGCGCTCGCGTTTTCATCTAGATATGATATGGCTTTATAACCAGAGACCGAAAAGTATGAAGTATTTTCCGCGCTGCATCATAATGTTTGAAAAATTTCGCGCTCGCTGTACTCGCGTTTCCACCTACAAGTGCTATTACTTAATGACCCGTCCTAGTGACTACTATAAATGTTATGTTTGCTGAAATAACATATAAACTTCCTTGGCTCTGAATATGTTGGCAAGGTAAACGTCCCTGTACTCGACACTGGCCCAATACTGTGATTTGATGATTAATTACTGTAATCTACCCCACCGCCACTAAGGTGTCGATTACTGGGAGGTTTACCTTAATTGTGTAAACGAAGTAAGGTATACTCGTACTTCAAATTGCGTCATCGGATTTCATGAGCCGTTGCGAAAATGAACCCTGGGTATTTATTTATTTACGCTTTGGGACTAGTTGGAAGAACTGTAGGTACAAATCCGTGGCAGCTGTGAGCAGAAGGGAAAAGATAAATGATAGAGAATGTGCGTCCACGTGGGCTCGGTCGTCGGGTCTTCGGCCCCATGCGGAACGCCTTCTGACCTCGTGTGCCTCGTCCCTCACTACCGGGCCTTTATTCCTCAGGTTTACTTGTAAGACACTCGGGGCTGGAAAGTGTCGACTTGGCGAGCACGCTCCAAGGAGAAGCTTCGGGCTTTCGGCCTTTCGCTGAACAGTTTCTGACCTCATATACTTCGCTCCTTACCTTCGGGCTTTCGGCCCTGAGGTTCGCTTGTAAGACATTCGAAACTAGAAATTGCCGATTTGGGATCGTCTTTCGGGCCTTCAGCCCTCGGGCTCGCGTCGAGGGCGAGCGAGCGTGCTCCGAAGAGAAGCTTCAGGCTTTCGGCGTTACGCGGAACGGCTTCTGACCTCTTATGCCTCGGCCCTCAGGTTCATTTGTAAGACACTTGGGGCTCGAAATTGTCGACTAGGGCTCGCCCCTCAGGCCTTCGGTTCTCGGGCTCGTATAGCAAACGTGTTCCAAGGAGAAGCTACGGGCTTTCGGCCTTTCGCAGAACAGCTTCTGACCTCGTGTATTTCGCCTTTTAGCTTCGGGCCTTCGGCCCTTTGGTTTACTTGTGACGCATTCGGGTATAGAAAGTGGCCACTTGGCACTTACTTATTTTTGTAGCTCCTTAGGAAAACATCGGTAGGGAGCTCATTGCACAACCGAAGTGTTCGAGGGTCAAATGTATAGGTATACTTAGACTGCTCTCTAAAAAGATTAAAATAAAGGCAAAAATAAAAATTTTGAAAATACTTCCGACGGATGTTCTCAATTGAAAAATAATTAAATAATGCATTTGAAAATCCCCCGACTCTATAGGAAATAATTACATATAGATAAAAACATTTTTTTTCTAAACGGTTAACTGGTTGCGAGGTATGTTTACAAGCCCAGAAAAATCCGTCGGGGGCTGCCATTGCCATGTCAATTTCCAATTGCATTAAAATAGTAATAATAATGAAATGTCACGTGAATTCCCAATTGCATTAAAATAGTAATAATAATGAAATTCGAGATAACTTACAGAACGGTATAAACTAACTACATAAACTATTACTTCATTTCAGGGCAGGTAATGGCAGCCCCCGACGGATTTTTCTGGGCTTGTAAATATACCTCGCAACCAGTTAACCGTTTAGAAAAAAAATGTTTTTATCTATATGTAATTATTTCCTATAGAGTCGGGGGATTTTCAAATGCATTATTTAATTATTTTTCAATTGAGAACATCCGTCGGGGGTATTTTCAAAATTTTTAATTTTGCCTTTATTATGATCATCAGTGAGTGAGTGTCATAAATGCGAAACTTTGCTTTCGCTTAACTTCGGAACTAAATGACCTACAGACTTGAAATTTTGGATTTTAAGTACGTGATTATAGCTTACTAGATGGCGAAATTTTCTGCGTTCTGGTCTTATCCAGAGATTCTCAAATAGGGGCCTGAAAATGCGGCGAAATGGTTCCAGTAAAGGATGGTACGGCAGTGTTTGCTTCGCGCGACTTGGCGGGGGCACTGCCGTGCCCCCAGATATTATCCTCTCCTTTTGCTTAATTAATCAAAATGTATTGGTAAAGAAAACACTGACTTTATGTGGCATTTGCAAGAAACTGTTACTTGCATTTAATCATTTTATACAATTAAGAACTTATTATCAAGTTTAATTGAATACAAATTTTATCTCGTGCGCAATAGAGTAATTACAAGCTCAAAAATAATTTAACACAATGTCGGATCTGTCAGAACCATTTCAAACAAAACAACGTGTAAAATTACAAAGAAAATAACAAAAGCAGATACCACGACAGAAAATGTATAAAACGGGGAACCATAAAACCGGGGCAATAACTTCAACTTGGATTTTTAATATCTACCTCCAATCTCCGTAACGATTACCCGCCAATGGAATTATTCTTCTTTCAACAAAATATAAAAAGAAACTCGCTTCATTTCCATGGAAAGCGATCTGAGGCTTACTGATCCCGATTATTGAATTTAGATCACGATAGGGACAAAAACTTGGCTTACTGTCGGCCGTTATATGAAAACTAGGAAATGACTGTTTCGGTCATGGAAAAGGATAATTACGACATATACATATATTTGGCCTGCTGAACGTTGAAATCACTTAAACGTAGATACGTCTGCTTAAAGTATAATAATCCAATCAAATCAGAAAGAAGCACGATTACTTATTTAATTTTTATCAAAACATGTCGAACTTTTGTTAGTATTGATTGCTTACCGAATCAACTACAGAACTGGTGTACACCAAGTCACAGTCGCGATTTCAAGCTCTATTAAAGTTCTATAACTGGCCGACCACCGATTTCAATTGCTAAATCTCGTCGATACTATCTCTAGTTATCATGATCTAGGCAGGTCGAGAAGTAAACATTATGTTATCTCGCCCCTCAACATTTACTATCAGAATGTGAGGTGGCTAAAAACTAAGCTATTCGAATGGCGAAACAACTTAATTATATCTGACAGTTTGGACTTAGTCGTGGTGACGGAAACAAACTTAGATAACTCTGTAAGTGACGAGGAGCTGGGAGGCTCGAGTGACTGGACTGTGGTTCGGCGGGACCGCCGCGCGCGCGCTGGCGGCGGAGTGATGCTGGCCGCGCGCGGGGCGCTGCGTCTCGAGCGGCTGCCGCGATACGAAACGGACGACGGCGAGGACTTGTGGGCCAAATTCCAACTAAACAAGCAGTGCATTTACGTGTGTGTTGTTTATATTCCACCTCGATCGAACGATGATACCTATATGACCTGGTTTCATTGTGTTGAGAAAGTATGTAATATTCATTCTCCAAAGAAAATAGTAATTTTAGGCGATTTAAATTTATATAGTGCCAGTAGTAATATTAATGAGTATTATAAATGTTTTAGTTCATTATGTGACATGATACAATATAACAATGTTATGAATACCAACGGGCGCATGCTCGATGTAGTGATGACGAGTGCGGAGCTGGGGAGTGCGGTGCGCGTGCGCGCCGCCGAGCCATGCGAGCTATTGTCGAAGGTGGACGACCACCACCCGCCGCTCATGGTGCGCATCGACTATAGCTTCGAAAAGGAGTCAGTAAGACTTAAACCCTCTAACTTAAGTAGCGACGGTGATTGGAACTTTGCTAAAGCTGACTTTTATACATTATTCTGTATGATTAGGGAAGTCAAGTGGGATGAACTTTATTCGTTGGCAACTGTAGATGCGGCTCTTTCGCTTTTTTACGATACAATATATGATATATTTGGCCACTGCGTACCTAAAAAACTTCGTAAAATACACCGTAATCGCGTATATCCCGTGTACTACACAAATAATATTATAAATGACATCCGGCGTAAAGCCGACGCACACCGTCTATGGAAACGGAGCGGGGATGAAATCGCTCGTAGTAATTTTGAGGCACTTCGTGTAAAGATAAAAACAGATATTAAAATTGCACATAATTCTTATACTAACGAAGTTTCATCCAACCTGTGTCGGGACCCTAAAAAATTTTGGCAGTATGTAAACTCACTGCGCACTCGTGGTGGGTTCGAGCCCGTGGTGACGTTGAGGGACGTTGAGCGCGAAGGCGCGGGCGCCGCGGCCGCCTTCGCCGAGCACTTTCGCTCCGTGTTCCTGCCGAGCGCGCCGGCGCTGCATCCCGCGCGCGCCAGCGCCGCCGCGCCCGCCGACAATCGCCGCGTAGATATAAGTGTTTTTAACTTTATTGACGTAAGACAAGCCATCAGGAAACTAAAACCTAATACGTCGCCGGGACCGGATGCGATACCGGCATTCGTCCTCAAAGGATGCGTAGAGGAACTCCTCGAGCCGATTACGTACATATTTAATTTAATTTTAAAAACGGGTCAATATCCCTCGTCTTGGAAGAAGTCTCGCGTCACACCGATTCCGAAATCTGGTACAAAAACAAAAGTCGAGAATTACAGGCCGATAGCCATACTTTGTGCGCTCGCTAAAGTGTTTGAAACTGTCATGCACGGCAGACTTTTGCCACAGTGTTTACCGTTCATAACACAAGCCCAACACGCATTTCTCCCACAAAGATCGGTGGCTACAAATTTGGTAACGCTTGTGGACCAAATATCTTATAACCTAGATAACAGAAACCAAGTCGACGTCATTTATCTAGATTTCCAGAAGGCGTTCGACCGCGTCGATAATGATGTTCTTCTACTTAAACTGGGCATCATGGGTTTCACACCTAGGCTCCTGAAACTATTTGCGAGTTACCTTGGCGACAGGGAACAGTACGTAAAGTATGGTCCCTATGTCTCTGAATATTATCCTACGAAATCAGGTATAAGTCAAGGATCAAACCTTGGACCTCTCCTGTTTGTCCTGTTAATAAACAACTTGCCAGAGGTGCTGCAAAACTCCTCTATATTAATGTTCGCGGATGACGTCAAACTTGTGAGAGCTTGTAATACGGTGGCCGATTGCGAAGCGCTTCAGCGCGATATCGACGCGGTTTTTGAATGGAGCCTAAACAATAAATTGTTATTTAATCCTGACAAGTGCGAAATGATGTCATATACTCTGTCGCGAGCCCCTCTGATACATCAGTACTCTCTGGGCGGCGCGGTGGTGACGCGCGTGGAGCGCGTGCGCGACCTGGGCGTGCAGTTCGACGCGCAGCTGACGTTCCGCGCGCACGCGCTGCACGTCGTCGACGTCGCGAACCGTCGCCTCGGCTTTGTCTTGCGGAATACGGCTAACCTAACTCCTGCGGCCACGAGAACCGTATACGCTGCCCTAGTGCGCAGCGTGCTAGAAACGAACGCAGTGGTGTGGAGTCCGCACGAGGCCAAATATATCATTCTCTTGGAACAAATCCAAAAAAGATTCCTCAGAGCCCTATACAGAAAATCATTTACGTATTATCCTTACTTGTACCCGACACTTTTTATACAAGGTCGACTAGGTTATCAGTCGCTAGAGGTCAGAAGATCCTTAGCCCTAGCTAAATTTGCTATTAATGTCATAAGAAACAGACTGGACTGCAACGGCCTCGTGGAAATTTTTACGCAAGTAGTAGTCCCTAATTTACAAATATGCGCATACCTACGGGAGCGCACGCGACCAGTGCTGGCGCCGGCGCCGGCGCGCACGGCGCGGGGCGCGCAGGCCCCGGCCGCGCGCGCGCTCCGGCTCCTCAACTCGGCACTCGAAGCAGCTCCGCACGCCGATATATTTACGACTGGGATAGGATGTTTGATGACGGAATGCAAGAAGGTGATAGAGAAGAATTCAAGGAAAAGTACAATTTTATAACTACATATTTACAAATTGGACATGAAATATTGTATAATTAATAATTAATTTTTAATCATAATTCCAAATGTATTAATAGAATTTTAATATTTGACATAATTTTACCCTTAAATCTGTCCTTGGCAAGTGCATGCTGGAGCTAGCTAGATATATATATTTTTATGACGAACTGTACCTACCTATATCTACTATAAGTAGTGGTACAATTTTTAGACAATGTATATTATAATGTATGACTAACAACGATTTGGTGATATCATGTATTACTGTCATGTTGTAAGTGTATTGAATAAACGAATCTTGAATCTTGAATCTAGTTTGCGCCTTAACAATAAATAAATTAAATACAACGATACCACTTTAACGATTTTTTTATAAAAATAACCAAGTATTCATTTATTAAACCAAGACCTTCTGATAATTTAAAGTCTTTATTGTCATATATTCGAATCGTATTTTCATAACAATGTTAAAAAAAATTAAATCCATACCACAAAAATCATTATTATATTTTTTTATTAGTATTTTAATATTTGAAACATGGAAATGACGTCTAGTTAATAATATCTTTACGCTAGTACATATTCCTCGAAATTATACAGAAAACATAATTGTAATAAATAACCTATTGTTTTACACTTAGAACAATATCGCAGATTACTCATACACATTCATTTAATAATGACATGTTATATAATTATACATAAAACGTCGCCGCACAAAACTGTAATATTTAACAGTTTGACTGTGGGATCGGCAGTTTGTTGTTAAGGAATTAATTATATTTATTAAATAGTTATTTGCTATTTATCTATCATGTATAGAGATGCGCTAGGATGAACCGTGAACGAGTAATATCGCGTTCTTTGAAACGCTGTTCTGCCTAGACGAGGAAACAATAAGGATTGATTTTCAGATATATGATTCTTGACTATATGACTGTCTTTCTGACAATACCCGAAACATGATTACTTAAAATCTTTACTGTAGAAAAAATAACCCAAAGTTGAGTCTTTAATTTCCTTTTTTTACTCAGCCTTCTAAAAGAACGCATTATTAAACGACAAAATTAAGGTAAAATAATGGTATTTACCTCATCTAAACTCTGTCAAGAAGGAATAAATAAATGCACAGTCAGATATTTATCGAGATTTGTCTAAAAAAGCTATTCCCGAAGAGTGTTGCATCCCGTTTTGTCGTGCGCGAAAGACATAAGCGTGTCTCTTTCACAGAGGGCTTGGCTGGCCGAAACGAGGCATCTCCTTAAGCCGAGATAAACCGTAGTGCTGATTTTCAGTAGTAATGGAAAGATTTTTTTTAACCTGACTGTAGCTTTATAGGCCGGGCCCAATAAAGCGATAGGAGTGCGCGGTTGGAGAGTAGCCTGGGGAAAGTCCAGGGGAATAACTCCGGCACGACCACGCGTGTGGTTTGGAAAGTTTACGTGACTTAATAAGGCCTAGGTACTTGTAAGTTGTCTGCCTAAATGTGACAGGGATTGACCGAATAGATTTACGCAACACGCAACAATCATGTAACGACCGGATTAGGTGGTAGTTACCGGTTACATTATAGTATCACGTAGATTAGTGGACCCCCGGTCTAGGAAAACAAGATCTGACAATCCGGATCGTGACACGACCATACGTCACTGTCGGCGACACACACACTTACGTCCGCATACGATTGACAGGCTGATGCTGGTTGATAACGTACGGTCGTGTCACCCACACTACTACACGATCCGACTACTATCCGATGTACAAGGTTGCCATACCTGGCGCAGTATATTATCGTATCATGTGTGACACCCTTTAGTAACAACATTAGGTGTATAACTACATACCTAACTGTGTTATACTTTCATTAATGAGTAGCTATAGTTACCAATACCACCAATGCCTACTACCTATAGCAATAGTTCAATATTTTTAATTGAATTCATTTTCGTAGGTTTTAAGTACTCCGTTACATGTTACAATTGAAATCATACATTTGCGATTTGTGAGATAATTAGAGTCCATTGCGACGGAATGTTGCATTTTAGCATGAAATTGGGCTTTCAACTACAGACACAATACTAAAGATATTTAGTATAGATAATCGCTGAACCGAAATTTGAACTTAGTATATTTATGTACGCAATATATCTTAAAATTGTGGTGAGGCACGCAGCTAAGTATAGTTCCGTGAAAAAACTTAAAATATTTTTTATCCTGCATATAAATTGCGGGCGAAGCTGGTCGATTCCTGAAATCACCACATCCCACAAAGCACAAATAGTCATCCACCCATTAATCAATTGGCTCAGTTTAGCGGGCAAATTTGACAAGCTACTATAAATCCGGTTCGGGACGGTGTCAGGATTCGGGGTCTTAATTAAAGGTCGGGACCATGTCGGTACCCTTCCGTCGAACAGCTTTTAATCTTGATAGTGTGCTAATAAACTCTAGTAGTTAAGAGGGATATATGTGTTTAAATTGGGTAGCTCTATTTACTGTTATGTGTATATTTGAATCGCTTGTGATCTTTCACGGCCCCTGCACAGCCGAGATTTCAGCAGCCGTATTACGTAACTTATGTACTAACCGTAATTATATTTTAATGTCATTTTTGAAGTATAATTCTATGAGCCAATATCCAAAAATGACATTCAAATACGCCTAATGTTAGTTGGTGCATAAAGTTACGTACCAGCTCACTATTATTTACGCATGAGAATGCAATAACTGACAACGCGTTACCAATATGTAATTAACGGCCAATACTATACACCGTTTTTTTAACATTAGAAATTGTGTAAACAATGAAACAGTGATCGTAAACATTTGTGACAACCATACCTATTACTTACTAAGTCAATATTCGTAACCGAAGCCGGCCGGCTTTGGAATGCTGGCCACTTAAAAAGTACTCCAACAATACAATAAAATATTCTTTATTGCATACCTCAATTAAAGAACAGTACAGCACACAATCACAATGAGTAGAGGCAAACAACAGGCGGTTTTATCGCTAAAGAGCGATGACAAATAACAAAATCAGTAACCGAAAATAATACTAAATAACTCAAAACAGTACACTGAATCCGAACTTGCACGACATACAAAATTTAATGACTTTTAGAGACAATTGCAAGTGAACTTTATAAATCTAAATGATTTTTTATAATCTCTGCCTCTTTTGGTTTTTATTGGACAACTTTTATATGAAAAAATAATTGACCAGTAGCGAAAGCAATATAAACCATTTTTATCATTTCAAACCTCACCATAAGTAACCGTTGTGTTTGTGAAGGAGTTCCCCTCTTTAATTGCCTTGTCGAGGACAGGTGTGCAGTAAACCTTTAATTGTCATTCAGTTATTATTAATTAAGCATCAACATCAGTTTGGTGACAAGAATACGTGGTGTCTTAGATATAAATACTGGTACCTACTTTCTGCCACTCAAAGCGCGGAAGGACCACACTCTAAAATTAGTGTTCGTATCTCGGTAGCAATCCTATTAAATATTTCTGAGCATAACTGCACTCTCCTGTGTCGCTCTCTGGAATATTACAGTGGCAGTTAAATTAACTACGTTGTAGTCATAAACCATGAATATATTACCGAGATTATTGATTACAAAACTATTCGTTTAGCTACAGGTTGTAAGCGAAATTGCATACATAAATACTTACCTCTCACCGAAGGTATAGCATGTAGATTGCCTCTTCTTATTGTGACTATGTTTTGTACTGTGTTTTTTTTTATCGAGATGTACATTAAAGAGTATTTGTGTTGTATTGTTATCTGGTTACATAGTGGTGGTGATTATTAAATTGAGGGTTAACTAGAGAGCTGTGGGGGTTGAGGTGAATGATCTTGCTTACAATCCTTACCATTGCCGAGGCTGTTTTTATAGGTACCTTGACTTGATTAAAATAAGTCCTCATTATATATAAGTACTGTTAAAATAAGAACTCAACGACAACCAACCATGGATTTGAAACAACACATAAAATCAATATCACTCAACGGAGAATAACTCTATATTGTATTTCGAAATTCGAATCACCTTATTCAACTTATAATTTATATTACTCCCTCTGAATATCAATAACGAGGAAGGAAGGAACTCATTACGCAAAAAGAAACGACGCGTGAAAATCTTAAATACCGCGCCATGAATGTTTCCTTCTGTACTCATTTACTGTTATTCAAAAGGATTCAGACACAAAAAATAAATTATTTGTTATCGTATGAATGGCTTTAGGTATGTATGTAAGCACTTTATTGTACACAATAACAGGTTAAAACAATATACATGTCACATAAGATTAGAGTACAAAGGCGAAATTATCACTATGAGGGATCTTTTCCAGCTAACCTTTGAGGGATTGAGTGGAAAGTGGGAGAATAAGACAAACATACACAGTGTACTAAAACTTTTCAATAAGGAGACTTATAGCTAAAACCCAAACTAAATAAATATAATACAACTAAACATATAATAAATAAAGATTATAAATTAATATACATAATTAAATATAATATTCAACCAAATCACAAGTCGTTGGACAGCCATAATTTCTTCAAATTACTCTTGATGGCTTTATGCATATGATCTACTTATTTTCTTTTTGCTTCATAATACTACCTAACAAAAGGTCAACCAAATATTTGCCAGCACGGGAAAGTCTTTGATGTTGAGTCTATTCGATAATGCATAGGTATTTTTATGCGATATCATTTCTTGCTTTGATTAGGTTTGATTTACCTAATTGGCCTCTCAGATTTTCCATTTCAAATATTTTTATGATATATGATAATCTATATATATAAAAGAAGAAGGGGTGATCTACCATCAACGCACAGCCGAAACTACTGGAACTAGAAACTTCAAATTTGGTCCAGAGCTTACTTTTATGACGTTTGCAAGGGATAAGACGGGATTTTTGGAAATTCCACCCCTAAGAGGATCAAATAGGGGTGCAAAGTTTGTATGGGAGAAACATTTTTTTTGAGCTGAAGACTTAAAAATTCGTAAAATGGTTACGAACTTAAATCCAAAGAAAGTGTTTTCAGCGTTTTGCAAAATTATAACCCTAAGAGGGTAACATAGGGGTGCAAAATTTGTATGGGAGAAACTTTTGTTTTAGAGTTAGAGACTTAAAACTTCGTATATAGACTCTCTGTTTAAATATAACAAAACTAAATTCAGCGATTTAATAAATTCAATCCCTAAAGGGGTGAAAAGGGGGTTCAAAGATTGTACGGGGAGCAAATCTTTTTTGAAGTGAGAGATTTCAAACTTCGTAAATAGACTCTCTGTTTAAATACAAAAAAACTTATTTCAGCGTTTATCGAAATTGCTACCCTAAAGGGGTGAAAAGGGGGTTCCAAGTTTGTACTGGGAACAAATCTTTTTTGAAGTGAGAGATTTAAAACTTCGTATACAGACTCTCTGTTTAAATACAACAATACATGTTTCAGCATTTTTCTAAATTGTTCCCCTAATGGGGTAAAAAGGGGGTTTCAAATTTAGGCGGGGAGCAAATCTTTACTTTTGGCTAAAATTCGGTCGAAGATGACTTCGAGGTTCCCCGGGGTGCCGATTACGAAAATGACATGCATTTTCAAATCCAAGATGGCGGACATTCATTTTTCTTAAAAATCGATATGGGTGTCATCGTCGAGGTTTCTCGGGGTGCCGATTACGAAAATTACATCCATTTTCAAATCCAAGATGGCGGGCATTTATTTTTTCTTTTGAGTAATTTTTCACAAAGGATTAATAGCATCAGACAACTGAAAGAATCAAATAAACCTCATTTATATCTTTGTTACCATCTAAAATCTACGCGGACGAAGTCGCGAGCGGCCGCTAAGCTATCTATAGATATAATAAAGCTACAGAGGTTCAAAAATCTGTACATTGAAGATATTAGCAAAAAATCGATTGAGGGGTCTTAAAATCAATAACAGAACACATTTCAACAGTTTGTAGAATTTGTGTCTGTTTGTCTGTCTGTTTATTTGTCTCAGAATCACGCGAAAAATAGCCGATAGATTTTAGTACAACCTTCACTAATAAGTTTAATGGACCTTCGGCCAGGTTATAGGCTATAAAAATCATACATATTGGGGATGAAAGGGGGTGAAAACAGAGCTTGAAATTTGTGTGAGATGTCCTTCAATTCGTGACTTAAAGGCTTGAAAATTAGTAAGCATATAATTGGAAGCAAACTAAAAAGAATCCCATTCAAAAATTGTACAATAAACATCAGATAATATGTGAAAAATTGGAGGGTGGAAATGTGCTTAGGGGATTAGCGACAAATAACCAAAAATCCCTCAACCCATAGTAACTGTTTGAAATGAGAGATTAGTAGGTATTTATTGGGCACGCTGCCCCACGTCGCTCGTGACGCTCGCTACGCTCGCTCTCGCTTCGCTCGCACTCGCACCATGGTACGCGTTCCCAATAAATATGAATGATTAGAATCTCAGAACTATTTCATATATACTCTCAAGCTCATAAAACATACTATTCTCATATTTAGTTTCAAGTTTGTTGCACGTGCCTATTGGTAACATGAAATTCGTAAAACAACCTCAAAAATTGCAGTTGGATGTCGTTTGTTCTTCGCACAATAAACGGTATTACCGACATGGTTTACTTTTACCTGATACTATTCGTTGTATAATATGTGGACCGTCTAACTGTGGAAAAACTAATTTGATTGTTGGTCTACTGCTACATGAACAAGGTCTACGCTTCCAAAATGTTTATATATATTCTAAAACCTTGTTTCAACCTATGTATATATATTTAGATCACGTTTTAAATCTGGTTCCGTCAGTGTCATTTCAAAAATATAGTGAAAATGATGAAGTACTAAGTCCTCATACGGCTGATATTAATTCAATCATGATATTTGATGATGTCGCATGTGAAAATCAAAATAATATAAGAGATTATTTTGCAATGGGAAGACATAAAAACATAGATAGCTTCTATCTGAACCAAACGTATAGTAAAATACCTAAGCAATTGATAAGAGACAATGCTAACTTAATCGTTCTTTTTAAACAAGATGATGTTAATTTACGTCATGTTTATGATGAACACGTAGGAAGTGATATATCATGGACCCAGTTTCGCGAAATGTGCGGACAAGTATGGAACGAACCTTTTAATTACTTAGTTATAAACAAAGATTGTAATAGAAATTCTGGACGTTATAGGAAAGGCTTTGATACATTTATCATGCTAGATTAACCGTATACATAAACAATAGTGTTAACATATACAACTTATTCTTTAATATGAAATCATCTAGATCGGACATGAATCCTAAAATGAACGAGGAGAAAATATTTAAAGAAAAAGTACTCCGATCTGCTGAAGCAGTAAGAAAAAAAGTCAAAGTTCTTCGTGATGTTAAATCTAACAATGACATGATGTTAGAAACAATGTTCAAGCCAGTCACAGATCCCCTTAATGAAATGACGAAAACAAAAGATATCAACCTAAGTATTAGCGACACTGATTTTGATAATAATGGATTTAAATGGAATAAGTCGGTAAAAACATTAAAATATAGTCCTTCTGAATATGGAAAGAAAGAAAGCTTAGCTAATAACACACTATTGAGAAAATCATCGGAATCTGATTTAGATAATAGCGAATATGAATTAAATGACGACGATTTTAGTCAAGATGAATCTATATCACATGAAAGTACCATCCAAAATGATTCTGATTCAATAAATAATACTTCATTTAAAACCTCAGATTCGTATGCTTCTCCTCGTGAAGATCCTACGTGGCAAAAGCAATATTTACACGTGAACGTTCCTTTTGGGTTACGAATGGTGCGTGATAAGCTAATGCTAGGATCTTTTCCGATTTCTGCGAATGAGAAAGAACTCAAAATAGATGGAGAAAGGTATTGTTTAACGCAAGGATTAAAGGATTTATTGTTTAAAAAAATACCTGATTTACAAATGGTAACTGAAGACGATAAGCGATTATATAAAACATTATTATTAAAAACAAATGCACATAGACGTGACTTTGATCCAAATAAGCCTATAAAAAGCAACAAGGGCATGAAATATTTAAACATAATCAGACCACTTTTCAAATTAACTAAACAACGTTCAGTAAGCGAAGAAGTACATGTAACTGGTGATGGTTTACCGGTAATGAAAAAAGTCAATAGAGACATCTCTTATGTGTATTGGGATAACCCGAATGAATTAGTAGAAAGATTGAAACTGCTTATAGCATCGCGTGATGCCGGCAATACAGGATTAGATAACGAAATCATTTCTATTATTGAAGAACTACATGAAGCAGGCTTAGTAAATGATATATAAAAGTAAAATAATCCGAAATTTTTATCAGTTGTAGTTTGACTCACAAGTCACAACAATACAAAATGAATATTGACAAATTCGGTCACCATGTTCATAAGCGCTTGCGTGCTAATGAGGTTTCTGATCTCAACTACAAGGCTTTGCTTCGAACAAACGGTGCATGTTTTGAAGGAAGTTTACAATTAAAGGGAGTTGCTGAACCTTCGTCACCCGATGATGCAGTAAACAAGCAGTACGTTGATCAATATATTCAAAACATGTACGACAAGAAGTATATGGATTCTTTGATTAATACTATAAATAATCAAATTCAACAGCTTTCGTCTCAGTTAAAAATAAACTTTTATACAAAGAAGGAGATAGATGATATCTTCGAAAATATAAAAAATGGAAAAACAGCAAATAGTGAACGAGATCCATCGACCGGCAAGAAAAAACTTTAAGCGTCGATCGGTTGTACTCAAAGGAATTGACGATTTATGGCAAGCTGATTTGATCGATTTACAGAAACTTCATACTGTTAACAAAGGAAATAAATATATATTAACTGTTATTGATACATTTTCGAAGTATGCGTGGTGTATACCTATTAAGTCTAAAACTAAAACGTCAGTCAAAAATGCATTCGAACTAATTATGAAAACAACTAAACGCAGACCTAGAAACTTACAGACGGACTTGGGAAAAGAATTCTATAATAATGAATTTGATTGCTATTTAAAATTCATGAAAATAAATCATTATTCAACATATTCAATTAAAAAGGCGTCTATTGTTGAAAGACTGATAAAAACAATTAAGATCAAACTCTACAAATATTTTAGTTTCATTGGTAACTATAAATGGGTTGGTAAACCGTTAGACGATATAGTGAAAGCATATAATCACACTGTACATCGTACAACAAAATTTAAACCTATTGATGTGGATTCAATTAATGAAAAAGAGGTAAAAAAGAACATTAAAAACTCACAATCCAATGTGTATAATAAAAATAAATTTAATATCGGTGACCGTGTGCGTATAAGCAAATATAAAAGTAACTTTTCTAAGGGTTATACACCTAATTGGTCTACAGAACTTTTTACAATTAAACATGTGAATCACACTCGACCTGTGACATATCATATTGAAGACCAACGGAAAAACATAATACTGGGTACCTTTTATGAAGAAGAACTTCAAAAAACTGAGTATCCAGATATTTATTTAATAGAAAAGGTGATAAAGAAACAGGGTAGTAAGCTGTTTGTTAAGTGGTTAGGGCTAAGTGATAGTGAAAATAGTTGGATAGATATAAAATCCATTGTTTAATGTATTTAATAAATTAACTTTCATCAAATGAAATTTGTCATTATCATACCTGATATGAAAGGGAGAGGTCTATTAAATAGTGCAATTAATAATTTACCGTTTGAATTACACTTACCCGGCTACAATTATTGCGGTCCAGGCACAAAATTGCATAAAAGGTTACAAAGAGGTGACAAAGGAATTAATGCGCTAGATGATGCGTGTATGAAACACGACATAGTTTATGATAAATATCCTGATTTAGTTGATAGACATCGCGCTGATTTTGAACTTTACAAAATGGCAAAACAAAGAACGAAGTCGAAAGATGCAGGAATAGGAGAAAAAATAGGCTCATGGTTAGTGAGCAAAGTTATGAAATCTAAACTAAAGGCTGGTGCAGGTATAAAATCATTCAAAAGCTATGTGTCCAAGATACGCGCTGAGTTAAAAAAGAACCCTAAAATAAAAGGTTATAATATCATGGATCGTGCGATTGTTGCCGCTAAAAAAGTTTTTGCTAACAACACTAAGATACGATTACCTCGTTTAATACCGATTCCAAAAACGGGAGGTCTGTTACCTTTGATACCTATTTTTGCTGGACTTTCTGCGTTAGGATCATTAGCGGGAGGAGCTGCGGGAATCGCAAAAGCTGTAAGTGATTATAAAGCAGCAAAAAAGAACTTGGCTGAATCAGAACGTCATAATAAAATGATGGAATCTATTGCATTAGGAAAAGGATTACATATTAAACCATATAAAAATGGTAGAGGTTTATGTATAAAAACTTCAAAAAACTAAATGACAGGTTACCCAGACGTGCTCTTTCAAATATTGACATCTTAAAACACTCTACAGAGATTCCGCATTTTCGTGGAGTTTATATGAGAGACAGTTTACCAAAGCGTCCTCAAAGAGTAGAATGTGGAATTGTTAACTTGGACAGTTCTAAAAACAACGGAACTCACTGGGTAGCCTATGTCAAAGACAACAGTTATTGTGAATATTTTAATAGTTATGGTGACCTTCCACCTCCATTAGAGCTAAAGAAGTATTTAAATAACAACGATATTTACTATAATTATAACACGTACCAAAAGTTTAACACAGTAAATTGTGGGCATTTATGTCTTAAATACTTAAAACAATATTGGTATAAGCGTTTAAATACCTATGAACAATAAACAAATTATCATTCTCACGATGTCGTTCACTTTGTCTATAACTGGATCATCTTCAACTCTGATAACAAACCATTCGCCAGCTCTGCAACTGGATGGAGAATACGAGTGTGGGCTATTGTATATATCAACATTTAATTCAATACCTAATATAGACTACAGAAATAATAAATTCTATTACGGAAAAAACAAAGCAATTGAAATTCCTGAAGGATCATATGAACTTCAAGATATCGGTGATTACCTTAAGGAACACCTTCAAGGATGTACGTTTTCACTGACATGTAATAACAATACCTTAAAAACATCTATTTTATGTTCTCAAAATATTTATTTTGAAAAAGAGAGATCTATCGGTAGATTACTTGGTTTTGGTTCAGAAGCTATTCAAGCTAATATATTAACGGAATCTCCTTTTCCTGTTTCCATTCTATCTACAACCATTGTCCGCATTGAATGTGACATAGTGTGCGGTTCATTTGTTAATGGAAAACCTAGTCATATAATTCACGAGTTTGTGCCTAATGTACCGCCTGGTTATCGACTTATAGAATCACCGAAAAACGTAATTTATTTTCCTGTTACTCAAAACAGTTTAAGTTCAATTACAGTAAGAATATTAGACGTTAACAATAATTTGGTTAATTTACGCGGTGAAGAGATTCAGATATATTTACACCTTAGAAAAAAATGATAGACTTCAATAAAACTTCACTCCCAATGAAAATCAGTGCTAGTACTCATCAAGCAATCAAGAAAAGAAGACCTAAAGTGCAACTCACAAAACAAAACAAACAATTCCTCCAAAGCATAGGTCTAATAAAATGAGTATATTAAATTTAACAGAATCTTTCACCTTAGACAACTCAATAGAGAGCTTCGAATATCATTCGTATAAGCCGTACGTAACAAGTTTTAATTTCAATGATGAAATACGTATACCTATTAATCAGCAAGATCTTTACGTACTACCATCGGCAAGTACTTTATACATAGAAGGTACTATAACTGTATTCAATAGAGAAACGAAACAAGAGGTGAAGTCTGTTCTTTTTACGAATAATCCAATACTCCATCTATTTCAAGATATTCGATACGAACTTAATGGAATCGAAATCGATAAAATTAAAAATGTCGGGGTTACAACTACTATGAAATCTCTTGTATCCATGAATGAACTTGAAGCTTCGATGTCTAAGTTATGGGGTTGGGATATCAACGGAACAAAAATGTCACATGGATCATTTTCTGTGTCTATACCTTTAAACAAAATTCTTGGGTTTGCTGAGGATTACAACAAAATAGTTATTAATTGCAAGCATGAACTTATTCTTTTAAGGACTAATACTAACTTAAATAGCGTTAAATTAAATGTGAATGAATATATAGACAATATAACTATCACAAAAATAGTATGGCGTATGCCACATATTAAGGTGTCTGATCGAGAAAGATTGAGCTTACTCAAATGTTTGGAAAGAGATCGTGCAATTCATATAGCATTTAGAAACTGGGATTTGTATGAATATCCTCTTTTGCCTGAAACGTCCAAACATTCTTGGGCTATCAAAACTTCATCTCAAATTGAGAAACCGCGTTACATTATAATCGGATTGAAAACAGCACGAAAAAATGTTGCTGATAAAGATATAACATACTTTGATCACTGTAACTTGAGAGATGTTAAGGTTTTTTTAAACTCAAGCTACTTTCCTTATGAAAGTTTTGATGTCAGTTTTTCTAGTGAAAAGTTTCCTATATTATATGAACAGTATGCAAAATTTCAACAGTCTTATTATAACCGTGCTCAGGCACCTTTGCTAAGCCCTCAAGATTTTAAAAAAATTGCACCTTTATTCGTTATTGACTGTTCTCGTCAAAACGAAACCTTAAAAACCGGTTCGGTTGATGTGCGAGTTGAGTTCGAGTGTGAATCAACTATACCCCCGCAGACCTCAGCTTATTGTCTGATTTTGAATGACAGTATTGTCGAATACAAGCCTTTAAGTAATATCACGAAAAAGATATCATAAATAATCATAATGCAGCACTGCATATTTGTTGATCTTCAGGGTTTTAAATTGTGTAATAATGAATTCATAATAAAGGAATTTGCACTCGCCACGAATGAATATACACAAGTTTTTTTGGTAAAGCCGCCATACCCGTTTTCTCGTCTATCACCAAACGAAAAAAGGCAAGTTACGTGGTTAGAAAAAAATTGCGGTATTTTGTGGCGTGAGGGTTATATTGACCACCGTGAATTTAAAAGAATCATTGTAAACTACTTAAAAGACAAAAATATTTTCGTAAAGGGATCAGAAAAAGTTCAATGGGTTAAGCATTTGTCTCCTGGTTGTACTGTTTTAGATTTAGATGGAAACCAACAATATAATTTTAGACATTTGTATGAAAAATATTGTATTAAAAGTGAAACCTATAATTGTGTGCACCACAAAAAATTTTGTGCTTTAAAAAATGTGTTATGTATCAAGAAATGGTATTTAGACAATATTATATGTTTTTTCTAAGTATTAATAAAATGTGTTCCACTCAATCAGTTGATTTATTTAATCACCCAACATACACCATATGTTTCTGTGCCATCCCTCCGAAGGCACACCTTACAATTCAACTATTAGTAATTTGGTAGTATGAGCTCGAGGATAGGGTGTGTTGTCGTGCATGTCACTGTCTGTAAACTAAGGAATGAAACAACAAAATATTTTAACAAATTTATTAAAACTCCACATTTAAAATAATAAAGAATTAATAACTAACACTATATCCACACAGTTTTTTGGAAATTTTGTTTATGACACTCTCCGCACTGTCGATAATTTCGTCGAATCCGTTATCTGCTATGTATTGTGCGCTTAAGATCACGTCTTCGCTTTCCGGCACTTCTCTGTACTCATTTTCAAGCAAGTTAATTATCTGGATTTTAATTAACCTGTTGCCCTTTCCTGGTTTTTTATTAATCACAAACGATGGAAGTTGCCCTGGAACACTTCGTTTTTGCACTTTGTTTTGGATTTTGTTTTGCCTTTTTTTAGTTTTTGGTTTATGACACGCATTCGTTATCTTTTTTACTAGATCGTTGTTGACATCTTCATCATCTTCATCATCTGGAAATGGGTTCTGTGCATATACCTCAGAGAAAAATAGAGGAGACGCGTCTTCTACGTTATCCATTTTGCTGTAACAAAAATAAAGAAAACATTATTTAATCTATCCATTGTATGCTAAAATATCCCGTAAAAATATATTTCACCATCATATACTTAACGTTTAAATCTTATAAAAATAATTGAAACTTACCAGCAGATATCAGATGAGAAGCCTTGAATTGTTAGGGTACTTCACTGTAGGATATACTTCGTATCGTCTACAAATACATGTAAATGAATTACCTAATTAGTGTAAGCTTGATTATATACTCAAATAGACCTCGCACGTCCTCAACTATAAAACAATGTATTTGTTTGATTATTATAAATGAAACTATACCCTAACGGAAGCGCATAGGTATTGTTTTGTTATATCAACTTTGCATAAATTACAATTTAGCAAGCGCATCAAATGAACTGTGGCACGAGTCAAATACCTATGTTTTACTCTCGGGATCATGTGACTGCTAGGTGTGCTAATTTGTTATGCAATTAAAATTACAGGTTGTAACTTGTTTTAACGAAATATTGATAGTTGAAACGTACAGTCAAGTCTAATAATATGAATATGCTTCGGAACTAGTTGGGAAATAAAAATAAATGTACATACTTTATTATTTAGACTTAGCGGTACTAGTCAATAGGGTTTGGTTTTTAATTAAAAGAAAAAGACGAAATTCTAAGTTCATATTTATTTCCATAAATTACATAGATAATCTTAAGATTAATAACAAACCAATAACGTTTACAAACATTTAAAATAGGATAATTTATGTTGGAGCACATAATGTTTAATGCTAATATTAGAATACAGTTAATATTAACTCTCTAAAACATCTTAAGTTATCCATACAAAAATACAGTATTTTCTAGTAATCGTACTAGCCAAGAACAATGACAGCTATATAGGTTTTTAAATATTAAGTATCGTAGTGTGCCCCCATGCACGTGTAGATACTTTATCAGCAGAAATCAAACGTTTGTCGTCATTAGACGATATCGCAATTTTGTTAACACTTTGTGTAAATATTTCGTGTTTTATCGATCTAAATAAAATATTTTTCTTTTTAATAACATCGCCTTGAAACAATGATTGCTCATAATCTGACATACCTAATTCATGTATAACTACCTTCTTTACACCTTTAGCTTTTTTTATAACATCATCGCTAGTTTTAATACAGTAAAGTTTAGATCGAAGACCTACAAATTCAATTATGTATTTCTCGCCCATTTCATCCTTAAAAAGTCCTGGTACTTTTTTGTTCTGAATAGGTAAGCGATGCTCATTGTCAGAGCTATAATTGCTAGTGTCGAAATAAGGTAAAAGATGAGTTTTTAAATCACTGTAATAGTTCTTGGTTTGTATATGATAAATTAAACTATCCGTATCCGTATAGCACAACTGTAATCGATTTCCATACATGGGTTTGAATACTGAGTAATGAAAGTCATACATATGACTTTTCGACAATTCTAGAACCGTAAAACCGATATATATCGGTTTATCTAAAATAATACGATCAAGGTTCATCTGAACTGCTACCAAATTTTCGCTAAAAACCGATGCACTGTGGAAATGCGGACTTGCGATTAGTTTCTCAGCTTCGGTTTTCTTTTTAGTTAAATTCGAACTATCATTCCAGTGATTAACCAATTGCACGTTAATTTTTTTTAAATTGTTTTCTAATGTTTTTCCAAATAAAGAGTTAATTATAACCTTAAATAGGTCTTGCTCGAACGTTGAGGTAGCTTTCTGGCGCAACTTTGTATTAAGGTCGATATACTGTTTTAAGTAAGAATCTTGTAAAAATGTGATAACTCTATGTATTTTTTTCAATTGTAATCCATGTTTAAGACAGATTTTCAGATAAACATAATGAATAACATAAAAGTATTTGTCATGCAAGTTAGGTATAAGTTTACTATCTTTGCCACCTGGGGGTATACACTTTTCCGGACAAAAAGGTAGGTCGTTATGTTCGATGTGAAGGTCTTTAGGGTACATCAAATCGACTTCCAGTATAAAACCGTACTTAGCATTATTATCGACTTGTGTAATATCTAACACATCTATTTCATGTTGTTCTAAAAACCTGAAGTTTGATAACGGTAAGGACTGATACATGCTATACCCATATAAGTTATTACAGTCTATGTAAATAACGTACGAATCGGGTTGCGATGGGTCGTAATCTGGTACAAACTTGTTATTAGCTCTTGCATGTCTGTGAGAACACAAACAGACGCCGCCCCGAATTCCGTTCTGAATCATTGATATCATATTAAAATCAGTAATTAGCTCCAATTCAACACCGGTTTTAAGCAGCATCGCGTCAAATGATAAGCTCGGTGCAGTCAAGTAAAAAGCGGGATCCAAACTATAATTTATTTTACAAGTCTCTCTAAATTTTTCGAAAATATCTGTCAACAGAAGGACATCTGTTTTGAGATACAAATCTGTATATTCTCCTAAATTACCGATATTAAACTCTTTCCATACTAAACATGCATGCTCATAGTCTTCTTTGGAAATATTTTCTTTCGAAAGAGAACTGTAAAAACATTCCTTAGGTGGAAGACATTGATCATTATAACGCTCCCAATTATTCATATATTCATAGGGATACACACCTTTACGTGTAAGTAATTGAAATTTAGTAGAATTCGGAAAAAAACGTCGTAGATGATCAAAATCTTCCTTTTTCATGGTTTGTGTTAATTTCTCTAAACTGGTACCCAAAAATCTAAATGAGTCTACAAAACGAAGCTGAAAAAATTCGCCCTCAATTGGAATAAACTTTGTAAAGGAAACGTAATTTTCCTTAGTTTTCGCAATTAATTTCATCGTGCCGCTCGCCTCGCCTAACTTTTTTACAAATAAATGTGCGTCGTATCCTGACAAGTTATGAAAATATATGGGTACAAAAGATGGTCGTTTAAATCGCAAATTGCAATAACTATGAGCTGCACCTCGGTAACAACCAGAAATGTGACAGTGGTCTCTGACTCTATCAGAAAACAGGAAATTATTACATATATGACATCGCGTTGCGCTAGTGAAATTTATTTCATCGTTAAGATCAAATTGGATTGGGGTATTGATATTTAAAACTTTTTTTATTTCTGCAACATCTTTATAAATGGAATCTACAAACTTGTCTACACAATCAATACCGCGGTATGAAACGTAACGATTATATCCTGAATCAACTGAACATACAATATAATATGCAAACGCAGCAGGCGTGTGATGTTGTAAAATGTCTGTGTTGACAGTGTTATGAGTAGTACAGTCACCGTCACAATCACATTCACCCGATCGCTGTAATAGTGATTCAAAATCAGCATATATTACAAATGGCATGTTTTGCTTGCGCTCGAAATTTTTAAATTTAATAACTGTACCTTTTTCTGGCAGCTCAGTGACTATTCCACCACACAAGTGATTATCTAGTTGTTCTTCTTTCGTGAAAAATACTAAACACGTTTCACAAAAGTATAATTTTGCATGGTGAGCAGTGACTTGAGTCCTAACTAGTCGACACAAGTCCTTGATCAAACAAAAATGCGAACTGTTTCCGTTTTCTAATAACAACAGGTGAACAGTTTTTTTTTTTCATGGGTGTTATTTTCTGATTTATAAAACGGACCTACTATTTTACTACTTTTTAACCCAAAAACAATAAATTGCAGAGATGGATTGTTTTTTTCAAATATTCTAATTTCATCAAATGTAACCGGGAAAGACAAGCCTTGAGTATTTAGTACATCATTAAAATGAGGATACGAAGTTACCCTTTCAGGATGTTTTTTAGCAGGGAATAAAGCCGCAGTTACGCACCATGCAAAACAACATTGATCTTTGTTCTGGATATTAAGGCACGCTTTTTTATTTCGTATAACTTTCGGCAGTTCGATAAAGCTTGAACCACGCAACGGTTGAAATTTATTTATATTAATTTCCAAGTGAGAATTATTTAAAAAAGCCCAGCCGCTATCCCGCTCTTCAAATTCTTCGACTTTTTTTTTTAAACAATTTGTAACTTCTGTGTAATAACGGTCGAAATCAAAACTTTGACACAAAATCTTATTTTTTGTGCCAAAAGATTTCATAGATTGACTGTTATTCTTAAACAACATAAATATTCCATAAAGTTCTAAGTTTACTTTTATGCAGGTATGTACCTGAAGTGATTTATTTAAAAGAGTATTAATTTTGCTACGAATCGAGTTCATAAATATGTCAATAGAACTTGTGACTAGGTTATTTTCTACCGAAATTCGATAAGTTGCAATGCGATTACGGAATGCTGACTGAATCATTACCACACCGTCACCGATTTCTTGAATACAATTACTTTTAGTTTTATGTTCGTTACTACGCAGATGACCTACCCATGATTTTTTTTCTACAGATGTGCTACACGATACACAAAAAGGCATTATGCGGAACAAAAAGTTATGTAAAACAAAAATTTAAAACAGTGGAATAAAACTAAATACCTATCACCTATTTTTTCCGTGCGTTAGAATAAAAGGTAGCTTCACTGTCTTTAAAAACTCCGAATGCGGTACTAAGAAGTGATTGACACTTTTCCCATTCTACAGATTTTTCTTCGCACTGCAGTCTGAGTGCTACCAAGGCTTTCTTGTAACGCTCTAAAGCATCTGCCTCTGCTTGATGATCTTCTATTCTATACACCTTAAGGTCGATGAAGAAGTCACCTGGTCTGATTACGGTGCGACGTGATGTACCGGAAGACACGCGGCTAGAGAACGATGACGTAGTAGTCGTTCCTCGCTCGGATGAAACGGTCACACATTTTTCCTCGTCGCGAATGATTGAGAACAGATCCGTAACGCCCTTCTTGGTTGCGCTGTGAACAAGAATAATATTTTAATCATACGTAACTAGACGATCACTCTTTAACTGATGATGTTGACGTAATTTAGTATACGCACTTAATATAGTTATCAACATTTACACTGCATCGAAACGGTTCGTAAGTTAGAATTTCAGAGTTTCTTGAATTTCATTTGATATTTAGAGTTAGGTATAGCTTTGCTACGAAATCTTATCACTTAGAAACCTGCATAGAAAATTAAAGGATGTATGTGAAGTCTCCAACCTGCACTTGCGCAGCGTGAGGACTAAAATACTTACTCACGCGTGAGACAATCTTACAGCAAATAAATTATTATAAATTAGGTACCTTGCAGTTGTTTTCTTGCGCTTCGATGGTCCCACAGATTCAACAGCACAGACCTTTCGGGAACTTGCAGCAGGGATAACTCGTTCAGGTTCGCAGCTGTATCAAATAAAAATAAATCAATACAAATAATTTATGATATCCTTAGCGTACAGTAGCATAAATACTTAGTATAGTTTCCTGTTAACATACAGTAAGAAATAACTACCTTAAGGAATGCTCGCGTCGCTTGTTGCTATCCCTTGATGACTTTTTTTTCGCCTGCGGCGACGGGCTTCGTGAACGAAATGACAGCTGAGAGTCGGACCTAAAAAACACTGACATTTAATATTTTGGTAAAAAAAATTAAGACAAAGATTCAACTAAGACACAAAATAAATTAATACTCACATTATGAATTGATGAAACAACACTTCTGCAGAATAACACGTAAATGTACGTAATGTATTAGCACAACCGTGCAGTAATTACAGGAATAATTGTAACGTCTAATACCACGGGTATTTATCCAAAAAAAAATACCAAGTTGGCTGTTTTGTTTCTTATATTTTATGATTCAACTGTGGAAATAAGTTATACGATTTTGTGAACTATTATTAACACGCGTTAACACAAAAACGGATTAATGTAATATTACATTTGTTTCGTTTTTAAATGAATTGGTGGTTTTTTAGTAAAAAGCATATTTTTAATGAATAACAAGTATCAAATTAAATGCGAAATTTAGGTTAGCAATTAGCTAACGCACACTATTTTACAACGAAATCAAAACGTGGATACGATTTTGATGAAATTGGATCATGAATTAGAACTTTGATTAGGTATCGAAAAGCGATGAAACTAATGCCTTAGTACACCTGAAAAGGTTGCTTTCATGTATTCATTTACAAAGTCGACTGTATTGCTAATCTGCACAATGAACCTTTTCCCGACGCACCAAACCGTATTAGTTATGTAAAAATCTGGTGCAATTACTTTACGAAAAGTAACGATTTGATTCTAAATAAGTATTATTTCTTTATTTATTCAGCTGTTAAAAGTAATGGTACGAGTAGTATGTATAGTTTCGAATTCTCGCCTACAGGCATATCCATGTCAATTATATCGTTATGTGAAGTGCATCGGGTAACGTACACAGTTTATGCATAATCAGCTAATCGGTGACATAGAGTAGGATACATACCAGAGGTTTTCTACTGAAAAAATGTACTATGAAGAAAACAATAGAAATACGCTTGTTGACTGATTGGTCTAATGTATAACTTTGTAACAACAATCAAACTGCTTCCCTTTTTTATTTGTCGGATGCTTAATAAAAGTTGAAACAGAGCAAACGCTAGTTAATTTAATGTTTTTTATTAGCTTTATTTAATATGACTGTCAAATAAATTAACTTTTTACTCTTATCAAGCAAAAACGTTTGACGACAAAATCACAACCTATTTAATTATTAAGTTGTAAATAATTTATTTCTACTTTATGAAATCTCTGATACAACCCGTACTCTGTAATATTGTTTTGCTACATTAACAATATTGCAGTTCATACCCCAGATCAGCATTCAGCTAGACAACGCATATCCTACTTTTGCATGTTGTCGATCATATATGGGATCAAATACCGTATTTTTAACCCTCGCCGCAAAAGAGGGGTGTTATCAGGTTAACGTGTCTGTCTGTGTATCTGTCTGTGGTAACGTAGCTCCCAAACGGATGAACCGATTTTCGTTTAGTTTTTTGTGTCATAGATAATTTTATGCCGAGTGTAGCAAACGCTAGTTAATTTAATGTTCATGAAAATCTGTTCAGCCGTTGAAGATCATCAGCTCTTTTCTAGTTGATGATGGGATCGTAGGGTTTTTTAAATTTTACTTATTCTTTATGTTAACTAAATACCATATTGCGATTTACAAGTACTAGCAACTTCTCTTGTCTACTCATTACAGTACTCCTATTCCGAGGACATCAGATTATTCATTCACTGACAGTCCTCATACATTCATTCGTTCTTGCGAGGTCTACCTTAATATAAGTCTGTGGTTGCCCCTCCTATATGACGACACCCAAGCGGTCAAGTTGGTGTATACCAACTTGATTTTATTCAAGTCTCGCTAAATTTGTTTAGCATTTTAAACTTTAAATTCTATTCATTAAGACTAATTTTGCACTAGACTATATTTCACATTGACTATTTTAGATCTTGCAAAACATTTCCTTATGATTTCGCATAATATGATTTGATCACCCTACATAATACGCTGATCGTCTACGTCACACAAGCAATGTTGTTTGAAATGTAAAACCGTATATCGTTAAAATTATGCATTTGAAATTGAACTCAACAAACCTTATTTTATGGTTTGTCTTCGAATCAAATTTTTTATATGTTCTGCATCGCGCTTTAGAAGTTTTTTAGATTACTTCATATATAAAAAAGATTTCACGATTTAGTTGCCGGAGAAGTTGTGGCTATTTATCTGCTAGTTCACAACGACTCCTACCACTTAACGACATCAAAGAGATTGGCCAACTCTGCGATGTTGACTTGGTAACGTGGCGACGTAATACTGGAGCGAGTACCAACAGGAAAAATTCCAGTATGACGCAACCCCTACGTGGCGACGTAATATCGGAGCGAGTAGCAACAGGCGAATTCCGGTATGACGCAACTACAGCAGACGGTAGTACCATGCTCCTCACCATGTCAAAGAGTCTGGCCAGCTCTGCGATGTGGTGTGTTGTGTCATAGCATAACGATAGTTAGTCTAAAATCCCTTCGGGAACCTAACGTGTAATTATGTATGACCCGAGTGTGTCAAACGCCGCACAACGATAATTAGTCTGTTCCTTGGAGCTAATCGGGAACCTAACGTGTAATTGTGTGTGACCCTCTGGTAACAGGGTGTCAGACGTGTCTCGAATCCTTACCACTTAACGACATCAAAGCGCTGGCGCCTACTGATGTTGACTTGGTAACGTGACGTGACCCGTTGCGTTAAGCTTTTGAACCTGGAAACACTTGTGCGCACACGGGTGCCGGGCTGTGGTAAAATTAACTATAAAATAAACCTGGCACCCGTGGAGCCCTTTTGCTGTTTTTTATCATCACATCAGAAACCTATGACAGCATGCCCGATGCCATTTTATAAATTCCGTTCTGTGTGTTATACAAAAAAATATTTAACCTTAACGTGGATTGAACCTTGTTTCGCTAACGCTAACGCGAACGTAAAATAACATGTTGAGGGATACAATGCTGATGGCGTTCCGTTCATGCGTTATACACAAATTATTGAACCCGGTTTCGCTACATAAATCCAATAATCCTGATACATCATGTTGAGGGATACGACAACTACAACATCCAATCATTCATATTTATTGGGCACGCTGCCCTACGAAGGGAGCACGCGAGCGCAGCGAGCTTGTCGACCGTAGTTGGGGCAGCGTGCCCAATAAATACCTACTGAGATTTAATTATATTATTCAGTCGCTGTCAACATTGCCTATCTGCCTCCGTCTACCTAAAATTGATATGTCTTCAGTGGTCATCTAGAACGTTGTCAGAGTGGTCGAGTGTGATAACGGTCTTATCTGAGGCCCAACAAAATCCCACTAATTCCCACTATTCCCACAATCTTATAAATGTGAAAGTTCGGATGTTTAGATGTTTGGATGTTTGTTACGGCTAAACAGATTATGATGAAACTTGGTATGTAATGAGTTTATAGCCTGGATAAACATATAGGATAATTTGTATCCCTTAATCGTCCCTCAAATTTATAAATTCGGGGTCGGAATTAGAATCTATGAACCAGCTTCGCGGTAGCCCCTCAGAGTCCTGTAGATATTTACAATGCCCGCTGACGTACGAACATTCGTCTCAGATGAACCAGTGTAAGTCTGAGCTCCAAATATGCACATAGTTGTCACGAATCATACGGTCAAGATAAAATAAGGAAAAGCATCGTGAGACGAGTCTAGACGGTTGTGTATATCAAGATATTTGACGTTTGGCGTGTCAGAGACGTGCCATTACACCAATTCATTGCATTACACAGATGACATTCGGCAAAGTCGAATCGAAACTAATGAAGATTATTTCGTACTTGCACAATTTAATAATTTGAGTCTTATAGTAGCTACGATAAAGTACGTATTTGCATGTAAAGTTTTTATTTTTTTCATCGTAGTTACAAACTGAGTAATGTCGCTACCAATTGATTCATCATCATCATCATCATCATCATTTCAGCCGAAAGACGTCCACTGCTGAACATAGGCCTCCCCCAAGGCTCGCCATTTAGACCGGTCCTGTGCCGTTCGTTTCCACCGGATTCCCGCGACCTTCACCAGGTCATCACCAATTGATTATGATGAGAATATTTTTTTTGAACTTAACTGTGGCTTTATAGGCCGTGACCAATAAAGTAATAGGAGTACGCGCTTGGAGAGTGGCCTGGGGACAATCCAGGGGAAACCTCCGACACGACCATGCGGGCGGTTTAAACACTGGAATACTCTAAGAGTGTGCGCTCCAGTGAGATTGGTTGAGCGGCTTCAACCAAATCTGAGGAGTATGTAGGTGGAATCGAACTACTGGGAGTTTTGTCGCTGGTTCACTGAACCTAGCCTAGCTGAGAAGAGTCCAGCAAGGAACTTAGCTAGGCCCGACTCTATCCGGTATGTAGCGGTATCGGGACGAATAGGGATTATATGTGTCCGTGTTGTCGCGATCGTGCGGTGGTCGTCCTCGCCGGCGTGGTAATTTTGTGTCTGTCCTAAGGACCCATAGAAACTATTACAAATCTTTTTGGTTACTTTAGGTAAGTTTATCCAAAATACTAATTTAATGTGGGTAACATGAAAACAGTGATTACCTAGCTGATAAATTATAAACAATCAAATCACTGGGAGGTACAAGTAGTAGGTATATGAACAGGTTTTGTCCTATGGTCGTCCAGTGTCCACCTAAATTCGGTCTTCAGCTGTCCGCCGGTTTTATCAGGCTTTGTTTCGAATCTCTTGGAATTAGGAGGTAAATGGGAGATATTGAGGGGAATTTCAATTTTTAGGTTCTTAGAAAAGAAAATAAAAGTCATTCGTCCTAGCTTGATATTGTAGAAAGTGGCTACTTACAAGGAGAAAAGTAACTTCAGGCAGCATTCTACCTCTCAGTCTTCGGGCTTACAATTTTTTTTAAATATAATTGTAAAACGATAATGTGCGCTGTTAAGTATCTGCACTTAAGAATATTAGTATTATTTTAAGGTTGTACACTGTTTTATAGACCACATTTTTAAAGAATTTCGTTTCGCAGAAAATGTTTCTCATATTATCATTTCACAGAATAATCATTACGCCGAACATTTACTTTGTAGAAACTCACATTAATGATTTTTGATATCAATATTTTTTAATATTTCGATTTTCATATCATAGAACTACAAATCAAATATTATTTTTTCTTATATTATTTAGTTTTCGTAAACATTATTACCAAGACAATAGTTTTATAGAATTTTGTTTCTCATAAAATAAATATCATATTATCATTTCATAGAATAATCAGTTCGTAAAATAATCACTTTGAAAATATTTTTTATAGTAGATTTTTATTATAAAGAAAATTTCATGTTTCTATATTCATTAAGATATAATTACAAATCCATATATTCTTTTTTTTCTTTTTTCTTTTATGTTATTTAGTTAATATAAAACTTATTACTCAGAAAAACATGTTATTGAGTTGCAGTTTCTAAACATTCCAATTCATACCTTTGACAAAATGCATACCCTCCTATAAAATTACAACACTGCGTTCACAACAACAATGCGGTTAAAAATTCTAGTAAAACTGAACTGTCTTAATCTTCTAACCTATCCGCCTTAGAGTCGATTTTGCCCTAACAGGTATTTCTGGGTTTTTATAAAAAAATAACCTCTATTATATATAGATATTATAATAGGTATTATATTTTAATATGTACACACAAAAAAAACACCGAACAAACAATGTTCTTTAAAACAGAATTCTACTGTTTGATAAGTTTATTAATTTTTTTTTTTAATTAATTGAATTATGTTTCAGCAAAATATGTTTCTGTGAAGTGAATAAGCGGTGATACAATCATATTCAAAATAGAAATACAAGAACCAAATATTATTTAATATAAGTTTCTGTAAAATGAAATTCTATGAACTTTCTGTCTGCGAAACAATGAAACACCAAACATAATTCTACTGGTTGATAAGTTTGTTAAATAAAAAACTGATATTACAAAATTCATTGACTTGTATTTCTGTGAAATATGTTTCATTCAAGTAAATAGTTATTGAAACAATAATAGTCGAAATAAAAATACAAGAACCAAATATTATTTGAAACATTTTCTGCGAAACAAAATTATATGAAATTTCTGTCTGCAAAACAAGGGGACACCTTATTTTAAGCATTAACATCTGCTAACGAAAATTATAAATTGAAGTTAAGGAATGCGTACGCCTCCCCAGGCTTTGTAAGAGAGAAGTGGTTGAAAGACTTGGTAACCGAGTGTGATAATTTGTTGTTAGACAGCTCAGTTGAAGCGATTGGCTGCGTATGTCAGGATGTCACAGGTTCGATTGTACGTTTTGGAGGTAGCACTTTCACTAGAAAAATACCTACGATAAAGGGAGAATTTCTTACGGATATCAAAATAGGGTGCTTAAAATTTTTGTAAACATGTTTGTCTTAGTAAAGTACAAGTACCTATAAAAATATTTTCTTAATAAACTAGAAGTGTTCAATTAATTTTCCTACCGAGGGATAATGCGTAGAGGTTTTCACTGCAAGTAGAGCGTATCATGTTGTTGCAGGACATTAAAAATCTTGGGTTACAATGAAGGACTCCTACCACTTTGCATTTCGAGTTAATAAACTAGAAGTGTTCAATTAATTTTCCTACCGAGGGATAATGCGTAGAGGTTTTCACTGCAAGTAGAGCGTATCATATTGTTGCAGGACACTAAAAATCTTGGGTTACAATGAAGGACTCCTACCACTTTGCATTTCGAGGAACATCAAAATTTTTGTTCAATTCAAGCATAATATGTCTTCTCCTGTAGTCGCTACATCGAGCATGTCAGTATTAAGGCTCGGAAAGTAGGGAATTGGGTAATGTCATCGAACAAGAACGTATGTGTAGACGTACGCAACATCAAACCGTGACACCACTATGCTACATGGATGTGATGAGTTAGTTTCTTAGCAGTCATTAGTGTTTTGTTACGTAGCATAAGAAATCATCAAAAATAAATCATACGCATAGAAGCTAAATGGGATCAAGTCGACGGCGTTCTCCGGCCTGGAATGAAATATGTATTTAACGTCTGACTTACTTAGTCAGTACCTATTATCAACATGATACGAACCTATATAGGTATTGATAAATTATACCCATTTTGTTTAATTATCCGCCTATTACATCCTACTTCAGGACACACGCTTCCTTTCATGGACAAGAGGGCCCATTTCACTTGCTAATGTATTTATATAAATTAAAAACTTGGTAAAGTTGTAACTTTAAGACGTAAAAACGTTGGAGTAAATTTTGAATGAGTCACTCAAAGTTAAGTAGTTTATAACCTAACCAGCATTTATCTACCAAGGGCAAGGAATAGTCAGTAGAAGTTCACGCGAACGAAGTCGCGGGAAAAAGCTAGTACTATAATAAATATAATAATATTTTTATGATATATGAGTATGAGTATACCGAATATGCTAACATTTCGTACAGCTTTTTTAAGCTTTCATTTAAAAGAAAATCTTAATATATTTTTTTAAATGAATATTCATGTTAATATTATGCTTTATTTCACCACATCTACAGAACTATGACGATATCATATTCTGTGAAAGTTAAAATTATCACTAATTTGAAAAATTCAAGTAATAAATAATAAATGTTTTAAGTGTAATAAAATTTTAATTCATTTTAGAATTCTTAAGAGTACGTTTCAACAACAACCATAAAACCTACTTGTCTGGGCTTATAGCAATATTTTACAATGAGCGCTAGAATAAATGTACATTTTCCCACATAAATTCAATTCAGACTATTGTATATAGTATGAAATAAATGTTCAATTTGAAAACAAATCAGATTATACTCGTACAATCATAAATATGTTACATTATGGACCTTGTTTCAATGGAATAAGGTGACAAAATGTATACATATAGCTGCCCTTGACTATACAGTATGACATGTGAAAGGGAAATGTTGTCATAGTGAAATAAAAAAGAGGAAACAATGCTTAACCTAATATTCCTAATAGAACTCGAAAACAAATCCCCTATAGTTTCCAAACACCCCGTTCCGTATCGAAGAGATTACTGCGTCCGTATCCACTCCACAGCTATTTAGTTTTCTTTAGCTGGCTACTTCAAAAAACTCGTTTGAAAAGTTTTCCTTGAATCCCACTGTTGGCATTACACATTTCACAGAGGCTCAATACGGTCCAATAAAAGCGAAAAAGAGCAGCAACTGCATTTTGTGTGGGCTCAGTGAGAGCGGTTAAATTTTTGAACTTCTTAATATTTTCTTGACATTTATTACCATAAATTCAATTATAGTTATTTTGCATCGCATTTAAATTAATATCAATAATCAGTATAAGTGTGGTTTGCACCAAGTTACGATTATAGACCGATCAACGTGAAGGCAAGGCCAATTCAGAGATTTGACGAAGATACTGAAGTTAGAGCTTCAAGTGTGAAGAAATAGAAATGTAAAATTATACTACACAAAAAATACTGTAGACTGAAAAAAAAAACAAAAAACACAATAACCGAACCAAATATTGAAAAATGTAATAGCAACTCTGTCAAAAGTCCTAAATATCATCGTCGAAATTAACTTAAATGCTACCAATTTCGTAATTTGTCAACAACAGTAGTATATATTTTTAACAAAAAGGATAGTTTTTTTATTGTTCTAACACAATAACCGATTAGATTTTTCATAAGTGATCCAGTATTCCAAAATTCAATTAAAATGAACTAAATATTTTCGAAACTACGCGCAGAGCTTTCGTACAAAGCGGCATGGTTAATTGCAAACTAATGCGTGTTAGAGCGAGACATTTACAGTGGAATGGGCTCGCTTTAAATATGGCACCGGCAGCTGTCATCGCATAGAGACTCTGCAATCTTGCCATAGTTTTTCAACGAACACCGCTTACGATTATGATTTGTTGCAACCCGCTCTAAGACGGTAAAGTTGCTGTATATTTGTAATTATTCCTACATGCAGGAAATATTAAGTCATTACCTAATGTCTAGAGTCTCATTAGGTAATCTGCGTTTCGAAGGTCTACAATTCCAAGAAACAATGTAAAATTGACAATTTTGCTTGCCAACATGTAAATTTTCCAAAAACTGTAAAATTTCCAAAAACTGTAACATGTAAATTACAGGAGACGCAAGACGGTTACCGGAGTAGAGGCAGACCGAAAAGGAGATGGCGGGACGACCTAGACGTGTTCTGCTTATATTGGCGGGAGGACGCAAGAAATAGGTCCAAGTGGGGGAAAAGAGGGGAGGACTTTGTCCGGCAGTGGAAACCTTAAACGTACATTTTTGTAACCTAGTCAAATTGACAATTTTGCGAAACACGCATTATATTTGTGGAGGTATTTACAAGTAAAAAATTTATACTTTATTAATTATATTAATTTTATTTATTTATTTATTATATTAATTTCATCATCCTGATTTGAGGCGTGCTGAATCTCTTGCTGTCTTCAAAAAACAGCTTAAAGATCACTATTTGTCTCTCTCATCACACACTTAGCTCCTTTAGACTATGTGGCTGACTATATATTTGTATATGTTTATGTACGTATATTTTTATACTATATTTATATATGTTTATTATCCTTAATTAAATGTTATTGTTGTAATTATTTTTTTATATGTATTAACTCTGCACCGCCTGCTATGAATCGTTATTATTAGATTTAATTTCCGCTACCCTAAGGTTGTCTGGAAGAAATCGCTCTGTAGCGATAAGACCGCCTGTTGTTTGCCTCTACTCATTGTGTTTTTATATTGTACTATAGTTATGATTAGATTTCATTTCCGCTACCCTAAGGTTGTCTGGAAGAAATCGCTCTTTAGCGATAAGACCGCCTGTTGTTTGCCTCTACTCATTGTGTTTTTGTACTGTACTATGTCCTTTAATAGAGGTGTGCAATAAAGAGTATTTGTATTGTATTGTGTATTATTTACTGACACATTGTATCATGTTTTTTTTGTTAAGGGAATATCTTTGCTACCCGGAATATTTTTCATGAACAATAACCTAATTAGTCCGACCGTTTTCTAGTAATGAACTAATAAACAAAAAAAAACATTTCATTATACAACGCCATTATAGTTTTGCCTATTTTAATCGGTTTTCCGCTAGCAGCGGGATCAAATCACTGCTTCGAGAGGGGAAAACGGAGCTAAGAAGAGTAGTCCTGGAGCGCCAGTGGAACTTTGTACTAAAGGTGACATATGCACCTTAATAGCGGGGAAAAGTTTATTGTGGTTGCCATTTCCAGATTACATTTCAAGAACAAATCGTAACAAATGACTAGCGGTTTCGTATCACTCCTGTGTTTTGTTTCTTGCGATGCGATGGTTTTTAGGTCATTCTACTTTATCATGATCATTTTTCCATTGCAAAAAAGCATGATACGTATTGAATTAATGTACAGAAATTGCATTCTAAATATTAACTGAATTTAATAAAAGGAATTTATTTGTAAAATACTTATATATTTTTTATCGCTTTAAAAAGCTGGTAACCGAGTTGTGATTAGCATATTTTTAAATATAAATTGAATAGACTATAGAACCACTGAGTTAATCGATTAATGAACAGTTAGACAAAAACTATCGAAACTGATACTCTAGTTAAGCCTCTTTCTCAATCCCAATACAGAAATATGAAATGAGAGGGAAGTATTCCAAAATGTGCATTCTAAGTGGCGTGAATATGTACTTACATGAAAAATAAAAATGACCCTTTTAAGAGACAGTTCGCTTCAACAACAGACTTTATGAAAGTTCACTCGGTTCACGTCTTACGGGAAATCCTAATAGATGTCTCACGACATTCCCCACATGTAACGAACTGCATCGAGCATTTTCTCTTTAAATCCACAATTTTTCTACATTTGTACTTTTTTTTTAGATTCGTGTGTTGCTTGAACAATGCAGTGGTAGACTAGTTACTTTTAAAACAAATTTTGCGTTTGATCATATACTATTCATAGTTGGTGAATAGATCAATTTTGGAACTTATTTATACCTAATAAGACTCTTATTTTATATTCAAATAAATAAAGACTTAAGCACGTGTTTATACCAACGGGAATAAGTATGAATATTAGACCCCCTCAACGATGCACACAATATTTTCATTGAATACTGGGCTATGTCTCTCATGTATGGAATATATAAATATTTTTTGAATTGGGCACAGTTATTATAAGACGCCTTATTCTAATATTAATTATTGATTTAAATTATTTTGCACTTCTACAATATATTACAGTTTCAGTCAAAATCCAGAGGCAAATTAATAATACCATCAAGTAGTATACTTCTGTGACTGTGTCCATTTGAAAATGAATAAAAAAAATAACCCACTCTATGAATACACGCATCATTTTCAGTATTCATAACGCCTTTGCACATGCGTGGCTCTGCTATGGAATAATTTTGTGAGGAATAGTACAAATGTAGATGACATATTGATATTGCAAAAAAATGCATACGTATACTTGCACACATAAAACAAACCGATAGCTGTAGGCCACACTTCAAAAACCTTCCAATTCTCACCGTACCATGTATATACATATTTGAGGCATGTGAATTTGTAAAGTCACACCCCGATTTTTATAGTAGACTTGGAGACTTGCCCCGTCGTTTCGAATCGCGTTTTACCTACTCCAAATGACATCTAAATTAGCTATACATATAAATGGTCCGTATGAAAAGCATACTACACAATAGATGAATACTTAAATAAAATTCTAACAGTCGTAGTCGGTAGAATAACCATAAAAGCCTACAAGTGTCCGCCTCACTCTCTCCAGAGCTATCTTATATAAATGTCTAAATTGAAATAAATTCTAAATTACTGTAGTGAATTTATTATCTACTACTTAAAGTTAATCAACTTTAGTGCTCTGATAGGGTTTGTGTTGTAACATGCCAACTTATTTGTAGGAACTTTTGTACACACAAAGCAATGAAATAAATGAAATGTTTTGCTTACATTGAGGGCAACTGAGGTATAATAAGTTCAATCTACCTGTCAACCCCCGCAATGTAGCTTAACCTCCATACAACTCTTGTATTAATGGAGATATCGACGCTGGAAAGGCAAAATGGGATAACCGACATTTTTGGCGATATTGAGTTATACACACCGTTGAAATCGGCGGAATCTTGCCTTTCCAGCGTCGCTATGCATCCTCTTTAAGATGTGATATAATAAGTTTGCATTGCACAACAGTCTAGGGCGCGCCGAGTTAGGTTCGGCCTGTGAAGATTTTCATAGTGGTCGTTCTGGCTCGCGGGCTGAGCTGACCATAAGAAAATATAAATAAATTTCGTAGTGTGGGCATTTCGGCCAGCGGGCTGGCTGAGGTACTGGCTGAGTTGACCAATGAATCGTATAAAGGGCAGAATGTATGCAAAATATTGCGACGTCTGCAATGTCAACGTTATAACATAAGTACACTATTAATTCGCGATCAGTTACCTGTCATGATGCTTTTAAATTAATATTTAACCCTTTTCCAGGCTGAACCAATCTAGATGGCTTAAAATAAACAAAATAAATATATTAATATAAAAATAGTTACGTTTTGGTGATTCATTTCAAGACGAGTCACTTTTTAAGGAAATCCATTCTAATTTTAACTTTAAACCCCAGAACTAAGATTAATTAAATAACTGTGCAAGTATTGACATATTCGAAATGAAAACATATTAACTAACAAAAATAAGTCTAATTACGACTAAATTAAAACCTAAATATAAAACTAAATTAAATCTAAAAATGGCCCCCGCGGCATGGTGCCGAAGATACTGGCAGCATTTCGTCTTAGAATAGCCAAACTTATTCGTTGGCCGAGGTAGCTGCCAGCTCTTCGGTCACCTGTGGCATCAATAAGTCTCTTCGATAGTCCCTTGAAGAGGCTTAGAGCGCCAGGACGCCACGGACCGAGTGTCTCGACGCCGAAAAGCGTGAACAAGTATTCGGCGCCGAGACCGCTATATTTGCCGATTTTAGCATGTTCGGCCGCCTCTGCTGCGGCCGCCGCCCTCATGGAAGTTCGGTGGAGATGCGACCGGGCTAGTGTATCTACACATGTAGGATCCCACAACAGCACCCGTTCCATACTCCACGGAATCAAGGACATCCCGTCCGGTCTCTTGCCATCGTTTCTCGTCAAGGTTCTAAAATGGCAGGCACGTTCGCCGATGCAAGAGACCGGCGGATGATATCGTTGAGGGCAGCATGTCTGGAGAAGCGGAACTAAGATTGAGATTATATTGACACGTATGTAATCGATAAATCGAAAAAGGGTTAATTTCCGCTAAAAACCGACCATAACTTGAAAAAGTTTCGTATATAGCATAACTTGCAGCGCCCTGCGGTGTTACACGCGGATAAAAGCTAGCCTATGTGTTAATCCAGGGTATAAGCTACCGCCATTCCAAATTTCAACCAAATCCGTTAAGCCGTTTTTCAGATTAATAGGAACGTATATCCATCCACGCAGGCAGGACCACTAATTGGTAAACGAAATAAAGGAAGACCAAAAGAAAGGTAGGCGGATGAGTTACATAGAGCGGCTGGAAAGGAATGGTTTAGACAGGCAAAAGATAGAGAGACAGGGGGGAGGGGGATATGGAGGAGGCCTTTATTCGTAGAGAGGTCCTTAATAATTTGATAAATCATTAACTATTATTATTATTTTTAAATACGTAATTGAATGTTTGCACACTATGATTAATAATAATAATAATATTCTTTATTGCACCACTAATACAGGAGTACATTTATAGATTAATATTATAATAATGTAAAATACTATGCATGGAGTCAATCTTATAGTGAAAATGATATTGTACAATATTTTATTAAGAAATAAAGAGGCCAGGTTATTATTATTACGTCAATCCATACATCTGCACAAACTTTCACGTTTATAATATTCGTATGAAAAGTGCAGCGATGTGTTTCTTATTAAGTATTTATTTAAGCTGTCTGTTATCTTGCCTGCTTTGTCTATCACCTCGAAGAGTAAAACGCTGGCATGAGAACTAGTCTATGCATTGTAATTGCGAGAACGTGTAACGGTTAATGCATCCTAACGGACAAAAGTCGGATATTTATTGCACATATTTATTTCTTTAGCTCCGGGCAGACGGTAATTAATTTTAAACCATTTTGGCGCTTTGTTAAGATCCTCCATGGAGAGTGTTCAACTCGAAACATTGCGGTTTTATGGTCATCGAAGACAGCTCTTAGAAAATGACGGGGTAATGAAAAGTTAACATTACTTTCATATTTCTTGATATTTTGTGGTTTTTTTTAAACAAAAGTATCAAAATTTTTACTAACTCTGTACACACTTGCTTATATCTTTTGCTGCCAATCTCAGTCTAATACCGAACTTTTCAGTTCTATATTAGGTATATTCTATAGGGTACTTAAAAGCTACCAATATTAGAGGTAGAACTTCAAAGCAAGTTATTGGATTAAGGCTCTTAGATTTTTGATATTCTTTAGCAAGATACCACGAAAAACATCTCAGTGAAAGATATTTCTATTATGAGCTCTGTTAGGTATGTACAAGCATTATTCGTGAATGATTACTAAAAAAAATTGAATATGAAATATGTGTCCTCAATAGCTGGTAACGCCACGTAACGCTTTACTCGCCATCTGACAAAAGCTTCGATACTAGTAGCCCCTTAATCACCAATCAGTAACCAATTTCCGTAAAGGATGAAATGATCTGACGGTTCGCACCCGCATTGACCGCTTTTGAAATATTGATGATAGAATTCCCCCGGGGACCGATTATTTCGAGCCAAATCTCAACGCATTACTCTAAACGAAGGTGCACATAAAAAAATATGTTTCGAATGACCTGGAGCGGTATTTCCTTTGTTTTAGTGATTGTTTAGATCACGACATCATAAAGGCAAAATTAAAAATTTTGAAAATACCCCCGACGGATGTTCTCAAATGAAAAATAATTAAAAAAATAATAAGCCCAGAAAGTTGTTAAAATAATTAAATAATGCATTTGAAAATCCCCCCACTCTATAGGAAATAATTACATATAGATAAAAACATTTTTTTTCTAAACGGTTAACTGGTTGCGAGGTCTATTTACAAGCCCAGAAAAATCCGTCGGGGGCTGCCATTGCCTGCCCTGAAATGAAGTAATAGTTTATGCAGTTAGTTTAAGTTATCTCGAATTTCATTATTATTACTATTTTGATTAACGATCTTATATTAATTGACGATCTTTTTGTGAATTTATTATACTCTCTTTTTACCCACGACGGAACGGAGAAGGTATATATGCGTTTAGGGTGAGAGGTTGTTTGTTTGTTTGTTTGTTTGTTTGTATGTTTGTTTGTGTGTGCACATCAATATCTTCGAAACGGCTTGACCGATTTAGAAACGGTTTTCTGCAATAGGTTTGTAGTTTAGTCGGGCAGAAACTTAGCTAGGAGTTACGATGATAACTCGCCAGGGGGCGCTGCAGTAAACATTTTTCACTTGCTTAAGGGCGTGTGAGTGCATTTTCTCCGGAACTGCTGGGCCAGCATTTACGATTTCCATAGAATGTGGTGTGGAGTACATGCACTTTAACTCTGAGGATCTGATGATGGAGCAGAAAAGCATAGTAGGGTACTGTGCAGAGGTCGATAATATTTTTGTTTGTTTTTGGTCCCTTTTGTTTGTGTTGCATGAACAGACGTCGTACATAACTTTCTGAGGGTCTGATGATGGAGTAAAACCATGCCATAGAGAACTTTGCGATGGCATGTAGTAACTTATTCGTGTTTGGGCTCTTTAGATTGTGTTTGCTGAGTAGCTTCTATACATGATCTGCTGAGGATCTGATGATGGATCAGAACAGTATTTTAATTCAAGGCATGTTTCAAAGATATTTAGTTAGTAATAATATGTCATTAGACTCTTTTGATAGTACCTATCTGTTGAGACGTCTCTGTGCAGGAACTTGAGAAGGCCTGATGATGAAGCACAACAACAGCATAGGGAATTTTGCGAAGGCATATAGGTGGATTACCGTATGTCGACTATTTTAATACTGTTTGCTGCGTAGCTTCTGTGTGTCTCTTCTGTGTTCTCCATTTTAAACCTTCGGGTACGGAACCCTAAAAAGTAACCAGATACTTACATCGTGTGCTTTGCGATGTTGTAATGTTTTGGATACTACCGATGCTAACTAGGTTACTAAGGCTCGTGAAAAGATCTCTGGCGACTCGTATGAAGTATTTTCCGCAATTGTATTAAATGTCCGAAAAATATCGCGCTCGCTGCGCTCGCGATTTCATCTAGTTGTGATATGACTTTATAACCGGAGACCGAAAAGTATGAAGTATTTTCTACACTGCATCATAAGGCACTTGTCCCACCGCCGGCGAGTAGCGAGTAATCTCATAGTAATTCCACTCGCTTGAGCGAGAAAACGAGTAGGATTACTATGAGATTACTCGCAGCTCGGCGGCGGTGGGACAAGTGCCTAATGTTTGAAAAATTTCGCGCTCGCTACGCTCGCGTTTCCATCTACATGTGCTATTACTTTATGACCCGTCCTAGTGACTACTTTAAATATATATATATATATATAACTAAGAAGCGAAATACACGAGGTCAGAAGCTGTTCCGCGAAAGGCCGAAGGTCCGAAGCTACTCCTTGGAGCACATTTGCTATACGAGCACGAGGACCGAAGGCCCGAGGGGCGAGCCCTAGTCGACAATTTCGAGCCTCAAGCGTCTTACAAATGAACCTGAGACCCGAGGCATGCGAGGTCAGAAGCCGTTCCGCGTAGAGCCGAAAGCCCGAAGCTTCTCTTCGGAGCACGCGCGCTCGCCCTCGATGCGAGCCCGAGGGCCGAAGGCCCGAAAGATGAGCCCAAATCGGCAATTTCTAGCTTCGAATGTCTTACAAGCAAACCTCAGGGCCGAAAGCCCGAAGGTGAGGGGCGAAGTTTCAGCCCGATATTTTTCGGACATTTAATACAATTGCGGAAAATACTTCATACGAGTCGCCAGAGATCTTTTCACGAGCCTTAGTAACCTAGTTAGCATCGGTAGTATCCAAAACATTACAACATCGCAAAGCACACGATGTAAGTATCTGGTTACTTTTTAGGGTTCCGTACCCGAAGGTTCCAAATGGAGAACACAGAAGAGACACACAGAAGCTACGCAGCAAACAGTATTAAAATAGTCGACATACGGTAATCCACCTATATGCCCTCGCAAAATTCCCTATGCTGTTGTTGTGCTTCATCATCAGGCCTTCTCAAGTTCCTGCACAGAGACGTCTCAACAGATAGGTACTATCAAAAGAGTCTAATGACATATTATTACTAACTAAATATCTTTAAAACATGCCTTAAAATACTGTTCTGATCCATTATCAGATCCTCAGCATATCATGTATAGAAGCTACTCAGCAAGCACACTCTAAAGAGCCCAAACACGAATAAGTTACTACATGCCATCACAAAGTTCTCTATAGCATGGTTTTACTCCATCGTCAGACCCTCAGAAGGTTATGTACGACGTCTGTTCATGCAACACAAACAAAAGGGACCAAAAACAAACAAAAATATTATCGACCTCTGCACAGTACCCTAATATGCTTTTCTGCTCCATCATCAGATCCTCAGAGTTAAAGTGCATGTACTCCATACCACATTTTATGGAAATCGTAAATGCTGGCCCAGCAGTTCCGGAGAAAATGCACTCACACGCACTTTAGCAAGTGAAAAATGTTTACTGCAGCGCCCCCTGGCGAGTTATCATCGTAACTCTTACCTAAATTTCTGCCCGACTAAACTACAAACCTATTGCAGAAAACCGTTTCTAAATCGGTCAAGCCGTTTCGAAGATATTGATGTGCACACACATACAAACAAACAAACAAACAAACAAACAAACGAACAACCTTTCACCCTAAACGCATATACCTTCTCCGTTCCGTCGTGTGTAATAAAGCGATGAGTATATATATTATTATGGCAAATATTGTACAGCGCAAATTACCCGAGCCGAGCTGGTTTGCGTAACTGAGGTGGACATTTTTTTACTTTTTATATGTTAAGTTAAAATATGGAAAATTGGCATTAAAGGCCTTCATATATGAACCTAAAAGTTGGTAAGATAAACGAGTTTTTACGATTACAGAAATCAAAGACATTTACGGAAATCAATATTCATAAAATTTGTCATTGAATTCAATAACATAGCCACTGAAATCATCACCATTTGATCAGAGCAGATCAACAAAATCGACACCAATGACTGGATCGGTGATGTTAAAGGTCACACTAGTTAAAGAACGACACTGGGTGACTTTGATACTGCGCTACTGGTTCTCACGACATTGAAAACTTCTGGCTGAGAAATGAGACGATGGTGAATCCTTATTCGAAGAATCCATGCGAAAGATTAACTTTTCTTTGTAAGACTTCTATCTTGTCTTAGTCCTTCACCTATCTCTGGACGGCTCCTTTTTATCTTGCTGCAATTTTCAGCGGAATTTGATGACGATGAGTAATTAAGGTCATCCTTATCAGGCAGGGAATTAAAAGACTGTTTAGTGGATATTTTGATAACATAATTCTTCTCTTCTGTCCCTGTACCTTCCGTACTGCTTTCCGGGAGTGGATAAGGAGTCTGTACTGTACGTGCATTACTTTTTTTGTAGTTTCTAGAGATTCTTTTAATTTATTGCAAACAGTGCATATGATGAGCATATAAACAATATTTGTTTCTGAGTGCCTGTATCTCATTAATTGCCCATAAGACACGGCGCGTTAATTTATTATGGAGCTAGTTCAATTTGCGTAAGATTGTCCCGAAATATTTATTGACTGAGTGAAAAAAAGGTCTCTGCTTCAGCTTCGAAAAAATGCTTTCGGATGTCCAGATGTCCGGATTTCCAGATTCCTTTTGTTCTCCTCTAAAGGCCGCATATCTCAACCGATTCAAGTGAAATTTTGTGAGCAGGTTCGACAACTATATAGAATTTTTTTCGAGTCACTTTATTGAAATTTCAAAAACAATTGTTTTTTCAATAATTTTGTATGTCTCAGCGGGCGGATATCGGTTTATTCTCCTCTACAGCTCACATTATTGTGAAATTTGTTGAGCAAGTTCGATAATTACATAGAATTTATTTTACCTATTTTAATTTTAATGCCGCTCTTTTTGCCACCCTGTGCAAGCAAAATCATTCAATATAAGTTAGAATGAATCAACACATTCAGTTTAAGTTAGAATGCGAACTATCAATAGGTAAATACGTGGATTATTTGTTGAACAAAGTTGATGTATGAAATTGTTACTATTATTTTTGGGGCACATGCTACAAACTGTATTAAATTTATATTTCAGACTGCATAACCTCGCCACCTCACCTGCCACCTACGTTAGCAAAATGTTTACAATATAAAGGATGTTTTGATCAAACTCGTGCAAATCGAAATTGCTTTAGCGCCGCCGTCTGACTAAAATCATCGAATGTAGTAACAGTTTGAAAAACGTCAAGTATTATTGTACATTATTTTGACATATGCGACCTTCTGATTCTCACTGTTTGGTCTTGCGTGAGTAATATTTACCGACAACTGTTTTGACTTTATACCAGTTGCAATAGTTTTTGATAAACTGCTTTTGACTTCCAGTGAATGTAAACTTTCTGGCCAAGCGTTGGGAATTAGTTTCGCTATAATATTCGCCGTGTATATGAATGTTAATTGATATACGGAGATTTATCTCGACGATTTTGTTAGTTTCCTCTACATTCATTAAGAACTTGGTATTTGAAGTGATGGAAAAAATTACTGTATAGACAATGAAAGGTTTATTTTCCAGTATTACTGAATGTCTCAAATTTTAGTGGAATAAAATCACGTAACGCAAACGCACGCGTCCATGTTAAATTCATCAATGCCCAGATTGAATAATCGCACCGGTCACCTGCCAATTACCCCGACGGTACGGGCGCAATTTATTGTGAGACCCCCCACGGGGTGGATTGTTGAGCGGTGGATAATTTTGCCACTGATCATTGCCTTTATTATTTAGTAGATCCTAAGCTAATTTAACACCGATTGTTTTGGTAACATTCGGAGATACGAAGTAGTTCGTTTTGTCCAACGTTTTGTACGATTCAACTTTTGTCACATTCAAGGGGTTTATTCTTTCTTTACGGATCGTTGTGTGTGGTAATTAATTCAATAATCCAGTGACCGGGGTATCCCCTTGTTTTGCAGACAAAAATCTCATAGAATTTTGTTTCGCAGAAAATGTTTCAAATAATTAGGGCTTGCATTTCGAAATGCCGAAATTCCGGAATCTCGGACGATTCTTCCGATATTACAATTCCGGAATTTGTACACTCGGATATCGGAGATATCGGAAATTCCGGAATTGGAGTTGATGAATTTCCAGATGGTTTTGTATGTTTATTCTTAAAGTTCCTAATGTAAAACTGAGAAATTGGTCGTCTATCACTAGACTTATAAACATTTGTGAATAGATTTCAAAATGTTATTGTTTATACATTTACTCCTCCTATCCGGATTTTGGATACGACGATCGTTGAAGCGATCCGCCGTTAGCTGCGTTTGTGTGCTTCTGCTCTCGTGTGGCTTACGTAGCCTTTCTTATCTACGAAGACTCATGCACGTGCACGCAGTGGGTACGTGAGCACTCCATTGACAATTGTAGCTGATCTGTTTCGCTGCTAGTGGTCGCGCTTTAAGCTCATCTCTTTCACCGTCTCGCTATGTACGTCGACATGAGTCATAGTTGTCAGTAGTTTTTTTCACAAGGGCGGTGGGTAGTTGGCTTCTCCCACAGAAAAGGGTGAATATCACAATTTTATGTGGCACTTAATAAATCAAATACTTTCATGATTAGGTAGTTGTTTACCTTGCTTCCGCTTACTCTTCGACCCTCTGCCATCCTTCATGTTATCCAAGTGAAAACCTAACATAGAGCAAGACTTGTGAAATTCAGTCACAAGCTGCTGAAAATGGTCTAGACATTCCGCAAGGAAGCAAAAGTCATCTGCGTACACCATGACACTTATGAGAGTATATGAAACATGTATGCGCGCTGTGAACCTGGCCAGGTTGTTGAGGTTGGCGTTAGTGCCATAACGATCGAGACTTCCTTTTGAGGAGGTTCATCTCCAACCGGCAGCATTATCCATTCCACCAAGGAAGACATTGATTACAGATTACAGAATTTCATTTTCGTGAAATCATCATATCAGCCGAAAGACGTCCCCTGCTGTACATAGGCCTCCCTAAAGAGGGCCACAACACAAAGAACAGTCCTACGTTACCCGCATCCATCGGACTTCCGTGAGCTTTCCCCACTCTCAAAGTCACTTTCTGAGCCTTCTTGTCAGGGTCCCAGGTTTCGATCGAATCAAAGGTGTTCTCATAGTCTAAAAACACGCAATAGAGGTGTAAATGGTACTCTTCAGTCTTCTGTAGAACTTATTTGTAAACATGGCTCGAAAGCGTGATGGTTCGTTAGTTGTTCAGTAGGGTGTTGTCACCATTCTTGAAGAACATTACCACCTCGCCTGTGTTTGTATGCCTTTGATGTAATGTGGTAAAGTGAAAAGTAAATTAAAAATGAGCATGTGGAAAGGCAAAGTACCAACATTCTCTATCATTGTTTACTTATTATTAAAAAACAGGCTATCCTGTGTGGAGATTGCCTATAAAACCGATAGTCATTTCTAGTAAATTTTTGTGACATCCATTTAGTTGAAAAAAGAAAATCCCAATTCCGGAATTGAAGGCCAATATCGAAAATAATTCCGCAATTCATAAACCGTCCGATATTGCATGCCCTCTACAAATAATATTTGATCCTTGTATTTTTATTTCGACTATTATTGTTTCAATGACTATTTACTTCAATGAAAAATATTTCACAGAAACACAATTCAATGAATTTTGTAATATCATTTTTTTATTTGACAAACTTATCAAACAGTAATATTATGTTTGGTGTTTCATTGTTACGCAGACAGAAAATTCATAGAATTTCGTTTTACAGAAACTTATATTAAATAATATTTGGTCCTTGTATTTTTATTTTTAACTAGCTTTTGCCCGCGACTTTGTTCGCGTGAACTTCTACTGACTATTCCTTGCCCTTGGTAGATAAATGCCGGTTAGGTTATAAACTACTTACTTAACTTTGAGTGACTCACACTCCAACGTTTTTACGTCTTAAAGTTACAACATTACAAAGTCTCTAATTTATATAGGTAACTATATTAGCAAGTGAAATGGGCCCTCTTGTCCATGAAAGGAAGCATGTGTGGCGGATAATGAAAAAAAAAGGGGGTTTTTTATCAATACCTATATTATAGGTACGTATGTATGTATGTTGGTAATAGGTACTGGCTAAGTAAGTCAGACGTTAAATACATATTTCATTCCAGGCCGGAGGACGCCGTCGACTCGATCCCATATAGTATTTATGCGTATGAATTATTTTTGATGATTTCTTATACTATGTAACAAAACACTAATGACTGCTAAGAAACTACCTCATCACATCCATGTAGCATAGTGGTGTCACGGTTTGATGTTGCGTACGTCTACACATACGTTCTTGTTCGATGACGTGACCCAATTCCCTACTTTCCGAGCCTTAGTACTGACATGCTCGATGTAGCGACTACAGGGGAAGACATATTATGCTTGAATAGAACAAAAATGTTGCTCGAAATGCAAAGTGTTAGGAGTCCTACATTATAACCCAAGATTATTAAAGTCCTGCAACAGTATGACACGCTCTACTTGCAGTGAAATCCTCTACGCATTATCCCTCGGTATAAAAATTAATTGAACACTTCTAGTCTTACTAAGAAAATGTTTTTATAGGTACTTTTAGTATACTAAGACAAACATGTTTACAAATATTTGAAGCACCCTATCAAAATATCAAGAAATTCTCCCTTTATCGTAGCTATTTTTCTAGTGAAAGTTCTACCTCCAAAACGTACAATCGAACCTGTGACATCCTGACATACGCTGCCAATCGTTTTAACTGAGCTGTCTGAACAATCGTAATCACACTCGGTTACCAAGTCCTTCAACCAGTTATCTCTTACAAAGTCTTACTGCTTAAAACAATAGTAATATTTTTAAGTATCTACGCACACATTATCATATTACAATTATATTTAAAAAAAATTGTGCTCGATGTAGCGACTACAGGGGAAGACATATTATGCTTGAATTGAACAAAAATTCTGATGTTTCTCGAAATACAAAGTGGTAGGAGTCCTTCATTATAACCCAAGATTTTTAATGTCCTGCAACAATACGACACGCTCTACTTGCAGTGAAAACCTCTACGCATTATCCCACGGTATGAAAATTAATTTAACACTTCTAGTCTTACTAAGAAAATGTTTTTTTGTAGGTACTTTTAGTTTACTAAGACTAACATTTGATTTGATTGTTTAAAACTAATCAGCTAGGTAATCACTGTTTTCATGTTACCTACATTAAATTAGTATTTTGGATAAATTGACCTATAGTAAACAAAAAGATTTGTAACAGTTTCTATGGACCCAAAATTACATCCACCGCACGATCGCGACAACACGGACACATATACATAATCCCTATTCGTCCCGATACCGCTGCATACCGGATAGCGTCAGTCTTATCCAGGTCGGGCTTAGCTGAGTTCCTTGCTGGACTCTTCTCAGCCATAGGCAAGTTTAGTGAACCAGCGACAGAACTCCCAGTAGTCCGATTCCACCCACACCTCACATATTTGGTTGAAGCCGCTCAACCAATCTCACTGGAGCGCACACTCTTAGAGTATTCCAGTTGCAGTGTTTAAACCGCCCGTGTGATCGTGTTGGAGGTTTCTCCTGGATTTTCCCCAGGCCACTCTCCAAACAAACGCGCATTCCTATCGCTTTATTGGGCTCGGCCTATAAAGCCAGAAAAAAAAACCTATTTTATATTTCTCAACCGTCCGTTTTTTTTTAAAGAATAAAGTGGAGTGGAAATTCTATATTTTTTATGTAGGCATAATATATATCAAAGCGCTGGTCAGTCAATGCTGACAACAATCGTCTACGTCCAATTTATTTAATCTCCAATTTTATAAACAGTAAAGTTATTTAGGCTCAATGGGTCAGTAAGTTTTGATTTAAAACGCAAGCGCTTTAGAGGGTGTAAGTCAGTACCTAAATAACGCAAATCTATTATGTTTTGCTTACGATTATGCATCTATGTAATTAATAAAACTTCAGGTACTGAAATGCGGTAAACTTTCACATTCACATGAGTCGCTTTGGTTTTGAGATAATTAAGCTCTGAGTCACACGTAATAATAGCTCATCGTAATCAATTGGTAGCGACATTACTTATTTTATAACTACGATGGTAAAAATAAAAACTTTACATGAAAATACCTATTTTGTCTTAGCAACTATAAGACTCAAATTATTGAATTGTGAAAGTAGTAAATAATCTACATTAACTTCGATTCGATTTTAACAAATGGCACGTCTTTGACATGCCAAACGTCAAATATCTTAAATTTACAACTATCTGGACTCGCCTCATGATATGTTTTATTGTATCTTGACCCTACGATTCGTGACAACTATGTAGATATTCGGAGCTCAGACTTACACTGGTTCATCTGAGACAAATTTTCGAAAGTCAGCGGGTATTGTAAATAGTCTACATGATTCTGGATATCTATGAAATTCAACTTCCACCCTAGAATTTATCTATTTGAGGGATGATGAAGAGATAAACAGTAACCTATATGTTAATCCAGGCTATAAACTCGTTGTGCACCAAGTTTCATCATAATCCGGTTAGCCGTTTTTGCGTGATTGAGTAACAAATATTCAAACATCACAACATCTGAACTTTCACATTTATAATTTTAGTGGGAATAGTGGGAATTTGTGGTATTTTGTAGGCGTTTAGATGACACCGTTATCACACCGTTATCGACCACTCTAACAACGAAGATATATCAATTATAGGTAGACGAAGTTCAAGGCACTGGTTTGACAATGTTGACGACAACTGACTAACATAATTAAATCTCTCATTTCAAACAGTTACAATGGGTTGAGGGATTTTTGGTTATTTGTCCCCTAAGCACTTTTTTACCCTTCATTTTTTCACATATTATCTGTTTATTGTACAATTTTTGAATGGGATTATTTTTATTTTGCTTCCAATTATATGCTTACCAATTTCCAAGCCTTTAAGTCATTAATTAAAAGACTTGTCATACAAAGTGTAACCCCTCTTTTTACCCCCTTCCATCCCCAATCTGTATGATTTTTATAGCCTATAACATGTCCGAAGTTCCATTAAACTTATTAGTGAAGGTTGTATCGAAAGCTATTGGCTAGTTTTCGCGTGATGGTGAGACAAATAAACAGACAGACAAACAGACACAAATTCTAAAAACTGCTGAAATGTGTTCTGTTATCGATTCTAAGACCCCTCAATCGATTTTTTTGCTAATATCTTCAATGTACAGATTTTCGAACCTCTACAGCTTTATTATATGTATAGATAAGATTGTATCACCGCTTATTCACTTCACAGAAACACATTTTGCTACACAAATCAAAAATAATATCTATATTATAATAGAGGATATTTTTTAAATAAAAGCCCAGAAAGACCTGTTGGGGCAAAATCGACTCTAACGCGGATAGTTTAGAAGATTAACACAGTTCAGTTTTATTCCAATAATTCAATTTCTGGATAATCTTGTTTATGCTGTACAATCCGATCAATATGATCATCTTTATCAGTGTACTTTCGTTTTTTAACATAACTAAATAGCATAAGGTCAAAGAATATATATGATTTGTAATATCGTAATAAATATCGGAACATAAAATTTTCTTTGTAATAAAAATCTACGATAAAATTTTCTACAAAGTAATTATTTTACGAATTGATTATTCTATGAAATGATAATGTGAGATTTATTTTATGAGAAACAAAATTCTGTAGAACTATTTAATTGTCCTGGTAATAATTTTTACGTAACCTAAATAATATAATAAAAAATAATATTTCATTTGTAGTTCTGTGATATGAATATCGAAATATTAAAAAATATTGATTTGAGTTTCTACAAAGTTAGTGTTCGGTGTAATGATTATTCTGTGAAATGATAATATGAGAAACATTCTTTGCGAAATGAAATTCTTTAAAAATGTTGTCTATAAAACAGTGTACAACCAGTGACGATCTACATCACCGTTACTTGACGATGTATCCATATAGTCAGCAACAAAGTAGTAACCGGTTAAATAAACTGAAGCTCTTATTACTACGATACTCCTTAAAAACGATTGGATTCGAGCAAAGATTCATTTAAATGAAAAAGGAAGTTCAGAAACTATTGATTGCTTTTTACAGACGGCGGGTGAATGAAATTTTTTTACCGTTTAAATAAGATTGAATAATTTTATTTACGAACGATCCCTTTGAGACAAATATTGGAAATCGAGATGATAATTTTGCATTTAATATTGTTGTCTGAATAAGAACCATGAAAATAATTGAGAAAAAACTATAAGCATTTCCTAATGATCATTGAGCATTTCATTGGCAGGTCATACTATCATATCTAGACTTCTTTGATGTTATATATATTTTGTACGTTTGCTTCGAAAAACATTACTCGTAACAAAATTTGCGAAGCTTTCACAAGTCGCATAATAGAAAGTGAAACGAACATGAGACCTTATAAATATCTATTCATATAAATCTATCAACATTCATCTGATTATACAGATAAATCACATTAAATGGTTAGTCAGGCTGGGAAAATAATAAGAAGTCGTTTTGTTTTTGAACCTGACTGTGGCTTCACGGAGAAAAAAATATTTTACAATATTACCAGATTGTATAGTAGTTATGATTCTGGTGTGGGACAAAAGATTTCAGCTATGGTTAACAGATCATTTTTTTATTACAACATGTCATATTTTTGTTAATACTAGAATATTCTAGTTAGAATATTTTAGTACACGAAAACTCTGATATCGTTTTGTTAACCATCTTATAGTTACAGAGTAAAATATGCATTTATCTTACAACACCTTTCAATAATTGCGATGTTTACAATATTTATTTATTCTGTTCACTATCATCTAGTTTAACACACCAATTATAAAATTATGTTTACAAAATCCTTGTGTAAGGTCCACCTCATTTAATTCATTTATAGGTACTAGATTTCCTAGTACCTTTTAGCGGATTTTTATTACCCATTACTTACTCGAAATTTCTTGTTTACTAGGAATATTTTTACTCATTACTAGATATGTTCGCTGTTGTCTAAGATGCTCTTTTTAATGATAACAATAAAGGGTAGCACCAGCAACAATAAAAAATGTCGACATTACAATATTATTGCACACTAAACAAAACGTTATTTACATGTAACGTAGAAATATTCTGTCCAATATTACCAATATTAATATTTAAAATATTACCAGATTGTATAGTAGTTATGATTTTGGTGTAGGAAAAAAGATTTCAGGTATGGTTAACAGATTTTTTTTATAACAACTAGTCATATATTTGTTAATATTAGAATATTCTAGTAACCGAAAAATCTGATATCGTTTTGGTAACCGTCTAATATTTACAGACTAAAATATGCATTTAGCATACAAAACTTCAATAATTGCAATGTTTACTATCCGTGTATATTAATCTAACAGAATAAGGTGTTTACCTTAGGTAAGTTTTCGCCGCAACAAAAGCCCCCTTTCTAATTTGCACTGTTTCTAACACGCTCTCGTTGCTGCGAAAACTCGCCAAAGATGTTTAACCTAATTCTGTTTAACTCGACAGTATATTATAGTTTCAGTCCACAATAATCTTTTAACGCAAATATAAAACCTGTTAAACTCTACAATATGTATAGTAAACAGAACATACAGTTTATTTCATGCTACAGTTATTATTTTTAACAATAATAAAAATTTTGTCCACATATAGTAAATACAAATTATTAATTATTTTAGTCCGCAGTAATGACATTTAACACTATAAAAAAATCTGGTATTGTCTATACTACACATAGTAAACTTAAAATTATTGATCGTTACAGAACGCAATAACTATATTTAACACAAATATAAAACCCGATATACTCAACAATATGCATAGTAAACAGAACATACTCTTTATAATAACATGTCACAACAATTATTTTTAACACAAACAAAAACCTGCTATCCTCCAATACTGAATATAGTAAACAAAAATTGTTGAATATTTCAGTCCGCTAAAATTATATTTAAAACTAACAAAACAATCTGGTGTTCATAATACTACACATGATATTGAACACTACCTGAATTTTCTGATAAACTCTACCCTGTCTGTCTAATGATGGCTACAGATAGGTTTTGTTTACTACACAAAATTTGTTTTGTATGATACTAGGTAACTGGGTAACAGGAACTAGAAAAGATGTTGTAAAGAACTAGAATTTTCTATTAATGTGTAAACAAAGTATAGTTGTCACATATCTCTCTATCTATCTATCTATCTATACATATAATAAAGCTGTAGAGGTTCGAAAATCTGTACATTGAACATATTAGCAAAAAAATCGATGGAGGGGTCTTAGAATCGATAACAGAACACATTTCAACGGTTTTTAGAATTTGTGTCTGTTTGTCTGTCTGTTTATTTGTCTCACCATCACGTGAAAACTAGCCAATAGATTTCAATACAACCTTCACTAATAAGTTTAATTGATCTTCGGCCAGGTTATAGGCTATAAAAATCATACAGATTGGGGATGGAAAGAGGGGTTGAACTTTGTATGACAAGTCCTTCAATTAATAACTTAAAGGCTTGAAAATTGGTAAGCATACAATTGGAAACAAAATAAAAAGAATCCCATTCTAAAATTGTACAATAAACAGATAATATGTGAAAAAACGGAGGGTAAAAAAGTGCTCAGGGGACTAACGACAAATAACCAAAAATCCCTCAGCCCATTGTAAATGAGAGATTTAATTATGTTAGTCAGTCGTTGTCAACATTGTCAAACCAGTGTCTTGAACTTCGTCTACCTATATCTGATATATCTTCGTTGTAAGAGTGGTCGAGTGCGATAACGGTGTCATCTGAGGACCTACAAAATACCCCTAATTCCCACTATTCCCACTAATATTATAAATGTGAAAGTTCGGATGTTTAGATGTCTATATATTTGTTACTCAATCACGCAAAAATGGCTGACCGGATTATGATGAAATTTGGTACATAACAAACCTATAGCCTGGATTAACATATAGGATAATTATTATCCCTTCATCATCCCTCAAATAGATCAATTCGGGGGTGGAAGTTGAATTTCATAGATCCAGAATCATGTAGAATACTTACAATACCCGCTGACTTACGAAAATTTGTCTCAGATGAACCAGTGTAAGTCTGAGCTCCGAATATCTACATAGTTGTCACGAATCGTAGGGTCAAGATACAATAAGGACGTATCGTGAGGCGAGTCTAGACAGTTGTAAATTTACGATATTTGACGTTTAGCGTGTCAGAGACGTGCCATTCGTTAATATCGAATCGAAGTTAATATAGATTATTTACCTACTACTTGCACAATTCAATAATTTGAGTCTTATAGTTGCTAAGATAAAGCAGGTATTTTCATTTTTACCATCGTAGTTATAAAATAAGTAATGTCGCTATCAATTGATGGAGCTATTATTATGAAAGATTTCGGATATTTGTAACTCTTAGAGCTTAATTATCTCAAAACCAAAGCGACTCATGTGAACGTGAATGTTTACCGCATTTCAGTACCTGAAGTTCTATTAATTACATACATGTATAATCGTAAGCAAAACATAATAGATTTGCGTTATATGGTTATGGTTGTGGACTCCTTTTTCCGCACTTAGTCCGTGTAGGTCGGACCATTGTGCGTGGGTGAATACCAGCTAGGGATCTAGCCAGCCTAACTCCGACCAGAAGCGCAGGATTCTCCTGGTGTCACCACAGGCTTCTCGGAGTGACCTCGGTGTGTTGAGGATTTGAGTCCGTTGTGCAGCTACACCTTCGCATTCCAGGATGACGTGGGGGGCTGTTTCATCGGCCGACAGGCATCCCCTGCATAGCGGGCTGTCGGTCGTACCTAGAACATATAAATGTTTGTTGAGTGGGCAATGTCCAGTGATAATGCCTACGATTATACGTAGTGACGCTCTGTTGAGAGAGAGCAGACGCCTAGTAAGGCGTGCATCCGGGTGTGGTATTGTTTCCCGGGATTGTCTGCATGTACTGGTATTTGTCCATTGATCGGCGTGTTGTTTTGATGTTCTGAGACGTAGCCATGACCTCAGCTGGTTAAAAGGTAGTGGGAGTATTGGGTTAGGGCCAACCGTAGGTCGACTAGATCCTCTTCTAGCCAGCTCGTCTGCTACGTCGTTTCCTAGAGAGCCGCTGTGCCCTTTTATCCATTGTAGGGTGACAATGTTTGTCCTCCCTATCACCTCCAGGGCTAGGTGGCACTCTAGTATGAGCCCAGACTGGATGAGGTTGCTGTCTAGGGCTTGTAGTACTGCAGCGCTGTCGGACACTATGCGTATCTTTTGGTTATTGATACTCCTCCTAGCTACTGCCTTGGCGGCCTGTGTAATGGCAATACATTTGCATTGGTATATGGAACTGTATTCGCCTAAGGCTATTGATATATTAATGTTTATCTCGGGTGAATACACGCCTACGCCCGATCCTGTCTTTGTTTTAGAGCCATCGGTATAAATACGCAGTTCCTGTATTCCGGACCGATCGTGTAGTTCTTCAACCAGTTTAATTGTATAACTTTTGTTGAAGACGTGTTGCTTGGGTACCTTGTCGTTAGGAGCGGCTATCAGTGGTTAGATTTGCGTTATTTAGGTACTGACTTACACCCTCTAAAGCGCTTGCGTTTTAAATCAAAACTTGCTGACCCTTTGAGCCTAAATAACTTTACTGTTTATAAAATTGGAGATTAAATAAATTGTACGCAGACGATTGTTGTCAGCATTGACTGACCAGAGCTTCGATATATGCCTACAAAAAATATTATAGAATTTCCACTACACTCTATTCTTAAAAAAAAAAACGGACGGTTGAGAAATATAAAATAGGTTTTTTTTTCTTGAACCTGGCTGGCTTTATAGACCGGGCCCAATAAAGCGATAGGAGTGTGCGATTGTTTGGAGAGTGGCCTGGGGAAAATCCAGGAGAAACCTCCAACACGATCACACGGGCGGTTTAAACACTGCAACTGGAATACTTTAAGAGTGTGCGCTCCAGTGAGATTGGTTAAGCGGCTTCAACCAAATGTGAGGTGTGGGTGAAATCAGACTACTGGGAGTTCTGTCGCTGGTTCACTAAACCTAGCCTAGCTGAGAAGAGTCCAGCAAGGAACTCAGCTAGGCCCGACCTGGGTCAGACAGACTATCCGGTATGCAGCGGTATCGGGACGAATAGGGATTATATGTATCCGTGTTGTCGCGATCGTGCGGTGGACGTAATTTTGGGTCCATAGAAACTGTTACAAATCTTTTTGTTTACTTATAGGTCAATTTATCCAAAATACTAATTTAATGTAGGTAACATGAAAACACTGATTACCTAGCTGATTAGTTATAAACAATCAAATCACTGGGAGGTACAAGTAGTAAGTATATGAAGAGGTTTTGGCCTATGGTCGTCCAGGTCCACCTAAATTCGGTCTTCAGCTGTCCGCCGGTTTTATCAGGCTTTGTTTCGAATTTCTTGGAATTATAAGGTACATGGGAGATATGGAGGGAATTAAAATTTTAGGTTCTTAGAAAAAAAATAAAAGTCAATCGTCCTAGCTCTAAATTGTAGAAAGTGGCTACTTAGAAGGAGAAACGTAACTTTAGGCAGCATTCCACCTCTCAGTCTTCGGGCTTACAATTTTTTTTTAAATATAATTGTAATATGATAATGTGTGCGTAGATACTTAAAAATATTACTATTGTTTTAAGCAGTAGCATCTGTTAACGAAAATTATAAATTGAAGTTAAGGAAGTTCGAGTCCTTTTGGTAGATGTCACTCTGCGTATAAGCCTCCCTAGACTTTGTAAGAGAGAACTGGTTGAAGGACTTGGTAACCGAGTGTGATTACTGATTGTTCAGACAGCTCAGTTAAATCGATTGGCTGCGTATGTCAGGATGTCACAGGTTCGATTGTACGTTTAGGAGGTAGAACTTTCACTAGAAAAATACCTGCGATAAAGGGAGAATTTCTTGATATTTTGATAGGGTGCTTTTGGGTGAAATATGTATTTAACGTCTGACTTACTTAGCCAGTACCTATTACCAACATACATACTTACGTACCTATATATAGGTATTGATAAATCATACTCATTTTGTTTCATTATCCGCCTATTACATTCTCTTCAGGACACACGCTTCCTTTCATGGACAAGAGGGCCCATTTCACTTGCTAATATAGTTACCTATATAAATTAGAAACTTTGTAAGTTTGTAACTTTAAGACGTAAGTGTGAGTCACTCAAAGTTAAGTAGTTTATAACCTAACCGGCATTTATGTACCAAGGGCAAGGAATAGTCAGTAGAAGTTCACGCGAACGAAGTCGCGGGCAAAAGTTAGTACTACAATAAAATCAAGTCGAATTTACAATATTCTGTTAAAGGAAACTAGACCTTTTTCTCCGTGTTTATAGGCCGGGGCCAATAAAGCGATAGGAGTGTGCGGTTGGAGAGTAGCCTGGGGAAAATCCAGGGGAAAACCTCCGGCACGACCACGCGTGTGGTTTGGCACACTGGAATACTCTAAGAGTTTGCGCTGCAGTGAGATTGGTTGAGCGAAGAAGTCGTATTACATCAAATACGTTCAAGTTGTAACCCTCAACGCAATGCATTTTGTACCGGAATTATTAAAAGTGTGTTTCAAATAAAAATCTGTGAATGATTTACCCATGGAATAACATGCTGATATTATTTGATACCTTTATTGCCAGCATTCTGAAACAATTCATGCATTCAACTAAATGGGTCAACATAATGTTACCAAACAAAGTGACTCGTAAATCGTTCACCGATTGATTTAGATAAGATAATTATCTTTTACAAACTTCAAGTACTTACCTAAACGTGTTAAATAAATAAATAGACAATAGGAAAAATATAACATGTTGGCTATTAGAAAAAGCGCAGAAACTGTATTGAATACTTGATGATCTTTTTTTTTAACCTGACTGTGGCTCTATAGGTCGAGCTCAATAAAGCGATAGGAGTGCGCGGCTAGGAATGTGTGGTTGGAGAGTGGCCTGGGGAAAATTTAGGTGAAACCTCCGAAACGACTACGCGGGCGGTTTAAACACTGGAATACTCTAAGAGTTTGCGGTCCAGTGAAATTGGTTGAGCAGCTTCAACCAAATCTGAGGTGTGAGTGGAATCGGGCTACTGAGACTGTTAAATTGTAGCTGGTTCACTAAACCTAGCCTAGCTGAGAAGAGTCCCGCAAGAAACTACTTGCTGATCTGTTAAATCTATAACAAACAGACAATGGCGGTAGTCCGGTTTCTTATTTTACTATCCTACATAACGCCGACACTGCATTAAGCGTTAAAACATCACTCGGCCGCAGTTGGCACACACGACATAGGGTTGTCTCAAAACCAAACTCGGCACTATAATAAAGGACTTATTCTACCCGGTTTAGTCTTCGTCCTTCTAGCGTTTCCCCGATGGTGTTCTAAGGACCCCGGGTCCGATTTGACCTAATACCAAGATTTGGCGTAGGAACTGTCTACACACGGTGCATCGGGCCTAAAATATACAATGCTATACATATTGAACTAGTTTTAAAGAAGCGACTGCCATATGACCTTCCTATCCAGAGGGAAAAGTAGACCTTGTTGGAATTAGATCAGTTTCCTCGCGATGTTTTCCTTCACCCAACTACTAAAATTTAATATCAAATGAAAGTCGGATGGCTTACCGCTCGACTACAGTCGCTGTTTTACTACACATACAAGCAATGGAATTAAAGTTGAAATTATTTTTGTTCATCGCATTTTTGTACAAATATTATCGGATTTTGAACCTTATTTGTTGAAAGGTAAAATAGGTTTTGAACGAATTACTTTGATGCAACTATGATAATGTCAAATATAAATAATGCCGTGATTGTTACATTCTGTACGCCGATGTTACTCTCTGATTTTTGGTGTAGGTATTATTACCCATGACCATATATATTAATTAAAGTAATTAAACAATATCGTGTTAATATCATTCTAGTCGTTGCGTTATTTTATTATTACGAAGGCGAAATTAATTTTAAATAAGCCATTTATTTCTTACCAGTTTTTAGAGACGATTAAATATTTGTATGAGACAATTAGACCAACATAGAAGACGAAAATGGAAGGCAAAGTACAGCATAGCTAACGGGCACTGAAAACGCTCCATACTGATTGATACGCAGACGTGACGTCACTGCTATACTAATAATATAAATATGAAAGTTACTCTGTCTGTGTGGCCTTCTGTTTGTTACCTCTTCACGCTTAAACTACTGGATTTCAATGAAATTTAGCATTGACTAATTTAAGCACCGGGAAGGATATAGATTGACAGACGAAGTATTGTACTTTGTATTGTCCAATCTGGTCCATGGAAATCACCTTTGTTTCAGTAACGATACACTTACGAAATTCATTTCTTTTCTTTAAATAAAATTGTCTTAGCCAACCCTACACGTGTGTAATCCTAAAAGGGGTAATATTTTAACAGAAAATAGCCGCTCCCTCCACACTCAAGTATTTACCGCTCCCATTAGCGCGTAGTGCTTTGACCATAACGACAATACTGAGGTCGAATAAACCGACTATTGGGGTATTAATGTGATGCATCTGTGTTAATTTTACTTTAAAGTACTCGGGAGCATCTTATAAGGTCGTACATTTTACAATGACGACACTGACAAATAAGGATTATAGTAAACTTATATCGATTTGAATTATTTTGTAGATCTGATCCTTGACTAGGATCTTACTTTCATTAATATATTATATTTTAATTTTTAGTCAATTGTGAACTGAATTTAAAAAACAGCCAAGCGCGAGTCTGGCCGTGCTATGTAGTGGTCCAGCTGCCCGCCCGTTACATTATGCGGACTTAAAAGGCCTTAAAGTTTTAAAATGCAGCTCAAATTATGCCAAAAGTATTGATAATTCCAATCAACTGATTAAAGGATACCATGCTTTTAACAAAGTTTTAGATAGTAACAGAGCCAATTTTGGTTTCATTGTGTGCAATACTTAGAATTAAAGTGCACAAAAGCAGTTTATAGCTTCAATTAATGTGTCGTTTTGGAGCAATGTTCAAAACGGTATTTCTTAAGGAAAAAATCTAAAGGTACATATAAAATCAATGAAGTTGGACCGCAATAGTCCTGTACTAGATCGTAACGAAGATAAAGACAAGATGTAAACCAGTCGATTCCCATAAAATTGTGAGAGTTCGGATGTTGAGATGTTTGGATGTTTGTTACTAAATCATGCGAAAACGGCTGAACGGATTATGATTAAACTTGGTATACAACGAGTTTATAGCCTGGATTAACATATAGGATACTTCTTATCCCTTCATCATCCCTTAAATTGATAAATTCAGGGGTGGAAGTTGAATCTATGAACCGGAGTCATGTAGATATTCACAAAGCCCGCTTTCGTACGAATATTCGTCTTAGAAGAACCAGTGTAAGTTTGAGCTCCGAATATGTACATAGTTGTCACGAATCACCCTATGGTCAGAAGGGTTTTAGGTTCTTCGAAAAGAAAATAAAAGTCAAACGAGTCAAAGCTCAAATTGTAGAAAGTGGCTTAGAAGAAATAACTTTAGGTAGCATTATACCTCTCAGTCTTCGGGCTCACAAAAATTCTTTTAAATACAGTTGTAAAATGATAATGTGCGCGTACTTAAATACATTACTATCCTTTTAAGCAGTTACATCTGCTAATTAACGAAAATTATAAATTAAAGTTAAGGAAGCCCGAGTCTTTTTGGTAGATGTCACTTTACGTACGCCTCCGCAAGGCTTTGTAAGAAAGAACTCGTTAAAGGATTTGGTGACCGAGTGTAATTGTTCAGACAGCTCAATTAAAGCGATTGGCCGCGTATGTCAGGATGTCACAGGTGCGATTGTACGTTTTAGAAAGTGTTTCTTCACAAGAAACATACCTACGATAAAGGGAAAATTTCTGACAGATGTTGTGAGAGGGTGCTTAAAACTTTTGTAAACGTGTTTGTCTTAGGCTCGGTTTTATAAAGATCCGTTAGACCTTATGTCGATTTGTTATGTCAAAAAATGTACTGTACGAGTTACTGAAATTTGATCCGACATTTGGTCAAACGGATCTTTATAAAACCCGGCCTTAGTAAACTACAAGTACCTATAAGATGTTATTCTTACTAAACTAGAAGTTAATAGTTAATTTTCATACAGAGGGAAAATGTTAAATACGGGTAGAGATATGTCCAAGGTTTTCATTGAAGTAGAGCCTGTCATATTGTTGCGTCACATGTACACCTACTCTTAATTCCATCTTTTTAATTGAATGGGACTTGTAATAAATGATTTTGATTTTGTAGGTCATTACAAATCTTAATTTAGGACTCCGGATAACACGTTAAAATTTGAGAAAAATCGAAGTTTTTGTTCGAATCAAGCATAATATATCTTACCGTGTGGTCGCGACATCGAGCATGTTAGTACTAAGGCTCGGAAAATAGGGAATTGGGTAACATCATCGACCAAGAACGTACGTGTAGACGTACACAACATGGAACCATGACACCACTATGCTACATACACGGATGTGATGAGATAGTTCCTTAGCAGATATTAGTGTTTTGTTACATAATATAACGTATACGTATAAATGCTAATGAGGGCTATCGCGTATGGATTCGCCGCAAGAGGCGCTAGTGTAGCGTGGGATCTCCGAAACGTCAAATGTTACTGTTTGTGGTTGCGCTACGCGGGTTAATATCTAATTGGAACAATATGGTGACTATTTTGCAATACCTGTGCTTGATTATGGCAAATATGAGTTAAGGGTCAATGACTGTGGGGTCAGGGCTTTGAGACAGATTTGTCTTTCTGTCTTCTATATCGGAAACTTATTTCCTCCTTTTTTCCGAACAAAACGGGACCGCGCTACAATGCGGTATTATTGATATTTTTACGGTACGGTTTTAAGGTATTGAATATGATTTAAATGTAAACTTCGTTCTCATGTCCATAATAACCAATAACAATTTTTGACAGCTGGACAGTGGCGCCAACTAGTGAGCACAAAAACGATAGCCCCCATTGGATCGAGTCGGCGGCGTTCTCCGGGCCGGAATGAAAAATAGTATTTAACTTCTGACTTACTTAGCCAGTACCTATTACCAACGTACATATAATATATACTTATAGGCATTGACAAATCATACCCATTTTGGTTCATTATCCGCCTATTTACACCCTACTGCCTGACACAGCGCCTCCTTTCATGGAGAAGAGGGCCCATTTCACTTGCTAATATATTTATATAAATAAGAAACTTTGTAAGGTTGTAACTTTGATACGTAAAAACGTTTGAGTAAATTTTGACTGAATCATTAAGTAGTTTATAACCTAACCTGCAGAATTTATCTTCCAAGGGGAAGGAATAGTCAGTAGAAGTTCACGCAGACGAAGTCGCGGGCAAAAGCTAGTACTTAAATAGTTATAATAGTCTTAAACAAAAAAAGGTAATTATATATTTTCAAAGCAAAACGAGCACCTTTTATTTAACAATAAAGCCTAGTCTAGCCGGCTAATTTACTATCCCCAAACAATAAAGACACCATTTCATGCATTATTAATGTTAATGGTTTGGCCTGGAACCCGGGCTAGACTGAATTCACTTACGAGATATGGTAATAAGGCTATGCGTAACTAACGTCTCAGCGTATGTTAATTTGTTAAAAACACTTGCTGTTCTAACGCAAACTCTCTGTTAATGTAAGCAACAAGCTCTCCAAGAGAATGTTATATTCTAGAAAACTTGTGGCACAATATTTAGTGTAATCACGACGTTTTAACAGTACCATTTCAAGTTCAGAATTCATGATATAGGTACAAGCTCTCAGAAAAATTACAGATATAACCAAACAAACTAGTGTAATTTAATTTAAACCCAGTGTAACGTACTACGTAAAAGTTTTAAATTTATATTTAAAAAGTCTACGAAATAATTCCTTGTATACAGATTCCGTTTTAGTAGGCATAAAACTCGGAGTATATTTAATGTATATAGAGTTTAAAACATAAATTATTTACAAGCTTTTTCTTCTACGCCATTTCTTTTTTCCCCAAAAAAAGAGCATCGAGCACATTCATCCTGCTTCATTAATTCGTCCATCATTCACTTTTTCTCGTTCATAAAGCCTTTACAAATACAACTCCATATCTATGATCTTAAATTGCCTCAATATTATGAATGACGAAAAAGCAGTAGAAGGAAACGCTGAGACCTGAGAGCAATACAACTATACCTTGGTTCTTAATACCCTTACTAGCTTCTCTTATCCCTTTCTATTCGCTGTATCCCATACATTATGTCACCCCAGTGGCAACCTGGAAAAGCAGACGTGGGCGATCGTCACGTCCCGTACCCTACGTGAGCGGCAAGCCGCGACGGAATTATGTGAAGATACCGCATGGGATATATATTTTATAATCCGACGAAGTTAACAGCTTCGGAATATTAGAATATGGCAGGAATAAGTGCGCATGATTTGTTTGGTTTATATATTTTGTAGAGATCCGCAAAGCTACTGCAGCAGAGGGACGTGAAAGTACTAATGGAACACATGCCGTGCTTGCAGAATGACTTGCAGTATCTTTACGACTTGTAAATTAAATTTACGAGACCTTATACATTTTTAAATGTTAACTGAAATTATGACAAAAATATTGATTATTCTAATAAACCATTAAAGGATATGATGGTTTTATTGAAGTTTAAGATAGAAACGGTGACATTTTCTCCTTTTAATGTGTGTAGTAGAATTTAAACAAAAAATAAATAAAGCAGTTTGTAGCTTAGAAATGTGTAAAGTGAAGTTTGAAATAATATTTTTAATAAAGAATAAAAAAAAATACATATAAAATCTATGATAAGTACTAGGCCAACAGTCGTCTATACTAGATAGATATCGAAGAGAAACTGTCAAGATAGAATAGAATAGAAAGATATTTATTTGGATAACACAAAATCAAAGGTATCGAATACATCTTAAAAACTAACAAACATAAATGTGCTTCCGACAAGGTCTCCACTCAGCAATGTAGTTGACACAGCAGTGCAACGACGCTGGTTTTCTGTGGAACATACAAATTTTACATAAATACGCGTCAATTTACACAGAAAATAGCTTAAATATATGAATCTTACCTAGGTAGTAGGATCGTTATTTACCTAAGTAGGTAAAACACAAGCACGATGCAATAATACTCTTTTCTCGAACATGTTCGGAAAGGGTCGTATTGTTTGAAAAACGAACACGAAGTGCCTAATTGTGTTTAAACTTGACATTGCGATTAGAATTTAAATATTTTTCGTATTCTTCGTCTTATCTTAACAACTAGTGTACTATGTACCTAATTAATCATCATCATCAATCTGGGTAACATGTACCTACCAACAACCTGTAACATCTTCTGTAATTAAATGCACTTAACATAAATGTTGAATAGATAAATTTTGTCCGCCTAAATTTAAAACTTTTCCCTGACTAGGAGTATTTATAATAATCCTACCAAAAGCCAATATTTCCCGCTGCGTTAAACTTTAAAATGACTCTGACAGCGCCATATTAAATCGAGATGACTAAGTAGACTTGACGTTCAGCCAAACAAAACCGCACCTCTATTAGGTATTGCTTCTCATTGTCTATGATTAGAAGAATAGTAAATAAAAAGTTAAAATGAATAACTATTTTATTTATTTGAGCGTAAACAAACTTTGTTATTTTTATAATAATGAAATTCGAGATAACTGACAGAACGGTATAAACTAACTGCATAAACTATTACTTCATTTCAGGGCAAGCAATGGCAGCCCCGGACGAACTTTCGGGCTTGTAAATATACCTCGCAGCCAGTTAACCGTTTAGATAAAAATATTTTTATCTCTATGTAATTATATCCCATAGAGGTAGGGATTTTCAAATGCATTATTTAATTATTTTTCAATTGAGCACATCCGTCGGGGGTATTTTCAAAATTTTTAATTTTGCCTTTTGGATATATTATCTTTGTGTAATTTCCTCACATTGCTTGCAAAAGCGATAAATAATTAATATACTAATTAATTATAATAATTGCAATAAATGATTGAGTATTAAAAGCACTACATCTACCTTGGCTTAAACTGGGATTGGCTGACTTGGCTTTTGGGCCTTACTTTCGGTGCCTCGGCAATAATATAATATACTGTTTTGTGCTATGCAACATTTTATTTCATTTTCTGTCTGGAGACCGCAAAGAACCTGTTTCAGTTAGACGTGTACCTTTAAAAGGGAAATGTTGTTTTTATAAGACTTAATCTTACTTAGCACATACATTACAAGTTAGTAAACTTTCATAAACTACAGGCACTACAGAAAACAAGTAATATTGAAATTAATGTCTATATTTAGCTGGAACTTGATAGTGGTACCACAGTAAATGCGAGTCGACATAAACTACCAATCTCCGAGATCTTGAGTGTATTTCCTTAAAGAAAATTCCATATTCATACATCGTGAATTACTTCATTCATTTGCACTCCCCTTAAATATGTATGAGTGTACTTCAAAACTTCTGTAAGAGATCCGAACTAAGGAAACTTAAGTATTACTCCGAAGTTGGTGAAATTCAAGTGGGTAGGAGTTTAAACGCCGACGCTATTAACGTTTGAAGACAACCTACTCGTACAGTCAAATACAATATTCAGGAAAAGCTATTGTAGGGGAAAATGTTTCATTGTTCGTTCGACCATTGTTGGGAGCGTTCGGTACTTACTAATGGAGACTGCATTGTCTTGAGACCACCGAGTCAGCTAAACTGGTTTGATCTAGTTCACAGTTTAATTGTATTGCATTTACGGTGTTACTGATAAGTCGGAAGTGCTCTTTCGGGGTGAACAATGAGATCGCTTGTTCTAGTGGTAGTTGAGTTGCAAGTTTGTTCATGAAGTACCAATCTATTGATTTGACTCAATGTTACTTACTTTACCGGTTCGAAAACAAAGAATAGCAAAGTTTATGTGCATAAAGGCAAAATTAAAAATTTTGAAAATACCCCCGACGGATGCTCTCCATTGAAAAATAATGAAATAATGCATTTGAAAATTCCCCGACTCTATAGGAAGAAATTACATATAGATAAAAACCTTTTTTTTCCTAAACGGCTAACTGGTTGCGAGGTATATTTTACAAGCCCAGAAAAATCCGTCGGGGGCTGCCATTGCCTGCCCCGAAATGAAGTAATAGTTTATGCAGTTAGTTTATACCGTTCTGTAAGTTATCTCGAATTTCATTATCATTACTATTTTAATGCAATTGGGAATTGACATGGCTATACGTTTGACCCTCGAACACTTCGGTTGTGGAATGAGCTCCCTACCGATATTTTCCTAAAAAGTTACAAAAATAAGTAAGTGCCAAGTGGCCACTTTCTATCCCCGAATGCGTCACAAGTAAACCTGAGGGCCGAAGGCCCGAAGCTAAGAGGCGAAATACACGAGGTCAAAAGCTGTTCCGCGAAAGGCCGAAGGCCCGTAGCTTCTCCTTGGAGCACGATTGCTATACGAGCCCGAGGACCGAAGGCCCGAGGGGCGAGCCCTAGTCGACAATTTCGAGCCCCAAGTGTTTTACAAATGAACCTGAGGGCCGAGGCATACGAGGTCAGTAGCCGTTCCGCGTAGAGCCGAAAGCCCGAAGCTTCTCTTCGGAGTACGCTCGCTCGCCTTCGATACGAGCCCGAGGGCCGAAGGCCTAAAAGACGAGCCCAAATCGGCAATTTCTAGCTTCGAATGTCACCTCAGGGCCGAAAGCCTGAAGGTGAGGAGCGAAATATATGAGGTCAGAAACTGTTCAGCGAAAGGCCGAAGGCCCGAAGCTTCTCCTTGGAGCGTGCTCGCCAAGTCGACACTTCCAGCCCCAAGTGTCTTACAAATAAACCTGAGGGACAAAGGCCCGGTAGTGAGGGGCGAGACACACGAGGTCTGAAAGCGTTCCGCGTGGGGCCGAAGACCCGACGACCGAGCCCACGTGGACGCACATTCTCTGTCATTTATCTTTTCCCTTCTGCTCACAGCTGCCACGGATTTGTACCTACATTTCTCCCAACTAGTCCCAAAGCGTAAATAAATAAATACCCAGGGTTCATTTTCGCAACGGCTCCTGAAATCGGATGACGCAATTTGAAGTACGAGTATACCTTATTTCGTTTACACAATTAAGGTAAACCTCCCAGTAATCGACACCTTAGTGGCCAATAGATTAAAGTAATTAATCACCAAACCACAGTATTTGGCCAGTGTCGAGTACAGGGACGTTTACCTTGTCAACATATTTAGAACCAAGGAAGTTTATACGTTATTTCAGCAAACATAATATTTATAGTAGTTACTAGGACGGGTCATAAAGTAATAGCACATGTAGATGGAAACGCGAGCGTAGCGAGCGCGAAATTTTTAAATATTATAATGCAGTGCGGAAAATACTTCATTTAAAGTCATATCACATGTAGATGAAAACGCGAGCGCGAAATTTTTCAAACACTATGATGCAGTGTGGAAAATACTTCATACTTTTCGGTCTCCGGTTATAAAGTCATATCACAACTAGATGAAAACGCGAGCGCAGCGAGCGCGATATTTTTCGGACATTTAATACAATTGCGGAAAATACTTCATACGAGTCGCCAGAGATCTTGTCACGAGCCTTAGTAACCTAGTTAACATCGGTAGTATCCAAAACATTACAACATCGCAAAGCACACGATGTAAGTATTTGATTATTTTTTAGGGTTCCGTACCCGAAGGGTCCAAATGGACAACACAGAAGAGACACACAGAAGCTACGCAGCAAACAGTATTAAAATAGTCGACATACGGTAATCCACCTATATGCCTTCGCAAAATTCCCTATGCTGTTGTTGTGCTTCATCATCAGGCCTTCTCAAGTTCCTGTACAGAGGCGTCTCAATAGATAGGTATTATCAAAAGAGTCTAATGACATATTATTACTAACTAAATACCTTTAAAACATGCCTTAAAATACTGATCTGATCCATCATCAGATCCTCAGCAGATCATGTATAGAAGCTACTCAGCAAACACAATCTAAAGAGCCCAAACACGAATAAGTTACTACATGCCATCGCAAAGTTCTCTATGGCATGGTTTTACTCCATCATCAGACCCTCAGAAGGTTATGTACGACGCCTGTTCATGCAACATAAACAAAAGGGACCAAAAATATTATCGACCTCTGCACAGTACCCTACTATGCTTTTCTGCTCCATCATCAGATCCTCAGAGTTAAAGCGCATGTACTTCACACCACATTCTATGGAAATCGTAAATGCTGGCCCAGCAGTTCCGGAGAAAATGCACTCACACGCACTTTAGCAAGTGAAAAATGTTTACTGCAGCGCCCCCTGGCGAGTTATCATCGTAACTCCTAGCTAAATTTCTGCCCGACTAAACTACAAACCTATTGCAGAAAACCGTTTCTAAATCGGTCAAGCCGTTTCGAAGATATTGATGTGCACACACAAACAAACAAACAAACGAACAAACAAACAAACAAACAACCTCTCACCCTAAACGCATATACCTTCTCCGTTCCGTCGTGGGTAATAACGAATGCTGCTCGAGTAGTTTGCGAGGGCCCGAGAAGTATGCAAAAAGGGACTAGGTACCATTATAAAAATTTATCTCAACTTAATGACGCAAAGCTAATACAAAACCGCGGTTGTCCGATTGTATTCAGGTAGAGTAAAACCAATCATAAAATGAATCCCTCTCTTCTAGTACACAGTTTCAATGTGTGTGTTTCTGTGTATTGCACCTATATGCTTACGCGAGATGTGAGCGGAAGTACACTGGAATGTCGCCAGTAGCTGTCACCCCATAGTAATTAAAAGTTAAAAATGCGACTGCAGTGGAAAAAATTAACTATAAAAAGATAAAAACAAGTTTCAAAATAATTAAGGATATTTTGTTCGCAGTCGGAGGATATAATATTTTGGTATTGTATTGTAGTAGGTCGCCCGATTGCAAACAAAATAGATTTCCTTAAGTTCTTTATTTTGAAACTTGTTTTTATCTTTTTGTTAACTTCTATCCAGTGCAGTCGCGTTTTTTTTATTATTTCGCAATTTTTGATTGTCATTTAAAAGTAAATACGTTATGCCATAAAATCATGTTTTAAATACATCATGTTTTGAGTACATAGTCCGCCATATTCGTTTTATTGCAAAGCCACCTATCCTATGTTACTCGGGATGGCGTAAGGATTCCAACGATACCTCACATACTCTAAAGCGTTGGGAAATTCTGGGGTAACAAAGAATCTCACATATATATGAATACTGAAAAAAAAACATTACACGCCTTTTTTTGTGGACAGTCGTGTGAAAACTTATCAAACTTCATACGATTTTAACGAACACTGTTTACTAAAGTTACACTTACCAATGGTTTAGTACAACTCACCCTTATGATATTTCAATGAAACTTCTGCATTGATATATTTTGTTTCATCACCGAATCCCATAAAACTGTGGGGAATGTACGTGATTCTTTTCACTATGGCTGCTTAGTTGTTGTTGGTTTACCTGAGTACAGAGGATATGGACTGTGACGATCCTGCCTCGACTCGGCATCCAAACTGCTTAATCAGGCCGCGGGGGCTATTGTCAAAGTCTTCGGATGGCTTTTTTGCGATGATTCGAGATGGCAACCACAAAATGGCGTCACAAGTAAGGGGGCCGAGGTCGGAGGTAACGGCCATCTTAAACCGAACGGCTAGTAGCATTGGCTACGAACGAACAAAAAATATGATATGTACCTGTCTGCCGCCAGGTCCAAGACTAGCTGCTTAATTTCGCATGCTCCAGCATGGAAAAAGCCTGTCTTTTTTAAATTAAGGTAACAATTTTTGTTTATACAACGCCGGTGGCAAACCAGCGTACGGTCCACCTGATGGTAAGCGGCCACCGCAGCCTATAGACGCCCGCAACTCCAAAGGAGTCACGTGCGCGTAGCCGACCCTTTATAAGGTTTGAGACTGCACTGTGTTGATAGCAGAAGGAACACATTTAGGTTCCTCGCTCTCAACACAGTGCATCCTCGGGAGCTCTGTCAACCTTGCCCACCTACAGGAACACAACACTACATACTTGTATAGTAAATAATGTTATTATGGCTGTGGTCTTCTGCAAGGTGGAGGTACTTCCCCAATTGGGCTCCTCCAAATCTGAGAAAGATGACATTTTGCTGTGCCCTACCTCTGTGTCTTAAGTTTCCGAAATGTTTCCGTCATAATTACTTTTTCGGTCTAAATTCAGAAATTTCATTCCAGTAACAAAATTACAAAAAAATTATTAACAATAATGACTATGGCAACTGAGAATTTAGAAACATAATCAGAATATTTTATAGCAAATTCTTTAACTTGAGTGAAAAAATTAAACTTCACTTTAGTCGTGTATCGCCACCAGCGTCTAAAAATACAGTCCGTGTATATATCACGCAGGCGCCCAAGAAGCCAATGTCTTCTACTTAACCTGATTTCAAGTATAAAATGGATCTTTAAGCAAAATGTCTACTAAAATCATGCAATTTATAAACTCTACGTTCTCAAAATACACCCTCCGTATCGATGTCACGCGCCCGCTTAAGGGGGCCACGTCTGAAATTAAAGAGCAAACGCGGCTGCCTGGCTTTTTGTGTGTTTTGTCATGGGATCATTTGAAAAAACTCCTAAACGTCGACATTGAAACTTGGCCCACAAACTTATCCTTTATGGGCCACATGTACGTGATTGGCATTCTTATTTGAGTAACCTTTTAGGGTGAAGGGCGGTCTTTTACTGCTCAATCTGCAATGTAGATAAGCGGCTAACTCTTTTATCTTTTGTTGAGTTAAATTAAAAGAATAACAGACCCTATTTGTTACAGGCCGTGGGCTCCCAGTTTAAACTGAATTTAAAAAATGTGCTGCAATGTTTTTGGAAGGGTTTTTTTTTTGTATTCACTCCGGAATAAATAAATTATTCTAGTAATTATATTGCAAGACTATTATTTTATTTCATCACTATTATTTTATAGTAGATCATCATCGTTATCATTATCAGCCCACTACTACTACTTCTATTATGTCTCACTGCTGGGTACAGAGGCTCATAGCAGTTAGGGAACGCGGGCAGTAGTCCCCACGCTGGCCCAGTGTGGGTTGGGGACTTGACATACACCAAAAGCTAAGAGTAATTCTAGCTTTTGATAAAACAATGAATAACAATAAATTTGAAAAACAGTGAATATGGCAGACGAGTATCCAGTACCTACTTACCTCATATACTAAACAGCTTCCCTAGACAAGTCATAGATTGCATAATGGAAAAGCCTAATAGAACTAAAAATATTGTCAAACAAGCACTCATAAATAAAAAAAATAAAATGTAAGCATAGTTATAATATAAATATATATGTATTCACAATATCACATAATGTCAAATAAATAAACAAATGTATATTTAAATTATAGATAGGGAGCCACTCCCAACACCCCATAGTTTAATAAAATCTTAAATATAAAAGATTATAGACTATGTAGACTGTAATAAATATATTTGTAATTGAATACTGCAATAAACAGATTAAATTTAAATTTTTTTTTTGTTTAATAAAAAGAGGTTAAATTTTCAATAAATTTGTTCTGAAATATCTTTTCAGAATGAGAATGTACATTAATATTAATAGTTAAGTAATTCATTCATCAAGGGGTTATTAATATATTCCTGCTATACTTTAAGTGTTTTAAAGGCCAGGCCTTGTAAATAGAATAGACCACACTTCCATTTAGGTCATGTCATTATTTTTATTTTTAATATAATGTCACAGTAAAAAGTGCGTGTTTATTAAACTCGTTAAAACACACGTCATTATCCAGAATGGGATCGGATTACATCGAATGATTTAAGTCAAGAGGAAAATTGAATTCGGCGCTTATCAGAGGGAAATGTAATATTTTTTAGCACTCCCCTTAATTAATGCGACATGTGAAATAAATCGGGATCAGATTAGGGATACATACAATATGGATGTCAGATCGATTATAAATAAAGTTGTTTACAACAATATTAATGTACTTCGTTCTTTCAGTAGTATACTTCGTTTAACATTTGTTTCGTTGAAACTGTATGTTAAAAGACGAACAGTATATAAATAGTAGATTGTACGACGAGATCATAAAACGAGCCATTTTACCCGAGACGTTCATATAGACACCCGAGCCGGTACAACGAAGGTGGATAGTGACGGGTTTATGCTCGAGTTTTACACTCTACTTTTCAATTCGATAGCGAAGAAATTAAATTAGCAATTAATGTTATTAAGGTTATATCATTATATTTTCTCAAACATGCAATGAAGTATTGAGGTTATGTTCCTTATCATAGGCTGCGAAGTGTCCCGTTGCGGGTGCGGCTAGACGAGAGGCCTTTAAAGGAATTTCATACAAAGTTGGAGGCCTAGGCCAGCAAGATGCTCTTTTTTAATCTCCATTCCACATTTATTTGTGACACAGCATCACGGCGTTCAGCCATAAGCAATTATTTGCTTTTTGGTTCGTCATACCATTCTGCCACTACGATTATTAAAAAAATAAAAATAAACGATGTTTGCTATATTTTGCTATTTTATTTATATAAAATCGACAAGAACATAATAAATAACACATTATTAACAGAGTCCAATAATTTTAATTGCAAATTTAAGTACAAAAATACACATTTCAAATATTTCATCTTATTTAGATGCGATATTAGCGGTAAAAATGTCTACTCAAACCGTAAAGGTATTTTTTTAATCATTTTGGAGGCAAACGTGATTTTTTTTCTTTCTGTAATTGGATTTATGCGTTGTTGAATTTGTTATCTATTTAAATTGTTAAATAATCTGTTTGTTTGCGTTTTAGAAGTCATGCTTATCTTTAATGTTTTATATAATAAGCATCTTACAGTCCGAAATGATCGTGATGATCGTGTTTTGGTCTTTTAAGCTATTATTCTTCGACAGTTTCGATTATAATGCTGAATTGCTTTCTTAAATAAGTTACGTTTATCTACCCATCTAGAGATAAACATTCATAAAAAATTAAAAGAGGTTATAATTTATGACAATTAACAAGAATGACAAGCTGTCAGTGTCGTTCCATAGGATAGGTCGATCCTATCCTGGTCGATATGCTATCGTATATTTTAGTATATATTTGTAGTAGTAGTGTTTTATATTCAATTCGAGTTGGAAATTGAACAAAATAAATAGTAATATATCTGTTAGTTATATTTTTTTGCCTTATTTACATTTAGTTTCTTTAGAAATTAAATTTTGATTTCTTGAAGTTTTTGTAATTTATTTCATTGCATGTTTGAGAAAAGCACTATACATACCTCGGCGTAAAAAGTGGTTGCCAACCTCGTAACTATCCGTACTCTGGCTAATAGCCAGAGTACGGATAGTTACGAGGTTGGGCTATATGAACTCTGCCGGCAGCCCCTTGCTTCCCGGCCTCTGTAGTAATGTACTATTATTATACTCATGATGTGGTCGACCTTGGACGGCGGATTTTACTTTATGCACAACTTTACAAGCATGAGAAGTGAAAAATAATTAAGAAAGCATTATTTTATGCCAAAAAATGTTGTGTGAAACGCTGGATACGCGATGGTTTACTATTAAGGTATTGATAATTCTGTGACTTGCACTAGTGCTCATTTAGCGACTTGCTGATTCTGCTATAAATAAATAAATAAATAAATTCCACGTCACGTCAACTAGTAACGTGCTTACACAACAAAATTGAACGACGGCGAAAATGTCCGCCGGTATCAGCCGCGTTTGAGTGAATTAACACCTAGGAGTTTATGAGAGATGAGTTTTGGCGAAATGGCAAGGAAAACAGACCTATATTAGACATTGCAACATGAGGAAACTAAGTTCTTCTTCATTTTCAATCGCATTTTTTACCTCAAGCAGTACCTCACCTGAAATCGGTAATCTCAAATTATTAGGATGTAACCAGGATAACGGTAAGGAAGAGAAGTCATAAATCAAATTAAAGGGGGAAAAATTTAAAAATGTGTATTTAATAATAATATCTTGCATGGCTGAGTGGGTACTGAATTAAAATGACTGAGTGCAAAAAAATGTGAAAAAATCAATGTAGTATCTAGAATATTCTCGGTACGCTAGAATATCCTAGGATAGCGTACCGAAAATATTCAACTAGACTGTATGCTCAATTAAATACTCAGGGATTGACCTTATTAGAAAAATACCTACCACATTATAAAAGCGTAAAAAACTTCTTCGTACGAAGTTCTTGACAAAAATAGCAGCATAAAATTTGTCACTAAAACGCCTGCGAGGTCGAGGTCTTTGAAAACTTCAGATTGGGTGACTATAATTATGATTGCGAGCGAATTTTATATATTTTGTCACCTTCAAATAATAGAACTTTTAAAGTAGGAATGACTGGTAAGTTAATAAGTTAACTCATGCCAATATTCAGGTCACGGAATATCATAAATATCGAGTAAGTTTTGGATTTAACGCAGGTCTTAAGTCTTTTAAATTATATAGCACTATTATAAGGCAAATCTGCTGAGAAACTGAAGGACGTATTTTAAGTGGCCGGCGATATTATAATAATAAGGTTAAGATCTTGATCTGAAGGTATTTAGTTCGGTTCTTGGTTTTGTTCAATCGCGACATTTTCTTTCTGTAATTGGTCACCAAGCTGTTTTGTAACACAGAATGAAAATAAGATAATAATGAACGAAAAGGGTCAACTAATACTGATTGGGTTGACGTAAGTTCAAGCCTAGTTGGGATTTAAGCATGCAGGCCACGTCGGGTAATGAGAATACATTTAAAAGGTTACTAAAAAGGTATAGTAAATTTTCATGAAATTTCCGATAGTCGAAAATGCTGAGTTCTTTATTTCTATGAGAAGGTGTAAAAATGTTCACATATATTTGATATAGGATCACATACACTGGTACTATTCATATTGACACCTTATTGGCGAAATTATGGAAGTAATCACCAGTTAGCTCACAGATTTAGATAGCGTTTAGAGTTTATGCCGTTGTAGTTTAATAATAAGAAAGAAAGAAAAAATAGATCTCAGTGAGGAATCCCAGTGGTTCGCAACAGGAAATCACTTTGTGGGAATTCTAATAATTTTATAAACGTGAAAGTTTCTGCCGGTGTATGGAAATGTATGGATGGATGTATGTATGTTCCTCTTAATTTCAAAAGCGGCTGGACGGATTTAGGTGAAATTTGGAATGGAGGTAGCTTATACCGTGGATTAACTCATAGGTTACCTTTTATCCGCGGGTAACACCTTAGGGCGCTGCTAGTAAATTATATTTCAATTGACAATATAAAGCTCAAATCACTCCAAACACGTGGACGTTCAATGATAAAGGTGAAACCTTCGTTCAATCTTGCGGAAATTTCCCAAAATGAGTACAGACAGATATAAGGGAATTTGCTATGTAACTCTCTAATCAAGTGGAAAATTAATTTACCTAGTGGTATTGTTTATTGTAAACTATCTAAATAAATTATAAATCTATTATCAAACTTTAAAATGGCGGAGATGGCGGGAAGACACAGACGCCTTCCTCGGAGTGTCCGAAAGAAGCACAGATCAGAGCCATGACAATCAAGGCGAGAGTACTACTCCCAGCAGCGGTTACAAACAATGCCTGATCATGTAAAATTCATTAATAAATGTCGATAACTTCACACTTATTGTTGAAGCCACTAATTCGCACCATACTAATTAGAGGCCGATAGTGCACAAAAGTCATAAGTTGGTCGAGCTCCATCCCAGTAATTCGTTCATAAAAGTATATTTTTCAAAAATGGCCACCACAGTGAACGTTACTCGCGACATATTGGAAGGTAGTGTATATTTTTTTATTTTATTTATTTTTATGAATGATTGAACGGCGATGGGATATAGTTTAATAAAAATTAAAAACATTGCAAGCTGGCCCCATGCGCCGTAAATGTTATATATAAATCCCATTAAATATCGATTTCAAAAAGTGAAAACTCGTATTCATCCGATTCAAATCCAAAAATCAGTAGAAAAATACACTTGCGATTCTGCAATTTTAAATATAAAACTCCCGTGAGTTATAATTCTATTTTTAAAAAAATTAACGGCGAGAAAACATTATGTTTTTGACATTTTAAGGTTATGGTTATGAAAGCTTAATTCAAAATTCGTCTTATTTGCCCCATTTTTGAGAAAAGCGCTAGATTAGCTTCAGCCGGAATTTCAGTTGCAGACTTTGTATTAAAATAAAAACTAAAGCTTTTTTTAAACTAATACTCAGCCTGCAATTGCCGCCTTCCCGGTTTCGACAGTAATGTACCTATACTACTGGGTATCCCTCTAGCCTCATACATAACAACTGTTGTCATAAATTCAGAAATGAGACTAATTTAGTGAAAGAATTTATATATGTAAATAGTTAATGCCCTGATTCTTAGAAAAGCCTCTTTGGATTGTGGTATGCTACTATTTCTGAGACAATATCAAAGTGACAAATATTACCCGCGAAACTCATCGTTATTCAATGTTCTTACAGACCGAAAAATACTTCATTTTCTGAACACAATAATACCATAAATTCAAAAAAAATTGCTTAATGGGACCTATAATGGACTACCCACAGAAAATTAAAAAAATACTGCTTATTTTCGTCAGTAACTCTACACTAAGTGTAACAGATATTTGTATTACTTATTTATAACCGTCTTGCTAATAAATTAAATTAAATTTCAGGTAAGAAGTTGATAACGATAAGACCACCTGTTGTTTGCCTCTACTCATTGTGTTTTTGTACTGTACTGTATCCTTTCATTGAGGTGTGCATTTATTTCTCTAAATTAGACCAAATCGAGCAAATGTTAGAAATTTTAATTTCCAAATAGATATGACCAGAACTACGCTATTAAACTTTGTCGGTCTAATCGGGCCCACGGAGTAGTTTAATCGGGGTTACGCCACTCCGTCCGATCTCTGAACAAAATACATAAAGAGTAAAGAGTAAATTTATTGATTCTAACACAAATGATACAACTGGTTACACGGGATTTCTGGTGCAGTCCAAACTAGGCGAGCCTGTATCTTGGAATGCACCATTTGTAGCAGTTACGAGTATAAAACATGAAAATTAATAAACTAAGTAAAAGTGTTTGTGTGTAATATGTGTGAAGGTGCGTGAGTGTATATGTGAGTAGGGGTGTGGTGTGTGCGTGTGTGACGTGAATGAGTGCGAGTAGCTTAGCTGATATAAAGATTTAGCTGACCACAGACCAGGAGTAAATGCGTATTATGTCTTCTGTATCATTATAAGATAGAGTTACAAACCATTTTTTTAAGATTGATTTGACTTTTATCGAAGTGCAAGTTTTTAGGCCACAGAATTTGCAAACAGCGTTATATGTAAATGGGTGAATGTAATAGCCAGATCGTTGAGCATGAGCCGTTTGGATGGTAGGTACAGGGACTCTGTATGTACGTCTAGTCATAATGGCATCTTTTAGGGCTGATTTTCCTAAACATTTATGAACCCTGATAACTGCATTGAGAATAAATAATTGTCTAACTCTGAGAAACCCGGTTTCACTAAACAACAAGTCTGTCTGATATATGAAAGGTTTGTTTAGCATTACTTTGATTACAGCTCGCTGAGCGCGCTCAAGTTCGAGTAGCAGGGTCTTTCCAGCGCTACCCCAAACTGCAATACAGTATTGTAGAACAGATTGAAATAGCGCATGGTAGACAATGCGATGAATATATAGAGGTGAACAGTCTCGTAGTCGTTTTACTACGTAGATAAGTTTTCTCACTTTTTTAGACAGACTAGTTAGGTGCGGTTTAAAAGATAGGTGTTCATCTATCAGAAGGCCCAGATGTTTAATGGTGCTGCATCTATTTATGAGCCCACAGGAGCAATCAATGTGAGTCGTTTCCCAAGAATGTATTTTAAGGCTGTGAGTGAGTGGAGGGGAAGATGCTGAAGTCTTTGAGAATGGGATATAGCAGCTTTTAGTCGCGTTTAGAGTAAGAAGATTGATATCCAGCCGTTTTGACACCTTTGATAGTCCTATCTCAGCTGACTGGTAGGTTTCTTCCCATGTCTTACCACTAAAGACGGCTACTGTATCATCAGCATAACAGATAATTTCAGAGTTTGGGATAGTCTTATGAAGGAGATCGTTGATGTATATGATAAAAAGCGTGGGTCCGAGAATACTGCCCTGTGGAACGCCAAAACGAATGTGTGATTTGCTACTCGTTACGTCGCCGATTCTTACTATTTGTTTTCTGTTAGTTAGGTAGCTAGAAAACCAATTGTGAGCTGAGCCTCTAATGCCAATGGCCTCTAATTTCCTAAGTAAGATGGTAATCGAGACAGTGTCAAAGGCCTTAGCCAGATCGAGGAAAACCCCTATACAGCATCTACCGGCGTCTAAATGGCTATGAATCATATTTGTGAGAGTAAGTGCAGCATCTTCTGTCGATTTACCAGACCTAAAACCAAACTGTTGTTCTGAAAAGACGGAATTTTTCTCTAGATAGTTCATAAAACGAGTATTAACGAGTTTTTCAAGGATTTAAGAAAAAACGCATAAAAGTGAAATGGGTCTGTAGTTGTAAGGAGAGTCCTTTCTACCACTTTTATGAATAGGTGAAACTACAGCTAATTTCCAGCATTCGGGGAAGATACCCTTTTCTAGGCTCAGGTTGCAAAGATAGACAAAAGGCTCAAGAATCACGTCTTTTATTTCTTTGAAGTCAGCTCTGAACCTAGTTATTTTAATTTTATTTATTTAATTGCAGAAATAGCAACAATTGGTTTGCTCCGTGCATATTTTTGCGAAGTGGCCAGTTATATCGGGCAATTCACCCTAGGTAGGTAGGGGTCAACGAGAAATAATGGACTATTAAAATATCGATTTTGTTCGTGAACTAGTATTTGATAAACTATTGTTTGCGTCTCGCCTAATATTTATATTATCATATTTAGTTAACACGTACTCTTTCTATGAAACGATAAAATCAAAATGATTAATAGCTAGAAACTTATCAGATCAGAGATCAAATGATCATTAATCCACTGTCATATTTATTAACTAGAAATTGTATTCTACTAAGGACTTTGTTATTTTATCATGCTCTTCACTGAAATTCTCATAAGGCATGATGTACACCGGATTTTCTATTACTTTAACTACATAGATGAACTAGAATGTATACACGGCTTAAGAGCGCCCGCCCCTTTCGTGTTAGTGATCGTACGTAGGTAAGTATGAAAGCGTCTTAATATAGTGGCTGGTTTGTTTGTGCAGTAACATGGTTATTTCGGGGTAATAGCAATACGAGCAGCAGTAAAAGGGACGTTACCAGATAATATTTGTGGGTAACAATAGTAAAATGTCCTTTTAGTTAGGTAAGTATTCTTATTAGTAGATTGAACGTGGGATGGGGAAAAGTACATACATTTTTCTGATTTCAGAACTGTGTTCTTGAACCCTATTCCGTTTGACTAGGATAGTGAGTAGCTACTAAAAGTAAGCAATTTATTTAAACTGTTTACTTTCAGTAGCGTTTTAGTGATGTTCACTTTATTCTCATTCTTGAATATCTTTTAAACACACTACCGTTTTACAAAGGTAATTCCTAGCGTCTAGTGTTCACAAAACCTTTGTCCACCCAAGATACAAAATAAAGGCTAAAAAAAATATTTTACTTTTCCAATCCTGCCAAAACGCAACCTGAAAAGTGTCTGGATTTCAGGCAGGTCCGGTACAAATAGAGAAATACCTTCTGGCTCACTGCCAATAATCGGTCCATGCATTGGGCTGTGAACCGCGATTTCGGGGCAACCATGCTGAGAGATACTCTTGACGCTTAATCAGACTCTATTTATCAGTGGAGACGATAGCTTATTAAACAAACACCTTTTTGTTTAGGGTCAATAATTTCAATATTCATTTAATTACACTCCAAAATATTACAAATTTCAGAAACCACAAATACAACATTTTAAAACAAGAATAACAAAAAAAAACAATACAGATGGACAGAGATAATCCAAATCATAACACAGTTTTCATTCAGTTGAGTCAAGCTCAAGGCGGATACACCATTGATTCAGACATTGACTCAATCTGTTGGCAAAAATGTCAGCATCGGGAACCTGAATCAGTATATGTTATTCCCACGGTCTAAGAAAACAAGGTCTGACAATCCGAATCGTGATACCACATACGTCACTGTCGACGACACACTCACACTTACGTCCATATATAAGCTGATGTCACACACTACTAACCGATGTACCGGATTGCCATACCTTGCAGTATATTATTGAACCATGCGTTTTCCACGAGTAAGATGTCCCAGGGGTGGGCGCGTTCGCGGCGTGCGCCGTGCGTGTCATGGGATTTCCCAGCAGCAGGCTAATCACGTAACTTTATGTACTAACGGTAGATAGATTTTAATGTCAATTTTGAAGTATGAATGTATGAGCTGACAGTTAAAATTTGACATTAAAATCTATCTAACGGTAGTAAAAAAGTTACGTGATTACCCCGCAGGTGTCGACGCCGCCGCGCGGGCTGTGCACCGCCCAAGCTAGAACCCACCGGCACCGGGCAGTAGCTTGGTGGTGGAATCCCTAGTCCCGCTCACTAACGACGCCTGGATTGTCAATGGCTCCGTCAAACAAGGAAAAATAAGTTCTATGGCGTGTGGTACGGTCAAACCGCTCCGCGACCGCTTATTACGTTACCTATGATTAAAGTTGCGTGAGTCGCTATCGGGAACGCATCAGGCTCTCAATTACAAACAAGCAAAAATAAATAGTTTGATAAACTGATTCCTTTGGTAGAAAACCTACTAGCTACCATAAGTTATTTTTAAGAAGAAATACAAAGAGGTGGTTTTATAACAAAAAATCACCTTGCCTGCTGTGAGTTTTCTCTGAAGATCCTTTTTTGATTTAAAGTATACTTACTATTAAATTTTAAAATGTTAGTAGGATTAAGCAGGGATTGTGCGTTTTGTAAAAAAAAAACATATCACTGTCCTTGATAATTACGAGATAGGCTGCATAAAAGTTTATTTTTACGATGATATATATACGATTTGTTGACAGAGTTACCAAGGCAGTTTTCAATATTTTGTCCGGTTGTTTTGTTTCTTTTACAGTCCTCAGTAATTTTTGTGTAGTGAAATACTACATTATTTCTTGACACTGAAAGTATTTTCGTCAAAACTCTGAATGGGTCTTGCCGCTGAAACTACTTCTTATTTTTGAAAACTTTTTAGGTATTGTATTGTAAACTACGCAGAAAGGCAACAATTTAACTTTAACTGAATTAAATAGTTATTTATTTATTTTCGACTTGAACGACTGTTGTTCAATATAAACGGGGGAACGTTTCATATCTACAACAAGGAAAATCGCAAATTCATAAACTAGAGCGCCAAAATTACGCCAAAAGAACTTCATAAATTCTTACAAGTAATCTCAATATTGTCAGTTTCCAAAGGCCTCCAAAATAAATGGCTCATTCAAAAATCCTGAAGTAGAGACTTCAAAGGATAAAGTGAAGACTAAGTCTGGCGCTGGAGTGTTAATTGCTGATCGCTATCACGGTTTTCGTGAAGCGGGGCCTTTTGTACCTGTTGTAAGAACAAGAACTTTACATATAAAGGAAACTTTAGTGAGGCACTTCAATCGAAATGAGAAGCCTGGCCCGAAAATTGTTGAAGTTCGGATGGGTCTGTTGCGCCATTTCATCCTGTTCGAGCTTGTTAGATTGAAAACTATTGTTTTGTCAAAAACTGGAGCACCATTATATCAAAACCAGTGACTAACCTACTATCTACTATTTTAAGAAAGGTAAGTTTGTACAATCTACTTGTGAATTCCTGAAAGCTACCGTAAATAGAATGAATGAACGAAATTATTGATATCTATGAAAAACGATACGCGGCTCTATAATAGTATTTTATGAAACGGTTGCATAAAAAGGAACCAAAACGGTCGAGTGGTGTGGGAGCGTTTTTTTGGACCAGGGCCTGTACTTCGTATCGTGCCGTTACTTTCAATCTCGTGTACTATATGAGTGAAAGGGACGACACGATACGAAGTTCGGATTTCTAATTTCGGAGCAGCCCCTCAGTTATACACCGTCGCATACAATAGACGGTGTAGTTGGTACTGACCCTGCCTTCTAAGCTGGAGGTCCCGGGTTGGAATCCCGGTCAGGCTATTTATTTGTGTGATGCACATGAATATTGAGTCTCGGATGTTTTCTATGTATTTAAGTTTCTATTCATCTATATAAGTATGTATATCGTCATTTGGAACCCATAGTACAAGCTTTGCTTAGTTTGGGACTAGGTTGATTCGGGTAAAGATTGTCCACAAATATTTATTTTATTATTATTTATTATACTTTTTCTACGACTCGTTTCAAATAAATAATTGTTAACCTTTTCAGGCGCCATATTTTCCCTTAGTAATTATGAAAGCTTACCTACAAATATGTGGAAGTTTTGTTAAGTTGGCAACAGTGATATTTAGTATAAAGAGGTTTACTGGATCGCACCAAAGAGTAAGAGAGTTTACTGGAGCACATATTATCTGTAGTAGTCTGTGGCACCTATATTTGTATCGTTTTGGCGAAAAAACGATACGCATAAGCGACAAGAGTATCGTGTGAGGGAATAGATATTATAGACTTTTCTGCAGACTTATTTCGTATGTCTTTATATTAGTGTTCGTGACTACGTAAATGACAGATAAAAGTATAGGAGCAGAAAAAGAAATTACACATATGCACAAGTGCTTGTACCACAATCCCATTGAATCACGCCAGTTTTCGTGAATTCGTCTGTATTTTTTTTATACCGGTATAAATTTTGTCTGCACATAAAAAAATGGATATGTCAAGAAGACTTTTCAAGACTTTTTGTCAACCCTTTTACACGTGCAGCCTGTGAACGAACTGAATAAACCCCTTGTAACTATTACAATTAATATTAAGTTAGCGGATTAACATTAATCTTAAAATGCAGCCTTTAAAATGAAACTAGTTTGAACTTTTGAAGATCCATCACGCCACGCGGCTCTTTTTAATATAACCGTTACACACTTGATTTATACGTGTTTCGTTTGGTCGGAACAAGATGGCGTTTGTAATATCTGCGCTGAATCGGTTCGCGTCGGTTCCAGCCACAATTTTTCACTTTTAATATCAGCTTGCACTTTTACTGCTATCTTATTGCACTTGCAATATATTTATAGCTTTAAATTAATTTGAATTTGACGAGAATATACCTGTCATAAACAAAAAAGTGCAATCGTTTTTGAAGAGCATGACAAGTCAAATAGGTCTGCACACATTTTTCCTTTGTTTTTTATATACTTAATTTCAATGACAAATCAAAGTTGAGGTTAGATATAAGAGTTTCCACAAATACATGTTAACAACTTAATACAAATACATACATACAACTTCTATGCTCTCTACGTCCCATCAAACGAAAAAATACTATTCTACTACAATACCGCGAAAAGTGTAGGGTAGGCTGAAAATATAATATTCCTGACTACCTACGTTTTAAAGGGGTCTCCAAAGAGCGAACATCCGTTTCCAACTACTTTCCTTTAATGAACGAAAGTCCAAATGTTTTACGGCTATAAGACTGGTCCGACAAAGGAGAACTTTTCAATATCGTGTCGCTACATATTTTAGTGGAGACGGCGAGATGTCGAACTTATCTCAACTACGCCGCAGGGCAGGGATAGACAAATACATATCGATTTAATTTAATTTTATTTTATTACCTAATTAGATTTTATTATTTAATTATAAACCAAAGCAAACTTCACAGTCAGACTCATTTAATATTTTATACCCAAAAGAAACTGCTCCAAATTTGTAATTTGCCATGACACACGGCATATCTGTACGAATTCACTTCACGGATTCAGACCTCTGCTATATTTTTAAGGGAAATTGATCAAAATGTTAAAGAAATATCGCTGCAAAAACATTAAAACTAACATTTACAGAGGAACTGAGAAAGTCCTTCCTTTTATAATATTGACGTCGGTTAAAAATCACCGTTCCATGTTACATAGTATTTTGCCAAGGATTGTCTGTACCTACGTATGTCAAAATAAAGTGATAATGGGTTCCGTACCATATGTTGCATCATTTTAACTATTGTACGTTCTTCATGTATTTAAGTCAATTAAAGAACTTCGAAATAAAGAACACCAAAGGTGCGAGGCCTACCTTTTTAGAAAGGCCATGTCAGGATAAGCTAAGTGAATCTGCCCTCAGCGATTCAGATTGATCAGACAGGATTATAATTTTTATGGGTCGTGTGGCGCTGTGTTAGTAACAAATATGCTAAAGAATAGCCGCACAAACTTCATAGCTTTTTGTAAAAAAAAACGAACCATGATCTTTCTTCAATTTTTTTTCTAGTCGATTTGGACGTGCGTGACAGTCATATATTGTGCATGTACTAAAGTCAATACACTACGCTATAAGCTACCTCCATTCAAAATTTCAGCTAATCTGGAAAACCGTTTTTGAGATTAAGTGGAACGCACATCCACCCATACATCCAAACATCGGCATAAACTTTCACGGTTATTATCAGGATTGCCGTACAAATATATATATATATATATTATTTGTTTAATACTTTGACAACACTCGGTTCTTAATTTTTATCTGTGGTAGAATAAGATTTTTTTAAATAGAATACATTACATACATTCACACATCAGATAGTTGATGTCATATAGAACTGTCTTTAGTATACGCAAATTACATGTCACGAACGTCGATATAGGCAGGCTTGAAAAAAAAGTGGCAAAAGATCATAATTTTTTTTTTACAAAAAAAACCATGAAGTTTAGGCAGCTGAAATTTTGCATATTTGTTACTAATATAGAGCCAACACCATCCATAAAAATTACAAGCCAAAACTCGCTGGGGGCATATTCACTTAGCTTATACTGCCATGGCCTTAGGAAAACATAGAAAAATTACCGACGAAAGTTCCAGCACTATTTCACATATCTTCTCTCGCTATTTGAACCAAACTTGAGAGGGAACCGCCCAAATCTTAGGAAATAAACCCCACTTATCCAACATGTACTCGCGAACTAAATTTATGGGGTGAACCTTTTCTCGGGGCTTTTATATGGAAACTCATCCATTCATATTGACCTCCTTGGACCTTTGGATATCACTGTGTGATATCTCAAAATTTGTCCCCATTGAAAAATTTTGCACGGAGATAGAAGCTGATGACATGTTTTTATTAAATTATTGCCATAATATACTTTTGAATTGCAATGAAACGGGCTACACGCGTTTTTAAGGTCGATTATCGTTTGACGACGCGGTGGCGATACTACAATAAAATGGTGTACGTAGAGAATTAAAAAAACCGGCCAAGTGCGTGTCGGACTCGCGCATGAAGGGTCCGTACCATTAAGTATCTATAAAAACAGCAAAAACATCACGTTTGTTGTATGAGAGCACCCTTAAATATTTATTATATTCTATTTTTTTAGGATTTTTTGTTATAGCGGCAACAGATATACACCATGTGTGAAAATTTCAACTGTCTATGACGGATCATGAGATGCATGATGACAGACGTACGAATGGACGGACAGCGAAGTCTTAGTAATAGGGTCCCGTATTACCCCTTGGATACGGCACCCTAAAAAACTAAGATCCGCCAATCCCAAAGGATAAGTTTAACGAATTATGATTTGTAGATTAATTTATTTTCCAACGATTTTGGTAGATGTTATGTTTCCTTCGACGCCGACTCCATCAATAGTTATCAATGTGTAAATTAATAATAGGTAGTTTAACTTAAATGCATGCTTTTTAATAAAGATATGAATAACGGAATTTAGTAATTGTCCAAAATCATTAGCTATATTGGTCATGTTTGATTTATTGAAGCAAATGAAAATGAATGGCCAATTACCTAATTAATGATCTTTAGTTTAATCTTGAATCATTCATTAGATATATATTTAGAAGTAAAACAATAGAAACTCTTATACAATTATGAAATTAAAAATATAAATGCACTAGCATCTACTATCAGATCATCTATTATATTAATTGTTAGGGCAGAATATCCAAAGGACGAATTACTGACATAAATGGTGGTAAGTTTCATATTGCCACAACTTTAGGAAAGCGACATCTAGTGAAACTTCGTAGAACAATAACGTTGGTTGTATTTTAGAGAAATTCCTTAGCGTTGCATATTACAGCGCCCTCTCTCGCAGGGCTGTAAAAGCGTGTAGTAAGTGACTTGAGACAGATTACGCTACGCTGAAAATATGAAACCCTGCATCTTCGTTAGTTATGAGTTAGTCCGAAAGATGTCATTATAGACAATATTACGTAATTCTTTGTTTCTGATACTGGTCCATAGAAAATTATTTTCTTAGTAGTTTTCTTTGTTATTTTGGCTCAGGCTTGGTTATTTGTTGTCCTAAAATGTGTAGTTCTCAAAAAGTCTACGTACTCATAATGTTTTCATTCCTATTTTGTCAGCTTTATCGAAATGTCTTTAATTTAAAAGGTGTGCAGTCTTAGGTCTTCTATTCATAATGTTTACATTTCTATAATTTCAGTATGTGCCTATTATCAGCATTACCATAATGTTCGCTTTTTTAAATAGGCAATCGTCTAATTACGTTTGTTTTCCCATATTGTCTATTTTATTTTAAAATCAAAGTTCTAAATATAAAAGGCCTAATGTATAAGAACAAAATATTTTTCGTTCTCAACCGGTTTCGTACCCGAACGAAGGGATTTTCGTAGTTTAGTTTTGTACTAAAATCAGTGCTAATAAATGCGAAAGTAACTCAGTCTGTCTGTCTGTTACTCTGTCACGGCTAAACCGCTGAACCGATTTAGATGAAATTTGAAGACCATGATTGGAGACATTTTGGTAAAAAGACTTTTCTGGAATGCCAACGTTATAAGAAGGCGGATATTTTGAACTTGCCGACATTTTGAGAATAAGCACTTTCTGAAAAGCGAACATTATACAAAAACTGTCATTCTTGTAGACAGGCAATTTTAAATAGCTGACATTTTGAGAAGCTGACATTATTTAAAATGTTTGCTGACATTCTAAAAAGCAGACATTTTGCGAAAAATTACTTAACTTATTGGTTAACAATCGACTATTCTATTAAGTATATTATGTGTAAAAGTTTACGATTTTAAATGTCATTCAGATATATTGTTTTACAACTACGACTACCGGTCTGCTATTCATACGAGTTCAAATATCAGACAAATTATGTATTTAGGTACTTTAAAAGCGCATCCCCACGTGCGAGATAGAGCAAGATAGGGATATTACAAACCTTAGTTTTATCGGTGCCTTTATAATACCTATGATGTTTGTTTGTATGATAATGAGGTTGAGTACCAACTTCTAAACTTTAAGTAAATTAATGTTTTCGATACTTAAAGTATTTATGAAGGCGTGTCAGATTTTTGGGCTTATGTAAAGTTTCCGCAACTGGAACCCCTGGGCTGGCTAAGCCCCTATGCTGGGGGCCCGGGGGCTTGTGGGCCGGCGCTACGTAGCTGCAGGCTACTGCTTGTAACAAAAATTCAGACGGCAGTCATATTTGTTTTACTCGTTGAGCCGTGAACTGCGATAACTTTCGGCTCGTTCGAATAGCCACAGAATATTTCCTTTTTTACAATTTTGTATTTTTTGCTAGCAGAATTCAATTTTCCCGTATGGTGCCGGGTTAGAATAGCACTTCCCCCTTATTTCCCGTGGGTGTCGTAAAAGCCGAATGTGGGAATCGGGTCGTATTGTGTTGCGGGCGTTGGGCTAGCAACCTATCGCTGTAATATCATATTTTCTCCATCCTTAAACCTACTATTGCTAAATGTGGCAATGGAATTGAATTTCATGTTCACTGCCTACCCCTTTTGGGAATACAGGTGTGAGTTGATATATTGTATGTAGAATTCAATTTTGAACTAGATTCTTGGCATAGCACGCGTTCTCGCAATAACCTAGACCTTTTTAAGGCACGAGTGAATAGGCATCTTCTGGGTGAGCTCGTTTCACCGTCGGCCTCATCTTTGCCCCCGGACTAGATGCTGGCCAAGAGCAATCCCATTTTTGAAAAAAAAAACTGGGAAAAATTAAATGTGTGCGCAGTTACTGTTATTCTGACTGAGAAATCTGATCATCATTTCCCTTGACCTATAGCTACCAGCGATTAGAGAGTACATAAAGATTACAATTATATAAATAAATAACATGCATTTGGGCCATTCTACTTTTTCATGTACATAATTATCAGACACTTTTTTTTAATGCAGATTTTGGAATACTTGGCCGTCACTTCATATTTTTGTATTGTTATTTAAAAAGAGGTTTAATTGCAGTATGACTTCCGATAGTTTTGGTAATTGCCAAACCACAGCTAACATCCATAAATCGAGTAACTCAGTGGTGCTAGGATGTCTCACCATTTGTATGAAAAAATGGTTTTTACCACTGTTTTACCCTACCCACCTTTTACAGCAATATGTTAATATTTAAGTATTTTTACCTAGAAATTATTTATATTAGGTTCAGGTACTATTTCAAAATCTTATTTTTATACACTAATCAAATCTTTTTTTTTTAATAGATAACTGGTCATGAAAAAATAGAATGACCCATTTACCTCCTCACTACCTAGTGTAATATCCTATTATGTACATAGCATTTTCAATCGGGATCAATGCCAGTCTGAAAACAAAAGAATCTATTCGTACATTGCTTGAATGAGCAACGAGCTTTATCCTGTTCACGAGTCAACCAAACGGAAGTCTACTTTATGCTACACGCTTTGTCACCCCACCACCTGGTGAAACACAGACGAATGTACGGGCTGAGAGGATTTAATGTAATTTATCTGCACTCATGACACGCCTGTTCCAAGCGATTTTCCCCGTAAACTCGTGCCCTAATGAATATTTAAATTTGTTACGTTTATATAATGATGTAAAATTTCGAGAGTGATTGATGTTAAAGAGGTGGCGTAATTTTGGCAAAGTGACGTAGACAGAGTTGATTGCTCTATATGTCGAAAATTTTGGCTGAATGTTGTTCCAAGTACTGCAATCGCGTAACTTTTTACACGCGCGTTAGCACATAATATCGAAAGTAATTTTTACCCACGACGGAACGGAGAAGGTATATGCGTTTAGGGTGAGAGGTTGTTTGTTTGTTCGTTTGTTTGTTTGTTTGTTTGTTTGTGTGTGCACATCAATATCTTCGAAACGGCTTGACCGATTTAGAAACGGTTTTCTGCAATAGGTTTGTAGTTTAGTCGGGCAGAAATTTTGCTAGGAGTTACGATGATAACTCGCCAGGGAGCGCTGCAGTAAACATTTTTCACTTGCTAAAGTGCGTGTGAGTGCATTTTCTCCGGAACTGCTGGGCCAGCATTTACGATTTCCATAGAATGTGGTATGGAGTACATGCACTTTAACTCTGAGGATCTGATGATGGAGCAGAAAAGCATAGTAGGGTACTGTGCAGAGGTCGATAATATTTTTGTTTGTTTTTGGTCCCTTTTGTTTATGTTGCATGAACAGACGTCGTACATAACCTTCTGAGGGTCTCATGATGGAGTAAAACCATGCTATAGAGAACTTTGCGATGGCATGTAGTAACTTATTCGTGTTTGGGCTCTTTAGATTGTGCTTGCTGAGCAGCTTCTATACATGAGCTGCTGAGGATCTGATGATGGATCAGAACAGTATTTTAAGGCATGTTTTAAAGGTATTTAAGTAGTTAGTAATAATATGTCATTAGACTCTTTTGATTGTACCTATCTATTGAGACGCCTCTGTACAGGAACTTGAGAAGGCCTGATGATGAAGCACAACAACAGCATAGGGAATTTTGAGAAGGCATATAGGTGGATTACCGTATGCCGACTATTTGAATACTGTTTGCTGCGTAGCTTTTGTATGTCTCTTCTGTGTTCTCCATTAGGACCCTTCGGATACGGAACCCTAAAAAGTAACTAGATACTTACATCGTGTGCTTTGCGATGTTGTAATATTTTGGATACTACCGATGTTAACTGGCAACTCGTATGAAGTATTTTCCGCAATTGTATTAAATGTCCGAAAAATATCGCGCTCACTGCGCTCGCGTTTTCATCTACTTGTGATATGACTTTATAACCGGAGACCGAAAAGTATGAAGTATTTTCCACATAGCATCATAATGTTTGAAAAATTTCGCGCTCGCTGCGCTCGCGTTTTCATCTAGATGTGATATGGCTTTATAACCGGAGACCGAAAAGTATGAAGTATTTTCCGCACTGCATCATAATGTTTGAAAAGTTTCGCGCTCGCTGCGCTCGCGTTTCCATCTACATGTGCTATTACTTTATGACCCGTCCTAGTGACTACTATAAATATTATGTTTGCTGAAATTAACATATAAACTTCTTTGGTTCTAAATATGTTGGCAAGGTAAACGTCCCTGTACTCGACAGTGGCCCAATACTGTGGTTTGGTGATTAATTACTGTAATCTATTGGCCACTAAGGTGTCGATTACTGGGAGGTTTACCTAAATTGTGTAAACGAAATAAGGTATACTGGTACTTCAAATTGCGTCATCCGATTTCAGGAGCCGTTGCCAAAATGAACCCTGGGTATCTATTTATTTACGCTTTGGGACTAGTTGGAAGAAAAGTAGGTACAAATCCGTGGCAGCTGTGAGCAGAAGAAGGGTTAAGATAAATGACAGAGAATGTGCGTCCACGTGGGATTGGTCGTCGGGTCTTCGGCCCCATGCGGAACGCCTTCTGACCTCGTATGCCTCGCCCCTCACTACCGGGCCTTTGTCCCCCAGGTTTACTTGTAAAACACTCGGGGCTGAAAAGTGTCGACTTGGCGAGCACGCTCCAAGGAGAAGCCTCGGGCCTTCGGCCTTTCGATGAACAGTTTCTGACCTCATATGCTTCGCCCCTCACCTTCGGGCTGTCGGCCCTGAGGTTCGCTTGTAAGACATTCGAAGCTAGAAATTGCCGATTTCGGCTCATCTTTCGGGTCTTCGGCCCTCGGGCTCGCATCGAGGGCGAGCGAGCGTGCTCCGAAGAGAAGCTTCGGGCTTTCGGCTCTACGCGGAACGGCTTCTGACCTCGCATGCCTCGGCTCTCAGGTTCATTTGTAAGACGCTTGGGGCTCGAAATTGTATGTATGTATGTAAGCACTTTATTGTACACAATAACAGGTTAAAACAATATACATGTCACATAAGATTAGAGTACAAAGGCGAACTTATCCCTATGAGGGATCTCTTCCATTGTCGCCTAGGGCTCGCCCCCTGGGCCTTCGGTCCTCGTGCTCGTATAGCAAACGTGCTCCAAGGAGAAGCTACGGGCCTTCGGCCTCTCGCGGAACAGCTTCTGACCTCGTGTATTTCGCCTCTTAGCTTCGGGCCTTCGGCCCTCAGGTTAACTTGTGACGCATTCGAGGATAGAAAGTGGCCACTTGGCACTTACTTATTTTTTTAGCTCCTTAGGAAAACATCAGTAGGGAGCTCATTCCACAACCGAAGTGTTCGAGGGTCAAATGTATAGGTATACTTAGACTGCTCTCTAAAAAGATTAAAATAAAGGCAAAATTAAAAATTTTGAAAATACCCCCGACGGATGTTCTCAAATGAAAAATAATTAAATAATGCATTTGAAAATCCCCCGACTCTATAGGAAATGATTACATATAGATAAAAACATTTTTTTGCTAAACGGTTAACTGGTTGCGAGGTATATTTACAAGCCCAGAAAAATCCGTCGGGGGCTGCCATTGCCATGTCAATTCCCAATTGCATTAAACTCAAAATATTCTTTATTAAAATAGGCCTAGCAACAAGCACTTTTGAATCGTCAGTTATATATTACATAAATTGAATCTAATTATTCAGAGCAATTTATTGATGCCTATGTCAAAAGAGAGTATAATAAATTCACAATAAGATCGTCAATTAATACAAGATCGTTAATTAAAATAGTAATAATAATGAAATTCGAGATAACTTACAGAACGGTATAAACTAACTGCATAAACTATTACTTCATTTCAGGGCAGGCAATGGCAGCCCCCGACGGATTTTTCTGGGCTTGTAAATATACCTCGCAACCAGTTAACCGTTTAGCAAAAAAATGTTTTTATCTATATGTAATCATTTCCTATAGAGTCGGGGGATTTTCAAATGCATTATTTAATTATTTTTCATTTGAGAACATCCGTCGGGGGTATTTTCAAAATTTTTAATTTTGCCTTTATTTGAAAGTAATATTGACTGTTGATATGCTATTCGCTCGTTCTCTGCCCTTTCGCTGATTTGCTTAGTGGAATTTTGGTCTCTCTTTTAAATTTTGTGGGGTTAGTGCGTACTAGGTCCCATATGGCCTAGGAAATGGAAAGGCACGACCGTTCCAATACCAGGGGTTGACCCATATAGGATACCCTTTACCGAAGCGGGGCCTACCGGCCTAAGCTACAGTAGCTTAGGCCCCGCCTTGGTGAACGATATGCTGTATGGGTCGACCTCTGGTACGCTGCCGACTCAAGGGGAAAAACCATAGTGTCTAAAAGAAACCGGTGGTTAGGGCGACAGAGAGAAACCCGACGGTGTCCAGGAGTACCGTCTTCTGTATTTTCCCCAGAAAGTCTGTTGAGGTATTGGTCGAGACAAACTACGTATAAATGGAAAATGTATAAGCTGATTGGAATCACCATACCTGATACCATACCTGATAACCATATCTGATTGAATAACACTCAAACATGCATTCTCGATATTGAATGCGGACAGGTAAATCTATTAGAAGATTACATCCCATACTCAATGGAAAACACATACATTACCTAATAGGTTTTTCTTTTACGTTCTAGCAAGCATTCATTACGAGTATATCTGTTTCTGCCTTAGAATATGAACAACTGAGGATTTTATACCACGTCGGTGGCAAACACGCTGACAGCCCACCTGATAGTAAGTGGTTACCGTCGCCTATAGACGCTTGCAAGACTAGAGGCGTTACTCGCGCGTTGCCGACCCGTAAGAAACCTTTTCTCGCCTTGTTTGAAGAGTCCCACACAGAACACACAGAACAGAAGACACACACACAGAACACACGGGTACAGAAGTAGCTCATTGGGAATACCTCGGATTAGGATGTGAGGAATATAATTTTGTGATTTCAGTAGTGACAAGCTGGTGTTGGCTCCCTTCCTATCTTGTGCAGGTACACAACACTGTATGTCAGTCTCTCTCTTATAGTATTTGGTAACAAAACAGCGTAAGTACGTTCACACAACTGATTATTTTATTGCGATTAAACGGCGGTATATGCATACATAGTATAATCAATTAGAAGATACCCGCATATTTGTACATAAAACTCTCACACTTTATTACTGATAATCGGGACTTAATCGCGTACAATACTAATTTATTCATCTTTTCCAAGGGTTGCCCGACGTCTCGAATGTATCACAACATCCGTGGTCGCGAGCTGACTGGCGTGAGCTGGTATCAACATTTAGCCGTAAGTGTTTTTGAACTACCCGCACTTAGTCTTTATTAAATACTTTTACACTAGGGTTGCCACTCGCCCGACACATAAGATTAACAATGTCCGTTGATGTAATGGACGATTTTCACAACCGTAGGTATAATAATCATATGTCCTTAGCTTTTTAGTTATATAACCGTCCGATCACTTTGCACCCGTTTGGAATGTTTGGTATTATACTGGATCGCCTACCTCTAAATGCCTAGATGGTTTACGCGACCGATTCCACCGCTTGTACTGTTCATCCATTGCCATAGCAGGACTGCTAGGTCTTATAACATCATCAGGTTTCATAGCATCTAATCGAATTCGTAGATTGCGGCCCTGCAACAGTCGGGCTGATGACTCGCCGGTGGTGCTTTGAGGTGTATTGTGATATTGCGAGGATTACACGGTCGGGGTTACCTTGGACTTGTATTTAAAAAAATGTTTTTGAAATTTTCCAGAAACTGACTTGACAAACAAATTCAATATAATTATCGAACCTGTTCACAACATTTAACGAGAATCGGTTGCGAGGAGAACAAACCGAAATCTGCCCGCAGAAACACACGAAATAATTGAAAAAACATTTGTGGTTCTTAAAATTTGAAACAAGTGACTACCAAAAAAAACGATATGATTATAGATCCTGCTCACAAAATTTCACTATTAACGGTTATGAAATGCAACCTGTAAAGGAGAAGAAACGGAAATCCGCCGGACATACGAAAGCATCTTTGCTGAAACAGAAACCTTCGTTTCACCGGGTCAAAAAAGCGCCAGTTTGACCTAGTATAGTGCTATTCTAGTCATCGTGGTTAGTATTTTATTGTAAAGTTTTGCAATATATTGATATTGCGACTTACTTGTCGTTTCAACTAAAATTTAATTTCTTTTAGAGAGGCACGAACACGTGTACGGTGGAGGAATGGATTATGTACATGAGTACTTATACTTGGGCCAACCCTCCTCCTTCTCCTTCCAGGCCTGACAAGGCAAAGAGGTTGCCAGACGCACCAAAAACGCCCACAGGAGCTAATGGTCCATGAAGGGAACCCTTCCAATATCTTTAAAACGCAAACTCATGGACATGTGCATTCTATTAATCCTTTCCTTCGGAGCATACGACAAAGGTTTAGAAATTTAATCTGCCCTCAAGGTATGCCAGAGAGTCATGGAACGCAGCATTTTGGACGTGAAATTAACAAATCGCATTAAAAATACAATACTGGGTTCCAAAACACATAGCCGACGTACATCGCCAAACTTAAATGGGACTGGGCTGGGCACGTCTGCCGCATGCTGGTAGATTTGTGGGCTAAAATCACCATCAAGTTGGTCCCAAAACCGAGCACGGTGCCGCGGCCGACCTCGTGGGAGATGGCGAGACGAACTTGACGTCTTGGATCAGGACTGGTGGGTGACTGCCCAAGACAAGGATGCGTGGAAGAAAAAGAGGGAGGCCTTTTCCCAGCAGTGAGTCACTTGAGGCTCTTTAATCCTACTAATATTATAAATGCGAAAGTTTGGATGTTTAGATATTTCGATGTTTGTTACTCAATCACGCAAAAACGGCTAAACGGATTATGTTGAAACTTGGTATACAAAGAGTCTATAGCCTGGGTTGATATATAGGATGGTTTGTATCCCAAAAATTATCCCTCAAAGGGATGAAATAGGGAGTGGTATTTTATGCGGACGAAGTCGCAGGCAAAAGATAGTAATTAATAATAACGATTAAATTATACTTATACATATTAAGTTAGTTACTTTCTTTTATTTTCTAGTCAATTATGTTATCTATATACTGTTATTTTATTGTGTGTAAAACAAAGAAATAGCTTTTGAGTTTTGAGTTCTCTATATTTTCATTCTCAGATCATAGAGAGCATTTATCCCACACATTTTTTAATACCGCATACCCTTATTCGAGATTTAAAGTATCTACCGCAACTAGAAACTTTATTTTTCGTATGAATTCATTACCTATTTAGTTTATTTGTTCGATCGGCACCAGTACGAGCCAATGCACTTAAAGTTTATTTAAATGGATCGTGTGTTTGTTCGAAGTAACAGAAAACACTTTATATCTGTGCATCTTTATTTGAAATAATTTACTTTTTATTGATTTAAACCCGAATACTATTAAATGTAACGATTATTTACAGTTTTCCTAATGTTTTTAATATTTCCAATAAGGCAACTTTTACCGTGACTTAGAAATTGTATAGCGCGATATTTAGACATAAGGTTTGTAAACTGGATATTGAAAGTAAGTGACATTTTATTGAAGATAGTAAAGAAAATTGCCAACCTATAAAAGGATTTCAGAGTGCACTTTTATCACCTATTCGGAAATGTCCAGTAATTCGACAAACATGTTTTTATTTTTCGTATTTTTTTTAGAGTTCCGTACCTAATGGGTCCATATTCCACATGAAACCCTGTTGTTGCCACTCACGTGTCCGTCCGTCCGTCGTCTGTCACACAGGTTTTACAGCCAAAAGCTACAATCTTCATATTTTCAAATTATATTATATTATATATTATATTATATTATATATTATATATTTGGGGGAGGCCTATGTTCAGCAGTGGACGTCTTTCGGCTGAAATGATGATGATGATATATTATATTATATAAATATTATATTACATTATATTTATTAATGAAAAATCCAAAAAATACATTCAAAATTTATGACATTAGGTCGCAATGGTCCTGTTCTAGATAGTAACACTGAGAAAATGTCAAGATACGTGTCAATTCAATCCCAATCGTCTAAATAGATGAGCGTTTTAACTGATGAGGACTCATAGTACACTACATGGAGCAACAGGTGCTTTGATAGTCTACTAACTGTCTATCAAAGCACCTGATGCTCCATTTATTGTCACGGATGCGAGAGTCTTATAAATAAGGCATACTAATTACCTACACTCAACCATTCTCAAAGCTCAACAATTAATTACCGGTAAGCGTGCAGCGCGGCGGCAAGCAGCACGCATACATTTGAACGTATTGAAATGTATGGTTGAGATATTTTGTGATGACCGATATAATAAACCGTTATTGGGATTTCAAACTTCTAGCAAGCAAATTGCAAAATACAGTCGCTTTTTGCGCAGGCTTTGACACAACTCGGCCAAGTCATATAATCTGAAGTACCAACATGTATACGTTACATAGACTGATATAATGAGTCGGTTAACGTATACACGCTGGTAAAAAAATAAGTTTAAATTAGGTAAACGTCCCTGTGGTCGACACTTTCAATCTTATGTCATGATTCAGACGGCCGTCGTGTCCCGGCTAAAAAAATAAATAATAGCATTCTTTTATAGAGAGCCCTGGGATCCCAGTGACTGGTAGACGACCAAGACCAAGTGGTTAAATATATACGATGTATACGTACATAATTCTGATGGTAGTTTTAAGTTTACTTTTTGTCAATAAAAATAAATACATATTTTATCCCAACATTCAAGTATCATATCTTTTCAAGATTTTGATTATATAAAGGACAATGGGCAAATTAGTATGGGCGGTGTCCCATTGGTGTATACAGTTGAGACATATATCATTTGAAAGCTCTCAGCAGTAGCTTTAATTTCTTGTATGACGCCGAAGACCGATCGCGTGCAGGGAAGTTGGAATAGCTCATTTTATAACTGTAATGTGGCGATTACTGGAACTAAATATTCTCATACTAATGGGACGTTTGTGCATAGACAGTAGCGCCAATAATTTAATAAATCATTACTAGAGCTTCGAAATGAACGGAAATGAGTTGCTTATATTTTTATTAAACAAATAAATATAAAATAACTGTATTAAATCAATTAATTACATAAAAATATAGTGTCGTTTGATTCTGCTACTGCACGCGAGATGTCGCTAGTAAATAATGATAGCTTCACATGGTCGTTTATACACGCTAACAACATGACAGTTGGCATCTAAGGCCCGCAGTAAATGCCAAGTTTCTGTATCTGAAGGACTAAGATGACCGCTTATATGACGGACCATTCGTCCCTCTCGCACTTTCGTACATGACAGTAAGGGATGAATGCTGTATGTCCGACATATAAGCGATTGTCTGAGCCCCGCTGGTGCTATGCCACTATTCGGGAATTCGACTAAGAGCGCTCAATAATGCCTATTATTATTCCTGAGCCATGAGAACAGTTTTGATAGTATGTAAATAATAAATGCTACGAGTGTTCTAATAAGCCGCCGAATTATCTTAGCGGATTCAGTACTTGTGACTGTACTAATTACAAAGTCGTATCGCTCTCTCTCTCTCTCTGCCGCTAAAATAACATAAGTGTGATAGAGACTCAAATATTGAAACTTGAATTTTGATTTTGGTGGTTTGGTGGTCTTGATGTAATCAATAATATAACCGTTAGATATTTGATTATTTATTCATCATAACACAGCTTAGTACAAAAGGCGAACTGTGGGTTAATATAATAATAAGCTAAAAAATCTATATTCGTGCATCTAAGCTAATGAAAATTAAACCGTTTTTCTTTGCTCTTGCGTGTATTATGTTACCATTGCTATGTTACAGTTGCTTTGTTACAAAAATCTGTGTCAGAGAGCACGGACTTCATGCTCCTGAAAGAAAGCTGCATTGGTGATTACCGTCGAGTTTACCTGAAGAGCCAGAACTGCTCTGAGTACGCCTGTGCGTAAATGCGGCCTAAGAATGGAGTGAAAAAGCATCTTTGGACTAGTGTTAGCCCATTTGATCCGGGGGTGGTTGCAATACTGGAGGCGTAAATTATTCATTATGTTATGGGGTCCAGAAATGGGACAGTCCGGTGCTATATACGTAATTTCTAGCTAAAGAGGTTCCGATGATCATAAGCCCTAGGTTGTAGGTGTGTTGCCCTTGACATCTTTTTTAACTCTCGCATTCTTTACTCATGCACTTCTCGCATAAAAATGTCCCAATTAGAGCTGAAAAAGGTCAATCTGAGACTGAACGTCGATGTTCTATATACTTGCTTTATTATGGACACGTATACGAGATTCGCATGCGAGTTTAACTACATTGCGCGGTTTGATAAATCGATTGAAGTCATTTTACCCCGATGACTCACCTGCAATATAACCAAACTCGCATGCAAAACTTGTACGTGTGTAAATAAGGTTTTATTCTAGATCATGAGCTTGCCAAGGTTGGCTGTAGTCCTCGGGCCAGAAGGAAACATCGTCAGTAATTTTCTCTCTAGTGATAACTTGTACGATGGTTAAGAGAGTTCTATTATACTACGTATTTTCCACTAGAGTAATTTAACAAGATATTCGGTTAGCTATCATTCAATAATATTATCAATCGAGAGAAAACGACAAGAAACATTATTTTTTTACGTGTTTGAGTGATTGTGGAGAGAACTCCAGCTGACGTCCATGGGGCTTCAGAATACAAACTCACCACCACTGCCTAGTGACCACCTTATAATTTATCACCCAAGAGGATATTGGTCATGAGATCCTGTTGCTATCCGGCAGTTTAATTCGCTGACGGGTAATAACTATAGGGGAGGTCACGATTCAAATGTTGATTTACTCGAGCGTAATTAGGACCTATTGGATTTTGAAAATTGGATAGTAGGAAGAAAATAGGTGTACCCCTCCGCCGGCGGGGGGAGCGTCTGCAAAAATAATAAGAAACAAAAACATGAACATACTCCCGGGCATCAGATATTGAAAGTGTATATGCACCCCACATGAGGGCTTATAAATGGAGGAGATTCTTATTATTCTTAGAGAGTGCAAGGTATCCCCCATGTCTTAATCTGACTCGCTCAAGTAAATCCAAAAATCCCCTCTTGGACTCTTCTACCATTATGGCATTTTCTGTCAAAGTAACTTTCTTGCCATCATATTCATATAATTTATATTCGCTCTCTTGTAGTGAAAATGTTGACATGTGACATTTTTGTTATTAATGCGTACACGAATATCTTAACAGACGAAAGCTTTTTATATATATATATGCTCCCTGGCAACATGGCCAAATAAGTCAAAAAATGTACTACTGAAAGGGTACAATTAATTCAATCCTTTATTGAAGCTTGAGGGTGCTGGTGAGATGCTCTCCAGAAACCCCAAACTGAAATAATTGTACCCTTACGTCCCAGTACGTCCATGCAATCATGTCTTATGTGAGTGTAGTTTTTGCTCACGTGCCTAGGATACCGCTCAATCCGCTTCAGATCATTCAGAATCGTTTTCTCCGTAGGGCGACTGGTACCAGTCGAACCTCAGTCTGCACCACTACATGGGGATGTATAGTTTCTTTAAGCAGACTGCCAGATGTTATTTTGACAACGCTCCCCATCATAGGAATCCGTTAGTTAGGGAGGCTGTCGACTACGTTCCCATCCCTCCTCCCTCTGTCGTGACTCCTCCGGCCGCACGGTCCGACGTCCTAGGCACAAACTGAAGGACCCGGATGACGTAATCACAGCATCCATCGAAAGATGGATCGTTGCGGTTACATATGCGGGACGCGTATGGTCCCTATTCGTCCCGGTACCGCCGCATACCAAGCTCTCACTCACGAGGCCCGACCTGGGTCGGATTGAATCGTTTCTTGCTGGACTCTTAGTGAACCAGCGACAAAACTCCCAGTTACTCGATTCCACTCACACTTCAGATTTGGTTGAAGCCTCTCATTCAATCTCATTGGAGAGCAAACTCAAAGTATTCCAGTCGTGTCGGAGGTTCCCCTGGATTTTCCCCAGGCCACTCTCCAACCGCGCATCTGCCGGTATTGAGCTCGCCCTATAAAGCCACAGTCAGGTGAAATAAAAAACAAAAAAGATTCATGTACACAATTACTTAACACCAGAGAGCCTACTCCGAACTTGGTATCGTGCCGTCCCTTTCACTCATATAGTGTATAACACGAGAGTGAAAGGGACGGCACGATACGAAGTTCGGAATAAGCCGTCAGAGTTAAAAGACGATGCCGATATCGAACGTTGGCGCAGAGCGTTGTGTCAGGGTTAATATGATGGCCCGCAGGTTCGCTCGCTGTTCTAAAAAAAGTAAAGGTTAGGTACCCTTTTTGAAGCATATTGTACCAACTTTTATACAAGCACCCTGTAGGGGAATTATACGCAGAGACAATACAGCCCTCTGCGTGTTCAATATAATAACGCGTTCAGGATGCTGATAGGGCTAACTCGATTCTGCACTGCGTCGGGAATGTTCACGGAGGCTCGACTAGGCTGTTTTTATGCAACGATGCGTAAGATAAAACTGTCTATGCCATGATCTATGTTGGTCGGAAAATAAACAATTATTATTAACTATAAATTCAGTACATTTTTTAAAAATAATTCATAAAAAACTGAAAATGCGATTGCCAGGGAGCATGAATTAACTTTTTTATTTAAGAGATTGAATATAAAACCTTACTTGAAAATTATTGACAACGTGCGCAATAATAACATTAATACATTCTTGGCGTTCGATGGGTAAAAAATATGAAGACGCCGTCCATGCCCACCAGGCCACGACCACACAAGACACTTTCAAACTGTTATCGTTAAATAGGTCGTAAAGCCGGATTCATAATATTCAGATGTGATGGTTTCTGTGACAATGACGAGCGTATACAATACATACTGTACATGTCGCATTATATAAATAAAATTATGACGATGTCTAACGATTTATTTAAACTTCATTGCACGAAAAATACAGTGTACAAATGACTACCTTAATGCCAAGTGGCATTCTCTACTAGTAAACCACAGAGACATCTAAAAACGGTGCAGGAAAATGTAGAAACGTTGAAAGTGCAAAACAGACGCCAGTAAAATTAAGATCTAAACGATCTCATGTGCTGCGATGCCTATGACACATTATGACGATTTCTGATGATATTTTGAATCAGTGATACAAGTGGTAGCTTATAAAACATGCACAACACAAAGTTCTCGTTAGACAGATTCCGAACTCCCAATGATGCTTTGAGTGAGGAACCTGCATTTAAACAGTTTACAATCTGTAATAAAAACAACCTAAATTAAATATTTTTAGATTTTATATGTGTCAGTATAACCATTTTCAACTCATCAATGAATCGGCAACGGGCTGGTGAGTGTCGCCACCATCTATATATAATTATATAGGCTTACCATCAGGCCGTATGATTATTTGCCACTGTTGTGGTATTTAAGAACTGATTTTGAAGAAGATTATATCCAATCTATGGTGTCAGTAAAAATAAATTGATTCTATACATGGTAAAACCCCTTTTTTGCATTGCGCGTCAGGGGCTAAAAGCAGTGTATGCATCATTTCGTTTTTCACGCGATGGGGCGTCAGAGCCCGTCACATACACAAGAACACACGCCCGTGCACACTCGTCAGATCTGTTGTGTCGCGGCCGCTTCCCTACCCCCCGCACCTCAACTGCTCTGATGCGAATCAGAGTCACTTCTGTCGCGTCACAACGTAACATAGCACATCGTCGGAGAGCATCAGATGCAAGTGAAACAAACCGTACTAGTTAAATGTATGAAACCGACATCATTCTGGCGCTTCAAGACACAACACGTGGCAATAGTATGAATCCGGCGTTGATGCGAACACCGTACTGGCTGCGACTCAAATGGTAGGTTCGCGGCTCAGAGGTGCTAAAATAAAATAATCTACAAGAGAAAAAGGGAAGAAAAGCAGGTGTGAAAAAGTGTTTATGATGTGCTCATATATTTGGATGTAGTAATTAACCCTTTAAACGCCGTCGTCTGATATATGAGACAAAATAAAGACATGTTATTGATTTATTGACACTTTTAACATTCGGTGGTCAAAGAGTTAAAAAATTACTTCGAAATTAGTTTGACTCCATCAGGCCCCTATTTCACCAAAGCTGACAGGCGCGACAATTATCAAAAAACGTTACAATTGTAGTTGGTGAAACAGTTTTCACAATCATGACAATTTTCGATTTGTCAGCCTACATATGTCAAATACATACATATGTCAACTTGGTGAAATAGGGGCCAGATGTCCCATTATAATAACATTGAATAAGAGACAATCTCAGATGCAGATTACGGTATAAGAGGACTGCCCAGTTTGTTTACAACGAACAGCTCGGCGTACACGAGGGCGGTCATAAGTGAGCTCAATTCGGACAACCTCCTTTAAATGGCGGTCGTCTAAAATACTGTTATTACAAAAATCACCTTAAGCAGATTGGCCGTCAGTGAACTAGTGCAAAAATTAATGCCCGAGACCGCAAAGCTGTACAGTAAAAAATATCTCGAAAGCCAGTACGGCATCGACCTGCCATTGGGGCAAAAAGCATTTTATGCTCACATTCTTCTACATTTTTTTAATGACAACACTTTTTTAGATTTTTTTTTAACTACAATTATTTTGTAATCATTACTTTATAGTAACGGCATATCGAATCTCTCCAAACCATACAGAGAAACAAGTTAATAGTGAATACCAGAAGTACGTATACTTCTTTTGAGGTATCAGAGATGCCATATTTATAAAATATAGATATTGAATGAATTATATTATATACTAATATTACACTGCTGCTTATTAACAGTGACCATCTGTCGTGAAGTTTAACCATACAGAAATGCATACAGATAGGTTCCAACTGCACGCCGTGATATACTGGTGCGGATATATTGATGGTATGCAGTCCGAGTACGTTCAAATATTTTATGTTACACACTGCAAACATACATATCATTAACCCTATTGCCCAGAAGGGTAGGTAAAGGCAGAGTGTTAGAGATCACTGTTTTCCATTTGCTACGATCCTTGACAAACTTATTTCGTGTACTCTCATAACATTTCTCAAACACAAGTCACTTCTACACTGAGATACGGGGTAGTTTCTGGGGCAATTGCACAGAAACGTTCGGTCTAAAAGTATTTCCGGACTGGCACCTAAAATATATAATAAAATGCCAAGAAACATATTCTAAGTTAGAAGAATTGGTAGAATTCAAAAAAGCTTGTTTGCATTCCTAGTGAAAGTAGCCTACCAATACTTGACAGATGAAGAATTTTAATTGTCTAGCACGCCCCATCTTTGACTTTGAGTCCGTGAGTTTGAGATTATTTATTTATATGCCTTATGCCAAAATATAGTGATACACTAAAATATTTAAAATAGTTGTAAGACTTATGATGAGCTATTGACCTGTGTTTACAAATATAGTTTGTACAGTCGAACAAATAAGGATACCTTTTCACTTTAACGTCATGTTAAACTGTCATACTAACATTTCCAACCGGAGGAGCGCTAGCGGCCCAGCGGCGCCCGTGTGCCGCCTGCGGTATGCCAAGTTAAGCAATTCCGGTCGAAGTCAGTTCTTCCGTGCTTTGGAAGGCACCTAAAGCCGTTGAGCCCGGCTGCTGTCTATGATAGCAGTAGTTAAGCCAAGTTAGAGGCCTTCGGGCGGCTTGAGAATTTCTAACAATCAAGTTGCCCACTCACTTGATAAGCCTAATTCCAATGAGGTCTGGTACCCCTTCGGGTTGGAAGGTCAGATAGCAGTCGTTTCCGTAAAAACTAGTGCCTAAGCCAAATCTAGGGATTAGGTAGCGGACCCCGGGCATCCTTCAGGATGCAACAGTACTGGGATAACGCTAGCAGGATGATGATGACTAACATTTGCAACCGGTGGAGACCACAAAGTATCAAAGTACAGCTACTTATGAGTTCGACTGTATGAAACTCTAAGGCGAAATTGCTTCAATACATGCAAAGACGATTTGGAACGCAAGACTATAAGTTAGATTCTTGCTTGCGTTCATGTGACAGAATTTGGCCTGGCAGTTTCGACCGCACTATAAATATTCTAACTTGCTTGACGTTTCTTAGGATACTGTTGTTTCTGTCAGATGAGAAAGGATATGCTACATTTTATTACCGATAGATTTTTCCTTCGCAGCTAATTTTCTTTCAACTTCACTTTCCACACTCCACTTTCACTGCCATGCAATGTTGGCATTGGCACCAACGCTCCGCTATGCAGTCAGACGTGCCTTTTGCTATATTATCTGTCTTACTCATGTCTTACTGTACCAGATTTCCAAACATTCACTCTCTTTTCAATAAAGCTACTATTTCCAGTTATACGAACTGCATTTTACAATCTTTCTATATCGACCGTAAATGGAAAGTCGGTCATAAATTCGCTTATTTTAAATTCTACGACTTTTCTTTTTGCTTGTATTCATAATCATTTAATTAATTCCTCTTAAAAACCTCATTAATGTATGTATGTAATAATATGAAAACAATATGCATGTCACATAAGATAATCATTGTTAATTCTACGTACCGTCAACCAAAACATCTCGCCGTCGACGCTAGTAAGGGAACGTACCCAAAATTCGTGACCCGGGAGGAGAGATGGGGGAGTTCAAAATACTATGCTTTTTCGAGCTACATTCAAATGATGGTAAAGCGTTGAACGATTTTTAAACTCGCAGCACCGTTTCCGATGGCACAAAACCTTTTCTTTATACCAAATCCAGTTTTTTTTAACTTCCCCGTCTTCAAAACGATTTAAAGCTATATATTACCGGCGTATACTATGGGTGATCACCGATGGGGGGCGGGAGTCAAAAATTGTAAACAATGGGACACGTAATATGGGTACGTTCCCTAGTACCAGATCATTAGCATACGGGTAAGGCTCAGCGGAATATTTGGCTCAACTGGCGAAGTACCTTCACCTCTCTGAAGGTTATAACAATAACAACCACAGTCATGAACTTTTGTAGTCGCAAGCGTCTTTTTGCTAGGTTGTCTACTTACCATCACTGTCGGTTAAAAAAAGAGAACCTAAGATCTTATGTACAGCGAGCAGTTTTCCGTGGACAGAATAAAAGCTGCTGTTAATTATAAAATGATATTTCGTAAGTAAGTTTTCTAAGAAAACCCAGTGGTATACGGGATTGATACTCACGGCCTTTCGAGATTGAAGAGGCTCTACTTAGTTTACCGTATACCTATACAGACTACTTATAAATTAAATTCTTGTCAAAAAATTGGGAACATGTACCCATCTTGTTACAATAGGTATTTCTCCTACACTAAAGGCCCATCGAAGGGAGTACCGATAGATGATGGATCATTTGGCATCATAAGTATTTTGAGTTTTAAAAAACGTATTTTGATCCAGACATCCGTTTGTGCTGAGCACTGGCCACTTAAGAGCGCTTTAATAAAATGTAGTGGGTCCACTAGCGCCACTCGTAAATAATTGTAATTATTTAAATTTAACGATATATAACTAAAAAAGGGGGCCGCTATGTACTGTAGTTTGTATTTAAGTACTTTTTGAAACCATCAAACTAGTTTTTACGTTGCTGGATTCGTCAATCTATGCGTCCAAAGTTAAAACGGCCGTTTTAATTTTGAGGTCATAGATTGACGAATCCAGCAACGTAAAAACTAGTTTGATGGTTTCAAAAAGTACTTAAATACAAACTACAGTACATAGCGGCCCCCTTTTTTAGTTATATATCGTTAAATTTAAATAATTACAATTATTTACGAGTGGCGCTAGTAGACCCACTACATTTTATTAAAGCGCTCTTAAGATCATAAGCAAATACATCCGTAGTTTCTAGTAAAAAAAACCCTTTTAAGCCGCAATGTGACGAGCGACAACTACGAAATCCTGGACGGTTCTTTTTTCTTCATGCTTATAGTAACCGTCTTTATCATGACTTGATTAGGTACCTGAAAAACCAATAGTAATTAAATATTTAAGTAGTCACTTTCACGCTAGGTAAGTACTGTGTAACAACTTATATTTGTGTCAACAAAGGGGCTATACAAAATAATCCAAAAATGAAAAAATAAAACGAGACTATGTTAGGTAGGAACTACTGTGTAGGTATGCAGTGTTGGAAGACTGTCTAACAGAGCTTCTTAAGACTGAAGATGCGTTATGTAGTTTGAGGAATTTGTTTTTACTTATATAACAACTTAGGTATAGTAGGGTTATCAGACGGACTATGCGAATACAAGAATGGAAAAATGCGCGGCCCGATTATATTTGGTATACTATGTTAGGCGACCTTCTGGGATGCGTTTTATATGTTACGTCAGAAAAATAATGCCTTAAATTGTAAGTAGTATTTTATAGTTCCAACTCTTCCGACATGAAACTTGCAGTTTAGGTTAGATTCGTTCGTTGTCTAAGTTCTTCAGAGCGGTACTCGGGGCTTCGTCGACTTGCTGACGAAAAGTACAAAACAGTTATCGGTTTACAATCTGACAGTTTATAATCTCGCTAGTTAGATTATAATGTAACGATTATTACTATTGTATGGTAATATATATTAGATGGCGTAGTTTGAAGGCTTGTTTTCATAAGTACGCTACGGTCTCTGCTTAACATTGGGCAGACCGTACGCTTGTCTGACACCGTCGTGTTATATAAAAAGTATGTGCGAAAATATACCCTATGTTGGGGAAGTAAAGAATACGTACTCAGTAATAAAACTAATAAAGCCTGTTAATAGAACCATGACTGGATCGCAGCAGAGGATTCAGGATCATACTCCTTTAGGGCCGATAACGAGTTTGCACCTACAATGGCATTAATTACAAACCAAACAGAAAAACTAAACACTATCTAAATGGTCATGGAAGTCGAATAAACATTGGTCATTTAAGTTTTAATATATAAACGAGATATAGATGTTTAGTTCATACATATCTACATACACTAAAACAAAACCCTCCTTAATTGCAACAGTCGGGCAAAAATCAATAAAGGGTAGTCAACGCTTGTACTTGCGTGCAGTCGCAAGCGGCTATGGTGCGGCTACGGTGTCTGGTTAACACCAGGTGGGCCGTAAGTTTGTTTGCCACCGTTGTTATATAAAAACTATATCATAATATATCATAGATTAGATAGACATACCATACACACATATTATAATATCGCCTATTTCTTAACTTATCAAAAACTTGTAGCAACTCAACTGTGATACGTGAAACGTTATGAATAATATAACTAAATATAATGGCTATTGCCATATTATACCTTATTACCTAATAACTAAGTATTATGTATTTTTGAGACTTGAGACTGACATTCGACTCCACAGTCAAACCTAAATAGTTTTGTGGAGCGATATATTATATAATTCCTTTTTGCACTTAATGATTAATAAATAAATAATAATAATAATACATAATTACCGTTAGCTATTCGGCAAAGGAAAACATTGTCAAGATACCTGCATAGATCTGCCATAAAATTCAAAGGTGTATGAAAATAAGTCTCCACTGACAATGAGAGAGTAGTCCCCACTGCCTCATTCCTTTCATCAACAAGAGGAGGGATGTGCCCAGCAGTGGGACATATATTGGCTGATGATGATGATGATGATGGTGGTGGTGGTGGTGATGATGAAGATGATGATGATGATATACTTGCTGACTTGCAATAGCGTGATCGTGGACATACGTCATGGTTTCATGAATAAATCAACGTGTAAACGGCCAATCAAAAGGCTTCCAAAGTCCCAATGCAGCCGTTGTCATTGTGATATCAATGCAATCATTGTCAATCCACTCGTATTACTTGATATTTGCTTGATATACGTATACCACAAACATTATGACGTGTATCGTAGTATTGTGATAATGCCTCAACCAAATTAGCATTCAATAATATTGTTAAGTAATTCAAACTTCTTGATAATGCCAGTCGCGCCCTCTAAAATCTTGTGTATTTCCACCATCGCCACTGATTCAGCGATCCGGTTTAAACTGAAAGAACTGGTGTTAAACTAATAAATCTTTATCCCAATGTTTATTACGTATGTAAAGCGATCCTAACCGCGACGCTGGTGGACCTGTGTTCGAATCCCGGTCAGGGCATTTTAGTTCCTGAGTCTTGGATAGTTTCTATGTATGTTAAGGTTTTATCAATCTATGTAGGCAAGCATGTATAACGTCGACTAGCGCCCATAGTCGTAGTAAAAGCTTTGATTACATGGGCACTAGGTCGATTTTTTAAGATAGTCCACATTGTTACATTTATGCATACAAATGTTTAATGTAAAATGAATACCAATATTGCGATATTTTTGTAATGCATGTTGGCAAAAAGTTACAAATATACTGAGGAGCATATCAAATTAATACTGATGATAATGTGTAATGCCGCTTTCAATAATGATCCAGTACTGTTTTCTCTTGATAAAAAATAACAAAACGGTATCATAAAATGCATAAACAATAAAAGCAGTGTAAATATCCCTTTCAATACTGCATAAAAACTTTTGATAACATACCAGTATCATAAAAAAACACTGTGTTAAGGCCTTAAAAATATATGTAAGTAAGAACCATAGTATTTGGCCTTCATGGGTTAGTGCAATGTGATAAGGGATTAGTCTATCTATTTACGCAATCCTATAAACTTTACGTATTTACCACATATAAAATTAATATAACTGGTAACATGGCAATCCCAAGTTAAGCACTCTAGAATGATAATATCTTACTCTTAGTGTTAAAATTAAGTCGCTCTTATTGATACCGTTTTTATAACCTATTTATAAACATCCAGTTAGGTAAAATATCAATGTGTACATCTGTGACTATCAAGACAGACAAACAGACAGAAAAACGGACAGAAGAATCAAAGTGAAGAAAGTTTTTTAGGCACCTTACCTAACAGAGTAGCGCAATGACAAATACATAGACGACCGCTTTAGCCTAGTTGGTAGTGACCCTGCCTTCGAAGCTGGAGGTCCCGGGTTCGAATCCCGGTCGGAGCATGTATTTGTGTGATGAACACGAATATTTGTTCCTGAGTCATGGACGTTGAATACATAGAAATGTATTTAAGTATCTATTTATCTATATAAGTACGTATATCGTCACTTGGTACCCATAGTACAAGCTTTGCTTAGTTTGGGACTAGGTTGATTTATGTAAGATTGTCCAAAAATATTTATTATTTATTATTATTTATAGATATAAAGATTCACAAACCGAGGAAACATGGGTCGGGAAGCAGACAGACGGAGGGAAGGATAGTTAGGCACACCTTTATATAGCCTAACGTATTGCGACTTATACAGGCATGGAGACATGGACAAACTGATGATCGTCAGTCTTGTAACAGTACCTTCGCTCAACGAAAACTATAGCCATAATAACCACCTACAACTGTAGATATGTGATGTGGAATTCAGGAATATACATAACTTCTTAATGTGAACACAGTGCATCCAAAAAACAATTTAGGGTCGGTGGCGTGTTATCACCCCGGCATTAAAAATATTTTATGCATAAGATTTCTTAGTTCCGTATAGGAGAAAATTGTAAAACAGTAAATACCTAAACCGTGAAACAAAAAGTATGTAGTTATTACAACTATGTAGCTCCTACCTTCTCTTAGCCGAGGCTCGCAGACGCAACTAGCTAGATTGCTAAAAAAACATACCATTGCGATACCAACCGCCCACCTTGTTCAATTCAAGGATCTCCGAAATCATCATCCAACATCTTCATCGGCGAAATTAGCATCAATATCAGAGATAGACGTTGTCAACTGTCTCACGGCCTGTGTTCAGAAAGTGGAATAAATGGATGAAATTAATTAGTTACAAACGAAGCATACATAAATCTGTACACTTATAGTTCATGACCGCATATCATAGTTTATTTTGCAATATGTATCTATAGATATAAGGTCTATACATTAATCCAAGACTAATAAGATACCTTGCCCGTGTGGTTGCCGGGTAAGAATTGCGCCACCCCATCTCTTCCCGTGGGTTTCGTAGGAGGCGAATAAGGGAAAATCGGAGGGTGGGCAGCAGCATCCTTCGATCATTACCACCATCAAACTGCGGTCGCCAACCCGCTTGCCAAGCGTGGCGACTATGGCAAATCCCCCCCAACGGAAAAATAAATTGGGGGAGGCCTATGTTCAGCAGTGGACGTTTTTCGGCTGAAATGATGATGATGATGATGATAATAAGATACCTAGCTTGTTCAAATTCATCATATTGTTCAACTTTTCAACGCCAACGATATATATATCCGTCACGGCGTGCAGTGCGATATCAACCTATATTCGCACATTATAGGGTTCAACTTCGCGTTTGACATTTCCATGTAATGGCGTGTAAGTGACAGCTTTTGTATTTGACAGGACGTTGAAATGGTGAAGCTGCAGAACGTACCAAAGAAATAGACAAAACTACCTATTCATTCATACACACATACCCACATTTAAGATGCATACATACACTCGAAAAACGTGACAGGCCTACTGCCGCAGTCGGGTAAAAAGTACAGACACAGATCAGATGTTATGATTTCACCTGTTTCTTATCTTAAAACAAGAAAATGTAGTAGGCAACTCAACTCCGAATTATCTCATTTTTTATTTTACCTACACAAGATATATATATAATTTCATTATGCAGGTTAGAACTTTATGGGTAACATTAGCAAGAAATAATACCTTAATCCTTAGTAAACTGCGGAATCTATTTGTCAGTTGGCCATAATAATATTGTAGATCAACATCTTAAGGCTCCGAAATTCCTGTATCTAACTCAAAGTTTATTTTCTGTCAAGGGTTACATTTCTGGCATAGAGGTAGGGTACAGCGGACTATCAGCTTATTCATATTTCTTACCATCTTACTCAACTGGGGATTACCTCCTTTTTACAGAAGAGCGCAGCCATAATAACACAGTTCCTGTCTAGGTATGAGGTGTCGTGTTCCTGGTGTGAGTAAAGTTAGGCTTGTTCCGCTTCGGCTGAACCTCCGTGGTATCCAGATACCCTATCGCGCTAGTAACGTAGAGCTAAGTACTATATATGCGGCAAGCCGAAATGAAAACCTTCCAAGTAAGAAGGTACTATTAATTATTATGTGATAAAGCCGCCTGATACCCGAGGATGTGCTGTGTTAATATCGACACATATACACAGGAATTCTAATTCTTCTAGAGTCGCTATTATCCACAGGCTACGATGTCTACCTAACCATCAGGCAAGCCGTAAGCTTGTTTGCCATTGTCGTTGCATATCAGAAATGCAAGCAAAATAAGACAGACATACCATACATACATATCTCATTTTGAAGACGCCCGTCTCATAGACCTTGATGTACGACGTCAAGTAGGAAATATTGATCCCAAGTACAACTAGGTACATCACAGCATCGACCAGATTTACAGGCTTCGGCTTCGCAAACTATATCAGGGCTCACGCCCGCAAATAACTAGATTAATAAAAATGTATTATAGATCAATGCAGATTACTTACGAATGTACTGAGAATATACGTCCAATACGTGGACTTTGTATTTTATCCGTTTATTTTTATCTTATTCACAATTTTCAATCCCTGTAAAAATGCTAATATTTTTTATGATATGACATGTAGATAATTGATTGACACGAACTGTCAGATATTTCTTTAAAAAGTAATACAACCTCTTCCTTAAAAAGTAATCGAACCTCTTAATGCTAGAGATACACCACCGGATTATCTGTTTGTTGTCAACAATATAAATCTAGAAGAAGTATACAACTACAGACATCTGGTGGCAAGTAGAATAAGTTATAACACTAAATTAACGTAGAGTTAACTGAGAGTTAAATCTTAAAACTCAATATAATCCGATCCCTGCACGCGTTACCTCGAAGTTGTATATATCAAAAAATAGCTTACATTAGAGCCTTTAACGTAATATAAGTCACCAGTGTATACACGTAGGCATCTTTGAGTAGTAGCTGATTTTTCGTTCACACATATCTTTAGTTTCTTAATTCTGGTCCATTAAATATTTCAGCGCTGATATCGGCAGCCTTATGTGGCCCAATTATCATTATCTTTCGTATGTGATACCTTATATTTAATTACATCATTTGCATTTTGTATAATAAACGTTTTTATGCGATACATACTTTTGTCAATTACTCGGCCCCTGCACGCTGTCCAACATTGGTGCCATACAATGAAATACTGCCACGATTAAGACCTTTCAAACGAGATATGTCTCAACTGTATACACCGATGGGACATTTTGCCCATTCTCCTTTAATAACTTACTGTTTAGTGACAACTTTATGGTTTTCCCATTCAAAGAGTCTTCCGCATGCAAATTCCCCATTGTACTAATACACTCGAGAGCAAAAATTTCGGGTCAACCTAAAATAAATAACCGCAATAGGTTTTTCTCAATATTTTGCACTAGTTTTTTTACATGATATATTATTATTCTTCGTAATAACCAACAGTATTAAAAATTCACGGGAATCTGTCATAAAATTTTCAATCTCCAAAACTGTCGATTTTTGCGATATCTCGTTTTTTTCATAGGTTTTTAGGAATCCGATTTAAACCTGGAAATGTTTTTTTTAACTGTTATTTAGGCAGGTTAGATGTAAAATAAAATAAAGATCACGACAGGATTAAAAAACTCTACCTGCAAGATTGCACTTTATGAAAGGAGAATGGGCAAAATGTCCCATCGGTGTATACAGTTGAGACATATCTCGTTTGAAAGGTCTTAATCGTGGCAGTATTTCATTGTATGGCACCAATGTTGGACAGCGTGCAGGGGCCGAGTAATTGACAAAAGTATGTATCGCATAAAAACGTTTATTATACAAAATGCAAATGATGTAATTAAATATAAGGTATCACATACGAAAGATAATGATAATTGGGCCACATAAGGCTGCCGATATCAGCGCTGAAATATTTAATGGACCAGAATTAAGAAACTAAAGATATGTGTGAACGAAAAATCAGCTACTACTCAAAGATGCCTACGTGTATACACTGGTGACTTATATTACGTTAAAGGCTCTAATGTAAGCTATTTTTTGATATATACAACTTCGAGGTAACGCGTGCAGGGATCGGATTATATTGAGTTTTAACATTTAACTCTCAGTTAACTCTACGTTAATTGAGTGTTATAACTTATTCTACTTGCCACCAGATGTCTGTAGTTGTATACTTCTTCTAGATTTATATTGTTGACAACAAACAGATAATCCGGTGGTGTATCTCTAGCATTAAGAGGTTCGATTACTTTTTAAGGAAGAGGTTGTATTACTTTTGAAAGAAATATCTGACAGGTCGTGTCAATCAATTATCTACATGTCATATCATAAAAAATATTAGCATTTTTACAGGGATTGAAAATTGTGAATAAGATAAAAATAAACGGATAAAATACAAAGTCCACGTATTGGACGTATATTCTCAGTACATTCGTAAGTAATCTGCATTGATCTATAATACATTTTTATTAATCTAGTTATTTGCGGGCGTGAGCCCTGATATAGTTTGCGAAGCCGAAGCCTGTAAATCTGGTCGATGCTGTGATGTACCTAGTTGTACTTGGGATCAATATTTCCTACTTGACGTCGTACATCAAGGTCTATGAGACGGGCGTCTTCAAAATGAGATATGTATGTATGGTATGTCTGTCTTATTTTGCTTGCATTTCTGATATGCAACGACAATGGCAAACAAGCTTACGGCTTGCCTGATGGTTAGGTAGACATCGTAGCCTGTGGATAATAGCGACTCTAGAAGAATTAGAATTCCTGTGTATATGTGTCGATATTAACACAGCACATCCTCGGGTAGGTATCAGGCGGCTGTACCACATAATAATTAATAGTACCTTCTTACATGGAAGGTTTTCATTTCGGCTTGCCGCATATATAGTACTTAGCTCTACGTTACTAGCGCGATAGGGTATCTGGATACCACGGAGGTTCAGCCGAAGCGGAACAAGCCTAATTTTACTCACACCAGGAACACGACACCTCATACCTAGAAAGGAACTGTGTTATTATGGCTGCGCTCTTCTGTAATAAGGAGGTAATCCCCAGTTGAGTAAGATGGTAAGAAATATGAATAAGCTGATAGTCCGCTGTACCCTACCTCTATGCCAGAAATGTAACCCTTGACAGAAAATAAACTTTGAGTTAGATACAGGAATTTCGGAGCCTTAAGATGTTGATCTACAATATTATTATGGCCAACTGACAAATAGATACCGCAGTTTACTAAGGATTAAGGTATTATTTCTTGCTAATGTTACCCATAAAGTTCTAACCTGCATAATGAAATGATATATATATCTTGTGTAGGTAAAATAAAAAATGAGATAATTCGGAGTTGAGTTGCCTACTACATTTTCTTGTTTTAAGATAAGAAACAGGTGAAATCATAACATCTGATCTGTGTCTGTACTTTTTACCCGACTGCGGCAGTAGGCCTGTCACGTTTTTCGAGTGTATGTATGTATCTTAAATGTGGGTATGTGTGTATGAATGAATAGGTAGTTTTGTCTATTTCTTTGGTACGTTCTGCAGCTTCACCATTTCAACGTCCTGTCAAATACAAAAGCTGTCACTTACACGCCATTACATGGAAATGTCAAACGCGAAGTTGAACCCTATAATGTGCGAATATAGGTTGATATCGCACTGCACGCCGTGACGGATATATATATCGTTGGCGTTGAAAAGTTGAACAATATGATGAATTTGAACAAGCTAGGTATCTTATTAGTCTTGGATTAATGTATAGACCTTATATCTATAGATACATATTGCAAAATAAACTATGATATGCGGTCATGAACTATAAGTGTACAGGTTTATGTATGCTTCGTTTGTAACTAATTAATTTCATCCATTTATTCCACTTTCTGAACACAGGCCGTGAGACAGTTGACAACGTCTATCTCTGATATTGATGCTAATTTCGCCGATGAAGATGTTGGATGATGATTTCGGAGATCCTTGAATTGAACAAGGTGGGCGGTTGGTATCGCAATGGTATGATTTTTTAGCAATCTAGCTAGTTGCGTCTGCGAGCCTCGGCTAAGAGAAGGTAGGAGCTACATAGTTGTAATAACTACATACTTTTTGTTTCACGGTTTAGGTATTTACTGTTTTACAATTTTCTCCTATACGGAACTAAGAAATCTTATGCATAAAATATTTTTAATGCCGGGGTGATAACACGCCACCGACCCTAAATTGTTTTTTGGATGCACTGTGTTCACATTAAGAAGTTATGTATATTCCTGAATTCCACATCACATATCTACAGTTGTAGGTGGTTATTATGGCTATAGTTTTCGTTGAGCGAAGGTACTGTTACAAGACTGACGATCATCAGTTTGTCCATGTCTCCATGCCTGTATAAGTCGCAATACGTTAGGCTATATAAAGGTGTGCCTAACTATCCTTCCCTCCGTCTGTCTGCTTCCCGACCCATGTTTCCTCGGTTTGTGAATCTTTCTATCTATAAATAATAATAAATAATAAATATTTTTGGACAATCTTACATAAATCAACCTAGTCCCAAACTAAGCAAAGCTTGTACTATGGGTACCAAGTGACGATATACGTACTTATATAGATAAATAGATACTTAAATACATTTCTATGTATTCAACGTCCATGACTCAGGAACAAATATTCGTGTTCATCACACAAATACATACTCCGACCGGGATTCGAACCCGGGACCTCCAGCTTCGAAGGCAGGGTCACTACCAACTAGGCTAAAGCGGCGTCTATGTATTTGTCGTTGCGCTACTCTGTTAGGTAAGGTGCCTAAAAAACTTTCTTCACTTTGATTCTTCTGTCCGTTTTTCTGTCTGTTTGTCTGTCTTGATAGTCACAGATGTACACATTGATATTTTACCTAACTGGATGTTTATAAATAGGTTATAAAAACGGTATCAATAAGAGCGACTTAATTTTAACACTAAGAGTAAGATATTATCATTCTAGAGTGCTTAACTTGGGATTGCCATGTTACCAGTTATATTAATTTTATATGTGGTAAATACGTAAAGTTTATAGGATTGCGTAAATAGATAGACTAATCCCTTATCACATTGCACTAACCCATGAAGGCCAAATACTATGGTTCTTACTTACATATATTTTTAAGGCCTTAACACAGTATTTTTTTATGATACTGGTATGTTTTCAAAAGTTTTTATGCAGTATTGAAAGGGATATTTACACTGCTTTTATTGTTTATGCATTTTATGATACCGTTTTGTTAATTTTTATCAAGAGAAAACAGTACTGGATCATTATTGAAAGCGGCATTACACATTATCATCAGTATTAATTTGATATGCTCCTCAGTATATTTGTAACTTTTTGCCAACATGCATTACAAAAATATCGCAATATTGGTATTCATTTTACATTAAACATTTGTATGCATAAATGTAACAATGTGGACTATCTTAAAAAATCGACCTAGTGCCCATGTAATCAAAGCTTTTACTACGACTATGGGCGCTAGTCGACGTTATACATGCTTGCCTACATAGATTGATAAAACCTTAACATACATAGAAACTATCCAAGACTCGGGAACTAAAATGCCCTGACCGGGATTCGAACACAGGTCCACCAGCGTCGCGGTTAGGATCGCTTTACATACGTAATAAACATTGGGATAAAGATTTATTAGTTTAACACCAGTTCTTTCAGTTTAAACCGGATCGCTGAATCAGTGGCGATGGTGGAAATACACAAGATTTTAGAGGGCGCGACTGGCATTATCAAGAAGTTTGAATTACTTAACAATATTATTGAATGCTAATTTGGTTGAGGCATTATCACAATACTACGATACACGTCATAATGTTTGTGGTACGTATATCAAGCAAATATCAAGTAATACGAGTGGATTGACAATGATTGCATTGATATCACAATGACAACGGCTGCATTGGGACTTTGGAAGCCTTTTGATTGGCCGTTTACACGTTGATTTATTCATGAAACCATGACGTATGTCCACGATCACGCTATTGCAAGTCAGCAAGTATATCATCATCATCATCTTCATCATCACCACCACCACCATCATCATCATTATCATCATCAGCCAATATATGTCCCACTGCTGGGCACATCCCTCCTCTTGTTGATGAAAGGAATGAGGCAGTGGGGACTACTCTCTCATTGTCAGTGGAGACTTATTTTCATACACCTTTGAATTTTATGGCAGATCTATGCAGGTATCCTGACAATGTTTTCCTTTGCCGAATAGCTAACGGTAATTATGTATTATTATTATTATTTATTTATTAATCATTAAGTGCAAAAAGGAATTATATAATATATCGCTCCACAAAACTATTTAGGTTTGACTGTGGAGTCGAATGTCAGTCTCAAGTCTCAAAAATACATAATACTTAGTTATTAGGTAATAAGGTATAATATGGCAATTAGCCATTAAAAGCCATTATATTTAGTTATATTATTCATAACGTTTCACGTATCACAGTTGAGTTGCTACAAGTTTTTGATAAGTTAAGAAATAGGCGATATTATAATATGTGTGTATGGTATGTCTATCTAATCTATGATATATTATGATATAGTTTTTATATAACAACGGTGGCAAACAAACTTACGGCCCACCTGGTGTTAACCAGACACCGTAGCCGCACCATAGCCGCTTGCGACTGCACGCAAGTACAAGCGTTGACTACCCTTTATTGATTTTTGCCCGACTGTTGCAATTAAGGAGGGTTTTGTTTTAGTGTATGTAGATATGTATGAACTAAACATCTATATCTCGTTTATATATTAAAACTTAAATGACCAATGTTTATTCGACTTCCATGACCATTTAGATAGTGTTTAGTTTTTCTGTTTGGTTTGTAATTAATGCCATTGTAGGTGCAAACTCGTTATCGGCCCTAAAGGAGTATGATCCTGAATCCTCTGCTGCGATCCAGTCATGGTTCTATTAACAGGCTTTATTAGTTTTATTACTGAGTACGTATTCTTTACTTCCCCAACATAGGGTATATTTTCGCATATACTTTTTATATAACACGACGGTGTCAGACAAGCGTACGGTCTGCCCAATGTTAAGCAGAGACCGTAGCGTACTTATGAAAACAAGCCTTCAAACTACGCCATCTAATATATATTACCATACAATAGTAATAATCGTTACATTATAATCTAACTAGCGAGATTATAAACTGTCAGATTGTAAACCGATAACTGTTTTGTACTTTTCGTCAGCAAGTCGACGAAGCCCCGAGTACCGCTCTGAAGAACTTAGACAACGAACGAATCTAACCTAAACTGCAAGTTTCATGTCGGAAGAGTTGGAACTATAAAATACTACTTACAATTTAAGGCATTATTTTTCTGACGTAACATATAAAACGCATCCCAGAAGGTCGCCTAACATAGTATACCAAATATAATCGGGCCGCGCATTTTTCCATTCTTGTATTCGCATAGTCCGTCTGTTAACCCTACTATACCTAAGTTGTTATATAAGTAAAAACAAATTCCTCAAACTACATAACGCATCTTCAGTCTTAAGAAGCTCTGTTAGACAGTCTTCCAACACTGCATACCTACACAGTAGTTCCTACCTAACATAGTCTCGTTTTATTTTTTCATTTTTGGATTATTTTGTATAGCCCCTTTGTTGACACAACTATAAGTTGTTACACAGTACTTACCTAGCGTGAAAGTGACTACCTAAATATTTAATTACTATTGGTTTTTCAGGTACCTAATCAAGTCATGATAAAGACGGTTACTATAAGCATGAAGAAAAAAGAACCGTCCAGGATTTCGTAGTTGTCGCTCGTCACATTGCGGCTTAAAAGGGTTTTTTTTTACTAGAAACTACGGATGTATTTGCTTATGATCTTAAGTGGCCAGTGCTCAGCACAAACGGATGTCTGGATCAAAATACGTTTTTTAAAACTCAAAATACTTATGATGCCAAATGATCCATCATCTATCGGTACTCCCTTCGATGGGCCTTTAGTGTAGGAGAAATACCTATTGTAACAAGATGGGTACATGTTCCCAATTTTTTTGACAAGAATTTAATTTATAAGTAGTCTGTATAGGTATACGGTAAACTAAGTAGAGCCTCTTCAATCTCGAAAGGCCGTGAGTATCAATCCCGTATACCACTGGGTTTTCTTAGAAAACTTACTTACGAAATATCATTTTATAATTAACAGCAGGTTTTATTCTGTCCACGGAAAACTGCTCGCTGTACATAAGATCTTAGGTTCTCTTTTTTTAACCGACAGTGATGGTAAGTAGACAATCTAGCAAAAAGACGCTTGCGACTTTGTAGTCGCAACTTTTGTAAGTTCATGACTGTGGTTGTTATTGTTATAACCTTCAGAGAGGTGAAGGTACTTCGCCAGTTGAGCCAAATATTCCGCTGAGCCTTACCCGTATGCTAATGATCTGGTACTAGGGAACGTACCCATATTACGTGTCCCATTGTTTACAATTTTTGACTCCCGCCCTCCATCGGTGATCACCCATAGTATACGCCGGTAATATATAGCTTTAAATCGTTTTGAAGATGGGGAAGTTAAAAAAACTGGATTTGGTATAAAGAAAAGGTTTTGTGCCATCGGAAACGGTGCTGCGAGTTTAAAAATCGTTCAACGCTTTACCATCATTTGAATGTAGCTCGAAAAAGCATAGTATTTTGAACTCCCCCATCTCTCCTCCCGGGTCACGAATTTTGGGTACGTTCCCTTACTAGCGTCGACGGCGAGATGTTTTGGTTGACGGTACGTAGAATTAACAATGATTATCTTATGTGACATGCATATTGTTTTCATATTATTACATACATACATTAATGAGGTTTTTAAGAGGAATTAATTAAATTATTATGAATACAAGCAAAAAGAAAAGTCGTAGAATTTAAAATAAGCGAGTTTATGACCGACTTTCCATTTACGGTCGATATAGAAAGATTGTAAAATGCAGTTCGTATAACTGGAAATAGTAGCTTTATTGAAAAGAGAGTGAATGTTTGGAAATCTGGTACAGTAAGACATGAGTAAGACAGATAATATAGCAAAAGGCACGTCTGACTGCATAGCGGAGCGTTGGTGCCAATGCCAACATTGCATGGCAGTGAAAGTGGAGTGTGGAAAGTGAAGTTGAAAGAAAATTAGCTGCGAAGGAAAAATCTATCGGTAATAAAATGTAGCATATCCTTTCTCATCTGACAGAAACAACAGTATCCTAAGAAACGTCAAGCAAGTTAGAATATTTATAGTGCGGTCGAAACTGTCAGGCCAAATTCTGTCACATGAACGCAAGCAAGAATCTAACTTATAGTCTTGCGTTCCAAATCGTCTTTGCATGTATTGAACCAATTTCGCCTTGAGAGTTTCATACAGTCGAACTCATAAGTAGCTGTACACTTTGATACTTTGTGGTCTCCACCGGTTGCAAATGTTAGTCATCATCATCCTGCTAGCGTTATCCCAGTACTGTTGCATCCTGAAGGATGCCCGGGGTCCGCTACCTAATCCCTAGATTTGGCTTAGGCACTAGTTTTTACGGAAACGACAGCTATCTGACCTTCCAACCCGAAGGGGTACCAGACCTCATTGGAATTAGGCTTATCAAGTGAGTGGGCAACTTGATTGTTAGAAGTTCTCAAGCCGCCCGAAGGCCTCTAACTTGGCTTAACTACTGCTATCATAGACAGCAGCCGGGCTCAACGGCTTTAGGTGCCTTCCAAAGCACGGAAGAACTGACTTCGACCGGAATTGCTTAACTTGGCATACCGCAGGCGGCACACGGGCGCCGCTGGGCCGCTAGCGCTCCTCCGGTTGGAAATGTTAGTATGACAATTTAACATGGCGTTAAAGTGAAAAGGTAAGTTCCTTATTTGTTCGACTGTACAAACTATATTTGTAAACACAGGTCAATAGCTCATCATAAGTCTTACAACTATTTTAAATATTTTAGTGTATCACTATATTTTGGCATAAGGCATACAAATAAATAAACTCACGGACTCAAAGTCAAAGATGGGGCGTGCTAGACAATTAAAATTCTTCATCTGTCAAGTATTGGTAGGCTACTTTCACTAGGAATGCAAACAAGCTTTTTTGAATTCTACCAATTCTTCTAACTTAGAATATGTTTCTTGGCATTTTATTATATATTTTAGGTGCCAGTCCGGAAATACTTTTAGACCGAACGTTTCTGTGCAATTGCCCCAGAAATTACCCCGTATCTCAGTGTAGAAGTGACTTGTGTTTGAGAAATGTTATGAGAGTACACGAAATAAGTTTGTCAAGGATCGTAGCAAATGGAAAACAGTGATCTCTAACACTCTGCCTCTACCTACCCTTCTGGGCAATAGGGTTAATGATTTGTATGTTTGCAGTGTGTAACATAAAATATTTGAACGTACTCGGACTGCATACCATCAATATATCCGCACCAGTATATCACGGCGTGCAGTTGGAACCTATCTGTATGCATGTCTGTATGGTTAAACTTCACGACAGATGGTCACTGTTAATAAGCAGCAGTGTAATATTAGTATATAATATAATTCATTCAATATCTATATATTATAAATATGGCATCTCCAATACCTCAAAAGAAGTATACATACTTCTGGTATTCACTATTAACTTGTTTCTCTGTATGGTTTGGAGAGATTAGATATGCCGTTACTATAAAGTAATGATTACAAAATAATTGTAGTTAAAAAAAAATCTAAAAAAGTGTTGTCATTAAAAAAATGTAGAAGAATGTGAGCATAAAATGCTTTTTGCCCCAATGGCAGGTCGATGCCGTACTGGCCTTCGAGATATTTTCTACTGTACAGCTTTGCGGTCTCGGGCATTAATTTTTGCACTAGTTCACTGACGGCCAATCTGCTTAAGGTGATTTTTGTAATAACAGTATTTTAGACGACCGCCATTTAAAGGAGGTTGTCCGAATTGAGCTCACTTATGACCACCCTCGTGTACGCCGAGCTGTTCGTTGTAAACAAACTGGGCAGTCCTCTTATCCCGTAATCTGCATCTGAGATTGTTTCTTATTCAATGTTATTATAATGGGACATCTGGCCCCTATTTCACCAAGTTGACATATGTATGTATTTGACATATGTAGGCTGACAAATCGAAAATTGTCATGATTGTGAAAACTGTTTCATCAACTACAATTGTAACGTTTTTTGACAATTGTCGCGCCTGTCAGCTTTGGTGAAATAGGGGCCTGATGGAGTCAAACTAATTTCGAAGTAATTTTTTAACTCTTTGACCACCGAATGTTAAAAGTGTCAATAAATCAATAACATGTCTTTATTTTGTCTCATATATCAGACGACGGCGTTTAAAGGGTTAATTACTACATCCAAATATATGAGCACATCATAAACACTTTTTCACACCTGCTTTTCTTCCCTTTTTCTCTTGTAGATTATTTTATTTTAGCACCTCTGAGCCGTGAACCTACCATTTGAGTCGCAGCCAGTACGTTGTTCGCATCAAAGCCGGATTCATACTATTGCCACGTGATGTGTCTTGAAGCGCCAGAATGATGTCGGTTTCATACATTTAACTAGTACGGTTTGGTTCACTTGCATCTGATGCTCTCCGACGATGTGCTATGTTACGTTGTGACGCGACAGAAGTGACTCTGATTCGCATCAGAGCAGTTGAGGTGCGGGGGGGTAGGGAAGCGGCCGCGACACAACAAATCTGACGAGTGTGCACGGGCGTGTTCTTGTGTATGTGACGGGCTCTGACGCCCCATCGCGTGAAAAACGAAATGATGCATACACTGCTTTTAACCCCTGACGCGCAATGCAAAAAAGGGGTTTTACCATGTATAGAATCAATTTATTTTTACTGACACCATAGATTGGATATAATCTTCTTCAAAATCAGTTCTTAAATACCACAACAGTGGCAAATAATCATACGGCCTGATGGTAAGCCTATATAATTATATATAGATGGTGGCGACACTCACCAGCCCGTTGCCGATTCATTGATGAGTTGAAAATGGTTATACTGACACATATAAAATCTAAAAATATTTAATTTAGGTTGTTTTTATTACAGATTGTAAACTGTTTAAATGCAGGTTCCTCACTCAAGGCATCATTGGGAGCTCGGAATCTGTCTAACGAGAACTTTGTGTTGTGCATGTTTTATAAGCTACCACTTGTATCACTGATTCAAAATATCGTCAGAAATCGTCATAATGTGTCATAGGCATCGCAGCACATGAGATCGTTTAGATCTTAATTTTACTGGCGTCTGTTTTGCACTTTCAACGTTTCTACATTTTCCTGCACCGTTTTCAGATGTCTCTGTGGTTTACTAGTAGAGAATGCCACTTGGCATTAAGGTTTGTATTTGTACACTGTATTTTTCGTGCAATGAAGTTTAAATAAATCGTTAGACATCGTCATAATTTTATTTATATAATGCGACATGTACAGTATGTATTGTATACGCTCGTGATTGTCCGTCCGGCATCACAGCGCATCAGAAACCATCACATCTGAATATTATGAATCCGGCTTTACAACCTATTTAACGATAACAGTTTGAAAGTGTCTTGTGTGGTCGTGGCCTGGTGGGCATGGACGGCGTCTTCATATTTTTTACCCATCGAACGCCAAGAATGTATTAATGTTATTATTGCGCACGTTGTCAATAATTTTCAAGTAAGGTTTTATATTCAATCTCTTAAATAAAAAAGTTAATTCATGCTCCCTGGCAATCGCATTTTCAGTTTTTTATGAATTATTTTTAAAAAATGTACTGAATTTATAGTTAATAATAATTGTTTATTTTCCGACCAACATAGATCATGGCATAGACAGTTTTATCTTACGCATCGTTGCATAAAAACAGCCTAGTCGAGCCTCCGTGAACATTCCCGACGCAGTGCAGAATCGAGTTAGCCCTATCAGCATCCTGAACGCGTTATTATATTGAACACGCAGAGGGCTGTATTGTCTCTGCGTATAATTCCCCTACAGGGTGCTTGTATAAAAGTTGGTACAATATGCTTCAAAAAGGGTACCTAACCTTTACTTTCTTTAGAACAGCGAGCGAACCTGCGGGCCATCATATTAACCCTGACACAACGCTCTGCGCCAACGTTCGATATCGGCATCGTCTTTTAACTCTGACGGCTTATTCCGAACTTCGTATCGTGCCGTCCCTTTCACTCTCGTGTTATACACTATATGAGTGAAAGGGACGGCACGATACCAAGTTCGGAGTAGGCTCTCTGGTGTTAAGTAATTGTGTACATGAATCTTTTTTGTTTTTTATTTCACCTGACTGTGGCTTTATAGGGCGAGCTCAATACCGGCAGATGCGCGGTTGGAGAGTGGCCTGGGGAAAATCCAGGGGAACCTCCGACACGACTGGAATACTTTGAGTTTGCTCTCCAATGAGATTTAATGAGAGGCTTCAACCAAATCTGAAGTGTGAGTGGAATCGAGTAACTGGGAGTTTTGTCGCTGGTTCACTAAGAGTCCAGCAAGAAACGATTCAATCCGACCCAGGTCGGGCCAGCTCTCACTCACGAGCTTGGTATGCGGCGGTACCGGGATGAATAGGGATACGCGTCCCGCATATGTAACCGCAACGATCCATCTTTCGATGGATGCTGTGATTACGTCATCCGGGTCCTTGAGTTTGTGCCTAGGACGTCGGACCGTGCGGCCGGAGGAGTCACGACAGAGGGAAGAGGGATGGGAACGTAGTCGACAGCCTCCCTAACTAACGGATTCCTATGATGTGGGGCTTTGTCAAAATAACATCTGGCAGTCTGCTTAAAGAAACTATACATCCCCATGTAGTGGTGCAGACTGAGGTTCGACTGGTACCAGTCGCCCTACGGAGAAAACGATTCTGAATGTTCTGAAGCGGATTGAGCGGTATCCTAGGCACGTGAGCAAAAACTACACTCACATAAGACATGATTGCATGGACGTACTGGGACGTAAGGGTACAATTATTTCAGTTTGGGGTTTCTGGAGAGCATCTCACCAGCACCCTCAAGCTTCAATAAGGGATTGAATTAATTGTACCCTTTCAGTAGTACATTTTTTGACTTATTTGGCCATGTTGCCAGGGAGCATATATATATAAAAAGCTTTCGTCTGTTAAGATATTCGTGTACGCATTAATAACAAAAATGTCACATGTCAACATTTTCACTACAAGAGAGCGAATATAAATTATATGAATATGATGGCAAGAAAGTTACTTTGACAGAAAATGCCATAATGGTAGAAGAGTCCAAGAGGGGATTTTTGGATTTACTTGAGCGAGTCAGATTAAGACATGGGGGATACCTTGCACTCTCTAAGAATAATAAGAATCTCCTCCATTTATAAGCCCTCATGTGGGGTGCATATACACTTTCAATATCTGATGCCCGGAAGTATGTTCATGTTTTTGTTTCTTATTATTTTTGCTGACGCTCCCCCCGCCGGCGGAGGGGTACACCTATTTTCTTCCTACTATCCAATTTTCAAATTCAATAGGTCCTAATTACGCTCGAGTAAATCAACATTTGAATCGTGACCTCCCCTATAGTTATTACCCGTCAGCGAATTAAACTGCCGGATAGCAACAGGATCTCATGACCAATATCCTCTTGGGTGATAAATTATAAGGTGGTCACTAGGCAGTGGTGGTGAGTTTGTATTCTGAAGCCCCATGGACGTCAGCTAGAGTTCTCTCCACAATCACTCAAACACGTAAAAAAATAATGTTTCTTGTCGTTTTCTCTCGATTGATAATATTATTGAATGATAGCTAACCGAATATCTTGTTAAATTACTCTAGTGGAAAATACGTAGTATAATAGAACTCTCTTAACCATCGTACAAGTTATCACTAGAGAGAAAATTACTGACGATGTTTCCTTCTGGCCCGAGGACTACAGCCAACCTTGGCAAGCTCATGATCTAGAATAAAACCTTATTTACACACGTACAAGTTTTGCATGCGAGTTTGGTTATATTGCAGGTGAGTCATCGGGGTAAAATGACTTCAATCGATTTATCAAACCGCGCAATGTAGTTAAACTCGCATGCGAATCTCGTATACGTGTCCATAATAAAGCAAGTATATAGAACATCGACGTTCAGTCTCAGATTGACCTTTTTCAGCTCTAATTGGGACATTTTTATGCGAGAAGTGCATGAGTAAAGAATGCGAGAGTTAAAAAAGATGTCAAGGGCAACACACCTACAACCTAGGGCTTATGATCATCGGAACCTCTTTAGCTAGAAATTACGTATATAGCACCGGACTGTCCCATTTCTGGACCCCATAACATAATGAATAATTTACGCCTCCAGTATTGCAACCACCCCCGGATCAAATGGGCTAACACTAGTCCAAAGATGCTTTTTCACTCCGTTCTTAGGCCGCATTTACGCTCAGGCGTACTCAGAGCAGTTCTGGCTCTTCAGGTAAACTCGACGGTAATCACCAATGCAGCTTTCTTTCAGGAGCAAGAAGTCCGCACTCTCTGACACAGATTTTTGTAACAAAGCAACTGTAACATAGCAATGGTAACATAATACACGCAAGAGCAAAGAAAAACGGTTTCATTTTCATTAGCTTAGATGCACGAATATAGATTTTTTAGCTTATTATTATATTAACCCACAGTTCGCCTTTTGTACTAAGCTGTGTTATGATGAATAAATAATCAAATATCTAACGGTTATATTATTGATTACATCAAGACCACCAAACCACCAAAATCAAAATTCAAGTTTCAATATTTGAGTCTCTATCACACTTATGTTATTTTAGCGGCAGAGAGAGAGAGAGAGCGATACGACTTTGTAATTAGTACAGTCACAAGTACTGAATCCGCTAAGATAATTCGGCGGCTTATTAGAACACTCGTAGCATTTATTATTTACATACTATCAGAACTGTTCTCATGGCTCGGGAATAATAATACGAGTAGGCATTATTGAGCGCTCTTAGTCGAATTCCCGAATAGTGGCATAGCACCAGCGGGACTCAGACAATCGCTTATATGTCGGACATACAGCATTCATCCCTTACTGTCATGGACGAAAGTGCGAGAGGGACGAATGGTCCGTCATATAAGCGGTCATCTTAGTCCTTCAGATACAGAAACTTGGCATTTACTGCGGGCCTTAGATGCCAACTGTCATGTTGTTAGCGTGTATAAACGACCATGTGAAGCTATCATTATTTACTAGCGACATCTCGCGTGCAGTAGCAGAATCAAACGACACTATATTTTTATGTAATTAATTGATTTAATACAGTTATTTTATATTTATTTGTTTAATAAAAATATAAGCAACTCATTTCCGTTCATTTCGAAGCTCTAGTAATGATTTATTAAATTATTGGCGCTACTGTCTATGCACAAACGTCCCATTAGTATGAGAATATTTAGTTCCAGTAATCGCCACATTACAGTTATAAAATGAGCTATTCCAACTTCCCTGCACGCGATCGGTCTTCGGCGTCGTACAAGAAATTAAAGCTACTGCTGAGAGCTTTCAAATGATATATGTCTCAACTGTATACACCAATGGGACACCGCCCATACTAATTTGCCCATTGTCCTTTGACGGTATTTTGCCGACCCGCATTCTTTGTCCGTAAGTGTATTTATGTGAAAACCTATCAGTTATTTTAAAAGAGAAATGTACACAGATAATAGAACGACAGCCGCCTTGATACTTAAGCTCGATTGTATCCCCAGAGCTGAAGGAACAAAACAAATCCCAGCCAAGGAAAATGCAGAGATTAGTAGGGGAGCATTAAGATACTTAGATAACTGGGGACTCATGTGGTAACTAACAACTTAATTTATTTTCATTAGAATTACATCACAACATGCATCGCACTTGTGAATACTTGGCTTTGCTTTAACATAAAAACAGATTCTCTGTTTGGGGATCTTGAGTTACCTATCTTCGATAGAATGAGCTAGTTTTATCAACAGACTCACCTGAAATCATCCGTCGCTCGGAGTGTGGTTGTTGGCGCCCTAATCTGGATTATTTCATAGTCCTCTAGAGACGGGACTAACTTATGTTTCGCGATGAGTGTTTAGTAATATAAATAATATATAGGGTTTTAAAGGCTTCAAGTATTTCGTTCCGAACTATAGTAGTTCCGCCGTGCTAGCTTTCGGAAAAGCGTTTAATTTCATCTTCCGTGAAACTAGCATTTGGAAAAGAGTTGGTGATTTGTGTAATAACGTAAAATTCTAAACGCTCTTCTATGCGATGCACAGTCGGGTAAAAAGATCGTATGTTAAGAATGTCTCGTTAACTGAGGATAATCCGTGGACAACTAATAGGGCTGCTAAATACCTCTCAAAATATCTAATGATTGGTGTGTGGTTAGAACATTTTGCAATAAGTTAATCTCTCTCTCAGTGCCTTTACCATGAGTATACATGACCGTACTCGCTAGCGACAACGTAAAAAGTTGTGTGGGAAAAAGTACAGCGCCTCTGGCGGTTACGCAATAGATAGAACTGAGAATCGGCATACAAAATCGTTTACGCAGCCGCTAGCGAGTACGGTCATGCAAACTCATGCAAACAAAAAAAAAATATATATATATATTTCTTACGCCGGTTCTTCTCGAGGCAGAGGTTTATTTTATGAACCGGTGGTATTTTTTTGACATTCATAGGTGCATGTAATATGCCTAAATTGAAGAATAAATAATTTCATGTCATTTCACGGTAAAGGCACAGGTCGGTCCCTCATGTCTGAGGATGGTGGGCCGCATCATTGTTGCATCCGGAGCGGATGATCTACCTGCACCGGTTTTTGTCCAGCGCGTCTCTTACAGCCGTGTAGATTTTGGACGAACACGAGTTTTTCACTTGATTGGTCCATCTTGTTGGTGAACGACCGCGCGATCTTTTACCTTCAGTGTTCTCAACCACAACCACAATTAGTTTTTCTAAATTTTCGCCGCCTCTGCGGATAATGTGCATTTGGCAATGTTAATAATGCAATCGTTTTATACCTGGCAAAATTCGTGATTCTAGTTTAATGTTACATTTTATTCCAGACTAGCTTTTGCCCGCGACTTCGTTCGCGTGAACGTCTACTGACTATTCCATCCCCTTGGTAGATATATTCTGCAGGTTAGGTTATAAACTACTTAACTTTGAGTGACTCACTCAAAATGTACTGAAACGTTTTTACGTCTCAAAGTTACAACCTTACAAAGTTTCTTATTCATATAAATATATTAGCAAGTGAAATGGGCCCCCTTTTTCATGAAAGGAGGCATGTGACTTGAAGTAGGATGTAATAGGCGGATAATGAAACAAAATGGGTAATATGATTTTTCAATAGGTACTGGTCAAGGGTACTGGCCAGGAAATTCAGACGTTAAATACACATTTCATTCCAGCCCCGAGAACGCCGTCGACTCGATCCCATATAGCATATATACGTACAAATAATTTTTATGATTTCTTATACTACGTAACGAAACACAATGTGTGCTAAGAAACTACGTCATCAAATCCATGTAGCATAGTGGTGGAGTAGTAGGAACCGGTGACATCCTGACATACGCAGCCAATCACTTTAACTAAGCTGTCCGCATGAAAAATCAGTAATCACACTCGGTTACCAAATCCTTCAAGCAGTTCTTTCTTCTCTTCTTCAAAGCCTTGGGGATGCGTACTCAGAGTGACATCTACCAAAAAGACTCGCGCTTCCTTAACTTCAACTTGTAATTTAAAACAGTAGTAATATTTTTAACTACCTACGTGCATATTATCGTTTTACAACTAATCAGTCAGGTAATCCATGTTTTCATACCTGTACCATGTTTACTTACCTACATTGAATTAGTATTTTGGATAAGCTGACCAATAGTAACCAAAAAGATTTGTAACGGTTACTATGGGTCCTTAGGATAGACACAAAATTACCCTGCCGGAGGGGATGTCCACCGCACGATCGCGATATCGCAGACACATATAGTCCCTATTCGTACCCCCCGATACCGCTGCATACCGGGTAGAGTCAGTCCGACCTAGGTCGGGTATGGCTGAGTTCCTAGCTGGTCTCTTCTCAGCTAGGCTTGGTTTAGTGAAACAGCGACAAAACTCCCAGTAGTTTGATTCCACCCACACCTCAGATTTGGTTGAGGCCGCTCAACCAACCTCACTGGAGCGCATACTCTTAGAGTATTCCAGTTGCTGCGTTTAAACCCCCCGTGAGGTCGCGTTGGAGGTTTCTCCTGGATTTTCCCCAGGCCACTCTCCAAACAAACGCGAACTCATTATCGATCAAGAAAAAAAAAATCTGTTTTACATTTCTCAACCATCCATTATTTTTCAATAAAAAGAATAAAGTGGAGTGGAATTTCTGTAATTTTTATGTAGGCATATATCAAAGCGCTGGTCAGTCAATGCTGACAACAATCGTCTACGTCAAATCTATTTAATCTCCAATTTTATAAACAGTAAAGTTATTTAGGCTCAATGGGTCAGCAAGTTTTGATATAAAACGCAAGCGCTTTAACACGTTCGCGGACGGACATGCTAAAGCATTCGAATTTAGAGTACGGTTTATGACACGAATTCTATAGCAGTCTTCTTTTGGGATTCTTTTCTCGACGGGAATGCTAATGAATACGCTTTGCCACAGTAAATACTTGTAGCCCTGTATTCACTGTCACACAATGTGCAATCAGGGAACGTTTACTGTCACATTACATGGTTTTCGCACACTAACAAACAATCATGTGTCGTCGCCTATCCTATGCCCCCTTTTACGGACACAGATGCTATAGCAGTCGTGGTTGTATGAGATTGTGTTAAGACGAACGGCGAGTGCGCCGCTGAGTAGTTACCCGAAATGTCAGTGAAATATGCGCGTAAACGCCATTTGGAAGAATTATTTCGAACATTGTAAGTCACATTCATTCGATTATTTTTGACGCATATTATGTTTTGTTGTAATATTTGACATATTTGCTAACTGCTTATTGCACTATCATTAATTTTGATAGCTTTAAAGACCTTAAGAATCACACATAAACCTAGTAATGATAATTAGAATTTGTATAAAAGCGATCACGTTTTGCCGTCGCCAAGGGCTCCTTCGCCGCATAGGGAAGCTGCATTTTTCCCATCAAACTAGTCAGAATCTTCGCCGCAACGTGAGCTGACGCCTTCACAACCATTCAAGCCAGTCTCACTGCCACAAAGCGAGCCCGTTTTGCCGCCGACAAGGGCTCCTTCACCGCATAGCGAAGCTGCACATTTGCCGCCAAACAAGTCAGCATCTTCGCCGCAATGTGAGCCGACGCCTTCACAGCCATTCGAGCCAATCTCTTTGCCGCAAAGCGAGCCCGTTTTGCTGACGTCGGCTCCTTCGCCGCATAAGGTAGCAGCACTTTTGCCGTCAAACGAGTCGAAATCTTCGCCGCAACGTGAGCCGACGCATTCACAGCCATTCGAGCCAGTCTCATTCCTGCAACGCGAGCCCGTTTGGCCGTCGCAAAGGGCTCCATCGCCACATATGAGCTGACGCCTTCACATATACTAGCTATAGCAGGTAACTGTTATAGCATTTGCTGTCATAATTATATCACAACCTACCTAGACCATGTGACAAAACTGCTATAGCAGTCCAATGCTATAGCATTCATAGTCACATAACGTCCTATAAAAACGCGTCACATGAACGCCGCTGGTATAGCATTCGACATACATAGCATTCAGTGTCATATACTAATTGTACTTGATAGCACAGTTATGACGAAACTGCTATAACAGTTCCAAATATTCCATACAAAATTTTAGTGTCAAACAGGTGTGACTTACTGTCCGCGAACGTGTTAAAGGCTGTAAGTCAGTACCTAAATAACAAATCTAAAACATAATAGATTTGCGTTATTTAGGTACTTTTTACAATTGTGCATGTAAATAATTAATAGAACTTCAGGTAAGTAAGTCTTGGTAAGTAGGTAAGTAGGTCTGTTGTTTGCCTCTTCTCATTGTGTTTTTTGTACTGTACTGTATCCTTTGATTGAGGTGTGCAATAAAGAGTATTTGTATTGTATTGTATTGTATTGTATTGTAAGTACTGAAATACGGTAAACATTCACATTCACATGAGTCGCTTTGGTTTTGAGATAATTAAGCTCTAAGAGTCACAAATATCCGAAATCTTTCATAATAATAGCTCATCATAATCAATTGGTAGCGACATTACTCAGTTTATAACTACGATGGTAAAACTAAAAACTTTACATGAAAATATGTACTTTATCTTAGCAACTATAAGACTCAAATTATTGAATTGTGCAAGTAGTAAATAATCTATATTAACTTCGATTCGACTTGAACGAATGGCATCTGTGTAATGGCACGACTTTGACAACCAAACGTCAAATATCGTGAATTTACAACAGTCTACATTCGCCTTACGATACGTCCTTACTGTATCTTGACCCTACGATTCGTGACAACTATGTGCATATTTGGAGCTCAGACTTACACTGGTTCATTTGAGTCGAATTTTCGTAAGTCAGCGGGTATTGTAAATATTCTACATGATTCTGGATCTATGAAATTCAACTTCCACCCCTGAATTAATCTATTTGAGGGATGACGAAGGGATAAAAAGTATCCTATATGTTAATCCAGGCTATAAACTCGTTGTGTACCAAGTCTCATCATAATCCGGTCAGCCGTTTTTGCGTGATTGAGTAACAAATATCCAAACATCTAAACATTCGAACTTTCACATTTATAATATTAGTGGGAATAGTAGGTATTTGCTGTTTTTTTAGGCCCTCAGATGACACCATTATCACACTCGACCACACGAACAACGAATATATATCAATTATAGGTAGACGAAGTTCAAGGCACTGGTTTGACAATGACTAACATAATTAAATCTCTCATTTCAAACAGTCACTAAGGGTTGAGAGATTTATGGTTATTTGTCGGTAAGCACTTTTTTACCCTCCAGTTTTTCACATATTTTCTGTTTATTGTACAATTTTTGAATAAGATTCTTTTTATTTTGCTTCCAATTATATGCTTACCAATTTTCAAGCCTTTAAGTCACGAATTGAAGGACTTCTCATACAAAGTTCAACCCCTCTTTTCTACCCCTTTCATCCCCAATCTGTATGATTTTTATAGCCTATAACCCGTCCGAAGATCAATTAAAAGTATTAGTTAAGGTTGTATTGAAATCTATTGGCTAGTTTTCGCGTGATGGTGAGACAAATAAACAGACAGACAAACAGACACCAATTCTAAAAACTGTTGAAATGTGTTCTGTCATCGATTCTAAGACCCCTCCATCGATTTTTTTGCTAATACCTTCTATGTACAGACTTTCGAACCTCTACAGCTTTATTATATGTATAGATAACATTAGAGAGTAGAATGTCAAAGAGGCTGGGTTTCTAAATATTGAGTGTGAGGATTTATATGAATTTGAAAGTCAGCAAATGGATTGAATGTGACGCAATTAGGAATTACTGCGGTGAAGGTAGCAAATCTTGCGTTGATTACAAATTTCTTTTCAATGTAATTATAAGTTTCATGGATAAGTTTAAGTTTGATTACATTGAAAAGTAATTAGGTATAGTAAAAAATTGTGTACAAATTCGGTGTGGCAATTACACTGACGACTCAGCCTTGGCTTGGTTTTAATGTGGCTGGTTAGAGAGATAAAGCGCGACAGATCAGTGATGTCATTGACCACGAGCGACATTGTAAATGACAATCGTTCCACTACAAAGGAGCGTTTTGCGGAAAAGGGACAGAGTATGCCTCCTCTTAAAACTTTGTATATTTATAACCATGTAATCATTTATTCTTGTGAGTTACTTTTTTGCTGTTAGAGGAATTCATCCTTTTTCGAGAAAGAAGTTCTTGATTTTCTTATTTGCTGTCAATATCCCTATTAGCAAAGACTTATCTTTGCTAATTGGCCGTTTTCTGATAGATTTAATGTATTGTTTTTTGTAAAATATTTATTTAATGAAATAGGGCAGAATTTTCAGTCCCCAGATAAACGTATCCTGTCAGCTAAATGTTACCTCTATCCTTTTCTTTCAAATGACATTAGAAAGTGACAACAATAATTTTAACTGATGGGTATTTTATCTGGCGATCGATCCTAAGAATAGTAAACTACATATCTCCTGTTTGTTTGATGATGATTTAAATAATTTACATGCAAACTATTATATATTTGTAATTGATGTTAATTCTAAACAAAATATCCCTTTCATGTCTGGGATCAGGATAAGAGCAGAAAAAAAATTAAAAAGTTGACCGATTGTTAATATGTATATTTATTTAATTTTTGTTAGTGATTTTAGAGTGGTTGGTGTATTTTTTTAATCCATAAGATTACAATTATATTGTTTGGTACCAAATATTAAGTACATTTGAAGTTAACAAGCACTTATCTTAAAAAATAAAGCGTAATTTTATGAAAAATTATAAATACGAAAGTATGTCTGTTTGTCTGCCTGTTTGTTAACTTTTCACGCTTAAACCGCTGAACCGATTTAGATCAAATTTGGTATGGAGATAGTTTGAGTATCGGGGAAGGAAATAGAATATGTACTCTCTTTTAATTAAGTGGGGTAGAAGTTTGTATGGAAGAGCTATAACACTTAGTAAACATAAGTTCATGTAATATGCGTAAATTGAAGGATAAATGATTTAATTTAATTTAATTTCAACGCCTGATATAAAAGAATAGAAAATAAAATTCTAACGCGATGAACGCGTTCGAAGCGGACGAAGTCGCGGGCAAAAGCTTATATTAAATAATTTCCTATTTTAAATGTGGTCTATCTTGAAAGGAAACTATGTAGTAGGTCACAATAAAATCCATTACCGCAATAAGCCAACAAAAACCAGCGAACAAAAAATAACTGAAAAAACCAATGAGTTGCTGATAAAGAAGCTATAACGGCAAACCACTCGCTAGCAAAATAAAGTGTAAGCATACGCCGTATTAAACATGCCCTGGTTCCGTAGCTTTAAAAAATCACAAACTTATTTATAAAAGCGTTGCTGCTGTTATTACACATTACACACACACACACATTAATGTGTTTTAATAAATGTGCACTTGGAATAAAAAAATGTGATTAACAACATTAGCATTGTACCATAAGACTATTATGAAGGCATATATTTTCGTCCAATATTCCGCAGTGTCTCAAGACGAAAGTTTTTGATCAGTGTCTGTTGCCAGTGATGACATATGGTACGGAAACGTGGTCGCTCACCATGGGCCTCATAAGAAGACTCAAAGTCAGAGGGCAATGGAGAGGGCTATGCCGGGAGTTTCTATGCGTGATCGCATCAGAAATGAGGCCATCCGTAGCAGAATCAAAGTAACCGATATGGCCTTTCGAATCGCTAAACTTAAGTGGCCGTGGACGGGGCATATTGCACGTAGAACCGATGGCCGTTGGGGCCGGAAGGTTCTCGAGTGGCGACCAACCGGAAAGCACAGCGCGGGTAGGCCCCCCACAAGGTGGACTGATGACCTGGTAAAGGTCGCGGGAGTCCACTGGATGCGGGTGGCGCAAGATCGGTCATTATGGCACTCTTTGGGGGAGGCCTATGTTCAGCAGTGGACGTCTTTCGGCTGATATGATGATGATGATGATGAAACCTTTATCAAATGAGACAGTATTGGACGTGATCGATTTGTTACCTCCTTAGCTAGGGTTATGCGTTGTGCTTTTTTAGCTTTTGAGTTCTGTCTTTCTCGTTTATGAAATAATAGCATAAAACCGGGAGGAACTTTTCGATTAAAAAAACGAATCTACAGAGGTCCATATTTTCACTTTTAGTCAATTTGTTCAAAAAATCAAAACACATTCTTTAACCGTGGTACCATCAGATTGTACCATCAATGGTATTATAGCAAAAAATGTTTGCCGTGGTTCCATTATGTCAATGGTACTACGGCTAATATTATTTTTTATTAGCCGTGGTACTGAAAAATTGAGAATTTGGTATTTACCTAACAGTCATGAAGGTTATGGTTAATTTAAGACCATTTATAACAAAGAAGCAAGTAAAACAATGCAATCCCACAATACAATTTTTTAATTATTCATGCCTAGTATGGATGACACTGTTGTATGTATTAAAAGAATTGCACTCCGCATAACTCTGACAATGTCCTCCGTATGAGCTAGGCTAAAGTGCTCGCAGACATTTGAGGCCTCCGTCAGGTCTTCCCACGCCCCAGCTTCTAAATGTTCACCGCACACACGGGTATTTTGCGGGATGTAAAAGTTCATGCCAATTACTAACACTTGTGATATACAAGTAGAGATAAACTACGATGTATTTTATTGCCATGGTACCATCAATGGTACCATGCATGGCAATAAAATACTTCGGTTGTACCATTAATGGAACCACGGCAAACATTTTTTGCCATAGTACCATTGATGGTACAATCTGATGGTACCACGGTTAAGGAAGGTCAAAACATGTAAACCTAGTATTTTATGACATCTACAACATTTCCAAATTTTCCAAATTGACCGTCACGCGTCAGATGAAACCATCTATTTTAAATTACAGGTTTCCAACATATTTTTAAATACGGAACCCTTTACAAATAAATATTCCTTTTGCATTTTATTTCTATTTTATTCTCTCGGCCTTCCCATTTCTTTTGTTCTGAGTGATTTATGCAGTACTCTAACCTTACAAAACATTAAACATTGGAACGGAGGAATGCAGCAATCATACATAAATTTCACACAAATTCGTATGAAGGGGAAATGAACAAACGTAATGTCTTAGTGGGGAAAAAGATTCAGATTTATGTAATTATTCCCCCAGTTTATGGGTATTTCAATTTAGTTTTCTTAGGAATTTATGGCCAGAGTAAGTATATAAACAGAGGGCTGTCTTTTATTTGTGGAAACATTTATTTTTAAAAACCGACTGCTTGCTATTGTTTAACTAGTGTTTTGTTGCTAACTACTACGTTATATTCTACAATTGCACAAAAATAAACCTTAATCTTACGCACTTAATGCCATTTTCTACCAGTCAACCTTAGGGCAAAGCAGACAAGCTGTATGTGCGCAGGCCCGACATGAGTTTATTTTTTAGATGGTTAAAGATCATTTTGGAAATGCCTGGTAGACTCAACTGCTGATCCGCGAAGAAACAAAATAATGTATCAAAAACTCATTGACATATGTGTAGGTATTTATTGAATCTTTGGTACCCACACATACTCGATTTTGCTCACCAATATGAGAATCGTTATGGAAGGCTTGTTAGCGAGTTCTAACCGCCTCAAGATCTCCACGCTGCCACCCAAAATATGTACGTCTAGGTAGGTTTACGCAGGAACAGTTGGGATGACCTGGGATGGAAATGATTCGACAATAATTGCAAATGTCCATAGTTCAGCCTCGGCGACGTTGAATAGTCCAAACGATTCAGATCAAGATAAAAATACAAAAAGACGGTGACACATATTATTATTAATGATTGTATGCACTGTGATAGGGTAATAAAACTACGGAGGAGACGGACCTCAGTACGTAAGTTTGAAATTCATTTATTTTTACTGAATTTCTATAAAAATGTTATTCGACTTTTAATCCTTATTGTATGAAAGGTAAAGTAGCTTTTTGAACCAATTACTTTTGTACAACTCGGCCAAGTAATATGATTTCAAGTACACTTGTGCCGAAATATTCATATAATTCAGTTTCTTCTGCCATGTGAATATTTAATTACATATTCACAGGTAGAATATACCCAATAGAATTGGTATCATTTTATAAATTTGTGTGCTGTTTTAGATACTTCTGGTGAATAGACTAGTACCTACTCGTAGTCTAACGTAAAATAATAACAGTGACTTGGCTACTTGACTACATTTTTTTTATGGTGTCATCGAAGCAGTTTTTAGAGACGATCTAAATGTTTGTATGGGACCAATTACAATTAGAGCAACAAAAAATACGAAAACGAGAGATAAAGTACAGCATAGCTGACGAGCACCGAAAACGCTCTATACCGATATTCAGTGAAATGTGACGTCACAGTGTAATGGAGTCGTAATCCCGTTGTATGTAAAAAAGAGTAATTTGCAATTTTAGTCGTAAAATATTGCGTTTATGGACATACTTGCCGTACAATTTCTTTTTTAATTAAACGTGAGAACTATATCGGTAATTTTCATTTTCATTTTTCATTTGGACTATTAAAAAAAAAACAACATTTTCGCAAATATTTGAAGTCCCACGTTTTTATGATTTTGATTAATTTGTCTTTATTGTGGTTTATTATGATAATTTAATGGTTTTCTATCTATATAATCACACTATGGAATGAGTTTTAACTATGTCTAATACCCAATAGTGCATATTCAACAAACATGTAGTTTTTGACTTAGCGCAAATAATTGAGTAACCAAAATATGCATTTGAAATAAGACGACAACGAGGAAACATTTTATTGTCATTCTATTTCACAAACGCAATGACAATCCGACATAAAGGAAATATTTATTCACCTACCCCACTGCGATAAAACATTACCAGATAAAGTATATTATTTTCTTTTACCACGAAACACAGTATAAAGAATAATACAAAGGAAAAGCGGGTATCCCCGACAACAAAACGGGTTTACGTTACTAACATGAAATAAATAGGTAACACTATTACACTTCTGTTTTTGTAGCTTAGGACACATTAAAGAGTCAAAAGTTGGCTAAAATGGACTTACCTTATTATCCCTATTTTCAGATAAACTTCATTTCTGATTATAAGATTCATAAATAAGTTTTGAATTTTCGTTGCTGGCTGTATTTTAGTATGATTATTCTTATTTTCTTGAAGTGGAAAATGACAGAATAGAGTAGATGACCAGCGTTACACTTTAAAGCATACGTATTGGGCCCGGCCAATAAAGCCAGTCAGGTTCAAGGAAAAAAAACCTGTTTTATATTTCTCAACCGTCCTTTTACTGCAAAGATTTCGAAGTGAATAATTTGTTAATTCGTGGAGTGGAGTGGAAATTAGATAACTTTTATGTAGGCATATATCACAGCGCTGGTCAGTCAATGCTGGTAACAACCATCTATGTCCAATCTATTTAATCTGCAATTTTATAAACAGTAAAGTTATTAAGGCTCAATAGGTCAGCAAGTTTTGACTTAAAATGCAATCGCTTTAGAGGCTGTAAGTCAGTAGCTAAATAACGCGAATCTTTTGTTTTGCTTATGATTATGCATGTAATTAATAGAAATTTAGGTACTGAAATGCGGTTAACATTCACATTCACATGAGTCGCTTTGGTTTTGAGATAATTAAGCTCACTCTCTTAAGTCACAAGTATCCGAACTACATCTTTCATAATAATAGCTCATCATAATCAATTGGTAGCGACATTACTCAGTTTACGAGTATTACTACATTGGAAAAAATAAAAACTTTACATGAAAATACCTACTTTATCTAAGTACTATAAGACTCAAATTATTGAATTGTGCAAGTAGTAAATAATTTACATTGATCGATTCGACTTTACCCAATGCCATCTGTGTAACACGTCTCCGACACGCCAAACGTCAAATATCGTGATATTTACAACTGTATAGACTCATTTCACGATACGTCCTTATTGTATCTTGATCCTACGATTCGTGACAACTATGTGCATATTCGGAACTCAGACTTACACTGGTTCATCTGAGACGAATTTTCCTACGTCAGCGGGAATTGTAATATCTACATGACTCTGTTCATATATTCAACTTCCACCCCCGAATTTATCAATTTGAGGGACGATGAAGGGATAAAAGGTATCCTATATCCAGGCTATAAACTCATTGCATACCAAGTTTCATTTTAATCTGTTCAGCCGTTTTTGCGTGATTGAGTTACAAACATCCAAACATTCCAACTTTCACATTTTCATAATATTAGTGGGAAGTGGGAATAGCGGGAATTAGTGGGATTTGGTAGGCCCTCAGATAACACCGTTATCACCATTCCAGCAACGCTCTAAATGACATATCAATTATAGGTAGACGATGGTAGTTATTATTTTTCAATAAAACTTCTCTTTAGACAATAAATCGTGTAGTAGACAAAAAATTGTAGAATAACTATTATACCTAAACAGAATAATTATAATACGGCCTTAAGTCATAGATTATATCATAATTGTAGATTTTGGGTTTTTAATTACTTAACAAAATATCGTTTCATAAATCACTCCAAACTGACTAATTCCAAACTAAAAACTCTATTTCCCCCTTAAATTCTATTGAATTTAAGGGGGAAATAGAGTTTTTAGTTTGGAACGGTGCCCTGTTTGCTTTTATTGTGTGTAATAACACACAATAAAAGCAAACAGGGCACCGTTACTGTCTAAAACATTCAATAAAACCGTTTTACGCTTCAATCTTAGGTATGTTAAAAAAACAGACATGTTGTCGTTATTTAGTGGTCAACTTAACTAGGTGTTCGTGTTCTCAATGCGCCCAAAGGCTTTGATTCGGATTAAGGCCGCGCAACGAAAAATATCGCGTTTTTTGAAATGCTGTTCAGCCTAGACGAGGAAACAATAAGGATTGATTTTCAGATTATATGATTCTTGACTATATGGCTGTGTTTCTGACTATAGCCGAAACATGATGATTTAAAATTTTCTCGATAGAAAAAAGATCCAAAGTTGAGTCGTTATTTTCCTTTTTTTACTCAGCCTACTAAAACAACGCATTATTAATCGACACAATTAAATTAAGACCATGGTATTTTATCTCATCTAAACTCTGTTAAGAGGAAATATAATAAAACTGCACACAGTCAGATATTTATCGAGATTTGTCTAAAAATGCAATTCCCGAAGGGTGTTGCATCCCATTTTGTCCCAGAATCCAGCCATCCCCTTAAAACTTCTGCTATAGCTATGCGCAGGGTATCCACTTAAACCGGTCATCCGGTCATTGTTTTATCCGCAATCTATGCGAATGATTGGGCACCGTGAGAATCATAGACGAAGTACTTAGTCACCGTAAATTAATTATATACATGCTCCGGAGGCTGCAGCTAATTGCATCACATTGAATTATGGGTTACAATTTAAGTGAATTAATCAACATAAGACAAGCAACATACATATGAACAGATGTAACATATATTCTTATTCATAGGGGTGCTGACTTGAAACAAATGTAGCAGCACATTTGCTAGAAAGTTTGTCTTTGTCAGTCCCCGGAGATCGCACCAGCGGCACTCTCAGCAGTAGAAAGCAGTTGCTGCGACCGAATATGGCTATAGGCATGATACAATAATATACTGTGCCAGGTATGACAATCCGGTACATCGGTTAGTAGCGTGGGTGATACGACCTACGGCATCAGCCTGTTGATGGTATGCGAACGTAAGTGCAGTGAGTGTATCGCCGACAGTGACGTCACTGGTGTCACGATCCAGATTGTCTACGGAACCCTAAAAAAGATTATATGAATAGAGTTTTTTAACAGAATACTTTTCTATTCTGTTAAAAAACTGTTAGTCTTGATTTGACCTATGATACTCCTGTTTGGAGTTGTGGAATGATATCCCTTCATGCCTCGTCCATCTTAATCTTAATTATAATCATATCTCACATGTTTGTTAATCTTGTCAGTCATTATCTTGTTTGTTTGTTATGTTGTGCTTATTGTACTGTTAACCCATTCACTTATTTTTATTCGTAGGAACCTACAATGTACACAATTAATTATTTATATGTGATCAGTGTAAAGCTGACTGGGTAATTATTTTTACTTATGTTTACAGTTTCATTAACTCACCATTGTTGTATGTCCCGTAAACTTTAATTAATGCACGAATATCAACAATTTTGTTTACTGTTGACTTTATTCTCTGCAATTAACTTTTGTCTGTTTCATGTACATACTTGTTTATTATAAATTATAATTGCTACACTATCTTATTTTCAATTGTAGTCGTGAATGTGTGTAGCAGGCCCCGCCATTTCTGGACGCACCTTTTGACAGTTGGACATTCATGTGACGGCCCGACGTGACAAGACGGCGGTGTCAAGTTGTATTAGGTCGCGTTCAATTTTTAGGCGAAGCGTGCTACACACACCGTCATTAACAACCAGGTTTCGCCGGAAGATCAGCGCCAGCTCCCTGAGTCGGCATTACGCTGAGGCGAAACCTTTTTGTGGCGATTACTTGTTGTTTTTTTCTAATTACGTTTATTTATCTATATTTTATGTTTGTATCGTCACGAATAAATGTTTTTCTTTCTTCTTTCTTTCTTTCTATGAGCTAAACCGCTAATTCTAATGCTAACTGTACCGCAACCCTATTAAACAAATTAGTTATTAACTGAATTATACCTACAAATCGTACAACTCGATTTCCCTTTAACCCACAATGTAATTATTATCCAGAACTTTATTTAACTTAAATTGCGAGGGTGGTAGGTAAAACAGAATATAATACCGGGTAAATTAAGGAATTTCGATTACATGTAATGCTCGTGAAAGCCATTTAATTCTAGTGTCGCAATTTGAATTTAATGAATATTAAACATATCGTTAATGTAGTGCCGTTGGTTGAGTTTGTACACAGAGTGTATATAACATAGTTACGTAAACTTATGTACATCCTGTTTTCAGACCATTACCGTACGAACTGACCTAATGGAAGCAGGGTCGGCAACGTGAATTTGACAGACATTACTATTTTCCTGTATCATGCTAAGATATTATGAAGATATTATGAGCAGGAATTTGGGTATGAGATTTAGGTACGATGTTTCTTACATTGTTACTAAGAACTTTGAATACAGATTTCTTGCCATTATGTGATTTAAACCAAAAATTAGACATAAGCTTAGATTCGAGAAGAGAATTGAGTCACCATGTTAATTCTAACAAATATCATAATTACTTGCCTTCATTCAGTTCATCTGTTCATCATTCGGTAGTCTTTCTATCTCCCTTAACCTCGTCACTCACACATATTCATATGTCTAAGAATCATGACTTCATCATCATCGATTCTGCCGCAATACAGGTGGAAACAGGTCTCTCTCAAAGAATAAGTACCACAATAATAATAATAAGCCTGCAGGGTAGCTTGTGGCGAGCTGTTGGGGAGTAACGACCCCCACGGACCCGGGTGGCGTGTCTTCGCCGGTCGGCGTGGAACCCTAAGGGGGTCCGCAGGACTATCAGCTCTGGCTTGCCTTCATGGGCATCCAGAGAGGAGTCGTCAGAGCTATAGCATATTTTTGGAGAAAATAACTGACTGTCGAGTTTTTTTCGGCGGTTCTTCTCGGCAGTGGTCTCATGAGAAACGCTAGTAGTTTTTACGTATAAAGTCGCCATTGTGGCCTACTTGCAGAATAAAGTTCATTTATTTTATTTATATTCTCCAGCTTATGGCAGGTGTTCGGACCTCTTTGCAATACCCCAATCTTATCTTCCATCTAAACTTCGTCATAGGCCAGTTCACTCTCTTTCCACTTTACGCCAATTAGTTTAAGAGCCGTTGACACCTACACCCTAGTTCGATAAGACTCCTAGATGATATATTTACAATAAGATTCCCTCATTAATGACGTGTAATGAGGGAATACGAAATGGCGATGCTGCAATGCGAAAAACCTGGTGGTGCTGGTAAATTTTTGTTTTAAAAAAAATGAAAAACCCGGGTTCTAGTATGATACATTTTGAAGTTTCGTTTGTTCCTGGATACAGGGAAGGGGTATAACTATACGATAATGCAGTGCTGCAAGCCTCCCTGACTGGCCTTATCAGTGGTAGCAGCATGATAAGCGACGCCCGTACGGAGGTATCTAGTATGATCGGTCTCCTCAATAAACCGAGGCTCACCTGAAAGATCATCAATTTCTGTGTAAGAAAAACCACTGCTGCATTTTCCAAACAGTGGAGAAAGTGGTTGTTGCAGCGAAAGGAGCCCACGACGCTGATCCTCGTTCGATAAGACTCCCAGGTGATATATATATAATAAGACACGTCATTAATGGGGGAACACGAAATGGGGATGCTGCAATGCAATAAACCTGGTGGCGCTAGTAATAAAATTAAAAAGAAAAGCGGTTTCTAGTATGATACATCTCCCATGTTTCGTTTGTTCCTCGATACAGGGGAGGGGTATGTCTATACGATAATCCAGTGCTGCAAGCCCCCCTGACTGGCTTTATCAGTGGCAGCAGCATTATAAGCGACGCCACCGACTGCAAACAAAATTGATTTCATTAAGTTCTTTAATTTGAAACTTGTTTTAACCTTTTGTTAATTTTTATCCAGTGCAGTTGTGTTTAAATGTTTTAATTATATTTTATTTCTCATTTTCTGATTTAATACATAATACATATTATTGAATTCTTCTTTCCAAATGCTTCATTTTGATACCCCACTTGATAAGAACGAATTTCTTTTTACTTCAGAACTCACAAAATCGAGTACATTACATATTCTATCACATATTCTATGTTACGTAAGGATTTCAACGATACCTCAGGCATCTAAATCGGTTAAGGCGTTAAGAAGTTCTGAGGGAACAAATAATTTCACATAGATGAATCCTGAAAATAAATCATTATACTCCTTTTTTTGGCTAGTCGTATAAAATCATCCTGCAATAATTTATTTATTGTGTACAAAGTATATTCTAATTTTACCTATACAAAATTTTGATCTATTCAAATCTGGGACGTTACCACGTCCAAAATTTACCTAAATCTACTATACTATATTCCATAGCTCAACAAAGGCCTTATTTTAAATATTACGACAAACTTTCTAATACTCCTTCAAAAACAAACTCCGAGTGCACTCAACGCACGGGTCCCCAATCGGCCGGGAATTGTTCGCATAAAATTCTATTCGCAATTTCGTATTTTCACTTTTCGCCGTGACACGTAGGGAGCAGAGAAATGTGTTCGGTATGAAAATTTAAGAATGTCTCTCCTCTCTCGGATCCCGACGGATATGACCGCCGACGTGACGAATGCTACGCCTCGTGTCGAAGAATTGAGCTCCGCGGAAGAGCCTTACAATGAAAAGTTCTAAGTCTCATGAATGTCAATCGTGGACATTTACAAAAAAAATGCAATATCCCGCTGAACGAGCTTCATTTTTCATTGGCTTGCTTTTATCTTATATATTGATTCAAACTTACACGATTTTCACACATTATTATTGGAAAATGGGACTTAATCGCGTACAATACTAATTTATTTACCTTTTTTAAAGTTTACCGGACGTTTCGAATGTATCACACCAGCCGTGGTTACGAGCTGACTGGCGTGAGCGGGTATCAACATCTCCTAGCCGTACGGGTTTTTCGAACTACCCTCAGCTGGTCCTCATTAAACACTTACACACTAGGGTTATCTCTCGCCCGATACACGACGCTAACTATAAATCAGTATTTTACGCTATTAAGTTCGGTTTTTCAATAATAATGTTGCTTTTATCTTGTCACAAGCAAATATTTGGCTATTGTGGACCTGTATAAATTATGATATATTTTCTTAATCTAGAATGCATGTGTCGCATGCATGAAATATCTTAAAACAATCTGTGATTTGTGTTATTTATACTTTAAATTTTTCATTACAGAGATTTATTTACTCTCATATCTTTTTTTTATACAACGCCGGTGGCAAACAAGCTTACGGTCCACCTGATGGTAAGCGGCCACCGCAGCCTATAGACGCCCGGAACTCCAAAGGACTCCTGTGTCTCTTGTCACATTTATTAAACCTGAGGGCTGATTAGGTAAAGTTTTCGTTAGCGTTATTAAAGTAGATCTAATAGTACATTACTGCAGAGGCCGTGATTTAAGGGATTAATGGACGAGGTTGGGGTAGACGGCCGAGTCGTAGACGAGGCCGGATAAAACGAGTCCGAGTATAGTGCTTTTCTCAACCAATGTGAGGAAATATTAAAATTAAAATACCACCTACCTACTACCAGGTAATCAAGTAAATAATACGAGCCCCAATGCAAATGAGTACGTCTGGTAGGAAAAAAATGTACTAAACTAACGTTAACCTAAAAATTCTGGGGGACGAAGGTGTTTGGAAGAATTAGCAATATAAAAACAGTATAAGTTATAAATCGTATTTTATTTATTCAATGAAAAAAAAAACGAACTTTCCTTGGTAATAAAAAAAACATTGTTTCACCAATTGTACTAAAATGCAAAAAAGTTCGTCTTTAGTGTTACCGACGCAGATTAGAACGTCTACCACTTGGTGGCGTCTCCTTTTGCATCTAAAACGGCTTTAATTCTGAGCGGCATTGTATCTACCAGCTGTCGACACTCTTCCGGGGTTGTTTCATTCCAAACACAGGTAAGTTTCTCTTTAAGATCAGCTTTTGATCTGGACGGGTCCTTTCGCAACTTCTTCTTCATTTTCCACCACAACGTTTCTATGGGAGACAAGTCCGGGCTGCTGGATGGCCACGACATGGTAGGTATTTTTTTCTTTTTCAGCCACGCCATCGTTGCTTTAGCGGTATGGCATGAGGCACCATCTTGTTGAAAAGTATACGCATTTTTATACTTTAACTTACGTATAGACGGCAGCAAACTCTCTTGTAAGATGCTTTTGTATTTTTCGGCATTGACGGTTCCATCTATAAATTGCAGACAGCCGACACCCTGTGCCGACATGCAGCCCCAAATCATTAAGGAAGCTGGAAACTTTACCTTACGCTTAAGACAATCTTTTTGAAATGCCTCTCCTTTTTCGCGAATGACTTTACTTCGTTCATCGCCTACTGTGACTTCAAATTTAGATTCGTCACTCCATATAATTTTACGCCACTGATCGACGGTCCAATTTCTGTACTTTTTGGCGAATTTCAACCTGTTAGTTTTCTGCCGTTGTGTAAGTAACGGTTTCTCTTTAGCAGTGTAAAAACCGTAGCCCATCCTCTTCATCACTCTCTTGCAAGTATCCACTGAAATGTTTTTTTTAATTGCGTCACGCCATAGTACCGTAAGTTCTCCAGCTCTTGCACGACGATTTTTCTTGATGATCTTCCTCAGAATCCTGTTTTCTGCTTTAGTAGTAATTCGTGGGCGGCCGGATTTCTTTAAACAAGAAATTTTGTCGTGTTTTCGATGATGCTCGATGATAGTTTGGATTGTAGACCTTGGCATAGAAAGGTCCTTGGCAATTTGGTACGTAGATTTGCCTTTATTGTTACTGGAGATTATAATTTTCCGCACTTCTTCAGTCACTGGCTTACCTCGTGCCATCTCGATAGAAAAACGATTTGGAGTAATAAAAAATTAGGCTGAATTTGCCCTTTTATATAGTGGTTTGTCATTTTACATGACAGAGAATATTCCGTATTCAATTTGAAAATAATATTTTATATTACGAACCCTGGTAAACAGGTTTTATTTTAAATAGACGACCTATTTTGCCTTAAATATGAAGCAGACGTAATTATTTGCGTGTGAGATGTAATATTTATAATTAAATTATTTTAAAATAAATAACGAGATGTACACTTTGTACAACTCAAAACTAAGCTAGCTTTAGTGACATTGCGTCTAGTGTATTCCATTAATCATCAAAGTCGATTCGGGTAGAAATACTAGTTTTTGAAAAAAAATACGCATGCAGAATTGCGACTAGACGAGCTATTTTGCATTGGGGCTCGTAGCTTTTGCTTTTTGCTGGTAGCATATTCCCCATTGCTAAGTTTAATCTCTAAGGAGGCGGAGTACAGTCTATAACTTCCCCATCACTCTCGTCACTAGAAGTCTTTTTTTTAGTTGAAATTACAATCGGAACGAACGATCACATTTTTTTTTTAATTTGTTACATTTTTATTTTTTTAAACACGCCATTTGAACAAGCTATTTGAGCACCATGTTTAACCGCACATAAATATAGTACAATAGATTTTTTTTTAATGTCGCACGCAAGTCTGGGGCGCTACCGCGAACAGCAAACGAAGTTTTCTCTCTCTGTCGCATTTATGTGCAAACTTGCAAGTGCGACAGAGAGGGAAAACTTCGTTTGCTGCTCGCGGTAGCGCCCCTGGTTACAAAGTCTAGTGGTGGTTGACAGCATGTAACTTTTCCTTTGTCAGTTTAATGTTTGTAAGCAAATTTAAAAAGTTAGAGCAGCGAACAAAAATAGATTTACTTAGTTTTTTCATACATTACCCCTGGCTTTAGGCCAAGAAGTAATGTAGGAAACCATAAAAAAGAAACTTCGTGTCTTCATTTCGTGATATTAACACATACATTTCCGAGCATGTTTGAGAAAACGTAATTTTCCACACTGGAAATGACAGTTAGATCTTCCGGGCGTAAGTTTGACTGACTGACTCTTCCAGTCTTTTGGCCATGGCATATACTTATGTCGTTCAGTTCGATACACGACGACGCGTATTTACTGAGGTCGTATTTCACTTTAGTGCTTATTTTCCGATGATTACTCGTAAAGTCTTATTTAAAGAAAGCTGACATTTATGACGATGAATAAAGGTTTATCGTATCGTTTATGGCAAAATTGATTTGGATCTTTATGAAGTAAACAGTTATGGGTTGATATTTTTAAATGATTTTTATGTGACGATAGATGGTTTATAAAGGTTATATTGACTGTTCGGTATTTAAGGTTTTTTATGTGTATGACCCACATGTTTGCGACCCAGAATTATAAGCGCGTTCCCAACTCTTTATTGACTTGCGGAGTAGTTGTGTTGACGCTGGAGATATATTCAGAGGGCGTACCGCGAACCGAAAACGAACAAAGTTCGAATATCTCCATCTCTGTCGCACGAATATGCAAGTGCGGCAGAGAAGGAGATATTCAAACTTAGTTCGTTTTCGGCTCGCGGCAGGCCCTGAGGTCCCTTACTCCCAACAAATCGCGTGCTCACTTTTGTGACTCTTATATCGCGTACTCTCACTCTTGTGTTTAAGATCATTGTCAGCCTTATAAGCGCAATGGTTCGTTAAAAAAGCTCTTCTGCGTCTGAACTCCTCACTACGCTCAGGATTGTAATACTTTATACATATTCAACGTGCTGCACTGTTGCGTGTGCTGGGTAAGAGTGATAAAAAAGAAGCATAAATAGTTACGTAAGGCTGTGTACCTACATATTTACTAGTGGCTCTGTGCTGTAGACATCGCGATGGTTTTATTTTATTTCCAAAATCTGACTCAACAAAAAAATCTCTATAATTATCGAACATGTACACAAAATTACACGAGAATCGGTTGAGAAATGCGACATGTAGAGGAGAACAACCGGAAACCTAGATATACGAAAGCATTTTGTCGAAGTAACTAAAGTGTATTTTAGGGTTCTGCACCCAAAGGATAAAGCGGGACCCTATTACTAAGACTCCGCTCTCCGTCCGTCTGTCACCAGGCTGTATTTCATGAACCGTGATAGACAGTTGAAATTTTCACAGATGATATATTTCTATCGCTGCTATAAGAATTAATAATAAAAAATTGAATAAAATTAATATTTACGGGGGCTTCCATACAACAAACGTGATTTTCTTGCCGTTGTTATAAATAATGGTACGGAACCCTTCCTGCGCGAGCCAAACTCGCACTTGGCCGGTTTTTAGGGTTCCGTAGTAAACTAGGAACCCTTATAGTTTCGCCATGTCCGTCCGTCCCCCGCTTTTCTCAGTAACCGTTAGTACTAGAAAGCTGCAATTTGGCATGAGTATAATAAAATCATAAAAAAAATCAAAACCCCCTTTGTGTGGGATATCGTTGGATAGCTCTTTCAAAAATATTATAAGGTTTCTAAAAGATTTTTTTGATTCAAGAATCGGTTGGCGTGATACGGAGCCGTAAGTCCGCATATGACCGGTGACGTGTTGGACGGGCAACTACGGAACCCTACACTGTGCGTGGCCTGACACGCACTTGTCCGGTTTTTATACTTGAGGTTGAAAAAGACAAAATGTTTATCTTCAAAATGTTTCACTTATACGCGCCATTAAGCTATACGGCATTAAGTTCGCCTTTTGTACTACCTATAAGGTTTCTTTTGTGCAATAAAGATTAAATAAATAAGGTAACATATTCTTAATATTAAAATCAACGTTCTTACTAACGTGCACCCGCTGTTAAGGTGGCGAATATCAGTGAAAATTCCCGGGGAATAACACGGTGGTGATAATTTATATGAGAAAAGCTTCAAGATTAGGTCCGTAATAGGCCCCATACATTACGCTGCTGGAAGCCTAGTTCGCCTCCAGGATGTTAGAATGTATTTACGGTATATAATGTAACATTATAAATACTCCGTGGTAAGTTCATTTCATTTTTACTATCCCGCACCATAAAAAGCTTATGAGAATTATAAATAACGCTTTTCTTCTTGTTATTTACTTAGGAGTTTAAAATTCGAACTTGTAGTGGCATTTGACCAACTGTTTAAGTAGGTGGGTCTTGGTTAAAGAATGAATCACTTTTGTGCCCTTTTGACCATGGTATAGTCTTTGGGAATTTGTTTTGGCCGATCCACATAAATAAAACAATACGAGTACCTTTGTCCGGGTAACCGCAAAACGCGATAATGACCACTTTGTAGAAAAACCGGCCAAGTGCGTGTCGGGCCACGCACAGTGTAGGGTTCCATAGTTGCCCGTCCATCACGCCACCGGTCATATGCGGAATTACGGACCCGTAGAAGGGTTTTTAATGATCAGTACTGATGATGTACTTTTTTGAAATGTTGTGTTGTATACATATTTTTGCCCTTTACGGTAATGTCTACTTAGCTGTGATAGTTATACTACTACCATGATTTTTTCACATGCCTAGTAGCCACCGTTTAGCTGCCGGGGGGGGGGGACACTTGACCATAGCAAAAATTATCACTTCAAAGCTTAAAATCACGCCAACCGATTCTTGAATCAAAAAAATCTTTTAGAAACCTTATAACATTTTTGAAAGAGCTATCCAATGATGAGATTTGGAAGAAAAAAAAATTGCACCACCACTTTACATGCAGCGGAGGTACCCTAAAAAAAAATTTTTATGATTTTATTCTACCGTTTTGTCGGCGCGGCGTCATTGATATGTATACTCATGCCAAATTACAGCTTTCTAGTACTAACGGTTACTGAGAAAAGCGGGGGATGGACACGGCGAAACTATAAGGGTTCCTTGTTTACTACGGAACCCTAAAAAACGTTACATCCACCTTAAACGATCAATAGATTTTCTACTCTATCTCTAAAAAATTACGAATGCGTTAATAGAAAAATGGAGGCCAGCAGTTCCGGCACTCCTCCTTTAACTGCCACCGACGGATCGCGTGCGTCCGCTGCGCTGAACCCCACCTCGCGCGCGACTGCACCAGGCCTAAAGAGGAAGAACCCACTTGCGCGAACTGCAAGGGCCCACACACGGCCAACAACCCGAGGTGCCCCATCATGCGGCAGGAATCGCGCCGAAGCATCACTTCAGCGACAACCACTGGCCAACGACGGCCCCCACAAGTCCGCTTTGCAGCCACCAGACCCACGCCGACAAACCAAGTGGAGGTAGACGCCACTAGCGCCACCTTGATGGCCCCCGCCAACAACCCAGGGGGAGTCCAACACCCTACCAGATCACGCCGCCAAAGGAGAGGTGGGAGAGGCCGTAACAAAAACCGCAATCAAGCCCCTCCCCCCGCCCTCACTACAGCAAGCCGTGGCTCACATTGCCGCTGCGCACGCGGCGCATCGTGTTTTATTCCTGCCGCGCGGCGGGGCGGTCGGCCGGCGCGCTGGGGCTGGCCGCTGCGTCATACTGGTCTCTCCCCGTGCGCCGCCTTCGGTAGCGCGTACCGATCCGGTGTAGGTGCAGCGTCTACATCACAAATCAGCAAGTCGTAAATAATATGTAAAAATACGCATCAAATCTTTATTAAACCTGAACCGAACACTTTGAAGTAGGTTTAATGTTCTCCAAATATTGCTTAATTAGATTAATATTTTAGGTTGATATTCTGGTAAAAATGTGTTTCTAATATTATTCTAAAATTTTACAATGTCATTTGTACATACAATAAGTATAACAAATATTTAAATTATTCGTTTATTATTAATTAGTTTCAATGTCGAATACGGCCCTGGCGGCCATACAATGCAGATGCGTCTAACGTCACATTTCTATTAAAGCAATTTAAACTTTAGGCAAAGTCCTTAGGGTTGGTAATCCGGTAAAATTTCAAGGCATACAGTCTTTATCTACGAAGTATGCGCATCTTTTATGACGGCCGATAATGAGGTAGCAAAACCGCATAATAAAAAAAATGCTTTAGAAGGTTGGTCGCCCTGGTTTCCGTACAATTTTTGTTGACCACGAGCGATCAAACCTGTTGAAAATTGTAGAGCCAAATGTAAAGTTATTCATGAAAGCCTAATTTTTATTAATAATGCGTCCTGGCTACCCTATTATTAAAAGTTCCATTCAAATTATTAAGAAAATGGAAAAGTTCGATTATCTCGAATACCAAGAGACTTTTAAATAAACCTGAAAGTCCATTTTCTGGACCAGCCTCAGGTGCTCTATCGGTGGTTAGAAGGTTGTCCATTATTTACTGGATACGCTGTATACCCACCTATATTATTGCAATGTTGAACATTCAACTTACGTACGTAAAATATGTATAGTTTTGTGAAAAACCACGTCTGAATAATTTTCAATATCTTTAAATACATTTTGGAATGGCAGAGGAAATGAAAACTCCAATCAAATTGGTGCCATCCCTTTGAGCGCCAGACATCTAGAATAGGCAATTAACGACTAAATAAACTATTCATAGGACCGTGGATGAAACTGGGAAAACATGATGGTGACAAAATCAAATCGTTTTTTGCACTCATGTTAGTATACAGTTCTTCAGTTATTAATTACAGTTCAACATGAACCCTGTAAGGGCACAGCAATGAAATAACTTATATTTAGGTGTTCGTGCCTTCGCTTGAACCACAGATGAGATAACACCCTTGTAACTCAGCCCTTATTTACTGAATTTATTGTCTAGTAGCGCCATCTATCGCGCTACCAAAGTACTAACGGTCGCCCGATGCCAGCGCGTGGCTGCTTGCTCCTCAGTACGCTTTTGTAACTTTGTGTATTTTCGATTGAGCGACAATAATTCCGCTCGGTGCCCCTGGCCCAGCGACGAGACGCAGTGACCTCCCATAGGCACCGTCAAATTAATTGTACTTGTCGGTACATATAGAATGTCGTCAAATCAGACGACGACCGTTGGGTTCTGTCGCCTCATAGGTCGACATTTGTAGCGTCGTGTCATTGGCCGACACTTGTCGCCTTACAAGCCAACACTTGTTTTGTCGCCTCACCAGCCGACATAAGTCATGTCGCCTCTTTAGCCGACGACTAGACGCCCTTCTGTCGAAAAGCGTGTCGCCTTACAAGACGACAATCGAACCTCATCTCTTAGACGTAAAACATAGTCATTATGATTTGCGTGTAGTCTTGTAAGACAACACCTGATTCATGGCAAGGATTACTAATTACAGTTAATCCGTTGATTGCAGATGATGGCAATGAAAACAATGGGCGATTTGGCCCAACAAATCCCAGAAGACGACGATGAAAAAGAGGTCTTTGAATGCTTAGTAAACACAATTCAAAGCAACTATCCCACTGGTTGGGCGGAATGGAAAGTTTTGGATCTTTCATTCAAAGATTTGTTTGGAGACGAATTATCTCCGACTACGGACAGCAAGGTGAGGTTTGGCGTACCAACCACCGACCTGGTACGAGCATTCAATTCTGACGCTAAGGATCTTTCCGAAAGAGCTTATCGGGGCATTCGGAAGGTCTTGTTGACATGGCCATTGGGAAGAGCGCTAATATATTCACCACACGGTATTGTGGAAAAGCTACATGCCCCATCATACAAACCTTTCATGGACAATATACGGGAGCTTAAAATCCAAGGCAAACTGACCAATCGTGAATTGACCTCCAGAATACTAATTGATGAGAAGTATATGCGCCAGGGTTTATGCGCTACACCTCGGTCTACAAATTCTGGTGCTAAAAAACGAGGAGGGGACGCTGGGAAAACTAATCTAGCTCCTAAAAGCCTAAAGCGTCAATTTGACTCACGAGACGAATCACCAGCTCCTGCGAAAAGGAGCACGGTTCAGCAAGGAAGTAGCGATCACTTTATGGTCTCTGTTCTTCAGCAACAGATGGAGCTGTTTAACAAGCTTCTAGAAATGCAGGCTGAACAAAACAAAAAACTCGATGATCTGAAACAACCAACGCACAGAAATCCGGCTTTAGACGAATCGTTCGAGTCTGTCCCGGATAGCACCCACGAGTATGCAGAGATCATTTCCGAGCGTTCCCCCATCTTGCACGGATCCAGCTGCAATTACCTTGATGCGCAAGAAGTGGAATCGGGATGTGTGGAGGACACTGAAGAGAGTCTCATGGAAGTAATTCAAAAAGCTGAACAGCGATTAAAAGATCTCCAATCAGCCAAGACTGGACCTTCAAGCAAAGGACACCTGTCTGAGGCTTCGCCATCGTTTAATTTTAAGCCTTATACAACCGAATCAGAAACGAAATTTTCTAAGGCGGATCCAGTATTAGCACAACAGGGAAAGGATTGTCAAAGGCTAGACACTGACGGCTGGACCAATATAAAATATAAAGATGTTCAAAAACAGTTTCAGGCTACACCGGTATTCTCTGCTCTGAAAGTTAACAACCAATTCGCGGGTATAACACCTAGATGGACATCTGTGTCCATATAAGAGAAAGCCGACCTTACGTTAGGCGCTATTACAAATGGCCTACTGCAGCAAAGGCAGATTTTCGACGAACTATGTGACAAATTGCCAGACAAATTAAAACAAAAAGTAGGAGAAGAATTCCTTGCCAATAATTCTTAATTTCGCAAGAGCTCGGATGACCTCCTCCAATACGTCTGCGGACGTCGAGCAGAAATTATCCAACAGCGGAGACATACGTACAAGATCAAGAATAAAGTGCTACACGAAGTACTCCACAGCATACCTCCCTCAGAATCGTATTTGTTCCGAGAGCCCGAGCTGTCTCAAACTGTAAAGGACCAAGGGGGCATACACAAGTTTTTTCCCTTCAAAAAATCAGTCAAATCATACCGGCCAACTAGGAGCGACCACAGGGTCCCCCATAGAATTGATTACGGTGATCGAAGAGGACAAACTAGAGGAATATCAAAGCAGAACACTAGATATTTCCCATCGTCCTCCAACACCGCCAAGAAAGATTTGCCGTATGGCGAAAAGGGCAATAGAAGTGCAGGAGGCAGAAACAAGTGGAAGGGCATCAAGAAACAATGACTTCAAGGCCGGTCAACTAATGTCCCATTTAAAAACGTGGTCCCAATTAGGAGCTCCATCGACAGTACTAGAAATTATATCAGGTTACAGAATCCCCTTTCGAAAGAGGCCACCGTTGGTAAACTTGTCAACGCATCAAAAGCCGTTTACGATTCGTTCTACAGGAGACATGAAGAACGAAATCCAGATCATGTTAGAAAGTGGAGCCATTCGCGAAAGCGAACATCAAAGGGGGTTTCTTTCAACAATGTTTCTCAGAAAAAAGACCGATGGGACGAACAGACCAATTTTCAATTTAAAAAGATTAAATCAGTATGTACATGCTCCAAAATTCAAACTATTAAACCATTATCGGATACCAACCGTTTTGAGTCCAAACGACTACATGATAAAAATAGACATCTCGCAAGCCTACTATCACGTCCCGATAGTACCAACGCATTGCAGATTCCTGTCTCTGGCATACGAAGGAAAAATCTACGAGATGACATGTCTCCCATTCGGGCTGTCAAGTGCGCCACATGCCTTTTCAAGGGTGACAAGTTGGTTAGCACATTGGTTCAGACAGACAGCAGACGTAAAGATTATAGTTTATTTAGACGACTTCCTCGTGTGCCACCCGAATCAGAATACGTTAGCAAATCAAGCAATATTTGTAGTTCAGAAATTGGAAGAGCTCGGTTGGATGGTCAACAAATCAAAGTCCCAACTAGAACCAACTCAGCGTATAGAATATTTAGGCATAACCTGGGATACTCGCGCAAACAGAAAGCTGCTTTCAGAGTCCAAAGTGAAACAAATAATTACATTGGCCGAAACATTCATCAAAAGAAAACGTTGGAGTTGGTTAAATGCCAAAATTCTTCTAGGGAAATTAAACTTTGCGTCGTTCGCCGTTCCCTTAGGAAGGCTACGTATACATTGTCGTCAATTGCAAATAGACTCAAACAGGCTTCCGAAGTCAGATCGTCGCACATGCTACCCGATGTCAAATGCAGGTCTGGCCGAACTGGAATGGTGGATAAAAAATTTAAACAAAAGTACACCCATACATCATCCCAATCCGACAATATTCATTACCACCGATGCAGCAGACTCAGGATGGGGCGCAATAGCAAACGACCAGAAACTATGGGGACATTGGAACAAAACCCAGCAATGTTGGCACTGCAATCAAAAAGAGCTGTGGGCACTCTACGAAACCATCAAATGGTTAGGACCGGCCCTGAAAGATATCGGGGTTGAATGGCAGACAGACAATCGGACTGCAGCTGCGTATGTAACCAAACAAGGAGGCACAAAATCAAGAAGGCTCTTAGAAACTACGTTAAGCATCCTTCACCTATGCAATCATTACAATTGTTACCTAACAGCTCGCTACATCCCTGGTCCCTACAACGGCTTGGCGGACAGTCTCTCGAGATCAAAAAATCTACCGGAATGGCACCTGAAACCCTCAATAACAAAAATTATCTTCGAACTCCTGGGTACTTCAGAAATAGACCTGTTTGCATCGATGAGGTCGGCAGTTGTGCCAAATTACGTATCAGAGGATACGAGAGATTCGAAAAGTCAGTACACAGATGCTTTCAGTCGAAATTGGGAGTGCAGCCTGGGTTGGATATTTCCACCTCCGGCTCTGATTCCAAGAGTGCTCCATCACCTTCAGCAGTCGACAGGTGCTTACCTCCTAATAGCCCCGGAGTGGCACAAAGCATTTTGGACGCCAGCATTAAAGCAACGAGCAACCAAACGTCCATGGAAGATCCCAGACCTCGCTCACCATCTTGTGGATCTGGAAACCAACTTACCTCCACCGGGGGTAAGCAACCTCAATTTGCAGGTATGGACTATACGGGCTGGGCCAACGAACTGTCAAACTGGGACAATTCCCAATTAGCGCTTTTGCAAGCCTCCTGGAGAAAATCTACTCTAAATACATATCGGCCTGCATGGCGTAGGTGGTGTGCATGGGCATCTCAAAACTGTATAAGTATAACCGACCCAGCACCTACGGATCTAGCACGGTTTCTTTGTTATCTGTATGAAGAAGTGAAACTGGCTCCCAGTACCATTCTAGTACATAAATCGGTAGTAATCACGTTTACAAACCCACATAAGAGTACCCACCTAGCCTCACACCCGATTGTGGTTCATACAATTAAAGGAATTCTCTCAAAGAAACCGAAAAGCAAGGTTCCCCTGTCGTGGAAAATGGATGAACTCCTGAAATTCATGGAGTCCTACAGTTTCGATGACAAAAATTTGTTTGCAGTTAGTCGTCACACCTGTACCCTATTGCTGCTGGCATCGGGTAGGAGAGTGCACGATTTGACATTGCTAAGCATACGACCAGAACATTTTCAAGAAAAAGAAGGCGAACTAATATTTTGGCCAAAATACGGGTCCAAAACTGATAGTGCTTCATACAGACAATCGGGTTGGTCTATCAAGACTATGCCAACCTTAAGATTTGATATGGTTTATTGGGTTAAACGAGTAATATGTTTATCACAAGAACGTCGATCTGCAAGACAATTAGAGTCCCTTTTCATCACCACACGGGGAGTAGTTAAGGAAGCATCGCGGGCGGTCATAGCTGGATGGATAAAGACTCTATTTAAGGAAGCTCACATAACAGCCTCAGCTGGAAGTATAAGAGCTGGAGTAGCTACAGATAATTGGATGCACAAGAATATGAATATAGACGACGTTTTAAAGAGAGGAAACTGGAGATCGAAAAATACCTTCTTCAATTATTATTTTAAGGAAATTCGATCAACGACAACAAGTTGTAATATTAATCTAAGTGGCTATTTCTCTCCCATTGATTAATTCTATAGGGTTGTTCAATCTCACATTAGTATTCATAAGACTGATTTCATATGAGAAAGACTGATTTATAAGATTAACTATTTAATTAGCTGATACATATAAAGCTGTTTTCGTTATGGACAAATTATTATAAGAACTGTTGACTTCTGTTATTACATAAGTATTTCTTTCTGAAATTGCATTTCAATTATGTCCTTATTCTATTGCTTTAATTTTGTATATTTCTGTAATCCGTAATTACATCACAGTACGCCCGAGCCCGCGCCGGCAGAGTTTAAACACGTCTCATCTGTGGTTCAAGCGAAGGCACGAACACCTAAATAGAACCGTTTTTCCCCCGAAGGGTAAAAAACGGATATTTAGGTTTCTGCCGAAGCTTGAACCACGCCTAACGGCCTTGCCGGCACTATGGTACTGAGGAGCAAGCAGCCACGCGCTGGCATCGGGCGACCGTTAGTACTTTGGTAGCGCGATAGATGGCGCTACTAGACAATAAATTCAGTAAATAAGGGCTGAGTTACAAGGGTGTTATCTCATCTGTGGTTCAAGCTTCGGCAGAAACCTAAATATCCGTTTTTTACCCTTCGGGGGAAAAACGGTTCTATATTATAATTTATATATAAGAATGTTGAGATGGATGTGTGGAGTGACGAGAATGGACCGGATAAGAAATGAGTATATAAGGGGAAGTATGAAAGTAGCACCCATCGCCGAAAAACTAAGAGCCAATCGCCTTGCGTGGTACGGACATGTCATGAGGAGGGATGAAAGCTATGTAACAAGAAGAGTATTAGATATGAATGTGGATGGATGCAAGAAACGAGGTAGGCCAAAAAAAGGTGGATGGATTGTGGGAGAGATGATATGAATAAGAAGGATGTAAATGAAGAGATGACGAATGACAGAGATGTATGGAAGAAAAAGACATGCTGCGCCGACCCCAAATAAATGGGAAAAGGGCAAGCGAATGATGATTATAATTTGTATAATAATTTTAACTCTTCTATTTTTATATTTCTTACGCAAAGTTAAGTTATATTAAAAATGAATAATTGATAAAAAATATATAAAATTTGAAACATTATTAGAAGATAAAATCTACATAGTTTGCAAATTAAATTATAGATTAAATTTTAAAATGTTACAATAATTAATTAATAATAATTCATAATATACATTTGTTACAATTATAATTAAGTCCACTCTTCATTCTTTCTTTGTTAGGTATAATTTTATTGTATTCTTAAATTATTTGTAATTGTCAATGTCTTTAATATTATTGGGTATTTTATTATAATTTTTTATTGACATGCCGGGCTTGAATGGATCATTTTAAGCGTCAGTTTTAGTGACAGTTGTTTCATGAATATATTTTCAAACTGTTCATGGTAAGTACAGTATACACTCCGTTACAGAAATAATTAAATCATTTTGGTTATAAATGAATATACATAACCGAATAAAGTTTGTATTTATATTTTGGAGAAAAATCACAAAAACAGTGGGGGTTTTCTTTCTAGTTTTTAATTTAAACCACTGCCTGGTTTGTTTTACAACTTTTACAGTCAAAATTAAAAGGGTATAATGAAACAGTAGGTATACCTTAAGAGACACTGATTTAGCGCCGGGGACGTCCACCGCGCGATCGCGACAACACTGACACATATAGTCCCTATTCGTCCCGGTACCGCCACACACCGGGTAGAGTCAGTCCGACCCAGGTCGGGCCTAACTGGGTCGTTGTCAGATTTAGGTTCGCGTCTTTTCGGTGGACATATCAAAAGTTAAGTGCTACAAAGCTTAATTTTGGATTGGTCTAGTAACCCGCATAAACAGTGTCTCCATTGCTACAAATCCATGTACTAAAAACATAGCTTACATGCACATAAACCGTTAACTATTGACCACCGAATGGACAACTTGTGTTCTTGCAACTGACAATGACCCAACTGAGTTTCTTGCTGGACTCTTCTCAGCTAGGCTAGCGCAAACTCTTAGAGTATTCCAGTGTTCCAAACCACACGCGTGGTCGTGCCGGAGGTTATCCCCTGGATTTTCCCCAGGCTACTATATTCCTATCGCTTTATTGGGCCCGGCCTATAAAGCCACAGTCAAGTTCAAAAAAAAAACACTAATTTAGCAAAATACCTATTAGTGACATTGCGGTAAAACATTATTTTTTCGGTGTAGTTCAGAAACCGTAAAAATAAGCAATGGAAAGAATTTATATTCATGAATAACTTGTCAACAACTAAAACTGGAATATTAAGTAAGATATGGTGTCAATATCGGGCATCGCCAACCGAACAAATTTCTCAATTAATATTCATGAAATTCAAATGGGATTTGAAACGTGGACGAGCTTTTTAAAGGATTTGTTTGAAGACCTTGAGTCGAATGAGCCAATTTTGAGTTTTGGTATGGGTATGATAACTTGACATGTTTACAGACGAACCGAGTAACATTCGTACAATTATTTACTGTTTTACTTCAATAATAAAAACAAGTTAGAACAATAAAGAAGTGGTACAGTCAGATATTTAGTAACTATTGTATTCTACTACAGTTAAGCCAAAGCTTAAAAAACTCCTAGCCTTTTTTCTGTGGTGAAAAATTTAGTGACGTTATTTGGGGGATGGTCCCCTAGGAAATATCGGCCTTACGTGACAAATGCGATCTCAGAGATCCACAAAATATACCGCGATTGATGTATTGGACGCCGCGTTTCCGATTCTATTATTCTAAGAAGTCCAAGTAAAAGGTTTAAATTGTATTGAGTTTGGGGCTAATATAAGGTTTTATTGCTAATAGGAACTGTTAAGTATTTTTACTTGGGCAGTTCAATTTGTTCTTGTTGTATGAGCGAATTTTAACTTTTAATACGTCCATATACCTTACGTTGCTTACGAGTTCCTTTCTAAGATTGGTGCCTTTATACTAATTACTACCTCTCCTGCACCATCGTTATACAAAAACGCAAAACAGCGAAATAAGGTAAAGCTGCGGGGTAATCACGTAACTTTTGTACTACCGTTAGGTAGATTTTAATGTCAAATTTAAATTGTCAGCTCATACATTTATACTTCAAAATTGACAGTAAAATGTATCTACCGTTAGTACATAAAGTTACGTGATTCACCTGCTGGTGACATAATTTTGAAAATAGGATGAGTAGTTCCGGATATTATAAGAGGTAGGGCACAGTTAAGAGAGGTAGGGCACAGTTAAGAGAGGTAGCGCACAGCAAAATGTCATCTTGCTCGAATTTGAAGCAGCCCAACTGGGGAGTACCTCCGCCGTGCAGAAGACCACAGCCATAATAACATTATTTACTATACAAGTATGTAGTGTTGTGTTCCTGGAGGTGAGCAAGGTTGCCAGAGCTCCCGAGAATGCACTGTGTTGAGAGCGGGGGACCTAAATTTGTCTCTTCTGTTGTCAACACAATGCATCCTCAAATTTTATAAAGGGTCGGCAATGCATTCGTGACTCCTTGGAGTTGCGGGCATCTATAAGCTGCGGTGGCCGCTTACCATCAGGTGGACCGTAAGCTTGTTTGCCACCGGCGTTGTATTTTTAAATAAAAAATAAATTATCCCTACGTACACACGTACAAAGCCACAAACTCACAAAATTTACCAGCTTACAATATTAGTATGCATAGATTAAGAATACGTGTCGTACTATACCGGGTGTACAATCCAAATGGGTCAGTATGGAGAAGTCGGAAACTATGAGAGATAGCGAGATCTGTTCTTAGGAACCATGACGTCGATTTTAGATTTAATAATAATTACATTCAAACTTTTTTTTTTTTTTTCATAACCGGGAATCGAACCTGGTCAATATTTTTGTAACCGCGTTAAGTAAAAAGGGCCAAATTTGGCTATGAAATCTTGTGTAAACACAACTGACAGTAAATTAGACTAAAATGCCCACAGTTTTATTAATTTGCAAAAAGTCGTGAATAATATGAATCAATCATCAATTATCTGAAGAGACCACTTATGCATATCTTATCTGCATCGGTATTTTGCATTACAAATAGCGTTTATTTAAAATTAGAACGAATTTGTTCAGCGGGCGTACCATTTCATTTCAAATTTGAAAATGGAATACTGTTTTTGGAATTAACTTCAAATGAAACACGGCTTTTCATAACCTCCTCGTGTTGATTTTTGATAACTTTCACATTTTCATTCATTTGGGTTTTTCTTTCAATTATTTAAACAAGATTCCATTAGTGTTGTGCTTCTTGCGACTTGCAGAATTTATACACATTGATTTTGACCAGGTTCGATTCCCGGTTATGTATGAGAGTTAATAAAAAAGTTTGAATGTAATTATTATTAAATCTAAAATCGACGTCATGGTTCCTAAGAACAGATCTCGCTATCTCTCATAGTTTCCGACTACTCCATACTGACCCATTTGGATTGTACACCCTGTATATAGTCCGAAGCTAACGCTAGTAAGCAGAAAATAGTACACTTTGTACTCGCGTGGCGCAAAATGACACCTTCGCTCCTCGGGTTCAAATTAAAACATTAAAAACCGATTCCGGAAGGGCTGCAGCAGTAAATGCACTGCTGATTCCATTTCCAGGTGAATGCAACGACCTGAATTGCCTGGACTGAGTTTAAATTAAGTTAAAGCTGCCGCTTCAGCGACTAGATGTATTTGAGTTTGGCGAGAATCCATTTCTTGGGATGTTTAAATTAAATTTAATACCTGAGAGTTTCTTGGGAATTATGTTACCAGAAATATTTTGGAGATTTTAAATGTCGTTATACTGAAAGTTTTGTTATAATGAAAATTTTATGAAGTAAAAAATATTAAAAAGATACGTATAATATAAACACTAAAACGATCTATAATTATGTTGCTTATGTAATGTTTTTATGTAACGAAAATGGCACACCAGCTTACGCCCTGTCTGATGATAAACAGATACCGAAGCCTATGACTCCTTACGGCTACAGAAGAATCACCAACCACGCTATCCTCTATTTTCATATCACACACATTCCTAATATATCCCTTTAAATCAAATATCACGGATGGAATTTTCTTGAATTTAACTCACAGAAGTTTTAAATTTAACAGTTGACATGAAACTTTCAAGTTCTAACATTGTTCTCTTAGAACAAAGTAAATTTAAGAGAGCCTGGACTTTGGCAAAATCAGTTTCAGTTTAACAAACACGTAAAGGCTAAAGTTTCCACTCGGAGCACTTTTTGTAAAAGACATGAACTCAATTGTCTCAACTTTTGTCAGGTCTGCCTCGCCGTTATTGAATTATTACTGGAGTGTCAAGTTTCTATAACTCTGAAACTCTATTTAAGATTGCGTTTGGAGATTAAGCCTCGGTTTTACAAAGATTTGTTAGACCTTTAGGGGTGATTACACAAAGTTCCCGAGCGTGCGTAAAGTTGACCTAAATGAAATTTTTCTATATTAAAAATGAGATTTCTGTATAGCGTAGGTTGGACATGTTGAGTAATCAACTAGCTTAATATACTGAGTAATCAATGATCTGATATTTGGTTTAACAAATTATAAAAACTCGGGCCTACAAGTTACCTAGCTACTTATTATGAAATACCGACTTCTTATTAAATTTTGACACCTTCTGTGTATAAGTATGTACTCGTAATACTACACTAACTCTCGAAATATTTTTTTTATTTTTTTTTATAGCACGTCTGTGTCAAAGAAGCTGACTGCCCACCTGTGTTTACCATCGCCTATAGACGCTTGCAACACCAGAGGCGTTACTCGCGCGTATTATCCAACGCAAAAGAGGGGTATTATAAGTTTAAAGATGTAAATCTGTGTGGTTGTTGGCATCGTAGGCCAACGGCTGAACCGATTTGCGTGCGGTTTTTTTAAAAGCGAAAGTCTTGGTAGCGAAGATGGTTCTTAGCTGTGTTTTGTGTCGCGGATTTGTTAAATAATAATTTAATTAACTTGTAAAATATTATTAAAGTAAACGCGTCGGTGCTTGACACTCAATACATTTTTAATTTTGAGTTATGTCATAAATCCATAATAGGTGTACTTAATAAAGGCGAGCAATGTCTGTTAATTATATATAGGATACTTTATCCTATCCTTAAGCAAAAATAGAACATTATTTATATTCGTAATGCAATAAACATTAAAAGATGCCTATTGGCTACAAAATAGACTACAAATATAAATAAAAAACCTATTGTACAAGACAAATTAAAATAAATAGATACATAGATTTTTATTATAACTTCCAAACATATTAATATTATATGTAACTAATTATAACTCAAAATAACATGATAATATATGAAATAATATTAAAACTAAACTAAACTAAAACTAAAATAAATTTAAAAAATTTGGTCCCCTAGACATAGTTCCTAAGATGCTGGCAGCATTTCCTCGCTGAATCGCTATGCTGACGCGTTGAGCCAGGAAGCTGCCAGCTCTATGATCCCCCGTGGAGTCCACCAGCCTTTTAGAAAGGTCTTTCACTAGTTGACGGGCACTGGGACTCCACGGGCCAAGGGTTTCGACACCGAACGGGATAAAAGTGTAACCAGTGCCGAGACTCCTATATTTCTTCCAAATATAACCAACAATATATTTTTTTCTTGTTCACTTCACTCTTGGTTGCTCTGTTTCAATATGCACAATATATTACTTTGTAATATTTTTATAAAATTATAAATATTATAAATCAATGAAGATATTAATGAAATCCCATAAAAACCTTGAATCAAGTCTTTCAGAACATCGCTGTCGGCTGTATTATACACATACGAGAAATCTATTGTACATGTGCTCCCAGATAATCCGGCTTTCGACTCGTTGGCTGTCAAACTTTTCAGCGACTGACATTGTTAACGCAAATCCTCAACCTAGCCTACAAATAAATAGAATGATACATTAAAGCTGAACCGATAAGCTTAACCAAAACAGCATGGCATTTATTTAGTGCAGTATATGAATTCATTATTTTTAAGAGGCCTTATACGTTTTTAAATGTTTTGATTTCAAATTATGACAAAACTATTTGTAATATCAATAAAGTGATTAAAGGATACGATGATTTTATTAAAGTTTTAGATAGTAACTTAGCCAGCCTCAACGACACAATCCGTCGGGCTCTTGCCAGCGTCAGCTGTACTGGAACCACCTGGCTTGGCTCGTGACGATGGCAAGAGGCCCGACGGAATGACCTTAATTCCTTGGCAAATGGGGCGACCGCTTATTTGGGATGCCACCTGTGTGGATACACTGGCACCGTCCCATTTGCCAGCCACTTCGTTGGGAGCCGGCGGGGCGGCGGCAGCAGCTGAAGCCTTAAAGCGCCGCAAATATGTTGATCTGTCAAACAATAACATATTTGCGGCATTTGCTGTCGAAACCCTAGGGCCATGGAGTCCGGACGCCCACAATTTAATAAAATATATAAATAAAAAACTACGGGAGTCCAACGCAGATCGCAGGGCTGGCTCATTCCTCTGCCAAAGGACAGGCATTGCGAATTGCGATCCAGCGGGGGAATGTAGCCAGCCTTGTGGGCAGCCTGTCACATGGGATCGATTTGGGGGATCTTTATGAGGTTTATATTTAGTAATAGGTTAGTTTTAATGTTATTGTTTATTAATAATTATGTATATTACAATTGTGATACAAATTAATTGTTTACGAATATAATTTATAGTTACAAGGTAACTTAGCTATTTTTTGATTTTATTGTGTGTATTAGAATTAAAGCGGAAAACTCAGTTTTAAGCTTGAAAATGGTCGATTTGGAGTGATTTTTGAAACGATATTTCTTCATGAAAACTCCAAAAAATACATTTAAAATTTATGATATTAGGTCGCAATAGTCCTGTTCTAGATAACACTGAGAAAATGACAAGATGCGTGTCAATTCAATCAGAAAATCTCTGAAATCTCTCTAGAAGGACTCTTAAATCTACCTATTTAAAAACAGATCAATTACACCAGCCAGCGCTACACAGAAATGTATTAAAAATAAACAGTATGATGAATCGGAGTAATATTGGGCAACAGCAGTAACCTATACAGGCCTACCATACTACACAGATTAAAGATTCTGTAGAGATCCTACATGCGTGCCACCTCTGCCACCATGCAGATAAATTGAAACGTGAAAATATCACAAGGACAATAAATGATATGTCTCTCTGTCGCTCTTACATAAAATTGTATACTTTTATCTTGCTCGATAATAGTATTATTATTTGATGTCGAGTCTGGTTAGTCTGAGCGTAAGTACGATTAATTCTTTTTTTTAATAAATAACATAAAATGGCCCATACACAAACACCATTGACGTCAGTCAACAGTTCCCGCCAAAATGATTATTTACTTATTTATTTATTAATGATTACCATCAGACACAACTTACTCCAATACATTGTTACCTATCACATGCAATTAACTCTATGTAAATATACAATAATACGAAGAGCAAAAAGAAAATTAATATATATGAAGATTTTTTTGAGTGAACATAATATCTTTCTAAACATAACATATTCTTTCACTGATTCCGAAAAAGTTTGTGCATATTTAGCTTTTGTTTTAGTTTTCTCGTATTCGAAAATGGAAAGCAGTGTTTAACTCGGGTGGAGTCACCCATTTCAGCCTTGAACTGATATCTCTTCTGAAATGCGTGGCTTTCAGCCCTACTATTCCCTACTATTTCATCTCTACTGCACTTTAACTATTTAAGTGAGACAGAGATGGAGATATACAAAATTGCGTTGAAGTGTGAGCCATAGGTGGTTGTAATGATACGACAAAACATAGGTTATTAAATAAAATAAATAAATAAATAAAAAGCCTCTTTATTCCTTAAAAGTAGTGAAATACAAAAATTTTGCTACATTATTATTATTATTAAAATTTCAAATATACTATATAACAATATCATTCTTAATTTTTATTTTTATTAATTTAGTACTATTTTTATTCAAGTTAATAATTTACGTAAGAATAATTACTATATGTATATGTTGTACCTAATAATTAATTCATGCATTTTTTGCGGTTTTAAGGACCCCTCTTTGGGTGAAGGCCTCCTCCAGTTTTTTCCATTTATCCCTATCTTGTGCGACTTGTCTCCATTTCTCTCCAGCAGTATCTTTAATTTCATCTGCCCATCGTTCTAGCGGTCTCCCTCTCTTCCGCTTGCCGTGAGGGCCTTTCCAAAAGGTGGCAGTGTTTGTCCATCTTGAGTCGTTCATTCGAGAAACATGACCTGCCCATTTCCACTTGAGTTTCTGGGCGTGTTTTAAGGCATCTATAACTTCAGTGTTTTCTCGTATTGTAGAGCTTCGAACCTTGTCTTTTAATTTTATTCCTGACATGCTTCTCTCTATTCCTCTTTGACAAACCTGTATTTTATTTCGTGTGTTTTTGTTGAACACCCATGTTTGGCACCCGTAGGTCAGGCAAGGCAATACGGAGCAATCAGCTACTTGCTTCTTTATACACATTGGTAAGTTGGACTTAAAAACCTCTTTTTGGCTCCAATACTTATTCCAGGTCATATTTATGCGCCTTTTCAATTCTTCTTCGTGCCTGTTGTTTTTGAAAGAAATAAATTTGCCTAAATATACATATTCGTTGACGTAATTTAAATTTTTTCCGTAGACTTGTATGGGTATGTTAGAGTAGTTCGTCATTAATTTAGTTTTTATCGTATTCATCTCTAGGCCAATCTGTGAGCTTACCGAGCACAGTTCCGTTAGCATCGTCTGAAGCTCTGATGGAGACTCTGACAGAAAAACGAGGTCGTCAGCGAAACGGAGGTGGCTTAGTCGTTTGCCACCTATCGAAATTCCCTTCGTGGCCCATGGTAAGTTTTCCATAATATTTTGTAAGACTGATATAAATATTTTTGGTGAAAGCGGATCACCTTATCTTACACCTCTACTTATTTTTATAGGTGGTCCAACCCGGTCGAGTTTGACTCTACTAGTGGTTTTGCTATATATGTACTTTAAAATAGCTATATAGGGGTATGGTATTGATTGCGCCAGTAGAGCGTTCCAAATGCTTTGATGAGAGATGGAATCAAAAGCTTTTGCGTAGTCGACGAAGGCTAGATAGAGCGTATTATTATATTCTCGATACTTTTCTACAATTTGGTCTAGAACTTGGATGTGGTCGATAGTGCTGTATTTTTTTCTGAATCCTGCCTGTTCTGGTGGTTGATGAGCTTCTATAAAAGGGTTTATTCTTGCCTCAATACAGGATGAGAACAGTTTGTACATGCAGGACATCAGACTAATTGGCCTGTAGTTACTTACTTCAGCTGGGTTTCCTTTTTTATAAAGCAGTATAATATCTGACTCGCACCACGACAGAGGTACTTCTAGTTCTTGTAAAATTTTATTAAATAAGATTCTGCTCCAACCAATGTTGGAGCAGAAACGGCATGCCGATTTTCAATAATTCGTTTGAAATACCGTCCGGTCCTGGGCTTTTGCCGTTTTTTAATCTCTGCATTTGTTTGTATATTTCTTTTTCTTCGAATGGTTCTACTACTGCTCTATTTTTTGCTTCTGGCGAGTATGTATGTACCGATGGCTGTTCGTGTCTATGACAACTGTATAAATCTCTATAGTACGCAGTTGCAATGTTCAGTATATCCTCTCTTTTATTATGTGATTTGTCGTTACCCTGTAGATTTCTTATCCAGTCCTTGTGAGTTTGTAATTCTTTAAATGCTCGTTTTAAGCTACCCGTGTTATTTAGATGTCTCTGTATTGTACGTGCTCTGTAGGTACTATAATCTCGTTTAATGTACTTTCTCGTTAACTTGTAGAGAGCTTTTAGCTGGTTTTTCATGCTTCTGGTTTTTGGTTTTATACTCTGAAGTTCGTTTCTGCGTGCCATTAATGTCCTAGTGTCGTCGTTTATTACTGATGATGATTTTGTCTCTGACTTGTAAGTGAGAGCTACGTCTATACTATTTTGTATTGTTTTTGTGAATTGGTCATAATATTGTTGGACCGTATATTTTATGTGATCTGTTAATAGGATGGATATGTTGTCACAGAGAGATGTTAAATAGATTTCAATGTGTTTTTCTGACTTTAATGATTTTGTCATATTGTTGCTATATCTTGCTCTACTTTTCTTAGGGAGTGTAATTTTTATTTTAGCTCTTAGCGGTCTATGATCAGATGGATATTGTATGTTTAAGACTTCAATATTATAGAAGCTTTTTGGAAAGTTTGACATTACATAGTCTATTTCGCTTTTTGTTTTGCCGTCAGGTGATTTCCAAGTCCACCTATCTCTTGGTTTCTTTTTAAAGAAGGTATTTAATATAGACAGATGATTTTCATAAGCGAACTCTATTAATTTTTCTCCTCTGCTATTTCTGGTTCCATAACCATATTTATTCATCACAAGATGTTCTTCCGGTTTGGGTATTCCTACTCTAGCGTTTAAGTCTCCCATTATTATTATTTTTCGATTTTCTGCTAATGTCAAAGCTCTGTAAACTGTTTCGTAGAAACTCTTCAAGTTTACTGTCGTCTGCGGACTCAGTAGGAGCGTAGACTTGAATGATGGCTAGTTTGGTTCCTTCTATTTTTAGCGTCAGTAGTGTAACCCGTTCCGACAATCCTGTTATTTCCTCTATGTACTTCTTCATGTATTTTTTAATGACGAAACCGACACCGTACAGTCCTGCAGTCTCTCCTATGTATTGGAATATATAATCATCATATTCTTGTATTGAGTTGCCGACTCTTCTAACTTCGGATAAGCCAATCACATCAAATTTAGTGTTTTTTAACGCATCCATAAGCTCAAGTAATTTTTCATAAGTTGATAGAGTTCTGACGTTGTAAGTAATTATGTGTAGTAAATCGATATCTTTTTCTGGAGGGTTTTGGTCGGGTACTCCCTCGGTGACCAGCCTTATCGGGAGTTTAGAATTGTAAGTTTGATTTTCTTGTTCATTTTGTATAGGGTTGGAGGAGGCCTCTAATTTTCATGCTTCTTCATTCCTGGTTAGATATGACCTCAATGAGTTTTGCGTTTTATATTTTTTATTTGTTTGTATAGCTTGATTTTCGTTGCTTGGGTGCGTCATTAATGGTGTATTAGATAAAGATTGCCCTGTTACTTGTGGGGCGGAAACAGACAGTTGTCTTTTATTAGTGCTGGTTTCGTTCTTTTTCTCTTTAATCACTAGCTTGTCATATTTAATGAAAGCCATGTTACCTGTTTCGATTTCCTCTTGCTGTTTCGCTTTCAATTCCTCCCTCACTTTTAAAATTTTTGAAGGATATTCTTCTTTTATATATATGTTTGTACCTTGTAACTCTGTTTTATTTTGAAGAATTTTTATCTTTTTCCCTAATGTACTGAACATGACCGAGATAGGTCGCGGTCGGTTTCCTTTCTTACCAACTCTTCTAGCAATCTGTAATTCCAGTTCTAATGTAGATACTTTCATTCTATTGTTGAGGATATCCAGTATTTTATTCTGAAGCTCAAAGTATGATTTTTCAGTTTCTTCGATAGGTTATTACTGAACATTTATTCCAGGGAAACCGCAGCTTATATAGGTACAGTAGTATATCGACGACAGTTGACCTTTAATATATGTCTGTGGCATTGACCATCCTACTCCATCTATATATATATATTTTTTTTAGTGTACAACCCCAGTTATGATCCGATTTTAATAAATGATATGTAATTAGATTTGTCTCACACTGGGGAGTTGCATAAAACTCTTATTTTTTAATTTGTTTGTAGAAAAAATACTAAAAAATTAATTTAAAAAACTACTGTGCGCCGACCACGACTTTGGCCACGTGACGTCACGCGATGTGGCTCCTGTTTTAAATAGAAATAACACAGTAAAAAATAAACAATAACTGAACTCAAACCTGTAGTAAGTTTTTCAGCACGAGAAAATATACTAGTATAATATGAGTAGGATTAAGTAATAGTAAATACTTGGTGACATTAAACTTAAACCTAAGCAAACATAGGTTTATTGAGATTGCTAAATAATTGTAAATATGACATTTCGTATTATCAACTACTTTATTTTAAAACGAATATAAAAACAAGTAGAAACAAAACTAAAGATAAGAACAAATAAAAAATGGACTCTAGTTCAGAGCTCAGCGGTAGGGTGCCCAGAAGGCTGGCGGCAATGCCGCGATGCACACTTGCACAGCAAGACCGATGCGCTGCGAGAAGTACGCGCCAGCCTTGGTCACCCGAAATAAATAATAGTTGAAAAAGAATATGACCTTAGGTAACTAGTAACAAAAACCCTTCTGCGATGATACAGCGATGATTAAAAATTAGGCAGTCTTAAAAGTATTACAAACAGACATTAATTTTCTTTATTTTAATTTGATTTAAAACCAAAAGTAATAAATTAATTTTCTGTTTGTGTATTGACATCCAGACTTATTTTTAGACAGGTTGTCAAACATCATTTGTTTATTTATTTCAAAATAACTACACAGCTTAACTATATTTCACTTGAACCCTCCTGGTTTGTAGGGTTTCGTACCCAAAGGGTAAAACGGGACCCCATTACAAAGACTCCGCTGTCCGTCCGTCTGTCACCAGGCTGATAGTTAGACAATTGAAATTTTTACAGACGATGTATTTCTGTTGCCGCTATAGCAACACATACTAAAAACAGAATAAAATAAATATTTAAGGGGGCTCTCATCCAACAAACGTGAAAAAGCTAGTATTTAATATATTTCAAAATAGAATTCAAGTGTCCTTACACTGAAATGTACGCTAATGTTACATCACGAGAAGGTTCTTAATAGGGTTTAATTTTAGAATCCAGTTTTAATATTTGAAAGCAACGCGCTAAGTATGCACTTAAGTATGACGAGTGAAGTGATAAATTAGGATACGAGTAATGTGTAACATACTAACAAACTCCGTTGGCTCAGCGACCCAAAATGAATATTGGTATACGACACGAGAGTGCGCTACGTTTTCCGGTTCTGAGCTAACTCGTGCCCCGCGGAGTAATCACGTAACTTTTGTACTACCGTTAGATAGATTTTAATGTCAAATTTCAACTGTCAGCTCATACATTTATACTTCAAAATTGACAGTAAAATCTATCTACCGTTTTTTCATAAAGTTACGTGATTCGCCTGCAGGGCTCGGAACTGGTTTTTAATATTTTTGAAATATCTCCTAAAGTATTTGTCATATCTCCATTTTTATTGTAAGATTTGTTTTTGTTAACCTTCATCTATGGAATAAATGACTAAAAGTACGAAATACGTATAGTATCGTATAATGCAATTAACCGAAATTTTTAACCGGTTAATTATATGAAGACGAAACCGGTTTCCTAGCTCTGCTCGTGCCAATAACGAACATGCATATTTTATTTCATGGTGCCATTCGAACCAGTTTTTAGAGAAGAGCAAATGTGTATATGAAACAAGAACAATTAGAATAACAAAAAAGGAAAATGGATTTTCGAGTATAGCCTAAAATCTGAGCCCTCAAAACGTCCCACACTAATTAAGAGTATGTGACTTCATATGCTACCATTGTATGGAAAAATGAGTAATTTGTTTCTTTAAGTTTTGGTCGCAAAATATTGCATTTAGGTATATACTTGTCATATTTACAAATTTTTATTTATTAAAACATAAGAATCCTGATGACGGTTTTTAAATTACTTCTAGGCAATAAAAAAAAAAAAAATTAATGTTTCTGTCATAATTTCACGGTTTACTATTCATATAGTGACATCCTATTATTATTCATTCCGCATGAATATTCTGTATCGCTGATTTAGTGTTCGCGCAGAGCCGTTCAGCGTAAGCACTGATGACGCTGAAAATATAGAAATGTTTGAAAGCGTAGAAGAAGGTGGCGAATAAAATAGATTTTTAAAATGCATTTTAACATAGGAAATGTTTCTTGTATCGTACAGGCTGCAGGTAGAGGGTGGAAATAGTGAAAAGTGAAATGACACCTTTTTTTGAGAACGGATAAAGCTAGAGGCTTGAAACAAAGTTTTCCTGAAAGGTCTTGAGAAGAAGCAATTTCGTAGGGTGGTTCTTGGGATCTAGGTCCTCGTGAAGATGAGCAGCATACTCGTTCAAAAGCAAAAGTTCAGTACTCGGTAATATAGTACGGTAGTGTAACCAGTATCGTTAGAAAGGTCTTAACAAGCAGGTTATGACGGTAAAGGTCGTGCGATATGAACTTCGGTTAAGGAGCAGCGATCCTTGAAAAAGTTTCAGTAGGAGGTAATATCGTACCGTGATGAGACAGTTACCGTTGAAAAGGCCTCAACAAGCAAAACATATCGAAAAAGGTTTTGTGCGGATCGGATCTTCGGTTGAGGAGCAGCGCTCTTTGCTAAGCTTTCTGAAAAAGGTAATGTTGTACGATAGTACAGGCACACACATCATCACCATCACCACACATGCGTGTGTCGCATCAGGACACATGGTACAGGCTACAGGTAGAATGTTAAATTCATTATTGTTTTAAAAATCCCCTATTCACAATGAACGTATGTGTTTGTATTACTTTGTCACTTGAAACCTGCGACGCAAGCGCCAAGTGTCAATTAGTCAAGTGTTTCCAAGTAAGTTAGTGTTGGGTACTCGTTCTTGTGGATGGTTGTGTGTGTGATAATTATCAGCTCGACAATTATAAATAAAATATTATAACTACACAGCGGGTGCCGCACCCGGTGGGTGCCTGTCTTGGTCATCCTTCGCCAGTTCCGATATGTCTAACGCAGAGAAGTGTAGCCGTTATCGCGCTCGGAAGAAGTTAAAGTTAGCATCTGAGGCGAGAGAAGATTCGAGTGTACAGTGGGACACGAGTGCTGAGTTAGCGCCAAGGGCTTTGACGTCTGTCTAGAGATTCTACCGAGAACGAAAACGCAAAGACATTGCAGTACAAACATTTAAGAGCTATATGTATAAAGAAATTTTTTAACGACAAATTGGATGATTATTGCAACATATATGACCGGATTTGGTGGAGCAGTCATCTGTCTTCGAATTGTTCGAACCTTGATACTATGCAATAAGGTCTAGAATGACATCGGCTGATATGGATATGAATTTTTGGACGAAGTTTGTTGCGGATGTTTATTATGTATTTTGCACGAAACCTACGTTGTGGATTTGCTTATGTGAGTTTTCTCGACGCACTGTAGCATCAATAATAATTAAATTGCTTAGGGAATAATCTAGTCCGTTGTCCAATTCGTGCGTGCAAGTGTAAAGCTCTAATTCATTAATTATATTCATCTAAATCATAAACGATACGTACGATAAGGTTTCTTTCATGCAATAAAGATTAAATAAATAAATAAATAAATAAAATGTTTACAAGTTCATTTCTTAAATTAATTATAATATTCAGTTGCAAATATGATCTTGCTCATATAATTCTCATGTTTACTCGTCTCGTTCGCGACGCGTCGCTTAGACACTATTCCAGTGATATCGTCGCTTAGTATCAATGTTAATTTGTAACGTTGTTACTTCGTAACAAGTCAGACTGTTACTTTTTAACAGCGGATCACCGTAATTATTTCATCGTGAAGTTATTCATCACCGACCTCTAAACTACATCTTGTTATAGACTAAACTGTAATTTATATAACACGTATAATTATATATGTAAGTACATTTCCAATGCTCGATCTTTGCAAGGGTTGCGAAATCTGAGAATTTCTTATTAACTTACGTCGTTATTGTTGATTTCAAGTATATTTTAACTAAGTATATTTTAATTGTTTCTATTTCAACGTAATTTTTAACTATTTTCTTGTACAAAATTGTTTTAATCTTTATCAAAATGTCAAAAATATGTTGTATTTATACTAAATTATCATTAATATACCGTTTTTTTATTGAAAATAAAAAATAAGGCACTAAGAAATATTTTGTATTTATTGACTTTTGACTGGACTTTAAAAAAAATTGGGGACCTACTGAGATAAGCTGTTTACTATTTTCTACTGTTTATAAGTAGTAAAACAATATTCTAAAGGTTAGAAAGCGGGATCGGTAACGGTTTATTACAATAAGATACCTATTTTTCAGTTTCATACAAAAAGATCAAATTTTATTTTTTTCTACTTTAAATAAGCCTCATTTTCATAAATATTGCGTAACATTTTTTATTCCTTACATCATTTTCAACCGAAAAGCATTTTTCAAAATAGGGTTTTTAGAAAAAAATGCGAATGTCTATTATTTATTAATTTCGATCTACTGTGCGGGGCCGACCTTGCCGCGCGCGGTACGCGGGCACCGCTGGACCCCCTAAACACAACACATCCTCGGGAACTCTAGCAACCTTACTTACCATCAGAAACACAACACCATATTCCTATAGAGCAAATAGTAGTTTTATTTTGGCTGCGGTCTTCAAATATAAAAACATGTTGACTTTTCAAGAAACGAAATTCAAAATATTAGCAAATTGCAGCTGACATTTTTAATCGAATTAATGGAAAAACGAACTTATTGAATGCAGATGCAGTTTGCAGTTGCAATTCTTTTTCGGGTAGAGAGCTACCCGAGAGAAAATTGCTTTAGAAAACCTACAATATTGCCGAAGACTTATCCATCCAACTTTTGCGGCGAAAAAAAATTATATACTTATCTCTTTATGTGTAGGACTAATGTGGTACCTCACATTCTTTTTTAAGGTTTTACTTAACCTTTTTGACGACGTAATTAATTTGTATACCAATGCCCATTTCCAGCGTTCTGGCTGTGAATTGCACTAAGGTTAGCCCGCTGCATACAAACTTCTATGCAAGGCGGGTCAGGTTTCGCTGCAGCTGAATATACATACAACTTACCTGGTCGAAACTCCTCTTTTACGAACCAAGCGCTTTTCATCATCTTTTATAATGAGCTCTGCTGGAATTCCCTGCCGGCGTCTGTATTTCCGAGTTCACATAACCTAGACCTTTTTAAGTCACGAGTGAATAGGCATCTTCTGGGTGCTGGGTGCTAGGTGCTGGCCAAGAGCAATACCATTCTTTATGAAAAAAACCTACTTAATGACGATAATTTGTTCAAAAGATTTGTGATCTGTTTTGATCTGCATCCTGCAGATCTGAACTAGTATGCAATTTAAACTTAGTAAGCAAGTAAGTAAGTATTTTTATTTGTGATACATAGGTTACATAATAGGATGACAGAAATAATGTATTATGCAGTCCTCTGTGATCTACCCACAAGGGTGTACAAATATTTGGCCTTAAAAATTAAACATTACCTTTATACATTAGACTATGGGTTTACAGTGCCGATATTTATGTAACAAAATATATTATTTTATTATTTCAAATATCTTAATTACAGTTATTTTAGAAGTGAGAAATACAATTTTGAAGTTACTTTTAATTATTTAAGATGTTTTTGTCAAGGAAAAATTCATCAATACTGTAGTAAGCTCCATGTACAAGTTTTAATTTCATAGTCATTCGCGTTTTTACACATCGACTACCAAGTAGTACCTACGTGTTGGAATAAGCGAGTGCAAGAATCGCTGTGTTTTCCACCTAATTTCAATTCATTTTGAATAGACCTTTAAATTAACCTCGTACTCGTATTTGTACAAAAACATTTGAATAAAGAGGATAGCCGAGTTCGTGATTTGAAAAATCCTCAAAGATTTTAACATATTCAGCCCCACGTTTGAATGATCTTTTTGCAAATTATCCGATGAAAGTAAAGAATGAGTTGGGCTATTGCCGTACTGGCAATGCTCAAGCCGGAGTGAGTTTATGCAAATGTTTGCGCTGGCTCAATTTACTGCAACTGCCAATACCGGCTCTATTTGCAGTGTTTAATGATCCAAATAAGCTTAATGTTCCGTTTTTGCAGATGATTGATAATTCATTGTTAAATATCATGATTTTAATAGCTAACCACGTATTTATAAGTTATTTAAGAAATAGTTAGTTTAATAGTTAATTGTTCTTCATGTTATTTTATAAAATTGCAAAAAAATCTGTACCTTCTACGATGGTTGGGTGATAATAGGGATGATGTCTCATGTTACAATTTATAACAATACAATTTATTTATTATATTTTAGTGTTTCTATATGGATAAAACTAGACTAATTTATTAAAATAAACAGTAAATTAGACGAATTAATTAAAATCATAGAAAGATATGGGACATTAAAAAAAACAAAACATAAATAAATAAATTTAATTATTTTTTTTTAAAAGGGAACCGATTTCAAATAAATAACCAAACCTCTGAAAAGTAGAAAATAATTTTCATACAAGTAGGTTACCCCACGCCTATCCTTATACGGTCCCTATCCCTTCAAATTCCTGCCAGAAAGTAATTAATACCTGATAATATGAAAATAATTTGTATTTACTTAGGCTTTCAAGTCGGTGCCAAACCAAAATTTTAGGACAATGAAAAATGTGCACTTACTTTTTGCTGGTTTGCACTTACTTTTTATATCCTCCTTTTTTTGAAGCCGGTTAAAAGACCGCAGCCGTAATAAGACCACTACTTGCTCTTTAGGTATATGGTGTTGTGTTCAGTAGTAGTAGGTAAAGGAATGAATTAATGATTTATTTGCTTAAACACGATGGATTGAAGTTGACATAGGTAACAAGTAAGATTCAAATGTTTATATAGCCTATTGCAGCATGCAGTCTAAATTCACGATTAACCTTTAGTATAATTATTAAAGTTGATATTAAGCTATAACATTATTGTTTCATTGACACTAGGCTATCTATTAATACATTAAATTACCATTATAACTTGAGAAAAAAATAATTAAAAATGATGTATACATTATATTACAATGTTATTAGCGATATTTTGAGAATAAGGGACTTGCATAATCATATCTCTAGTTGTCAACACAATGAATCTTCGAGGCACTGAAAGGTCGGTAACGTGCTTTTGATTTGCTCACGATTGATTGTCACCTGAAAGTACGGGGTACTTTGCGTCAAATCCGGTATAATTCTGATTTTTTCAAAGTTTGCGAAGTTCGGCTTTGTCTCGGAAACTATTTTTAGTCAAACGCTGCAAAATGGTTGCGGTACTCATGATGTACCATGGCGATTGTTGAGCCACTTGACAATGGTCGCAACTTGGTCATGTAATGCAAATCGGGACTGACACGACATCGGGTAACATCTGATATTTATTTATTTACACGGCTAAATTACGGACAATGGCAAAGGTTATTTCGGTTACGGTTAAAACCGGTTTGTATTCCCTAGTTTCTATTATATACATTAAACTCTGTCCAAAAATCGTATGTTTGTAATATAAGCACATCGTAATGTACCCATTTTAATGTTCTGTAATGTGACACACAATGGCAAAGTAAGTACCAGTAAGTAAGTAAGTAAGTTTTGACGACCGGTTTAGCCTAGTGGGTAGTGCACTTGCCTGTGAAGCTGACGGTCCTGGGTTCGAATCCCGGTCAGGGCAAATATTTGTGTGATGAGCATGAATATTTGTTTCTGAGTCTTGGATGTTTTCTATGTATTTACGTATTTATATCTATTAAATATATCGTCGTCTAGTACCCATAACACAAGCCTTCTTGAGCTTACTGTGGGGCTAGTTCGATTTCTGTAAGATTGTCCTCTAATATTTATTTATTTATTTAAAGTGGCTCAAAAAACCCGGTTTCGTGACTGTACATCTATGAGCATAAGACAAAAGCTACTAAAATGTGTATTGTGATAATAAATCACAAAATCTAAATTGAGGTATTTTATAAGGAGCCGCGCCGCTTGCGATCGGTTCGTCGATGCCCAACCCATTGGCAAATCCCGGCTTTCCCAAGGCGTAATTTGTCTCGGTGGGCTAGTCTGTATTGTCATAAATATGAATATTTTAGGGATCTGCAAGTATAAATATAAATCTATATCATAGGCAGATGAATAAACTGCAGATTAAGAAGCGAGGTTCATTGCTTTGTCATATTTGTCTTTTCGCCAGGATTCGAGCTTTATAGGTAATTAAATCATAGCTAAAAATGTCATACTATTTATTATTTATATCATTGCGTGAATTACCTTTACAGTATATTCCACTTAAGTGCAATTTTAAATGCAATTGTATATTATGAGATACCGGCAATAAATACTTGAAGGTACCAAAAATAAATTTTTTGACATAAATTTCTTTTATTATATTGATAATTGTTGAAAGTGCTAGAGAACAACAATAAACGGGATAGCTGTTTCATGTTTCAGTCAGCCTAAAAAGATATTATTTTAAGCTCAACTCGACTGAAAAGTAAGATAATATGTGCATAACTATTCTATTTTTTAAAATAATTCTAACGTGTCGTTGGCAAAACTGAACGGAATCTAAACAGAGTTGTGTTTGACTGCAACAAAATGAGACACAAAATTAAACGGATGTAAGCATATTTTTGGCTATATACGTATGGTTTGACAACAACCCATCGGCACTAATGTAACTAAATGGATAGAAAACCATCATATTATCATAATAAATAGTAAACTAACAAATTAATTAAAATCTTAAAAAGATATGGGACTATAAAGATTGGCAAAAACGTTGCTTTTCTATTGCCAAAAGTAAATTGATATTTACCAATAGAATTCTCATGTTTCAATAAATAAAAAATTGTATCGCAACTATGTACACAAAAACGCAATATTTCACGACAAAACCGGCAAATTTCCGTTTTTTCCATACAACGGTAGTCCGATGCCACGCAACTGTGACGTCAAGCCTGCGTGTGAATCAGTATGGAGCGTTTTCAGTGGTCGTTAGCAATGCTGTACTTTGCCTCTCAGTTTCGTCTTCTGTGTTGCTCTAATTGTAGTTGGTCCCATACAAACATTTGCTCGTCGTCTATGAAAACTGGTTCGAACGCCGATCGATTTTTTTTTTGTCATCTTGCCTATTTAAAAGGTTACCCTCTTAAGTTTAAGAATAAGGATTCCTAAATCGTTTATCGTTCCTTCGTTTATCAACAAACATTTATGGTTAATATATTAATTGGTATCTTATATACTCAAGTATATGCTGTGACGCTAGACTCCATCTATGCCTAACCTAATCACATAACTTTATGTACTTACGGTATGTCTATTTTAACGTCATTTTTGAAGTATAAATCTATGAGCTTGGGTCCATAAAGTACCTATACCTAACATTAGTACATAAAGTGCGAACCAATGACCTGCAGGATCTCGAGGTCGTACACAAATTTGTGTACTTGGGTTCTCAAATAAGTTTTGACAGCGACTGCGATCAAGAGGTGATCAGAAGATCTCAGATGGCCAAGACTGCGGTGAAACGACAAGAGAGGATATGGAAGAAAAGAGCCATAAACCGCAAAACAAAAATAATACTGATGCCGACCCTTGTCTTCTCGACCTTTCTATACGCGTCAGAAATCCCATAAAAGCTTGCACTCATCGCAGGATAGATGAATTTTAGATGTGGTGCTGGCGCAGAATGCTCCGGATCTCATGGACAGAACGCCGCACTAATGAGTCTATTATAGATGAGCTCAAAATCAAAGTGAGGCTTTCCACTATCTTATTCTTATTCTCTTTATTGGTAATATCAATTACAGGTCAGGTTTTCCAATTAAAGGGTCTCGCCGGGTTTCCAAATGAAATCTGCACTGGCGTCTTTTTTGACATTGGTGCCTTTAATATGTTGCTAGTAGTTTAAAATAATTTTTGGCCCATTATCAAACCCCTAACTCCATTCGTTTTTGGAAAATGAGGGTTGCAACCCCTAACTTCAAAATTATTTTTCTACGAAACTATGACAGATATTCGCATGAAATCAACGCGACATGAAAGCTCTTAATTAGCTTTACATTACATATTTTTTTTATAATTTTTTAAATAACTATAGGGCTGCAAAAAAAATATTGAAAAAAATAGGGGTGGTTTTTAGTAGCTATTTCTTGAGGTACACCGACCAAAAAAAAACCGTATAATTAGTACGTATCCAACTATAATATGTAATAATTACATAGATGTGAGATAGGTGGAACATATTTAAAAAAAATAAAAATCTCATTTTGTTACTTAAACTTGATCTAACCTGACGTCTGTTTAGATTTTTTCAATGTCTTATAATGATTAATAAACGCCTTTACAATCTTTTATAATAATTCTGATGTGGTTATTCAAATATGTTACAATATGTTACCGTGTGACTGAATTTGTGAGTGCTATCAGCAGTGATGGTAGATTTAATATGCCCAGAGCTCTGAAGTGCGGTCTCGCTGACTCAGTTTGTGTGATGCAGACATCTGCAGTCAACGTGTCCTCAGCTTCTTTGGCCATCTGGTCAGGTCTGAACCGGAGAGCCTGACAAAGCGTATTACCACTTGACTGCTGGCCGCATGACAAGAAAAATCAGCAGAGGGCGTATGCCTATGCGTTGGGTAGATACTGTAACATCTGCGACGGGAGCCACGTTCCAGGCTCGTATACATCAAGCCCAGAACCGAGCTGCTTGGAGTGCGGTGGTGAGGGATACCCTCAGTTGTTACGGCCCTCAGTCATGAGGATACGACAAAGAAGCAGAAGAAGAGTACATAAAGTTACATGATTATCCTTAAGTCCAGTTTTATCTCTGGGTCAGAATGGTCAGATGGCAGTCGCTCTCGTAAAACTAGTGCCTACGCCAAATCTTGGGATCAGATACTTGAAAGGACCCTGGGCTCCTCTAGGACACATCCGGGAAAACGCTAGAGGTATAGGGATAAGTATGTTAAGGACACCCAACACAAAATATGATCCGAAAGTCAATCTAAAACGGCATTACTTATTCATTTATCCAAAACGCTTGCTTTTGAGTGGCGCTACAACAATATGAATACTGGATCCTCGCTGCATTGCGACGACTCAGTTATTCGGCTACACCTGGCGAAGGCGAGATAGGCGTGGCGCATAGCATAAAAGACAGCGTTTAAATTAAATAAGGTCATCGGGACAAAGGCGTTAATGCGGAGAAATGCATTTTTAGGGTTCCGTAGCCAAAATGGCGGAAACGGAACCCTTTTAGTTTCGCTGTCTGTCCGTTCGTATGTCACAGTCGATTTACTAGGAGACTATAATTACTACAATTATGAAATTTGGCAGGAAGGTGTATTCTATGAACCGCTATATAAAAGAGATGTGAAATTACGAAAACAAATTAAATTAAAGGGGGCACTCCATACTAGTAACCCGGGATCTTTAAAAATTATATAGAGGTTACTAAAAAACTTTTCCATTTAAGTCAACCGTTCGTGAGATATTAGCTGTCAAAGTCGTAAAAAGTGGGTCTCCCTGCCCCTCTAATTTCCAAAGCATGAAGTTTATAATTCTGCAAAAAATGAGGTTGTGTAAGTACATTAATTCAAAGAAGATATTGAGTGGAACTAAGTGCCATCGAATGGCTTGACAACTTCTAAAGTACTATATAACCACACATTTCTTATTGGCAAAAGCGTAAATAAGCCTAATATTGTTTCTGGCTCTTAGATGTTTCCTACTGGTGTTTATATCCTAATTAATCTAGTGTCGTCAAGCCTTATTGAGCTTGTTATCGTCCCGTAATATTTAATATTATGTTAATAACCTGCACTTACGTACATATTTCCTGTAATCTCTTGTGTCTTGTTAATATATAAATAATAAGGTGTAAATATATTTATCGCTAGACTCAAAACAAACATAATAAAGGCAAATTTACGCTTAAACCTCTGAACTAAAATCTGACTCGCAAGCTTTGATTCAACTAAATCTTGTAATAGTAATCTAAAAACATTTCCAATATCAATGCTAAAAACTAAATACCATTAAGAACAACACTAAACTAAAATAAAATTGAAATTAACATAAAACAAACAAAGCAGTTTAAAATAGACATGGCTTCCTTAGGCGAAATATCCGCCAGAATTCGCTACAAACACATAAGGCTGCGTTTCCACTGAGGCGGAGCTGTGCGGAGAGATGCAGAATTGACCAATCAAATTCGTTTCTCCGCTCCGCTTCCATGTCTGTTTTTTATCTTCCCCTTATACCATTTTAGTTGGGGTCGCGGGCACAGTAGGCACAACCCAAACAGTGATGTCATAGTTATAATACCTATTTTTGAACTACTAATCGCTTCTAACTTTCAGCTCCGATAGAAATGCAAGTAGGTGACGGCGAAAGAAAAATTATTTAAATTCAAAACTCGAAAGAAATCCGTGACCAATTTTCAAGACTTCGGGAGGTCGAGATTTTCGTGTCTTGTATTAAAATCGCTTTTCTCGAATATTTGACTAAACCAAGGTGTTTATTTGTTGCGAGGCTGTCCGACCTCTTTATTAGGTTTTATAGATTTAATTCTGCGTTTCTTCTTACTTGATGATGAAGGACTACTAATAGTAATACTGAAAGCGAATATTATGAAAATCTTTAGCATCTCAAAGGTGTTTTTGAATTAAATATATTGATTTAGATTTAGATTTTTTATTCCGTAAAATACAATTATAATACATATTAAAGATAGCTTAATCTACATGAATTATAATTATGATATCCAATAATAAAATATAATATTATTCAATTTAATCAATTGTCAAGCGAATGATTTAGAAATAATATTGATGTATCAGTACATGTGTAGAAATAAATCATTTCAAACTGATTTAAAAATATATATTCATATTCATATTTATTTATTCATAAAATATACAAAAATTTTACATGTCAGTAGATTGTTACAATAATTTAATTATGTCGATTAAATAAAAAATAAAAATTTCAATTAGATTAGGTAAATTATTCAAATTATTACATAGTGAATTTAAATGTCAAAAAAAATTACAATTACAAAGGCATGCAACTAATTTAATTTACATATTCATCTGTCATAGAAGGCCTTCGCCATTAGCCATTTTTTTAAATTATTTATAAATGTCACGTCACTCTCAATATTTTTAATTGTTTCGGGTAGTTTATTATAAAATCCTGGCCCCACAATAGACACCGTTTTATTAGATTTTGCAAGTCGACAACATGTGTCGACATATATTATGTGTTTAATACATTTCATGATTTCTTATGATTAAATTTCCACAAGTTCCAAGACAGTAGTCTTCTACTTTTGAGTCTTTTATGCTTATGTAAAATGAGGTTCAAAAGAGGTAGACCACTTTCTTGGCTGACTGTACCTAACCAGGTTAGGTATATATTCCATTATAAAACTTAGAATCAATATGACTTTCAGTGCACAGCGCCGAGTCCGGTCCATGTGCCGCCCAGCATTTAATTATTCTTAAGGAGGTTGCTACCAACTACTCTCTCGTAAAATTAAAGGTTCTTAAGGGCACCAAACCACCCGTAATCGTAACCGGTGTTCGTTAAAATCAGCTTACAGTTGCCGTCGTCATATATAACGTTGATTGCCTTGTAATCGTAAGTTGATGCAACTAAGCTAACCATGTGGTTGTCGTCTACCGGTCCTTGGGATCCCAGTTACAAAATAATGCTATACTTTTTTTCGCCGGGAGACGACAGCTTAATAATTGCAAAATATATAGATCATAGCAAATATATATACTTACTAGCTTTTGCCCACGACTCTGTCAGCGTAGAATTCGTTCATCAAGTTAGGATTTTATTGCTATTATTTTATATTAGGCGCTTACCTAGTTATCGCTCTTCCATACAAACTTCCACCCCCTTAAGGGATGATTTCCGGTATAAAAAGTATCCTATGTTCTTCCCCGGGACTCAAACTATCTGCATACCAAATTTCACCCCAAACGGTTCAGCGGTTTAAGCGTGACGAGAAAATAGACAGACAGACACATTGTCGCATTTATAACATTAGTATGGAGGTATGGATGTATGGCATCGGTTCTTTAAAATATAATACTTATTGGCGGGGTGCTAAAGCATGTTCAAATGTTATAGATACCTACATAAGTATTAATGCTACGACGACCACCAAACAATTGACATCACAGCGAGGTGTCATAAGTAAATTCACACGTGAATATTCAGTTTCAATTCCGCAGTTTCCATGAAAGTCTTTGGCCCACAGCCAACGTGCTTATGAAAAGAGTCAGCCTATTATACCGATGCTTGAATTATTACACCGCTTTCAATACTGCGTTTTTAAAGATTTACTATTGGTTCACGAAAGAAATGTGTGGCAATTAAATACAGCTGCTATGCTAATAGTTTAAGATGGGAACGTAACATACTTAGAGCATTTAAGACAGGAGACGCCTTCAGCGCATTTTTACTAACAAAATATTTAGCGTAATTTCGGGGACGAGGTAACACACATAAAAAGAAACTACGCACACTTGCAAAACATTCACCCATTACGACGCACCAACACTAAAACAATGACGCACGGACACTCAAAACACTAAATTTGAGCAACAAAATTAGTCGAATTTAATTTTACAAGCGTTTACACTTGGTCAAATATCGCATGGATAAATTCACCAATGCCAATAAGAATCGCATTTCATATAAATTCTTATAGAGAGTAAGTAGTCCTTGTATCCCGAAATACGGTGTATATTAAAAGTATATTTAAATTAAGGCTACTTGCAAAAAACGGGTCCACTCAGCATGATGTCGATCCGCAGAAGGTGAAACGACGCTGATATCCTGTGGATTCACATATGGTGTACCACAGAAGTGCACGTTTCGTAATTGCTATTACGCGCTCCGCGTTAAACATGCAACGTGCATTAGTTGCTATCGAAATTAACCAAATCGCTGTATGTTTGTCTCTTCAATTTCTCAAAGATATCAGAACCTTCAGTATTATCAGTTCCACTTCAAAATATGTATTTTCATGAGCATTAGTTGATTTTTTAAACGTCAAGGAAATGTATCTACAAGGTGGTAATGGGTCATTGTCAGTTGTAAAAACAAAAGTTGTCCACCCGGTGGTTAATAGTTAACGGCTTATGTACATGTAAGTTATGTTTTTATTACATGGATTTATAGTTACGGAAACACCGTTTATGCGGGTTACTAGACCAATCCAAAATTAAGCTTTGTGGCCCTTAACTTTTGATATGTCCACCAAAAAGACGCGAACCTAAATCTGACAATGACCCTAATAGAGATTTCAATTTTGATAGCCTGCAGTTCAGTTTGTTGATAATGAACATTATTATTATTTATTGAGAATGCAGAAAACAAAAGCTACCAAGCAAAATTTCGGCTTGGCAAACAACAAAATAAATAACGTTCCAACGATCCCTTCGTGCCATAAATAAAACAGCATCCGTCCACAAACAAAATGAACAATTCATCCACCTGCTTGCCAAAATAGTTTTAATTTTCGGTAAACGCATTCAAGAGAGAATCTTCCGAACAATAGGCTAAATTAGTAGCGTTGCCAAAAAACTTTTAATTAACAGATTCATCCGAACGGTTTGTTAGTAAAATTGAGCTACCTACTTACATATTTATATTCTTTTAAGAGATACCCTTATGAGACTCTTATTTAAGTATTAGATTAGAACCCTGGACATTGGATTTGCGAGCCGGGAAACCCTGGATAACGCTCTTCTGCTTTCTTGCTCTTCGCTGTTTTTTTCTTATTCTTCTTTGTTTTGGATCTTCTTTCTTGAAATCTTCTTTAACTTCTTCACTGTTTTTTTAAATCTTCGTTCTTCCAAATTTTTATTCGATATTAGATCTTTTTTTCTCTTTTATTCTTCATTTTGCTTTAAATGTCGATGATGGTCGGCGGTCAGTGATCAGAAGATTCGTCTTCGGTCCATTACTCATACTCTTTATTGATAATATTGTTAATTATTACATGTCGTATTGAAATTTTATATACATATATGTGTAAAAAGGTAACATTATTTTAGTTCAATTAGGCTAGTGTCGCCATGTACTATTAGTGCAAGATGGGTGATGGAGCTTACGAGAGAGCGGAGCTAAACTCAGTGTTATTGGTAGTAGAGTTTTCCTATTAATATTCAGATCTAACTATATATACACTTTATATATATAAAGTGTTATAGTGTCAGCGCACACGTTTATGTCGCAGTACGCTATTGTTACTGCTAAACACTAGAAAGTGGCCAATCGCCATACTACAATAATCACACAAACTTAAAATTAGTTTTAGTCCAATTTTACGATTGTTTTTCTTCTGTAACTGTACGAACCTTCACAAAAGTATGCTTAACTCTTTTCTTTTACTTTTGGAAAGTTTGTTGCCAAATGCCATTTGCAGAAAATTAATGGGAAAATTTTCCCCTATTTAAAAGTCCATTCCTCAAGGTTCTTTGATTATGTTTTACTCGGTCGAATAAAAGTTGGGGTGGAATTGTTTGACATTTTAGTAACTGCCGTTGAGTTAAATATTATAATTACCTAAAAAACCACACACTTATTTTGTACTTTATAGCACAATTCACGTTTTTTGCCTTCCTGCGTTATATATACATGGGTCGCGATAATATTTGAGGAGTCTCGTTAATTCTTCAAGGATCTCATTCTTACCTTTGATATCTCTTCATATATTTTGCTTCAAAACGTGTAGCTTGGTGAATTAGATGCTATTAACGAAATCTCATCAGAATCTGTGCCTGACAGCCAACTCGAAGGAAGGGTGTAGCTTAGAACCGTTTCATTATATAGAACCGTTTCATTGTATTAGTGGTGCAATCAATATTTTTATTTTTTTTATTTACTTTAAGACTTAGGTTAGATTTAATAATAATTATATAAAAAGTAAAATATAAAACAATATTTACAAAACATTAAAAAAGAATTAAAATTTAATCTGTTTATTTCTCTTAATTAACTTAATTACAAATAGCTTAACAAGGCCTTAATCTTAATATTAAAGATTTTGCGTGGCCTTCGTTAGAGACAGAATGAGTTGCTCACGCATTTTTAATTCAGAATATTATGATTATGATTACTAACATTTCCTAAGTATAAAGGTAGGTACAATAGATATTCTCTCAAAAACCTATGTATAATTATATATATCATTATGTATGGCCTATGTATGGCTATAAAATCATTATAAAAACCTAACCTAGTGTGCCGCCGGCAGCGAGGCGGGGCCTAAGCTACCGGTGGTTAGGGCGACAGAGAGAGGAACCTCCTGACTATCCGCGCCGTGTCCAGGAGGAGAGAGGAGGAGGACCGCCTTCTGTATCTGACCCTTGACTCAGCCATCTAGCGAGTCTCTTGAGGTGTTGGTCGAGACTCTTCGCTATTAGACCGTTCGCAGAGACGACTATCGGGACAATGATCGTTGAATCAACATCCCACATGGTGGTCACCTCGTGTGCCAAGACAGCAAGTGCCTAGACTTGCTGACTTTGTCCTTCTCGGCCTTCACGAGGTTCTCGTCATGGGTGATGGTGATGTCAACGAGCACTGCCTGGCGCTTCGATCGATCTCTCAGCACGATATCATGTTTATTGGCTACAATAGTCCTGTCCGTGATGACAGACGATCCCAATAGAGCGTGGCACGACCATTTTCGAGAACTGGCGCAGGTGTATACTTTTAGTACGGCACTTCGAAGTTCACAAGACCATATCAGTTCAGAAGAGCAAGTTGCTGGTGAATGATTCTGGCTACTAAGTTATGTCTGTGCAAGTACTCGCCGTTAGCAAGATGACCACAACCGGAAATGATATGCCTGAGAGACTCTCCGGGACGGCGGCATGCCCGACAAATGTCGACCATACCGTCCTTCAGGATATATTTCCGGTAGTTGTTCTTCATGATAACTTCGTCCGCAATTACACAGACAAAACCTTCGGTTTCCCCGAAGAGATCCCCGAAACATAGCCAGTTCACAGACGCGAGCAGGTCTACTTCGGACCCTGTGAGGGCCCTGTAGAACCGCCCGTGTAACTCCTTACTCTTCCATACCGCCTTGCGTTCCTCGGTGCTCCATACTTTAAGTCTGCACCAGTTCTCCTTTGCCATGGAAAGCGGGGTGAAAGATGCGTCTACTGCTACTACGTCCCGATGCATCCCATACTCGCTGTTAAGGAAATAATCCCTGAGAATGCACACCTCACGGTTGTGGAAGTCTTTGGCATTTAGAAAGCCGCGACGTCCACACTTCCGTGGGATGTACAATCTCATAACAGACGAGCGTGGGTGTAGCTTGCGGCGCGCAGTGAGCAGTACACGCACCCTTTGGTCCAAGGCATCCAGCTCAGTCTGAGTCCATCTTAGTATGCCAAAGGAGTATGTGAGCAAGGGCATCACCCAGGCGTTGAAGGCGCGCACCTTGTTGCCGCCCGACAAAAGACTATTAAGCACTTTTGTTAGGCGACAGAAGAAGCGTTCCTTCAACGCCCGCTTTATGCCCTCACCCTCAATACCCAAAGACATACCAAGATATTTATAGGTTTGTGCTTCGAAGAGAGATCTGAGGGACATTGCCTCAGAAAGTTGTAAATTTGACGAATTTACAACTTTCCCCCGCTGTACATGCATGACCGCACACTTATCTATACCAAATTCCATTCTGATGGCGCTACGGAAAGCTTCTGTCATTTCCAGTAGCTCCAACAGGTCCTGTCTATTTGGTGCAAACAGCTTAAGGTCAGCCATGTAGAGAAGATGAGAAATGACCTCACCTCCTCTCCGGAGCTGACAACCTAGCCCTGAATCCTTCAGCAAAGTGCTGAGCAGATTCAAAGCTAGGCAGAACCATAAGGGACTCAGACTGTCACCCCGGAAGATACCTCGTTCAATCCTGATAGAGTCCTGCGAACCATAAGGGCCGTCTCCCCCTCCTGGTTGACGAAGGACTGTGATCCACTGCCCCATGCAAGCACTTAAGAAGGATCTCAAAGCTGTATCAATTTTATACAGCTCTAAGATCCTCCTCAGCCATGAATGAGGCACTGAATCATAGGCCTTCTTCAATCCAGGAGGAGGCCGAGGGGATCCCTCTGTTTCGTAGGACTCTTTGGCAAATGGTCATTATTATTATTATATATAAATGTGTTTGAAACTTGCAGGGTTTTCTGTATGAAGTGGTGGACTCTTTTTAAATACACACACAATTCGCGCTCAACATACCTATCTACTTCAAAGTCGCAAGTATAATAATATCATTTCAGTCAAGAATGTTTAGTGAATACATTATTTACAATTTATTTATAACTAAAATTTCAAACCTCAAATGATTAATAACCCTTTTTAACTGACTACAAAAAAAGGAGGAGGTTCTCAATTCGACTGTATGTTTTTTTTTTGTATGTTTGTTACGCTGCCATTTATGGACAGATTTGTAAAATTATTTGAAAGCATGTGCTTCCAGATTAGTCCCGTTGTTTTCAAAGTTTATTTCGGATGATGGGAACTATGAGGAATTGAGAGAACTCCTCAAAAGTTCAAGGGAAACATATAACTCTATCTCTACTACTCTCTCCCTATCACACCCGTTCGGGAGTTAGCCAGGGATCAAGTCTCGGACCTTTGCTCTTCCTGATCATGGTGAATGACCTCGTGAGTAACATCCAGCATGCTAAATGCTTATTATATGCAGACGACCTCAAACTGGTTATGGAGATCGAGCAGGAGTCAGATTGTCTACTTTTGAAGCAGGATCTAAACCGGGCTTATCGTTGGAGCATCGCGAACAAACTTCACTTCAACAACAGCAAATGTCAAATAATGACATATACACGGCGTCAGGTTCCTGTTAAATTTAACTATACTATGGACAGTGGGATCTTGAGCCGTGTAGTATCTGTCAAAGACCTTGGAGTGAAGTTTGATCGCGAGCTGACATTCCGCGAGCATATTACCAGTCTCGCAAAAGAGTCGTATCGGAGGCTAGGGTTCGTGACGAGAAACATTAGGGACTTCCACAATTCCGGCGTCATCAAGCTCCTCTATACGGCTCTAATTCGAAGTAAACTCGAGGCAAGTGCTTGCATTTGGAGTCCAAGTGAGGCCAAGTACAAACTTATGTTGGAAAAAGTACAAAAAGCATTTTTACGTTTTTTCTACAAAAAGCAGTATAGTTATTACCCATATATGTACCCAACAAAGTTTCTGCTTGGCGTCCTGGGCTTCAATTCGCTAGAAGTACGGCGAGGAGTCGAGCGGATGGTTACTGCTTGTAAGGTGCTCCGTAACAAAATAAATAGTACAGAACTTCACAACACCATTAATTGCATCATAGTGCCTCCAAATAAGTCCCGTCGGCGTGCGTACATACAGTTGTCGGATGGTACCGAATCGCGCGCAACCGCGGCGCGCCGCCACTCACCGCTGTGCGACATGATCAGTTCTCTCAACGGACTCCTGCGAACTGAACCACAACTCGATATTTTTGTGGACAGCCTGCCCATGCTCGCGACTAGGTGCCTCTCTTACTGTGAGAATGAATGAATGAATAGTATGTGACTAATTTTTTAGTATAAGATGAAATGTAAATATACTTAAGACATAAGTGTAATTGGTATAACCGTTCTTGTGAATTAAATTAAATAAAATAAATAAATAACTTTTTTAGTACATTCGGTAACTAATCAAGTATTTGCATTCAGAAAGTAGCATTTAGTGAACGGGTACTGATGAAGAAGACCACGGATGGTCATCCAAAACTTTCGATCCTGCCACTGAAGCTACTATGATGAAGCCAATTTAAACGGTCCTGATGTAATGTTACCATCAACCTGATCTGGTAATCGAAACCGGAAGACAGGCAACGGAACCCCGTAATAAAACAGTGTAACTTAGACGTGTTTGAGCTTATTGTAATTGTCATGAGATGCAATCTGGTAATGATTCACTAAAATGTGTCCAATAAAAAAAATTCGTAAAATATTAAAACCGACTCCAAAGAAACACTAAAAAGTAAAACATAATTGCCTAACTACAAAAATTGCAATACTACATTGTTCAAAAAGAAGCGTAAAGTTTCATATTGACTTACCCCCTTATCCATAAAACTTAACAAACCTCTGCTAACTAAAATGTCTGTTGTGACTGTCTCACAAGCACATGTGTCAAAGTGACAGATAAGGACAAACGAACTTTAGCGGCTAGTTAACTAATATAGGTTTGATAGACGTTTATGAATAATGGGGTTAGAGGTTAGGCAATTATGTTTTACTTTTTTGTGTTCTTATGGAGTCGGTTTTAATAATTATATTTAGTGATTTATTTTAAGAATGAAAATGCGTAATGGACTGACTGTAAACCTTTTCAACGAAGTTAAAAAAAAAAGTGAGGATAAGTGGTCCTTGCCTAACAGTTTGACTGCTTGGGAAACGCTCTTTTCGATAACATTCATTGTAAAAGAACTAAGAACCCCTTATATTGATATCTGTTAAACGAGATCAGCAATATCAGTATATATCACAAAACAACCGGGCACGAATAAAAGCTTTGCTCCGTCCGTTTTTTCGGGACAAACAAATATGAAATGGAATATATGTTGTCTCGTAGCCCAAATAACTCAATTAAATCGATGGTGAGGTAAGAATACCTAAAGGTATACCTGAGCTGACAACGACCGGGCCGTTTTCGTGCGTTTTTGCCAAAACATTTCAATCATTATTAGGATTTGGTACCAAAAAGGGTCCGTTGTGGCGAGACTCTGTCTCCTATCTGTCGCTTAAATATCTATCTACGGTAAATATCTAGGGAAAACCTACGATATAAACAAGGGTAACCCAAAGTGATAAATTTTGATACATCCGTAGATTTAGATTTAGTTTTCATTTATTACACAATACGAGACATCATTATAAATAACATTCATATTTTTCTTATTACGAAAAAATACCGATTTGAAGTGTATCAAAAATTCATATGTTGTGTCCTCTTCAATAAAACAACTTCTTTATTGTAAGCGATAGTCTCAAAACAGTTCTAGCTAATACGTCCTCTCAGACAATCTCATTCACCATTCCCTCTCATTCCCTCGTTCATTCTATTCTTATTCGTACTCACTCCTCCAGTCAATCGTCTAACACCCAGTAAGTAAACATGTTGCGAACGCAACTCTTATTTAATTTTATACATGTATAATAACTTAGTATGCAGTTACAAAACGCGCCCGTCGGGCACGATTAGTATAAGAGCGGCTTTTAAAGCCACCAATGGCAACGCTTCACATACGCTTTATCCCTACCATTGTAACATACGTTAACTCAAATTATCAAATCTTGCTCGTCATTACCTATTCTTTGTTCTCACAGACAAACACTTCTGCACATACTTCTTTTGGCCAAGCTATTTTGTAAATCAGCACCTATTGAAATTATACAGTCAACTTTACATCGAAGTTTTATTTGAGTCGTCGAGTTCCATCATCACCGGCACCGGCGTCTACAAACACATTAATTTTTACAAATATTACTAGTGTTTATTACTATTGTGTTCGGCACAAAAATGCAGAAGAATGACATAATATTTTAACATCATACAAAATCCTGCACGTATCCGAGCGCAAAGACAGTAATACCTCTTTAACTCAACAGATCAAAAATAATATGTAAACACCGAACATGCCCACTCCTAATATACGTCCTGGATCCACTATTACCTATTTGAGAAGGTCGAGGAGAAAATTCACGACGGTGACCTTAGGGGTTCAACTCGCTTGCTCTTCTCCAATGACACGTTAATATCTGATACACCAGAAGCCGCGACCGTATTGCAATCTAAGCACCCACCAGGCCCTTCAAACCCTATTTACGTGGACCCTCCTTTTGACCCTGAGGCTTGTCTCCAAGCTACTGAAAAAGATATTTTAGCAGCTTTGCTATCATTCCCAAAAGGGTCTGCGTCCGGTTTAGACGGCATTTCCTCTCAGCATCTGATTGACCTCACCAGTCATGGCAGCGGTATAACTGGTGGGCACCTTGTATCCATCTTTACAAAACTAGTCAATCTTATGCTGATGGGAAATGCGTGTCAAGAAATAACACCAGTTATCTATGTAGCAAATTTCATTGCCCTCTCAAAAAAGGACGGTAGGGTTCGCCCCATAGCCGGTCGACTCTACGGTGATTAGCAGCCAATATCTGCATCCGGCTTACACGTAAAGAACTATAGAATCTTTTCGAACCCGTTCAAGTTGTTTTCGGCTCCCGTGGCGCCTGCGAGGCAGCAGTTTATGCCTTACGCTCCTTTGTCCACAGCGATGCAAATGAGGGAATGTTAAAATTAGATGGGCAGAACGCCTTTAATTCGGTCAATAGGAATGCCCTGCGGAACTTGGGCTGACACGCTAGCGGCGTCCTGCCTTCCATCAACCAGTAGGCATGGTGGCGCAGCTGCGGACGCTCGGGAGCGATATAAGGTAGCCAAATATAGCTGTCTCGGCGCCCAATTCGAATTCATAGCGTTTGGCGTCGAGACACTAGATTCGTGGGGCAGGGGCGCACAGATGCTCCACAAGATGCTCGGCAAACGGCTGAGAGAGGCAACGGGTGACCCTCGCGCAGACAGCTTTCTCGCGCAGAGAATTGCAATCGCAATTCCGCGCCGGAACGCTACCTGCATGATGGGCACCCTACCAAAGGTAGTAAATTTTGATAGGTATTTTTAATTGTAATATATTTTAATTGTATAATAGATTTTAATTGTAGGTAGTTTTATATCCAATCGGTTAATTTCTTAATATAAATTTATTATTTTATTGTTAGTTATTTACTTATTATTGAATATTGTTCTATTATGTATATTTCATTATTAATTCATATGAAAGGACTTGAATTAGAGGTAGCGTGACATTAGAGCTGAAAGTTGATATGGAATTCACACGTGCGAAGTTAGGTATAGATACGAAATAAGCTATGGTCAACAGGGCCAAAGTTGTTAATGTGTCTTTTAAAGGTTTAAGTGATTTAACACAAACACAGTACTTTAGCCCTCTAATTTAAAGTTTTGGAATTACGGTTTTTACAACATACGGCTAAAGTACTCATTATGTTTGTGTTCAATCTTTAAAAGATGCATTTCCCCTGCGTGACGCCTTTGTCACGATTTTCCTTATATTTTTAATTGAGTAGTTATTAAATTCATATAATCCCATTATTTCTGTCCAACCCAATTAAATATTCATTTGCCATTATAAAGGCAAGCTCGTTAGCTAATGGAATACTGATCTTAATTCCAATGACTGTCACTGAACATTTTTAATTAATTAGTCTTGGGGAAACCAGAATATCCCTAAAGTACTGTGTCTACCAACAATAGCCATACGTATAGCTTAGTATATATATCACTAAACTGCGGCTATTTTATAATACTTAATTATTTTCATGTACCTATAGAACTTACTTTGTCTAAAATGTTGCTTGAACGGTTCCACCTTTACACCATCTATATAATATCAGAACTAATACGAGTATATACATAAAAACCGTATTCTTAGCAAATTCGCGCGTCTTGAAAATATTAAATAAAACACTCGAGGAAAATATCGCGAAAAAGCAGATTACGCTGATTTTACGAAGTAATTTTGTTTAGCGATCTATTAGTATTTAGAGTAATTGTAAAACAGGTTTGAATACATAATAAAATCATTATAATGCACAGAATGCAATCATATACGTAACAATGTTCTATTTTTAATGTACTTGGAATTATAGCCCATTGGGACAACAAAAACAGCGCGTTTGAAAATCATGTGATGTATGGCGTAGTTCAACCTTATGTCAATTAGTACATTGACAGGTAAACATTTATGTCACGTTTTATCTTGAATGAGATGTTACCTGCACATCCGTTGAAACATAACCGACGTAATTATTTTTCCTAGGTTCAGTATAAAACGAAAGTTATCATTGTTCTATCCTCTATTTTCCTTAAGTACTTTACCCCAAAGCGATGTATCTCGACCAAATGACGTGGAAATAAAATATATGGATGGTCGCCACGTTTCGTTCCCGCAATTTATTTGTTGACCGATTTGAACAAATCGCTTTTTGGGCAATATTACTAAATTATAGGTTTACTTATAAATGTGACCTAATGTAGGTACTTATTGTACGTAACTCTTTTAGGTTACCGAGTATCGAGAAAGGTAGCCTGTCTTGTAATTGCAACTGCAACTTGAATATCTGCGGTTTATGTCAAATTGGGTCACACATTTATAACATGGTGTCACTTTACTGATAGTTAAAAACCATTAAAATATCACAATAAATAAAATAGCAAACAGCAAAACATATTGAAATCATAAAAACATGAGGCAAAGATTTGTAAACTCACGATGACACACCCGTCTTTCCTAAAGTATTATAAACACTATTTTCATCTGGAGTACCTAAACTGATGCAATTATGAGTCATGGTTAGATTTAGTTAACGGACATCTATCATTGCTTTCAAGTTATGGACTATTGATAAATACTGCTACTTACGAGTATTCATGGATCGCAAAAATTGGCCGGAAAAGAGGTAGTATAAAAGGAATAAATAAATAAATAATGAATCAAAGGTTGATGAGATGATTTTTCCCGCAGAAACTAAGAAATTAACACATACAAGTAGTTTAAAAACGGTAGCGAATTTTAATCATATTATAAGATAAACGATTACATCATGGATAGGGATGTTTGGCAGTGATAGCGTCCCGCACAAGTAATCTAACACAGAAATATTTTGTCCTTAATATTAAAAAATATGTATGTATGTTTATACTGTAGCATTTGAATTTTGTACTATTTTTACTGTTATTTTATATACATTGTATATTGTTTTGAAAAAATGACACCTCGCCGAGTTTCTTACGCCGGTTCTTCTCGAGGCAGAGGTTTATTTTATGAACCGGTGGTAGTTTTTTGACATTCATAAGTGCATGTAACATGCCTAAATTGAAGAATAAATGATTTCATTTCATTTCATTTCAAAGATGAACAGCTATTTTTTTGTAAAAAATTTAAACGTTATCATATTTAATAATGAAATGTAAATAATTGACACATATTTATTACAGAGTTAGTTTGTTAACAGACCGCACATAACTGCATATGCCATCAGCCTTGCATAAATGAGCAATACAAAACCCATTCGGCTAAACCATACAGTTCTATTTGCTTAATTAAATTATTATAACTCTTTGTTTTGCCTCAGACGCGAACAGACCAATTAATTTTGGTACATGCTACGAAATCGGGGTTCTATGCTATTGAGTTATTCGTAAGAAGGAACTAATAGCTTAATTTAAAATTAAACTACTTATACGAATGTAATCCGCAATTCACGGAGCGAGTATATTACTGTCATTTCATCTTCAAAAGTGACCACGTGCGTGTCGGGCCGCACCTTTTTTTCGCATCTTTTGGACATATATATCTACTTAAACATATTCACAAACTACTTTCGTATTTATAACATTAGTATGGTTAAATTCACTGTAATCTCAAGTCAACACGACTGGAACCGTGCAGTTAGTTACCTATGTAGTAACTATGTAATGTAATTTCGTTACTCTCACACGTAAATTGAATTTGCGAATATCTTTGATTGAATTAGACGAGCCATCGGAGTATTTCGAGAGTTACAGTATGCACTGGAACATCGAGGTGTATCTGCATCGTTAGCATTTGAATTCAGACTAGAATAGATAGACATGCGAAGCAATAATAGTTAATTTGTTAGGAACTGGTCTCATTCACGTTCTTTAACCTTTTAACCGCAATAGTTGTTCGAGAAAGGTGACAGTTTAAATGACATAGTCCTGATAAATTGATTGTCATTTCTTTGACAAGACCCTTATCATTTAATAACGCTCATCTATTTTGGCCCGGTTTTTTAACAATCCGTTTGTTTATTTTCATATCTTGTAACGGAAATTTAGTCTACTAGATCTACTCGGTGTAAAAGGTACAACTAAACCAGGGCACCCGTACTGTCTTCTCGAAGATCTTACGGTTTGAAATAATTGCCACACGATAAACACGAATTTTATTATGTATATATAGGTATTAGTTAGGTACTTATTTTTTATTACACTGATCCCGTTAGGGTAAAAGCCTCCTCGATTCCCTTCCACTTCTCTCTATCTTTAGCTTTTCCATCCAGTTCTTTCCCGCTATTTCCGTGACATCATCAGCCCACCTTTTATAAGTTCTTCCCCTTGTCCTTTTCCCTTCTGGTCCCTTCCATATTGTTGTTTGTTTGGTCCATCTTTTGTCATCATATCTAGATATGTGGCCAGACCACTGCCATTTTAGGCGCATGGCTTGTTGTAGGACGTCGACAATCATGGTTTTCTTTCTAATTTCTTCATTTCTTACTTTCTGGATCTTTTTTAGCTTCAGCATGCTCCTTTCCATAGCATGTTGACATGAGGAAATTTTGTTTTTTATTTTAGTTGTGAAGGTCCATGTTTGGCATCCGTAAGTTAAGCTAGGTAAGATGCAGGTGTCCATGATAACTTGTTTTAGTTTCGGGTGGTAATTTCCTTCTAGTATTTCTTTTTGTGTCCAGTATTTTTCCCATGTGCAGTTAATTCTTCGGTCTACTTCTTCTTCATTGTTTATAAAACTGAAGGACGCTTGTTTCCCAAGATAGACATAGTTTGCTACATATTCAACTTGGTTCCCATCTATTTTTATTGGATGAGCGTGGGCATTAGTCATGATTTTAGTTTTACTTATGTTCATGTATTGTAACAGTCTGGTATTATTTTGTCGGTATATTTTTTACTGGCGCATGTTACCGACGGCGGCGACACAGGTTTAAGTTTACTTACGGATGTTTTGACATTACTTTAATAACTAATTTACAGGCGGTAATAATAGTTAAATAACAATAACTTAAATAATATTACAACTAACTTAAATCTGAAACAGGCCCTTTGACATTAGTTGTCCTATTACATTTAGTTCATACTCATGTTAAAAAAACTTTAGAGAAAGCTAAAAAACTAAAATCACAGACTCTGAGATAATTATGGGGAATGATTAGTTAGCTACCTAGTAACTTTTATACATACCATTCACCAAGTGAGAGCAAAAATCGCCGAAAAAGAAATTTCATACTATATCATCGCAACTTGAATAATTATAGATTTGCTTGTTCAAAGGTAATTACTTAGGCGAACGTTTTGTAGAAGATCTTAATTTAACTGTTATTGTTTAAATTTCATACTATATCATAGCAACTTGAATAATTATAGATTTGCTTGTTCAAAGGTAATTAGAATTAGGCGAACGTTTTGTAGAAGATCTTAATTTAACTGTTATCGTTTAAATTTCATACCATATCATCGCATCTTGAATAATTATAGATTTGCTTGTTCAAAGTTAATTAGGCGAACGTTTTGTAGAAAATCTTAATTTAACTGTTATTGTTTAAGATTCGTACTATATCATCGCATCTTGAATAATTATAGATTTGCTTGTTCAAAGGTAATCAGGCGAACGTTTTGTAGATCTTAATTTAACTGATGTTATTGTGGGTTTCTTTAACCTGTTTTTGTGTACAATAAAGTGCTTAAATAAAACAAGATTGGTGTCTAGCCTAAGACCCAGGATCGTGTTTATTTTGCATGTAATACATTCGTTCTTTACTAAAGTGCGAAAGGGACGAATAAATTATGTCGACACAAACGCCATGCTACCAGTGCAGTAGGTACTTGCAATAATAGCCAGAAATAAAACTTTCTCGCTAACCATTTTTATTGCTTTATCGACATTGTGATTTATCTTCATGGTACTGTATTATTACTTTATTGGAATTAGTAAAACTATCGGGTGTTGGCAAAGTTCAAAAAAATTGTGGCTCTAGAGAAGCTTAGGCTTAATACAATTTTCTTTCTTATTTATTTAGGGTTTTACTCAAATACCCAAACTGCTTGTGGTAGCTGTAGCTACCAAGAGGAGAAAGAGTATTTGCGTCGAAATATCTGTAAAAAATCAACGTCTAACGGGTTCCGTACCAACTCCTACTAGTCCACGTTTAAAACCACTATCCAGTACAATTGAATAGGGAACTCACGGCACTCACGACCTTTCGTTTGGGCAAGACAGTTTTTCAGCAAAACCTCGAAAACCTTGTTCAAACCAAAAATCGTTGAAGGTATTAATTAATGCATATTGCACACCACCTCAATTTTTTTCAGAATTTTAAACTTCATAGTTTGGAAATTATGGGGGGGGGGGGACACTTTTTATGACTTTGACAGCTAATATCTCACCAACGGTCGAAATAAATGATTTTTTTCTTAGAAACCGCCATATAATTTTTAAAGCTCTATCTATAGGTATCCCACACGACTATGTGTGTTGAAATATATTTTTTCAACCACCGGTGACATGTATAGCGTGCTCCCCCTAATTTTTTTTAACCGACTTCCAAAAAAGGAGGTGGTTCTCCATTCGGTTGTATATGTTCTTTTTTTTATTGGTTTAACCTCAGAACTCCGTCGTTTAGGAACCGATTTGAGATTTTTTTTCTTTATTTGAAAGCATATGCTTCAAGGTTGATTCCGTTGTTACCAAAATCTAGTTCTGATGATGGGATCCATGGGGAATTGAGGGAACTCCTCAAAAATTCAAGGGAAATATATAGCGATTTAAGTATTTACAGTAATAAATCAAGCAATTGCATTCAGAAAGTAGCATTTCTTGAACGAGAACTGATAAAAAAGACCACGGATGGTCATCTAAAACTCCTAGTGTTTCATGGGTGGTATTTCGATCAAAATACGGAAACGACTATGACTATGTCAATTTAAATGGTCCTGATGTAATGTCACCATCAACCTGATCTGGTAATTGAAGCCGGAAGGTAGGCAACGGAACTCCGTAATAAAATAGTGTAGCTAATCCGTGTTTGAGCTTATTGGAATCGATATGAGATGCACTCTGGTAATGATTCACTAAAAAGTGTGAAATTAATAAAAAAATAAAACGGACTCCAAAACACACTAAAAAGTTACTTGTTGCCTTACTTCTAACATGAGACTTTACGCTTTCTATTGAACAATGTAGACGTACCTATTGTAATTTTTATAGTCGGTGCCATTTTGTCAACTTTAGTCAATTTCTTTGGATATCACCGGCTTCATAAATACAATAGGTACATCTAAATTTTTCAATAAGAAGCGTAAAGTCTCATGTTAGAAGTAAGGCAATATTTTTTTACCTTTTAGTGTTTTTTGGAGTCGGTTTTATTTTTTTATTAAACATTTTATTTTGTAATCTCACATCATTTTTATGTAGCGGTTCATAGAATAAATAAATATTTGTGGACAATTTTACGCAAATCGACCTAGTCCAGTAGTAGTAGTAATGCTTGTACTACTGCTGGTACTAGATGACGATAAACACTTACTACTTATATAGTTAAATAGATACTTAAAATACATAGAAAACATCCAAGACTCAGGAGTAAATATTTGTGCTCATCACACAAATAAATGCCCTGACCGGGATTCGAACCCGGGACCTCCAGCTTCGTAGGCAGGGTCACTAATACCAACTAGGCTATAGCGGTCGTCGATTACATCTGCATACCTTTCATAGCACAGTAAATCGGTTCTGACATATGGACGAACGGACGGACAGACATGACGAAGCTATAAGAGTTCCGTTTTCGCCATTTTGGCTACGGAATCCTAAAAAAGGTAAGTAGTATTTTTGAATATCAAGTGTATAGTTTGCGGCCGTCCAATGGTTCTTAACCGCTGTCTATGTTTATTTCAGAAAACGTGTGCCGGTAATGTAACCGATTTAACGCCGTAGCTTCGTGTCTCCTACAAAGTACTCCTCTAAAAGGGTTAAAAACCATTCCAATTCAGACTGTCACCATGAACTATACTAAAGACTCCGTTTGTAAAGCGCTGCATCCAACGCCTCATTAGATTTCCACGTAATTGGGCTCATTTAATGGATAATGAGCCGTTATTACAGGCGACTGCTCTCCGAAAATAGAAAGGAATATGTATTTAACCGCTTTTTAACCAGGTGCGCCGAAGTAGCGTATACAAATAATTTATAATTCATTTATTTGAATAATAATCATGTCGCAAAAGAAAACTTGGTTCGAGACATGGACCCTTTTAGGGCACAGCAATTTACAATGTATATCTTACAAACATAATTACATAATTAGTGAGGAATGTAATCCTACTTTAGGTGCATGTAATTTGTATTTTCCAATATTAGTACATTACTGCAGAGGCGGCGAAATAGGGGATTGCGACAATCCCTGTTCGCGCCGAGGCTTGTATAGTGCTTTCCTCAAAAAATGCAATGAAATTTGAAAATTACGAGACAACTTGAAATGAAATTCTATATTAAGAATGCAGTAATAAAAATACGCGCTGCGGCAGCGGGCGTGTTTTGTTTTCGGGGAGCACCGGCGCAGCAGCGGGCGCACGGCCCGAGCCGCGCGCCCCCGAAACTAAAGACGAATCACTTTGCCGGCCTAGGCCAACAGGGGCGACCCACTCCGTGATTGCGTCGCGCCGCTATAAGTAACTACATGTGGCCTGCATCCGTCGGGTGGCCGTTCATGCAATAGAAAGAGATTTAGATTAAAATGCGTGAGATAAAAAGAGATAGCCACGTTTAGTCACGTCTGGCATACTTAAACGAAAGGTTAGTTAACGGTGGGCCTTCTGTATATAGTACTATTACTTATTCTGTAGCCTAGGCCTTCAATGTCGTATGAAATTCCATTATGGGCCGCTCGTTGCGCCGCACCCGAAACGTGATACTTCGCAGCCTATTATAACGAAAATAACGTCAATATATCATTGCATGTTTGAGAAAAATATATTATTTTATTCTTATACCTAATAAATCGAATACAAACTAACTAATACAATTTCAATTTGACAATTACTCATCAATCAATTATGAACTTCTTCTATTGAGTAGTAGCATCTTTCGTAATATTTTTTTAAAATTCTTGTTTCTTTTTCTTCTTTTTTAATTAGGGCGGTTTGCACCAACATACGATTACAGGACGGTCAACGTTAAATATGGCGCCGGCAGCTGTCATCCCAATCCCATACAAACTTGACAAACTTTCCATTCAATCAGATTTTGACAAATACTGCTTAGTTTGGCAACCCACCTTAAAGCAAGGGCCATTCTGAGATCTGACGTAAACATTGAAGTTTGATCTTCCAGTGTGAAGAAATAATGTAGAATTACACTACACAAAAATTACTTTAGACTGAAAAAAAAAGAAATACAATAACAAACAACATACTGAAAAATGCCTTGGTGGTTACCAAGGGTCAAAAACTTCAAAATATAATCATAAAAATAAACTTAAATGCTGCCGATTTCGTATTTGTCAACGACAGTCATGTTTTTTTTTACAAAAAGGATAGCTTTTTATTGTAATAACCGGATGGATTTTTCGAAATTGATCCAATACTCCTAAAATCAATTAAAATGTGCTAAATATTTACGAAACTACGAGCAGAGCTTCCACAGAGAGCGGGATGGTTAATTGCGAACTCACGCGTGTTAGAGCGGGACATTTGCAATGGAATGGGTTTGCCTTAAGTATGTTTCGATAATATGTAGCACAGGAGTATTGCGTCCTGGTAATTTTTGGAAGTTTTCCAACAGTCAGCCATTGTATTATTGACTGAGTGAAACGAAGGTCTCTGCTTCAGCTTCGACAAAAATGCTTTCGTATGTCCGGATTTCCGTTTGTTCTCCTCTACATGTCGCATTTCGCAAACGATTCTCGTGAAATTTTGTGAGCATGTCCGGTAATTATATAGAATTTTTTTGTCAGGTCAGTTTTTGGAAATTTTCAAAACCAATTTTAAATTCAAAGATTTTGTAAATTTCTGCGTCCGAATGGCGAATTTCGGTTTGTTCTCCTCTACAGGTCGCATTTGATATCAACCGCTTCTCGTGAAACTTTGTTTGCAGGTTCGATATTCATAATTGATCTTTTTTATAATGTCAGATTTTGAAAATGATAAAAAAACTCACTCACGAGGTCTACAGCTCACAGAGCCACTAGTTTTATCGTCGAAGGTTTCACTACGCAAGGCCCTCAATTTGTTTGGAAGCCTATAATGCAATGTGCGTCCCAATCCATGCCAATGTGACAATCCTTTATTTTATGCTCCCGAAAGATTTGATCGAATCCGAGTTATTGCCGTCAGCGAAATATATAATATTATTTAAATCAAACCGCATTGTTTACGATAACTATGTTGTTACACGAAACTTGTCGGTTTTATTTATTTAAGTATTTATTTAATGCAACCAAGTACACGAAACTTAATTCTAGGCACAGACCTTATTTCTAGGCACTGGACCCTGAGAGGGTGTAGCAAATTATGTAAATTTCAGGTTCTTGTCATTCATTAATTATGTTACTGAGTAATAACCAGAGATCGAATAAATATGCGTCATTGCTCGCAATAATATGGACATGACTCCAAAACTAATCAAAATGTTAATCAATTAATTAATTCTTGAAATATAATTTTAATTTCCTTATTAGCGAAATATCTTTTAAAGTGGTTATCGTATTTGTAAATATTTTATATATTAATGGAGTTACGATTTTAAACTGACACGATTATTTACACTAGAAATAATAACCAACAACTATACTACGTAGTAAATATCCTGCTATGATTATTATTTCTGACGAAGAAGTTTTCTAGTCGATTACGAGCGGAGTTTTTCAGCACTTAAGTATAATTTTGATGTAAAAAGAAATAGACTGAATGCACAAAATTTGGAAAAAATACTGATTACTTTCTTTAATAAACATATACTTTAACAAACTTTTGTATTTATTGACTAAGAATCAAAATGTCAAGTAGGAAAATTATTAATTGATTAACATTTTAATTAATTTTGGAGTCATGTCCACATTATTGCGAGCAATGACGCAAATTTTTCCGATCTCTGGTAATAACATTTATCTTTTCACGCCACTGCTCGGAAATATGGCAATAGATGGCGGGAATTGGGGCGTCAAAATTGACAATAGTAGCCGAACTCATGAACAGTACAACTATGAACCTAAAACACTACATCAATTATAGTTGTAGTGTATAAATCATCCAATCAGAACACGCCGTGCACTTCATATGACACAAAATCAACCAATGACAACTCGTAAAATTAGGTATTTCTTAGTGTCGCCGACTATGTTACGAAAAAGAAAGTTATATGTCCATACTCCAAGCGTTTAACTGACGCTATAAGCGTTTATAAGACTTTAATGTGTTTTTTAAGGGTTTGCATTACAATTAAAACACTTATTGCATAAAAACGCCTTTGAAATATCTAATAACACTGGCCATTACGAACGTATTCGAAAACAAATTAAAAAATAAATAGGCGGGAAATTGTGAAAAAAATATCCTGTTGCTGCAAGTACTATACAACTATAATCAACTAATTGTAAAAATGGATCTTATCACAGGAAACTTGGAAAACATTTAAGCCTGGACCAAAGATGGACGAGTTAGCTCGAAAGTATAAGTCTTAGCTTCTTATTCATAAACGTTTATTAAACCTATATTAGTTAACTAGCCGATAAAGTTCGTTTGTCCTTATTTGTCACAAAACATCATTTACGCTTGTGAGAAAGGGACAAGAATATTTTAATTAGCTGAGGTTTGTTAAGTTTTATGAATAAGGGTGTTACTTTCTAGCCTCTACAACAAAGTATTATTGGTTGGTTAGTAAAGTATATAGTTTCGACTCTGCATTTTTCATTCTTGCTGTGATGTGGTTGTTCATAAGGGCTTATCCAGAAATCACGTGAGGTTTTTTGGCCCACTTTTAGACCCCCCCCCCCTCTCCCTTGGTGATCTTTGGTGAGGTTCTAGAAGCCCCCATCAGAAGATCAGTCGTGAGGTTTTCATGTGACCCCCCCTTCCGAACCTCGCGTGATTTCTGGATAAACCCTAACTCATTTTCTATTTTTTTACATATTTTTATCAATCTGTAGTAGGGACCATCTCTCATCTCTATTATTGGTTCTGGGAGATGCAAATTTTGTTGAAACAGATTGTCAAAATTACTTAATTTGAGCTAACGTAAACTTCCCCAAGCTCGACACTCATACTTGACACTTTCAATTATTGTGATTAAGGTGAACAATAGTTGTCAACTACTGGGTATTATCTTTTGTAGTAAACATATTATAAACTTACAGCTAGTTTTTATTGATCACGTTTATCACCAAAATAGGTTCAATAATATTAAATATAAGAATACCTACTTATTTAAATAAGCTAACATTCAGCATTGGCCTACTCGTAAAACGTGGCACATTTTATTCTAATACCGCAATGATAAATCAAATTAACGCTGATACACGTAACGCTACGTTGGAATTTTGAACAAACGCAAATAAGGGATTAAGTTCATCGAATTGGTGTGCTGTTCCACCATTTCTCTTCTAGCAGGACGTTTGGCACTCGCCTCGCTGACACGCTTTATAGCCGCTGGACAGTAAATATGGGAAACAATTTCGTTTCGAATACTCGTTGGCAGAGGGGTTTGGTGTTTCAACTCGAGTCTGAAGCCAAGTTGCGAGGACGACATAGTGTCCAGCACTTAGCAGTTTTTAGGTGTTGACTGCATTTTCTGTTGTTGTCACGAATTCCTAGAACGAAGAAACATTGTTTTCACTTCTCATGCTCGAAAAGTGTGTCATATTAGGTTTATCAAGGCGGGCTAAAGTAGTACATTTAGCCCCTAGGGAAAATATGAACACATATTTATGATTTACAAAACATTCAATTTAGACCAATCATAATACTTCACGTATTAAATCCACCAATCACAAAACACTAATTTAACTCATTAAAAAATATTTGGTATTGGGTATTAACAAACCAGAATACAGCTTTACTAAAATCGACCAATCAGAAAACAATTCATTTCTCTAAAGAGTCTAAAGAATAAGTTTGTAGTAGTCCCTATTTCACAGTAATTAATAAAGTGATTAGTTCGTTCGAGCAACGCTTTGAAGCGCTCGATGGAAGGTGAGTTAGCTTTTTTGCTCGTGAATGTTGCGCGCGAACCGCGGTGTCTATTTTATGTGTCAAAGCATGAAAGCAATTTAGAAAAAAAAACATGCTGCCAAATTACATATAAGTTCGCCGTGGAATTAATTGTTACTTTTGGATGGCTAACCTTTGTTTATTTATTTTCTCGCAATCGAAGTGAAAAGTAGAGTGTATAACTCTGGTCTAAAAGCCATATTACCCCTCGAACTATTTTCCCTCACTTTGTTCGGGAAAATAACTATCTCGTTGTAATATGGCTCATTTTAGACCCTTGTCATACAATCTACTATTTCACTTCTCATGCTCGAAAAGTGTGTCATATTAGGATCATTTTAATTAGACCAATCAAAATACTTCACCATATTAAATTCTCCAATCAGAAAACACGTCGACAACCAATCGGACCGTTGAGTTTTTTTTGGTACATACTTTGTTCAACTAATTTAACTGTTAAACACATTAGGTCTTTTTCGTCTCTATTTCAACTACTATGTATTGTATCCAAAGAACCAGTTAAAAAAAGTTGCCGCTATAATCTCATAGTACCTGTTTTATTTTAATTGTGGGTGATAATTTTTGTTTATTTATTTTCTCGCAAACGAAGTGAAAAGTAGAACGTATAACTTTGGTCTAAAAGCCATATTAGCACTCGAACTATTTTCCCGCATGAAGTGAGGGAAAATAACCATCTCGTTGTTTGTTGGCTTATTTTAGACCCTTGTCATACAATCTACTATTTTGTTAACAGAATTTCATTTGGTCATTACTTTCCTTGTCTTGTAATTTTAGTAGGCCTAATTTAACCTACTACTAACTATGTCCGCGACATGGTCCACGTAGAACTTTAATCCCCTAGAGGATAATTGGGCAGGATGACTCACGTTACGATTTGTAACATAGTGTGGCTACTGTGGTTTTACAGGTTGTAACAAAATTAGTGAGGATCCGTTTAAGGGCATATTCGGTATCGTGTTCTGATTAGGAAAAAGTAGACGGAAAAAAATTTTTAAAGCGAAAATTTTTTTTTTCTATGGGGCAGGTCGTCCAAGTCAGCTATTAACTGTCCATATATAAAGGCCAAAAATTTATTGCGGTAAAAAAAATTCTATTATTTCCTAATCAGAACACGTTATCGAATATGCCCTTAAACAGATCCTCACTATTTTTGTTACATCCTGTATTGGTAGAAAACCAAAAAATGATCACGATAAATAGTAAATTAGACAAATTAATTACAATCATCAAAAGACATGGGTCTATAAAAATTCGCAAGAACGTTGTTTTTTGTTTATTGGCTAAATGTAAATTGAAAATCACCATTAGAATTCTCATGTTTCAATAAAAAAGAAATTGTACGGCAATTATGTACATAAATGCAAAATTTCATGACAGAAGCGGCAAATTTCCCTTTTCTGCATACGACTGTACTAGTACGATAGATGTCACGCCTGCGCGTGAATCACTATGGAGGGTTTTCAGTGCTCGTCAGCTATGCTGTAATGTATTTTTCCTCTCATTTTCGTCTTTTGTGATGCTCTAATTGTAGTTGGTCCAACATTTGAAAAACATCTCTAAAAACTGGTTTGAATGGATTTTTTTTGTCGTCATGCCTATTGTTATTCAAGTCTGGGTTCTCCTATACCAATTTCTACCCCACTTTCCACTCACCCCTTTAAAAAATTACTGCTAAGACAATAACCATATTCTGCATTTATAAACATTACGTATTTGTTATTTTTGTATAACTACAATACAATACAAATAATCTTTATTGCACACTTCAATAAAAAAATACAAAGCAGATCAGAAACATAACATAGGGAGATATAAGCAGAGGTGGACAACAGGTGGTTTTATCGCTAAAGAGCGATCTCTTCCAGACAACCTTTGGATAGCGGAGAGAATTAAACTCACATATTAAGTGGGTGGTGCAAAAATATAAACAGTAAGGACATTACCGGTGTGAAAAAATCACTTTGCAGCTATCGCAGATCTTAGTATTATAATTATAACCTTATTCGGCCGGGTCAAGCAACTTGAAACAAACTTGTATCAACGGAAAGGTATATGTTTCTTGAAGACGTATATCATAATCCTAAATTTAAGAGCACATTTGTCAAAATACCTTTTGCTAATATATATTCGCGAATATCATAATCGAAGAGGTGAAAACGAAATGAGTTGCAGTGGTTGCCCTGCGGAACCACAGACCACCGTGGATGCGAGCGGTTCATATTTTACGTACTTTACACTTGCTTCGTCCGCAAAGTGTTTCTTTATTTCTGCGGTAAAGACTTGGTACTATAAACGTCAGTCAAAGATTTTATTATAAGCTTTTATTTAACTTGCACTGTTCTTATATACATTTTCCTTGAGTAGCATAGACATGGTTTGCTGAAATTGTAGAGTATGGCTTGCTTAATAAAAATGTTACCAACTGAGATTGCTAATTATCTTTAAGTTCATAAATTATTTTATTTGTTACCACATTTTACTATTTTTAGCACTGTAATTTCTAAATAGTAGGTAAAGTTTCTCGCGAAGGGTAAAAAAAATTGAAGTATGGTCATCATCATCATCATCATTTCAGCCGAAAGACGTCCACTGCTGAACATAGGCCTCCCCCAATTTGGGGGGGATTTGCCATAGTCGCCACGCTTGGCAAGCGGGTTGGCGACCGCAGTTTGATGGTGGTAATGATCGAAGGATGCTGCTGCCCACCCTCCGATTTTCCCTTATTCGCCTCCTACGAAACCCACGGGAAGAGATGGGGTGGCGCAATTCTTACCCGGCAACCACACGGGGAGAAGTATGGTGTCCTCGGGTAAATCCGAATGTCAGGTAATTCCGAAAATAACAAATTCCTTTCTAACTAACCGCTTTTACTGCATCTCATCATCATCATTACCGAAGAGAAATTTTAGACTTTTTGTTCATGTTTGGTAGTGCAAAGAAATCTGTTAGTTAGACTGGAATTTGTTATTTTCGGAATTACCCGACATTCGGAATTACCCGAGAAGAGGACACCAGAGAAATCTCTTAAAAATGGCCAGGTTTTTGGTCTGATGATTGATCGAGTACTATTAAAAAGGTGACGTGGATTGTCATAATGCCATATATCATGTTTAAAAATGCCACAATTTGATACTAACGGTTATTTGAATTTACTCGTTTTATATGCAGAGTGCAATTATAATGCTGCCGAGGCTTTACGCCAATACCGAAACAGATTCGCACCATCTATTATTCAACCGGATATAAGACAATACTTTGAGCTACTCCATACCGTGTGACTAACAATCGTCTCATCGTACCTCGAACGGGTCAGGACGACCAACGCGGAGCACGCGTTGTTGAACATGCAGTTAGATTTGAGGAGAGAGCGGGCCGACATTTTGACACAAATCATTCTAAAATATTGAGAATATTGAAACGTGCCCGCCGTCACCCTTTCAAAATTAAAGAGTTCAAACTTTGCTACCTAGAGACTGTCCGAGAAGCTTATTGCCGGTGACTTTTACAGAGGGTAGCGGATGATGGCGAGTTTATGAAACGCATCATTTGGAGTGACAAAAGTGTGTTCACGGGAAATGGAACGTGGAACAGGCGTAACGAGTACATCTACGCCGAAGAAAATCCATTCGAATATCGTTACACAGGACATCAATATCGTTGCGTTGGTCGGTAAACGTTTGGCTGGCAATTCACGGAGACACAATAATAGGACCCGTTTTTCTACCTCCATCCCTAAACAGAGAGGGATACTTCAACCTATTAGAAACGGAGCTGTACGATTATCTTCTAGAGTTGCCAGTGGCTGAAAGAAGACGTGTCTGGTTCTAGCAAAATGGAGCGCCAGCTCATTCCGCAGCTGAAGTGCGTGAGGTATTGTATGACAGGTTTGGACCTCAATGGATAGGCAGATTTGTGAGACACTAGTTATTCACTGAGGCTATTTTCAACTGAAATGCTGTTACATTTGAAGTTCTATACGGGTTTGGAAACAACTCAAAAATTCTACTTGGCGCTGCATAGTTTGTCGTCCATGGCACATAATCTAAAGCTAAGTTATTGGTTTGTCGGTTGAAGATTACTTTCTTATGTTACTAATAAATCTGCGCCATAATAAGCCAGATTTTTGAAATTTCTAAATTATTTAATGTATCTAAGTAAAAACAGAAGTATCAAACATCATAGTTACATGGATCCATTTTATCTATGATTTGTGGTCATTAATAGACATTTAGACTGACCTAGTTGATTTTTATATGCCTAGGATATTTAAAGAGCAACATAGAAACGGTGATTATATATGCAATGCAACGGAAGTGCCAATTGACAAGCCCACTAATCCGGTTGCTCAGAGACCATCATACAGCTCGTATAAGAAAGAAACAATAAAGTTTTTAGTGCGATCTACACCAGGAGGGCTCCCAAGGATAATGGTGGAGCGACTAGTGACTGCCAAGTTATTGAAAGCAGCTCATTGGTCAATTTATGCGAAGGAGGTGACAGTCTCATGGGCATGGCAGATAGGGGATTTAACGTACAAGACCTGTTTGCTTCGAAAAATGTGGCTGTGAATATTTAAAAGGTAAAGAGATTAGAAACGTGCAAATCTAGGGGTCCATATAGAAAGGCTGATTGGAATTTATTGTTTTTTTTTTATACAGACAAAGATAATTGTTTTTCATTTTTACAGATCTGAACCTGCTGTGGATATTTGAAAAGAAAGAGAGAAAATAATTTATTAATGACAAACTATGCAGTGATTAAACAAAAGACAAAAAAATAATAATATGGATTACATTTTGGCAGGGATATCCAAAACTTAAAAATTATGTTATATACCTACTAAGCAATTAAGTTTGCCACTAAATGGTCTCGCCTCAGCATAATCCTGACTCAGGCAGGAGCCGGTGCTGGGCTTCCGGCGAGACCATTTCGTGGACCATATACCCTGGGTGTGCATAGGAGTGTTAATAACATGCCTGCTTGCCAAAGCTCGGTCCTTGACTGACTTGCCTAATTTCCTGAATGCAAACGCAAAATACAAAGTACCTAAGGCAGACTGGCGCGGCCTGAGGTATAACTAAAATGCTTTACAGTTAAAATCAGACTAAAATATGAGAAGAATAAGAAATAATATATTTCAAATATTAAGTTATGTTGTATAGAAGACTTATTATTTTCATAATATCATCATATGCAATATAATTTGCCATAATCAGTATAATCCATAAAATTCATATTATGCAGTAAAACCATTTACCATGGCTTTCATAAGCCACGCACTGTACATATGGTACACTCGCCGCCGATGGGTCAGAATAAGGGTAATAAATAAATATTAATTAAGCAATTTCTAATTACAAGTGGGCATCCCAAAATAATGAGTTGCAATCAGAAAATCTGTCAGGTCGGTGTAGGTACGACGACAAGTGAAGCCTTGAAGTTTAACTTTTTGGATGCCGCTTTTTTTTGCACCTGACTGTGGCTTTATAGGCCGGGCCCAATAAAGCGATAGGAGTGCGCAGTTGGAGAGTGGGGAGTGGGGAAAATCCAGAGGAAAAGTTCTGACGGTAGAAAACGGTGACAGTAACCAAACGGATTCTGTAATTATGTAGTTATAGTCTGTATGTAGCTCATCTACGTACAGACTACAGTGCTATTATAGGCTCGCTGCCAGCCGTTTCTGAACCATGTAGGTAGGTATACAATTGGTACTATAGCCGATCGAGTACCCGGCTTTGATAGTTGTAATTGAATAAAATATGAAAAGTATCTTACCTTAAAATAATTTATCTTTTGTATTTATCACAGTTTCGGTAGATATATGTGGACATGGTTAACTGTCAATCTTACTCAAATTCGGTTTCATAAGGCAAACGCAAAATAAAACTGAATTACTTAATGAAAAAATGAAAAATACATTTTAAACACGACGAATGACAACATTGGTATTGACATTTTGACAGCTCTGATATTCTCGTGTATTGCACGTGTAAAATTGACCAAAAATAAATATGTTCTAGTTACTGGCAACAAGTTAAATACCCGCAACGCACACATAGACAAATCAGGGATTGCAAAACCGGTTTTATTTAATACCTGTATCGAAATTGACAAACTATTACCGCTAATAAAATAATACATATATTTTAATTAGAGGTATTGTTGTCATTCCGCTTTTATCAATACCTCTATGTATAGACTATTTACGATATCAAATACCTGTATTCAATACTGCTATTCATGGCACTTGAAGGATAAGATGTCAATTAAACATTACTACTAAAACGCAACAAATAGGTGTAAATACTTACTTTTTACAGTATTGTTTGGCGTATGCCAGTTTTCAGTAACAAATAATCGAGTATATTGACACTGAACAATACCTTTATTTGACACTTATATAACCCATAAAAACTATTACCGGTAGTAGCGTTGTTGTGAACTGGCGAAACCGCTAATATATTTGAATACCGGTTTTGATTATAAATACCGCTAATCAGAGCTTTAGCGATATAAATAGCGAAATGCAATTATAATCGGTTATACCTTATTTGGTAGTAAGAATACCGGTAACGATCCCTGAGACAAATACGAAGCACCCCACACATCTTAGCGTAGTTAATACACCTTCGTCGACATTTTGTTAGTTTTTGTTACAAAGCGATAATTACCAACTCAGTTTCGTATCGCAGTGACAACGACAGCAGTCATACTATATTTTTATCACATACCAGTCATCAAATAGATTAGTATTCAATGTGGATAGAAGTTTGGGATATGGCGGATGCAACAGAAATAAAATGAGACAAATTTCACATGTGTAGGTATCATATGAACCACCAGTGGAACTTTTAACACTGTGGTTATAATAAAACCCGAGTGATTTTACTTATAGTTTTAGTTCTAGTGTACTATTAGTTGAACTACTTAGTAGTACTACAATTCTGGAGGACCAACTAAATTGAGCTCGACTTCTTGCAGCTGCAGAATAGGAGTCGGGCTTGTGGCTGACATGTTCATCATCAACAATAGGCATACTGGACAATAACACATTCAGACTGACTGTCAGTGTGCCTAAATCAAAATCAAACATTTATTCCGCAAATACGCCACTTTCACATGTCAATTATCTCCTTTTGAAGAGTAGAATTTTGATGGTAATTTTCGCACATATTTATTCGATTACTTAGGATATCTGAGGATCACATTGTGCTAATTTTACATCTTTCAGTAGTTTATCACGTTTTAAAGATAGCATATTTTCACGTTTTAAGCTTGTTTTCTTTAAAATCGCAAGACGGATACAGCGCACGATTTTTCTAATCTTAAAACAAATGGAGTATAGTTGATTAATAATTAAATAATATATCTTACCTTAATTATAATAATGTTCCGATAGTCGTCTCTGCGAACGCTCTAATAGCGTAGAGTCGAGAGTCGAGAGTGTACAAACATTGTACATATTTAATCTGTACTTAGAATGATGATTTTAGATTTCCCACACCATCAATTATCACAATCCCAGAGAAAATATTGCCTCCCTATTCACACATGTTAATGTTATTTAAGAGTAATAAATTAAACAAGCTGCGACAACCATTTATTACACTAACAAGACAGAATTACATTATGTACACCAGAAATAAAAATGGTTAAGTAAATGTATTTGGAGGTAATTGCTCCGAAAGTCACAATAATTGTGTCTTTTTCCTCTAACTTTCGATCCGTGGAATTAAAATATGTGAAAAAAATTACTGCCCTATTACTTAAATACAAAGAAAAATGTTCCGAGTAATATAATTCCAACTGTTTTTGAGTGATTGCTAAACTGCATTGCCCAAAAAAGAGACCATAAGTGCCGTGAGTTCCCTATGAAGATACGAGCTTGTTATAATACACTACAACATACAATAGTTACTCATCATGTGAACTAGTAGTAGTAGCTACGGACCCCTTCATTGTGCGTGGTCCCAGACGCACTTAGCCGGTTTTATTTTCATTTACAAGAAATGTTTTTATGGGATTGGTCTGGCCTTAAAACATTGTATTTACAATTGGAAAGAGGCAACATGCTCCGTTCATTCATCGATTCAAATCCCACTCTTAATCAACCTGAGAGGAAATCTAATTGAAGCCGCGGGTAACGCGAGAGCGCTTTTGTGACGAAGCCGGTTAAAAGATTTTGCGGAGAATACTAAACAGCTTGGTACCTGCTGGTTTTAACATTAACTATACGAAGAATATTTAGGGTCGATTTTTCAATCGCCAGATAAAATTATCCGTCACTTAAAATGATCGCTATCACTTTCTAATGTTATATGAAAGAAAAGGAAAGAGCTAACATTTATCTGACAGATACTTTTATCTGGGGATTGAAAAATCGGCCCTAAAGTCATCTAAACTTCAGCAAGCCTGGACAGGCCTGCTTGCTGCGCCAACGTGACAGTGATACCACTGTCATTTAGGCGAGAAAGGACGCTTATAACCTTTCTGTGTAGGTCAAAGTGATATGTACAGATGTAATGCAAAATTATTTTCCTTCGTACTTTATCGAAAAGTTCGTATTTATCGTGCTCTCTCAATTAGCTTCAGTACCCATCTTACAGCCGTAGGGGTAAGTGGCATCACCAGACCAATATATATATATAGAGTGGCTAACACGCAATTCAAATATTCGCTATAGTTTTGATTATATTTACAGTTTACTTATAAAAAGGTTGTATTACCATGCCGAAACCTATATTTAAATATTTTCCAATAATATTTATTTTGTTGTACTTTATGTTTTAAAGTGAAGATAATGTTTCGTTTACTAATGACAATCTGAGTATTTTCAAAACTGAGTATTTTCAAAGTTATTGAAGGTGGTTGTAACATCTCTATATTATACAATAACATTTTTCACTTTGACATTTGACACTAAACAATAAAGTTCCATAATAATGGTTATGAAAACGTCACTCATTTAATACAATCATTGATTGACAGTGCGGGTGCCATCGTATTCCGATTGAGATCCGAGTTTTCCCGAAGGAAAATCATTTTGCAATACATCTGTATATGTATGTAAGCACTTTATTGTACACAGTAAAAGGTTAAAACAATATACGTGTCACATAAGATCAAAGTACAAAGGCGAACGAGGGATTGAGTGGAAAATTGGACACTGAGAGACAAACCTACGCCGTGTAAATAAGCTAGCGATAATATACCTTGTTTAGATTAGAAAGTAGGTAAACACTAAAGCAGCGGTCGTAAACATACACATTGAATTCGCATTATTTGCACGAAAGATCAGAATAATTGACAGTTGGTGATTATGACAAATTTTGTTTTTAAAACCCGAATCGACTGCTTACACTCTCTACCTCTGTGGGTTTTGAATTGTGCAACTTTTAGATAAATTAAACGAAAAAATGTTTGATGGCTTATCCTTAAAAATATATATATAAGTAGGTTATATTTTCTTATTTTTGAATAACGATATGTTATTATAATTCATGCATGAAAGACGGTTTTAATATTCATTGAGATTATTTGACGCTTTTACCACAGAACGTGCCTGATAAAAAACCTCGTAAGTAAGACAGAGTTAGAGTTATTGTGTTTCTGTTTCGTTTTCAATCTACACTAATTCTACATTATTTCGTCACGCTGCAAACTCAAACTTGAATTTCGTCCGATCTCTGAATTGGCTTTGCCTTAAATACACACTGCCTAAAATCGTATCTTTGTAATAGAAACTCTAAAACATTAGTGTTAAAGTAAAATATCCAATTAAATAAGAGCATATGTCAGTGCCAACTCGAACTAGTCGTGTAAACTAATAATGTTAAGATTAATAGTAAAACTAACTGCGCACCGTGCACCGGCAGTATGAACAGTGAAAAATGACTCCGAACTTCCATTATGGTAAAAGTATTAGTTACTGACTTGCTCAGTCTCATTTTCTTGGCTGTCCAAGGATGCGAAGCTCAAATTAGTAAATTATGAATTGGTAGAAAATATATGAAAACAACCTTTATATTATATTGAACAACGAATAGTTTTCATATATTTCCTACCAATTCACAATTTACAGTACAACAGAATATAAACAAACCGTTTCTAAATCAGTTTAAATTTGTGACAAGTACGTAATACTGATTACATATAAACGGCCAGCAGTCACATACATGCATGCTATTGCAGACCTCAAAAAACACACGCATTTGGCCGGTTTGTTTATATTCTGCTGTATTTATTGTCTTAATGTTGAGAGGATGTGTGAAAGCAGACTGACTAACAGGATTTATGGTCAGGAGATGGATGGAAGGGTCGGAAGGGGCGAGCAAGGCGAGATATCTTGATTAAATTTCTGCGATACTGATAAAAAAACCGGTCAAGTGCGAGTCGGACTCGCGCACCGAGGGTCCCGTATTCAGATGTGTACCGGTTCCAACCCTAATAAATCAGGAAAATCTCAACAACATGGTGTAGAAATTGAATGCCATGGGTACAGCGCCATCTATTGGCGAATTTTGTTACAAATTTGAGCCACTGATAACTTAGTATGTATGGTGGTTTTTCAAGGATAATTCTTTATCACGGGAACCGATTTTAATTTCTTTTTCTTTATTTGAAAAAAGGTACTTTTAGCATAATCTCGTAGAAATTTATAAGACAAACGTACATGCAAAGGTGATTAAATTACAAACTTAGTATGGAAAAGTTTTTTGACGATAAAAAAAATTAAAACTAGATAGAGCTATAGTTATATTTTTCCTGTAAGATATACATTGATATCAATGTTATGTAATAATTTCATATTTTCTCCTTGATAAACTTCGGAGATAAGGGGGGAAACGGTATTTTTTTTTAAATATTCCCTCATTAAACAAAAATGACTCAATGTAAAAAAAAATGGTTTCAGAATGTGCAACCCAAGCCCTTTCATATGACACCTCACTCGACATATTCACTAGACTTTCAAATTTTGAACCACCAATTATCTGTCATTTTTCACAGAAAATAAAAAAAATATTTAAATATGTCATGTTCTATGTATCTAGGTTAGCCTTCTTTATTTGGAACAGTTATTCCAAATTTCTAATCGATAGCATAATTAGTTATTGAGATATTTAGCGATGTGATAGACAGACAGATAGATAAAGTAAAACCATAAGGGTTCCTTTTTTACCATTTTGCTACGGAACCCTAAAAAGGCCAAGTCAAAAGTTCCCGCAACCGACGAGCATGTATGAAGAGATGCATGGATGTGATCGAAGCAAAAGAAGTATAAGACCGTAGTATTTGGCGTTCTTTGGTCTCTGCCTACCCCATGTGATACAGGCGTTAGTATATGCATGTATTTTATTAGTGCTGAAATATATCAACCACACTCTAGCGTGTTTATCTATCAGCAGCCACTAACTCTGCTACCGTCCTATATAGATAGCCGTATTTTAAAGAGACAATTAACATGTAAAAAACAGTGTATTTGTAATCTATATGTGTTGTTCTCTGTTAAAATCGTTTATGTAATTGTCAGCATAATTACTGTTGGACTAGATCAAAGTAATCATTTTTTTTTTTAATTTATGTACGCTGCTCGTAAGCAACTAACATTCTGATTTACCTACATTGTATATGCGATATCAGGAAGTTATTCCAAATTCACCTGTTATAGGAATTTTAACTAAACATAATTATGGCATATGAACATACATAAAAGATCAAATAGGTAGCTAGTTAAACATTTTTTTCTACTAGTCGACTTTAATGTTTGAATTAAAATATAGCGAAACTAAAATCACATCATCAATCACTTTTCTCTATGGAGCTCCATTCTACTGAACTTTTATGAAATAGACCAATCACGTGTCGCCATTAACTCTTAATAAAATTGGCCAATCACGTGTCGTCGTTACTGAACTCTTATGAAATTGATCAATCACGTGACACCGCGGACATAGAACAAAAGACATCCAACATTCCAGAGCAAAATTGACTTTAATGTTATTAGGTCCGGAAGACTAGCGAAGCGAAGCGGAGCTCCCGCCTTAGTCTTCTGGTGTGCATTTCGTGCTATGGTAATGTAAATTTTAGGAACATCATAGTTATCTGTACCTGAACACATTCATATCTGTTTAGAATTGTCCCAAGTGGAAAAAACACCCTTGTAATATAACGCCTTTAAAGTTAGAGCTTATACTAGAAATAGCTATATTTCAAAGTATAATAATAAATTATGATTTACCCCCTACCCACATAAGAAAACACATTGCAATTAATTTTATATCTTCTGCATAACTGAAATAAAGATTCAAATCAATTGTCATGACCGCTGTGACTAAGCAGTCGACTAAATAGAAATGGTAAATTGAAAACTGACGATTCAAATTATTTGCTTTATTATATTTTGCGTATAATATGTTTTTCCAATGGAAACATTTGACTACATGCAATTTGGTCAAGTACCAGATTTGTGAAGAGTTTATTTTCCACATAATAATTTGGAAAATTATATTACCTATGCTTAAAATTGTTTGTGAAATGATAATTTAACAATTGTTTTTTTATGAAATCACAGTAACACTTGTATCATTGCTGTAAAACAACTACCGTTCCTAAACAATTCACAGGAGTTGTAAAAATGATCTGGTATGTACTAGATATATGGAACCCTTCATTATGAGTAGTCCGACACACACCTGGCCGATCTGATTCTATTAATTTCTATAAATCTATGGGTTTTCTCCTATGGAAAAAGTGCAATTACGGAGACATTAGAATTCTAACATTCCAGGAATAGGTTGATTTGATTAAATTTAAAAAATCTTGACACAAAACATAGTAAACCGCACTTAAATCGGTACATCCATCAGGCAGGTACGTTACCACAGACAGACACACTTCTTTTGAATTGCGCGTTAGGGGTTAAAAACCAACTGGTCAGTTTCCCAAAATATAGCAAGAGCTATGTTTAAATTTTACGAAGATTGTACTGAATCCTAAAAATCTCATTGCACGTGATAGCTCATCTCTCAGATCGCAAAGCTAATGTCTCATTGTGCGAGGCGAGACAGCATTCAAGTGGCTTTTCACATCAAAGGGAGTTTTCTCTTTGAACCACCGTCTTGCACCTAGGAAGAGTGATATTCACCGTTGAGCTCTTGAGGGACCGATGCCGGTAGCAATACAATAACGGAGCTTTATTTAAAAAAAAATATCAAGGCATTTATGTCCCTATCAGCATAAGAATCAGAACTCGCGAAACACTCGTGTTTTTGATCACTGCCGCCACTCCTTGTAAATAATTATTTAAATAATTTTAACTATTTCGTAGGAAAAAAATCCATAGGTTACGTGGTCATATGGAACTATCAGACCTGGCAAACCTACCCTTGTGCTGCCGCTGCCCGACCCCATAATAGCGCCAACTACCGAATCCAATTCTGAATCTTAACTAAACCATCTAGGAATCCTACCATATATATATTTTGCGTCAAAAACCTCTTCCTCTGTAATTTTATCAGCAAGCCATTTCTACGGCTACCGTCTAACGAAAATCTTTTATTTTAGGGGTTTTATGGGGAACGCTGTTAGCGGATTGGCTGTTTCCGGGGTATTTTGTTTATTTTGCGTTTTTATTAGGAAGTTCGGAGTGAGTTACGCAAGAAGTGCTCCTTAGAAATTTGTGTTTTCTTTTTTTTAGATTTTAATAAACAACGTACATTACAGAATTAAATTTTCGTCTTTGCATTATTAATTGAATTATTTTTGCACTTGATTGTACGACCAACTACCATAAACTGTGTACGAAAGATGTATGTAGCGGCTGTTGACATGACCCCCATGAAAATCTACTGATGGGCGACACGACGATTAAACAGTTCATCATTGGCCTAAAAAAACAATGAAATTGATTAGGGAATCTTAAAAAACAAATACTGTACAACTCGTCAGGCAAAAAGTTTTATAATTATGATTGAAAATGTCAAAATTTCTAAAGGTCGTCTACAACCTGCACCTACGTATGAACTTAGTGTCAATCTAAACATATAAAAGAAGAAACTGACTGACTGACTTATCAAGGCACAGCCTAAACCGCTGGTTCTAGAGCTTCTAAATTTGGCGCGTAGGTTCCTTATAAGGTCTAGGGGTGCACTAATAAAGGATTTTTCAAAATTCACCCCATAAGGGGGTGAAACGGGGGTCCAACCCGCGCCTCTACGTTGCTGGACTAGCGTCCTTACCTTTAGTCTACCCAGATCACTATTTCAAAACAGCACATCTTTGCCTTACATCAGCTTGCTCATGAGGTCAGCAATTTAACAAAAACTAATTTGATTCGTGAAAAATAGTAATGTAAAAACAATGCCATCTCTCTTGCTAACTAGGATCTATCTGATGTGGTGCGGCTGGACTGAGCTCAAGCTGATAACTTACTCATTAAAGTGGCGAAATGCTGTGTTTCTTTGAAGAAAATACAGAGGGGTCGCTAGTAGTAGTGGCTTAGAATTCAAAGCAAAAATTTGCTGTGATGGCGTAGTGATCTGGGTAGTCTAATGGTAAGGACGCTGGAAAACTAGAGGCGCAGGTTCAATTCCCGTCTCAGGCTGCGTGCGGGACCACGGTTGATTTTTCTTTGTATTTGAAGGGTCGAAAATCTGTACATTGAAGATATGAGCAAAAAAATCGATTGAGGGTTTTTAGAAACGATAACATAACACATATCTACAGTTTTTAGAATTTGTGTCTGTTTATTTGTCTAGGCATTTATATTGATTGTAGATTTATTGGATCTTCGGACAGATTACAGGATCATACAGATTACATGAAAGGGGGTGAAAAAAGGGGTTGAACTTTGTATGAGATGTCCTTCAATTTGTGATTTAAAGGCTTAAAAATTGGTATGCATATACTTGAAAGCAAAGTCAAAAGAACCCCATTCATAAGTTGTGAAGTAATCAGATAACATGTGAAAAAATGGGAGTTAAAAAAGTACTTTGGGAGCTAGCGACAAATAACCAAAAATCCCTCAACGCATAGTAACTGTTTGAAATGAGGGATTTAATTATGTGAGACAGTCGATGTCAACATTGACAAACCAGTACCTAGAACTCCGTCTACCTATAGTTGATATGTCATCAGGCCCCTATTTCACCAAGTTGGCATATGTAGCCTGACAAATCGACAACTTTCGTCGCGCCCGTCAGCTTTGGTGAAATAGGGGCCAGGAGTCATCTAGAAGGTTGTTAGAGTCGTCGAGTTCGATAACGGTGTTATCTGAGAGTCTACAAAATGTGACATAGGTATAAGAAAGCCAACCACTACATGGAAATAGCACCATGCATGGTTTCTTTAAGCCGACTGTCATATATTATTTTGACAACACATATATACTCCCTATTCGTCCCGGTACCGCCGCATACCGGGCAGAGTCAGTCCGACCCAGGTTGGGCCGAGCGGTAAGTTTCTTGCTGAACTCTTTTCAGCTAGGCTTGGTTTAGTGAACCAGCGACAAAACTCCCGGTAGCTCGATTTCAATCACACCATTGAGATTCGGTTGAAGCTGCTCAATCAATTTCACTGGAGCGCAAACTATTAGAATATTCCAGTGTTTAAACCACCGGTTTCGTCGTATCAAAGGTTCAAGATTCTCCCCAGGCTACTCTCCAACCGCGCACTCGTCGATTTATTGGGCTCGGCCTATAAAAACAGTCAGGTTCGAAAAGGTCTTAAATTACGAACAATTAAATTTCTAATTGTTTCCATATAATGTTGACCCCTAATACTAGTGGCTCTGTGAGCTGTAGACCTCGTGAGTGAGTTTTTTTATCATTTCCAAAATCTGATATTATAGAAAAGATCTTTTATGAATATCGAACCTGCTAACAAAATTTCACGAGAAGCGGTTGAGAAATGCGACCTGTAGGAGGACAACAAACTGAAATTCGGACGCAGAAACTTACAAAATCTTTGAAATAAAAATTGTTTATGAAAATTTCCAAAAACTGACTCTACAAAAAAAATCTATATAATTACTGTTCACAAAATTTCACGAGAATCGTTTGCGATATGCGACCTGTAGAGGAGAAAAAACCGTTGAACAAATATATTTTTTTAATTTCCATAAACTTACTCGACAAAAAAAATCTGTATATTTATCCAACCTGCTCACAAAATTTCACGAGAATCGGTTGAGAAATACGAACTGTGGAGGAGAACAAACCGAAAGTCGCCCGCAGAATCTTACAAAATCATTGATAAAAAAATTGTTTTTGGAAATTTCCAAAAACCCTCTCAACAAAAAGTTTATATAACTGTCAAACATGCTCAGGAAATTTCACGAGAATCGGTTGAGAATTGCGACCTATAGACGAGAACAAACGGAAATCCGTACATACGAAAGCATTTTTGTCGAAGCTGTAGCAGAGACCTTCGTTTCACTCGGTCAATAATAATAATAATATTTATTCCAGACATCATGGGTCCATAGATTGTTATTTACAAATTCCTTATTGCTATGTTAGTAGATTGTACCTACAAGTAGATATATTTAACTCCTATTTAGCACACTGATAAAAGGGCACATGTGTAAAGACCCAGTGCTTATAAAAGGGACTATCTAGTCGCTCCGCTATTTCAACAAGAAAACTATTGGCGCTGTCCCTAACTCTGTACATCTGGAAAAAAATACGTTTCCGCATTATTGCATGGAAATCATCCATATGAGCATGTGAGCCTCCGCAAACATCCCAGACGCGCTGCAAGATCGGGGCAACCCCATCAGCATAAGCTCGCCTTTGTACATATATGTCAACTGTTCTTGTAATTTATGTTATGTTTTACTCATGTACAATAAAGAATTTTACATACATACATAGCATTCTGTACCCGTTATTAAACTGGACGCGCAAGGCGCTGTAAGCTCGTTTCGTATACTTGATCCACAGGCTGCACGTGTAAAATGTTTGGCAATACGACCTGAATAAATGATCGTTTCACTTCAGCCGTACTGCGTGCAAATCTGCGGATCAACATATTCGTCCTTACCGCCAGCGCCCTGCGTTCCCTCTCAATATCAACATCATCTGTGAGATCTTCTGTTAATACGTGACCTATTAGGTACTTGACTTGTACTTACCCTTTTCATGTCAAATCACTAGTAGTTAGGCTATGAACATGTTTTGGGCCTTTGGGCTGGAAGACCGCGTGAGAAGAAACGCGCTTGATTTTCAGCCCTCCGCTGGGCTCAGTCTTCAGCTGTTCGCCAGGACGCATTCTTGAGCCCTCCGCCGGAATTTAGTCTTGAGCTGCTGTGCTGCATTGAATTCGCCCTTCCGGCTCGACAAATTTGATTGCTTAACGTTTTCTAAACAGAAAAAAGTTCACCGAGTTTTATCTCCGGCTTCGTATATTTTCTGTTTTTGTATAGATGAATGCTTGGAAGGAGGAAAGTAATAGAAAGAACTGCGTCTTTGGGTTTACAAAAATTTTTTTACAAAATATGCCTAAGAAGTATGACAATATGAGAAAAAAATGTGCATTTTGAAACAGGTATATTCCCTTAAGAATGTACATACACCTCTTTTATTCGTCTTTTACTAAGGTGTTGTCTCTTTCCGGAAGGACGATGCTATCAGTAGAAATGGTAACACTAACTACATTCGACTTTGAGTCTTTTATACTTATGTAAAATGAGGTTCAAAAAAGGTAGACCACTTTCTTGGCTGAGTTTCTAAACTTAATTTAATGATAATGACATCGCGGTTAAATACAATCAGAAAAGAAAAACGTAAGAAGTCATTATTTTTCTTCAAACATTTTCAGTCATCTGAAACGTGACTTTGAATCCATATCTATCATTACTCCGGGGGAAGCTCGGGCAAAAAAAAACCCAAACGAAACCACTTGATATATTGATTAAATTCCCAGTCGAATAAAAGACTTCGGAGGCGGCCAGTCCCAGGTCAGTGTGAAAGTTAATTGGAACGAAACGTACTTGAATTTGTAATTGAAAGATTACAGGTACTATTCTGAAAGCGACAATATTGGCAAGATCGGTTCCAATGCCGGCACTGAATATTTATTTTTAATGGGTTTTTACTGATTAAGTCAAGTTTCGGAGGGTTGTTGGCTATGGTGGCACTTTTAATTTAGAATATTTGCAGTACTGTTTTTCACGAATCAAATTATTTTATGTTAAATTGTTTTTGATTTGTGTTATTTTAACGTGGAAGTTACCACGATCACCAATTATTTGGTACTAGCTATTGCCCGCGACTTCGTCCGCGTGAACATCTATAACAAATCCATATCAACCTATACTCCGAATTTCATACCGTTGGGAGGTGATTTCTGGAATGAAAAATGTATTCCAGCAAGTTTAAATTCAATATATAATATTGTGACTGGGGTGTTCAATAAATAATGGGAATGATATATAAACTCTTTAATGAGAAAATGTAAAAGATATTGGCCATTATTGCCAATATTATTGATACAGTAAGTAAAAAATGTGTGATAGTCTTTTGTCTCTTTTAAACGAATACATTTATCTTGTTCTGTTGGAGCGAATTGTCAAAACTGGAGAAACGTTCAAGCACTAATGACGGCAGGCTTGGGGCGTCTAACTTCAGCAGTAACCGATCAAGTTATATCAAAAATTTAGAAATTTACTTCAACGGGTCGCAGTATTCCTGTTCGTTTTATAGCTGAAGAAGTTAAGATTATTATGGGGATAAGGAATTGATTCCATTCTATCACTTAATTAAATTTCAGTTCAATATACAACTTTTATTGAATATATTCGGTTTGATCAAAATAAGTTAAAAACCCTGTGATTTGACTTGTTTCGCAATAATGGAAACTTTTGACTACGGGGCGATTACGTAACGATTTCAAACGTACGCCATCATCTATCTGCTTTGATTTTTCAACAGAAATGATGTGCCCTTTTGCACATAATAATAAACACATGGCTTACTAATAATTCGATCACTGTCTCTCAACGCAACAAAAACAACCAATCTATCAATATCGAAATTCCGAAATCCCATCTGAGTGGAAGTCAAAATTCACAAGTCCTGTAAAAGATTACGACAGGCAGGAGGCCCGTTGTTTGCCGCAAGTAATATGTCAACGTCGCAATAATTCATTCTGTCACCTTGAATCACAACAGCTTGAGAAATAAACATTTACTTGCCCATCGTGCCTAGTTACTATTACAAAGTTTAGTCTTATTCGATGTATTGCAATTTGATATTCAATATACAAATACATTTTATTGATAGATAATAAAATAACCTAAGCTAAGAATAAAATAATTCCAAGTAAATTATATCTACTGTAATGAAAGTAAAAACAAAACGGCCAAGTGCGTGTCGGGCCACGCACAATGGAGGGTTCCGTACCAAAACACCTTCTAGTCCACATTTAAAATCACTATCCAATACATTGAATCTTAAAAGTCGTATCTTCATAGGGAACTCACAGCACTTACGACCTTTTGTTTGGGCAAGACAGTTTTTAAGCGAAAACTCAAAAACCGTAAAACCTATATTGTTCAAACCAAAAATCGTTGAAAGTATTTACTAATGCACACCACCTCAATTTTTTTCAGAATTTTATACTTCATAGTTTGGAAATTAGAGGCGGGTACACACTTTTTATGACTTTGACAGCTAATATTTCACCAACGGTTGACTTAAATGCAATTTTTTTAGAAACCTCCATATCATATTTAAAGGCCTACCCATCGATACCCCACACGACTATAATGTGTGCGTTGAAATTTTTTTTTTCATCCACCGGTTACATGTATGGAGTGCCCCCCCCCTAATTTAATATTTTTTGTAATTTCACATCACTTTTATGTAGCGGTTCATAGAATACACCTTCCTACCAAATTTCATAATTGTATCGGCTGTGACATACGGACGGACGGACGGACAGACGTGACGAATCTATAAGGGTTCCGTTTTGCCATTTTGGCTACGGAACCCTAAAAACTGGCTCAAGCACGGAGCTCGGCAGTAGATATTATGCTCATAGTTATCGCATGGTATATATTGCGTTCAATCAAGTAGTGACAGAAAGTGATAGATGTTCAATTTTTTTGTTTATCACGCTGTAATATTACCGTATGTTGTGTTATACGCCTGTCTTAAGATTTCACCAATATTCGGCAGGTAATATTAGGTCGGCTAACCTATGTCTAGAAGGGAACATGAGATTCAGTTTTAAAAGTCGTGAGTTTGGCTATCTATGGCCAGAGCGGTAGGTGTCATCAAGAATTTATTGTTAACTAGCTTTTGCCCGCGACTTCGTTCGCGTGAACGTCTACTGACTATTCCTTCCCCTTGGTAGATATATTCTGCAGGTTAGGTTATAAACTACTTATCTTTGAGTGACTCACTCAAAACGTACTGAAACGTTTTTACGTCTCAAAGTTACAACCTTACAAAGTTTCTTATTTATATAAATGTATTAGCAAGTGAAATGGGCTCCCTTGTTCATGAAAGGAGGCATGTGTCTTGAAGTAGGATGTAATAGGCGGATAATGAAACAAAATGGGTAATATGATTTTTCAATACCTATATACATATATATGAATGTTGGTAATAGGTACTGGCCAAGAAAGTCAGACATTAAATACACATTTCATTTCAGCCCGGAGAACGCCGTCGACTCGATCCCATATAGAATTTATACGTACAAATAATTTTTATGATTTCTTATACTACGTAACGAAACACAATGTGTGCTAAGAAACTACGTCATCAAATCCATGTAGCATAGTGGTGTCATGGTTAGATGTTGCGTACGTATACACATTCGTTCTTATCCTATGAAGTTTTCCAATTCCCTACTTTCCGAGCCTTAGTACTGACATGCTCGATGTAGCGACTACAGGGGAAAACATATTATGATTGAATGGTACAAAAATTTTATATGTTTCTCGATTTGCAACGTGTTAGGAGTCCTACATTATAACCTAAGATCTGTATTGACCTACAACAATATGACACGCTCTACTTGCAGTGAACACCTTGGGCACATGTCTCTACGCATTATCCCTCTGTATGAAAATTTATTTAATACTTCTAGTTTATTCTAGTTTACTAAGAAAAACTTTTTCATATGTACTTGTAGTTTACTAAGACAAACACGTTATAACACGTAAATTCTCCCTTAATCATAGTTATTTTTCTAGTGAAGAAACACTTTCCAAAACGTACAATCGAACGGTGATATCCTGACATACGCAGCCAATCACTTTAACTGAGCTGTCTGAAAAATCAGTAATCACACTGGGTTATCAAATCCTTCAACCAGTTCCTTCTTACAAAGCCTTGGGGGTGCGTACTCAGACATCTACCAAAAAGACTTGCGCTTCCTTAACTTCAATTTGCAAGAATAGAGTGGAGTGGAAATTCTATAATTTTTATGTAGGCATATATCAAAGCGCTGGTCAGTCAATGCTGACAACAATCGTCTACGTCCAATATATTTAATCTCCAATTTTATAAACGGTAAAGTTATTTAGGCTCAATGGGCCAGAAAGTTTTGATTTAAAACGCAAGCGCTTTAAAGACTGTAAGTCAGTACCTAAATAACGCAAATCTATTATGTTTTGCTTACAATTACGCATGTAAGTAATTAATAGAACTTCAAGTACTGACATGCGGTAAACATTCACATTCACATGAGTCGCTTTGGTTTTCAGATAATTGAGTCACAAATATCCGAAATCTTTCATAATAATAGCTCATCATAATCAATTGGTAGCGACATTACTTAGTTTATAACTACGATGGTAAAACTAAAATCTACGTGAAAATACCTACTTTATCTTAGCAACTATAAGACTCAAATTATTGAATTGTGCAGTAGTAAATAATGTACATTAACTTCGATTCGACTTGAACGAATGGCACCTCTCTGACACGCCAAACGTCAAATATCGTGAATTTACAACAGTCTACACTCGCGTCACGATGCGTCCTTATTGTATCTTGACCCTACGATTCCTGACATCTATGTGCATATTTGGAGCTCAGACTTACACTGGTTCTCTCTTACCTGAAGCGAATTTTCGTAAATCAGCGGGTATCGTAAATATTCTACATGATTCTGGATCTATGAAATTCAACTTCCACCCCCGAATTTATCTATTTGAGGGATGATGAAGGGATAAAAATATCCTATATGTTAATCTAGGCTATAAACTCGTTGCGTACCAAGTTTCATCATAATCCGGTCAGCCGTTTTTGCGTGATTGAGTAACAAATATCCAAACATCTGAACTTTCACATTTATAATATTAGTGGGAATAGTGGGAATTTGTGGTATTTTGTAGGCCCTTAGATGACACCGTTATCACACTCGACCATTCTAACAACGAAGATATATCAATTATAGGCAGACGAAGTTCAAGGCACTGGTTTGACAATGTTGACAACAACTGACTAACATAATTAAATCTCTCATTTGAAACAGTTACAATGGATTGAGGGATTTTTGGTTATTTGTCCCCTAAGCACTTTTTTACCCTCCATTTTTTCACATATTATCTGTTTATTGTACAATTTTTGAATGGGATTCTTTTTATTATGCTTCCAATTATATGCTTACCAATTTTCAAGCCTTTAAGTCATTAATTAAAGGACTTGTCATACAAAGTTCAACCCCTCTTTTCACCCCCTTCCATCCCCAATCTGTATGATTTTTATAGCCTATAACCTGTCCGAAGATCCATTACACTTATTAGTGAAGGTTGTACCGAAATCTATTGGCTAGTTTTCGCGTGATGGTGAGACAAATAAACAGACAGACAAACAGACACAAATTCTAAAAACTGTTGAAATGTGTTCTGTTATCGATTCTAAGACCCCTCAATCGATTTTTTTGCTAATATCTTCAATGTACAGATTTTCGAACCTCTACAGCTTTATTATATGTATAGATAGATAAGCGTCAGATGAGACCACCGACAAATATGAGAGAGTGCTAGACCCACTCCACTACTTGGCCTATGTAAACGACATGAACAACTGTGTTCAAAACTGTAGTGTCTATCAGTTTGCAGATGATACGTGTCTCATTGCTGCCGACAAAGATATTAAGCTAGCTGAAAGGAATCTGCAAACTGACTTCAATCTTATCTGCATGTGGTCCCATGACGCAGGTCTGGTACTAAATGCGGATAAGACCAAACTCCTTCATGTACACTCTGCCCAATCGAGAACAGTGCGACCGGTCCGTATTACAGGTCACGACCATCAGTGCCTGCACTCCGGCCTGGTCGACAGTACCAGTTGTAAATGTCCACCACTGGAACAAGTCGTGCAACAAAAATATCTAGGCCTCTTACTTAATTGACAACCGCTTCAACTGGGGGGGACATATTGACTCTGTGTGCACTAAACTAAGAGCTATTATGGCTAAAATGTACATACTACGAAATAGAATACCATATAAAGTCAGGCTAGATATATATAATGCGCTTGTGGAAAGTATTATCTCCTACGGCTTAAGTAGTTATGGACGTACTTTTAAATCTTACCTGGATAAAATATATAATATCCAGGTTAGACTACTTAAGTTGGTGGTTACTACCTTTTAATATTAGAAAAACTATGAAGTGTGAAGGGGATCACTTCAGTAGCTGTAATGTACTACCTGTGCACACAAGATTTAATTACCAAATATTAAAAGAACAATATTTCAGGAGAGAAATCCAACATACATTTGAGCACCCAAAAATTACAAGACAGGTAACTAATTGCATGCTAAAGAAACCCCTATTCAACAACTTTTATGGCCGTAGAACATCTGAATATATAATACCAAATTTAATAAATCAACTACCCAAAGAATGTAAGAATAATATAACACCCACAAATGTTTCAAATGTACTTAAGAAAGAAATGTTAAAATTATTAAAAGACTAATAATTTAGATATATTTAGATACAGTACAGATGTAAAAGTGAAGATAGTGATTTTGTATTTGTATTAACCTATATTAGAGTAGAATTAGGATCGCGCATCGAGACAAACCACTTGTGGTTTAACGATGCCGTTTAAATTATGTTACAACAATAAATTGTATTTAAACTTAATTAAATAACATAAAAATAAAAAGTGCTTCTAATTTGAAGGTATTAAACATAAGACTCCTCCAGTACTTCGGTCACGTGGCCCGATGCGATCCAGATAATCTGGAGAAACTTATTGTTGGGCAGGTGGAAGGAAAAAGGAGGCAACGAATATCACCCACCCGATAGACCGACGCGGTAAAGGAAGCCTGCCAAACAAACCTGCAGCATCTATCCGAAAAGCGGAAGATAGAACGGCGGAGAGTTTTGGTGAAACAAGTTACCGGCGATTGCTGTCGCGACCTTCAGTCGTGAGGTATCGAATAAGAAAAGACAAAACCAATACTGAACTTTAATTTTGAAATGAAGACTTATTTTTAAGCTTTTTATGATGTTTTACAAAAAATAATTAGGAGTTATTAAAGAACACCTAGATGTCATTCCATATCTTGAGTCTAGACTTCAATCTACCCACTTAGAGGTGTAAAAGCGAATCGTAGCGTTTGAAGTCGCAGGAGGGGACTTTTGAGTCGTGCCAGACGCACACAGAGCGCTACTTGAAACATCAAAGAGTGTGATGTAGAGTTGGTACATGTTTAGCCTGTGTCACGTGGTCTTTGAGAAATAAAGACCTTTAATTTATAGGTAATAGTAGAAGTCAAAAATAAAAGTTAATTCCTTACCGCTTATTCATAAACGTCTATCAGACCTATATTAGTTAACAAGCCGCTAAAGTTCGCTTTTCCTTATTTCTCACATTCACATTTACGTTTGTTAAAATGGGACGAAGTACATTATAGTTAGCAGAGGTTTATTAAGTTTTATGAATAAGGGAGTTAAACTTTGAGGCTTAAAAGTAATTAATCACAACCACTTTAGCCTGGTTGGTAGTGACTCTGCCTACTAAGCTGGAGGTCCCGGGTTCCAATTCGATCGAATCTCATCGTGATGTACACGAATACAAGACAATACACATACTCTTTATTGCACACCTCCAAAAAAGAATTCGTTCTTTTTTGGAGGTGTGCAATAAAGATAAAGATTTGTTGTGGTACGGTATGTGTCGGTGTGTAGCTACAACCTCTCCCTCTAATTCAACACTCAACTTGAATACTAGTTCCTTTTAAAAAAACCCTTGGATGACCTGTTTTATCCGATTCGGCGGCAACTGAATCGTATATATAAAGTGTGTTACCCGCGGGCTTTTCTTTAAATAGGGTATTTAAACGTAGTTCCTTAGCCTAACAATGCGCTTAATTTAATTTTAAAACTACTATTTCGACTTCACTTCATTTGTAACAAAATTTAAATTGCCAGCAATGTAATTAATGTAAATGCCCTTACAGTACAACACAAATACCCTTTAGTGCACACCTCAATTATTGTTCTGTTTACTACGATGTTATCTTAAGCAGTGCACCTAGTACATTGCTTGTACAGGTGCGGAGTTAGAAAATTTAATTTTGCAGTTTATTCACATAACTATGATTTTCTAATGCATGCTAATAATTGCTAACGGGGCATATTATTATCGCACGGTAAAGCACTGTAGGTAAATATATTCATTCATTTCAGCACCATGACAGCACTTGATAATTTCTTTAATACAATATTTTATCATGTAGCCTAATGATTAATCAGTGTCCTACTGCTGGACTAAGGCCCGTCCCCATGTCGTCCATGCGTGCCTATGTGGTGCTCCTTCCTCCCTATTTCTGACAAATGAATTCATTGGCTCCTTTATGGACCAGTAGTTCTTCCAGGGGTTCTCAGCATGACTTTCTTATATTCTCTGTTGCTGAAAGAGACTAGCTAGCCCAAATACATACTCTTCAATCTAGTATATGATATGCCCGTAAACCTCGATCTTACGTTTTGTGCTGTTTGTCATCACCTGAGTTTTTAAACGATTAATTCTGAGTCCAACTTTAAGACTTGCCAAGCTTAGGCCTTCAAGCATTAGCTGGAGTTCTGTTGCAGAAGAGGCGAATAGAAAAATGTCGTCGGCGAAACGAAGGTTTGTCAATTTCTTTGATACTGTCGGGAAATTAGCCTGAATAAAGATATTCAGAAAGAAAACATGATAATCAATAATTTCTCTTAAGTCGTCGTCTCCCGGCGAAAAAAATAAACAATAGCATTCTTTTGTTATTATCCCTGGGATCCCAGGGACCGGTAGACAACGGGTAAAGCAAGGAATGATGAATTCCCGGTATGTTCTATACTATACCGGATTTAATTATTATGCAGCTACATTTTAATACTGAACTATCCCACAATGATTATTTAAATCTTAAGCTCATAATAATGTCACTAAAAGATGAAAAACACATTTCGTTAAGAACACATATGTTGATTGTACATACATAGCGTTGCTACGAAGTACGAATCAATATACCGGAGCGATATCAACACCTCGGATAATCCCCGATTCACACCCTTTCCTAGTGTGAAATTCCGCGGCAATCTTCAATTATCATTTCAAACATTGGGGGGATTAATTAAATTCTGTTCTTGTATAAATCGAAATCGTCCCCCTGTACTTATACTTATCTCCAGAAGGGTTCAAGTAATGCGAAAATTCTAGGGAGTATATGGTTTTTCGTTTATAAAGTGTAGTGTAATATACCGTGTGTTAAACCGTTTTGCGAATTGGTTCGGGTGCATTGGAATTTTGTTTGAAGTTTATTGCCTTGCACCCCTGTTTGAAGTCAGCGGGGTTGCGATATGAAGTCACTAAAATTGACCGTGAATTGGGCGTCTACTTGTAATCACGGATGAGAAATATGCGGGGGATTTGGCGATATAAAATGGATGGAAATGGTTATTAAAGATGCTAACTGATGCGCAGATTATTAACTTATTGTTGTTCTTGCATGGAAGCATATTTTTTATAATATGTACAAAGTCGTATTTTGTCACAATAGACAACAATGTTTCTATTTTTTTTATTATTGATCTAAAACTAGATATATAATAACACATTCGATAAGGTAAGAGTTTTTGCTAATCTTATTGCAATCATTCCATAGCTGCATAGCCCGGAACATGAACGAGTTGTAATATAATTGTTGATGAAGGTGGTGGAACAGAAGAGGGGTTTGTGAAGATCTGATGGAAGTGAGAAAATTACAATGCACTTTGAGATGTGTTGTGGGGGCAAAAGGTATAGAGGGAATATGAGAATCGCGACGAAGACGACTATGTAACCAACTAGGTTGTGAAACATCTGTGCGCAAAACTCAGACTGAGCAGTGGCCCAGTAAGTATAAGGTCAATTGGGGTAAATATGGGACAAATATTTATTTTTATGTTATAGGGGGCAAACGAGCAGACGGATGGCCTGATGGTAAGCAATTACCGTCGCCCATAAACACCTGCAACACCAGAGGAGTCGTAAGCGCGTTTCCGGCCTTTCAGAAGGGAATACGCTCTTTTCTTGAAGGTCTGAAGGTCATATCGGTCCGGAAATACCGCAGGCGACTGTTCATTCCATAGTTTGGAACATAACAACTTAACATAATATAACAACTTTTGGATTTACAGGCTCCTAAAAATTAGGTAATAATATTTTGGACTTATCGATATGTACTATCTTATACAATTTTTCGCACACTACTATTAATTTAACTGTGAATTTATATAATTTTATTATTTCAATACAAACTATGTGTCTCATTTTTGGAGTAAATATAAAAAAGTGTTGTTTAAAAATAAGACCCTATAATTTCTACGCTATTATATAGGTGTTCTTTAGGCGAGTGGGTAATTTTGATACAGTGTAGCGAAAAAATAATACGAAATATTTTATGTGACTTTCATTTTTAGATTTGTTTTATCACAATATTTTAAAAACTTAACATGACTACAAATCTATGCTTATTAATGATAATTTCTTCAACTTTAATATTTGGTTTTAGAATAAGAGATCAACAATTACAGTCTTAAATTGCACCACGAAGAACGTAAAATATATATACTAAAATAATAAATGCGAAATTCGCTTACAAAATATAAAATGAAAATTAAAAAAACTAAATCAGTCCAAAAAGACACTTCGAAATTATTCGACCTGATTTTTTTCAAAGTTGGTATGAAACATTAATGATCTTTTGTTACTTTTTGACATCGGAGCGGATAATTTTATGACAACTTCGTCTTTGTGAACAGAGTATAATATGGGTATCATAAACAAAGAAAATTTTCATTTGTCGAAAAATACTGATGGGTAGTGTTCAAAGTTTCTGTGGCAAATTTCACAGAGGTAAATGGAGTCGCCTAACATTTTTTTTGATTAAACGAATAACGATTAAATGATAATTTTTGCAAAATACTCCTTATAAATTATCTTGCGAGCATTACCTACTTATATCACGATAACACAGGACTACTAATAACACAAGTATAAAAACAAACATTGTTAAAAAAATTTATTTATTTTTACTTATTACATACGTACAAACATGTCACCTAAACAGTCGGGACAGTATAATGTAGCCTATTTAGAATTAAAAAATAAATGTTTGTTCCTGCCGCCAAATATACAATTCCGTATCACAAACATCATACTCCCTATGTCCACATCTGGAACAAACTTCGGTAAAAACCAACCTTTCTTCGTCTAGGTCTATATATTTTAATTGATGGTAATAAATAGTTTTAAATACTTGAAATTTACGAGTACCTACCTAATTAATGGCATACTAAGTACTTCAGGTAAATGAATTATTTATTTATTCAAATCTTAAAAAGTTAATCATTAAAACGACTCCATTACCCACTGTGTGAAATTTGCCACCGATACTCCGAACTGAACACTACTGATGAGTTTCTTTTTCCAATCCTATAACTCGAGCTACGTACAATATCATAGAGTTTTTGAGAGTTAACAACCGTGTCTTATTTTTACCTAAAATATTGAGTGTCTTATATTTACCCCACTTGACCCTATGAACTAAACTCTTAAAACGTACTGATTAGGTTCTTATTAGTAAATGACGTTTAGATATTTAAGCTACTTTCAGTGCGTATCAACGCGTATTTTCTGATATTTATTTCGTTACTGTCTAATACAGTTCTTTTTGTTGACCGAATTTTTATAAAAATGTTATTTGAACCTTATTTCTTGAACGGTAAAATAGCTTTTTGAACGAATTACTTTGCAACTAGGTCAACTCACATGATTGCAAGTTACACAGGACTATTGCGGCCTAATATCATGGATTTTACATGGATTTTAGAATTTTTTATTCAGTAATTATGCTTCAAACACCACATATTGTCAAATTTCAAGCTATAGCTAGAAAATTGATTTAAATTATACTACATTCAAAATAGCCCAAATTGATTTCGTAATTATCTAAATCTTTGATAAAAGCATCCTATCCTTTCATCAGTTTATAGGAATTGTAAATACTTTTTTCATAATCTATATATATAAAAGAAGAAGTCCTGATCTACCATCAACGCACAGCCGAAACTACTGGAACTAGAAACTTCAAATTTGGTCCAGAGCTTACTATTATAATGTATGCAAGGGATAAGACGGGATTTTTGGAAATTCCATCCCTAAGGGGATCAAATAAGGGTGCAAAGTTTGTATGGGAGAAAAATTTTTTTTTGAGCTGAAGACTTCAAAATTTTTAAAACGATTACGAACTTAAATCCAAAGAAAGTGTTTTCAGCGTTTTGCAAAATTCTAACCCTAAGAGGGTAAAATAGGGGTGCAAAATTTGTATGGGAGAAACTTCTGTTTTAGAGTTAGAGACTTAAAACTTCGTATATAGACTCTCTGATTAAATATAACAAAACTAAATTCAGTGATTTTCTAAATTCATCCCCTAACGGGGTGAAAAGGGGCTTCAATATTTGAACGGGGACCAAATCTTTTTGAAGTGAGAGATTTCAAACTTCGTACATAGACTCTCTGTTTAAATACAACAAAACTTATTTCAGCGTTTTTCGAAATTGCTACCCTAAAGGGGTGAAAAGGGGGTTCCAAGTTTTTACTGGGAACAACTCTTTTTTGAAGTGAGAGATTTCAAACTTCGTAAATAGACTCTCTGTTTAAATATACAGCAAAACATGTTTCAGCATTTTTCTAAATTGTTCCCCTGATGGGGTAGAAAGGGGGTTCCAAATTTATGCGGGGAACAAATCTTTACTTTTGGCTAAAATTCGTTATAGGTGTCATCTTCGAGGTTCCTCGGGGTGCCGATTACGAAAATGACATCCATTATCAAATCCAAGATGGCAGGAATTTATTTTTTCTTTTGAGTAACTTTTCACAAAGGATTAATAGCATAAGACAACTGACAGAAACAAATAAACCTCATTTATATCTTTGTTACCATCTAAAATCTACGCGGACGAAGTCGTGGGCGGCTGCTAAGCTATCTATAGATATAATAAAGCTACAGAGGTTCAAAAATCTGTATATTTAAGATATTAAAAAAAAAATCGATTGAGGGGTCTTAAAATCAATAACAGAACACATTTCAACAGTTTGTAGAATTTGTGTCTGTTTGTTTGTTTGTTTGTTTGTCTGTCTATTTATTTGTCTCAGAATCACGCGAAAACTACCCAATAGATTTTAGTACAACCCTCACTAATAAGTTTAATGGACCTTCGGCCAGTTTATAGGCTTTAAAATCATACAGATTGGGGATGAAAGGGGATGAAAACAGAGCGTGAAATTTGTATGAGAAGTCCTTCAATTCGTGACTTAAAGGCTTGAAAATTAGTAAGCATATAATTGGAGGCAAACTAAAAAGAATCCCATTCAAAAATTGTACAATAAACATCAGATAATATGTGAAAAAATGGAGGGTAGAAAAGTGCTTAGGGGATTAGCGACAAATAACCAAAAATCCCTCAACCCATAGTAACTGTTTGAAATGAGAGATTTAATTATGTTAGTCAGTCGCTGTCAACATTGCCTACCTGCCTCCGTCTACCTAAAATTGATATGTCTTCAGTGGTCACCTAGAACGTTGTCAGAGTGGTCGAGTGTGATTGATAACGGTCTTATCTGAGGCCCTACAAAATCCCACTAAATCCCAGTAATTCCCACTAATCTTATAAATGTGAAAGTTCGGATGTTTAGATGTTTGGATGTTTGTTACAGCTAAACAGATTATGATGAAACTTGGTATGTAATGAGTTTATAGACTGAATAAACATATAGGATAATTTATATCCCTTCATCGTCCCTCAAATTTACAAATTCGGGGTCGGAATTTGAATCTATGAACCAGCTTCGCGGTAGCCCCTCAGAGTCCTGTAGATATTTACGATACCCGCTGACGTACGAACATTCGTCTCAGATGAACCAGTGTAAGTCTGAGCTCTAAATATGCACATAGATGTCACGAATCGTAGGGTCAAGATAAAATAAGGAAAAGTATCGTGAGGCGAGTCTAGACGGATGTAAATATCACGATATTTGACGTTTGGCGTGTCAGAGACGTGCCATTACACCAATTCATTGCATTACACAGATGACATTCGGCAAAGTCGAATCGAAACTAATGAAGATTATTTCGTACTTGCACAATTTAATAATTTGAGTCTTATAGTGGCTACGATAAAGTACGTATTTGCATGTAAAGTTTTTTTATCATCGTAGTTACAAACAGTAATGTCGCTGCCAATTGATTATGATGAGAATATTTTTTTTGAACCTGACTGTGGCTTTATAGGCTGGGACCATTAAAGTAATAGGAGTGCGCGCTTAGAGAGTGGCCTGGGGACAATCCAGGGGAAACCTCCGACACGACCATGCCGGCGGTTTAAACACTGGAATACTCTAAGGTCGGGTTTTATAAAGGTCCGTTAGACCAAATGTCAGATCAAATTTCAGTAACTCAGTACATTTTTTGACATAACAAACCGACATAAGGTCTAACGAATCTTTATAAAACCGAGCCTAAGAGTGTGCACTCCAGTGAGATTGGTTAAGCGGCTTCAACCAAATCTGAAGTGTATGTAGGTGGAATCGAACTACTGGGAGTTTTGTCGCTGGTTCACTGAACCTAGCCTAGCTGAGAAGAGTCCAGCAAGGAACTCAGCTAGGTCCGACTCTATCCGGTATGCAGCGGAATCAGGACAAATAAGGATTATAAGTATGTGTCCGTGTTGTCGCGATCGTGCGGTGGACGTCCTCGCCGGCGTGGTAATTTTGTGTCTGTCCTACGGACCCATAGAAGCTATTAAGAAAGAAAGAAAGAAAGAAAGAAAGAAAGAAAATACATTACAAATCTTTTTGGTTACTTTAGGTAAGTTTATCCAAAATACTTGTGGGTAACATGAAAATAGTGATTACCTAGCTGATTAGTTATAAACAATCAAATCACTGGGAGGTACAAATAGTAGGTATATGAACAGGTTTTGTCCTATGGTCGTCCAGTGTCCACCTCAATTCGGTCTTCAGCTGTCCGCCGGTTTTATCAGGCTTTGTTTCGATTGTATTGGAATTAGGAGGTACATGGGAGATATTGAGGGATTTCAATTTTTAGGTTCTTAGAAAAGAAAATAAAAGTCAATCGAGCTTCATATTGTAGAAAGTACAAGGAGAAAAGTAACTTCAGGCAGCATTCTACCTCTCAGTCTTCGGGCTTACAATTTTTTTTTTAATACAATTGTAAAACTATAATGTGCGCTGTTAAGCATCTGCACTTAAGAATATTACTATTGTTTTAAGCATTAACATTTGCTAACGAAAATTATAAATTGAAGTAAAGGAATGCGTACGCCTCCCCAGGCTTTGTAAGAGAGAACTGGTTGAAAAACTTGGTAACCGAGTGTGATTATTTGTTGTTAGACAGCTTAGTTAAAGCGATTGGCTGCGTATGTCAGGATGTCACAGGTTCGATTGTACGTTTTGGAGGTAGAACTTTCACTAGAAAAATACCTACGATAAAGGGAGAATTTCTTACAGATATTTTTGTAAACATGTTTGTCTTAGTAAAGTACAAGTACCTATAAAAACATTTTCTTAATAAACTAGAAGTGTTCAATCAATTTTCCTACCGAGGGATAATGCGTAGAGGATTTCACTGAAAGTAGAGCGTATCATATTGTTGCAGTACATTAAAAATCTTGGGTTATAATGAAGGACTCCTACCACTTCGCATTTCGAGAAACATCAAAATTTTTGTTCGATTCAAGTATAATATATCTTCTCCTGTAGTCACTACATCGAGCATGTCAGTACTAAGGGTCGGAAAGTAAGGAATTGGGTAACGTCATCGAACAAGAAAGTATGTGTAGACGTACGCAACATCAAACCGTGACACCACTATGCTACATGTATGTGATGAGGTAGTTTCTTAGCGGTCATTAGTGTTTTGTTACATAGTATAAGAAATCATCAAAAATAAATCATACGCATAAATGCTATATGGGATCGAGACGACGGCGTTCTCCGGCTTGGAATGAAATATGTATTTAACGTCTGCCCTACTTAGTTAGTACCTATTACCAACATACATACATATGTACCTATATTGGTATTAATAAGTCAGTAGAAGTTCACGCGAACGAAGTCGCGGGGCAAAAGCTAGTCTATATATATAAAAGAAGAAGTCCTGATCTACCATCAACGCACAGCCGAAACTACTGGAACTAGAAACTTCAAATTTGGTCCAGAGCTTACTATTATAATGTATGCAAGGGATAAGACGGGATTTTAGGAAATTCCATCCCTAAGGGGATCAAATAAGGGTGCAAAGTTTGTATGGGAGAAATTTTTTTTTTTGAGCTGAAGACTTCAAAATTTTTAAAACGATTACGAACTTAAATCCAAAGAAAGTGTTTTCAGCGTTTTGCAAAATTCTAACCCTAAGAGGGTAAAATAGGGGTGCAAAATTTGTATGGGAGAAACTTCTGTTTTAGAGTTAGAGACTTAAAACTTCGTATATAGACTCTCTGATTAAATATAACAAAACTAAATTCAGTGATTTTCTAAATTCATCCCCTAACGGGGTGAAAAGGGGCTTCAATATTTGAACGGGGACCAAATCTTTTTTGAAGTGAGAGATTTCAAACTTCGTACATAGACTCTCTGTTTAAATACAACAAAACTTATTTCAGCGTTTTTCGAAATTGCTACCCTAAAGGGGTGAAAAGGGGGTTCCAAGTTTTTACTGGGAACAAATCTTTTTTGAAGTGAGAGATTTCAAACTTCGTAAATAGACTCTCTGTTTAAATATACAGCAAAACATGTTTCAGCATTTTTCTAAATTGTTCCCCTGATGGGGTAGAAAGGGGGTTCCAAATTTATGCGGGGAGCAAATCTTTACTTTTGGCTAAAATTCGTTATAGGTGTCATCTTCGAGGTTCCTCGGGGTGCCGATTACGAAAATGACATCCATTATCAAATCCAAGATGGCAGGAATTTATTTTTTCTTTTGAGTAATTTTTCACAAAGGATTAATAGCATAAGACAACTGACAGAAACAAATAAACCTCATTTATATCTTTGTTACCATCTAAAATCTACGCGGACGAAGTCGTGGGCGGCTGCTAAGCTATCTATAGATATAATAAAGCTACAGAGGTTCAAAAATCTGTATATTTAAGATATTAAAAAAAAAATCGATTGAGGGGTCTTAAAATCAATAACAGAACACATTTCAACAGTTTGTAGAATTTGTGTCTGTTTGTTTGTTTGTTTGTTTGTCTGTCTATTTATTTGTCTCAGAATCACGCGAAAACTACCCAATAGATTTTAGTACAACCCTCACTAATAAGTTTAATGGACCTTCGGCCAGTTTATAGGCTTTAAAATCATACAGATTGGGGATGAAAGGGGATGAAAACAGAGCGTGAAATTTGTATGAGAAGTCCTTCAATTCGTGACTTAAAGGCTTGAAAATTAGTAAGCATATAATTGGAGGCAAACTAAAAAGAATCCCATTCAAAAATTGTACAATAAACATCAGATAATATGTGAAAAAATGGAGGGTAGAAAAGTGCTTAGGGGATTAGCGACAAATAACCAAAAATCCCTCAACCCATAGTAACTGTTTGAAATGAGAGATTTAATTATGTTAGTCAGTCGCTGTCAACATTGCCTACCTGCCTCCGTCTACCTAAAATTGATATGTCTTCAGTGGTCACCTAGAACGTTGTCAGAGTGGTCGAGTGTGATTGATAACGGTCTTATCTGAGGCCCTACAAAATCCCACTAAATCCCAGTAATTCCCACTAATCTTATAAATGTGAAAGTTCGGATGTTTAGATGTTTGGATGTTTGTTACAGCTAAACAGATTATGATGAAACTTGGTATGTAATGAGTTTATAGACTGAATAAACATATAGGATAATTTATATCCCTTCATCGTCCCTCAAATTTATAAATTCGGGGTCGGAATTTGAATCTATGAACCAGCTTCGCGGTAGCCCCTCAGAGTCCTGTAGATATTTACGATACCCGCTGACGTACGAACATTCGTCTCAGATGAACCAGTGTAAGTCTGAGCTCTAAATATGCACATAGATGTCACGAATCGTAGGGTCAAGATAAAATAAGGAAAAGTATCGTGAGGCGAGTCTAGACGGATGTAAATATCACGATATTTGACGTTTGGCGTGTCAGAGACGTGCCATTACACCAATTCATTGCATTACACAGATGACATTCGGCAAAGTCGAATCGAAACTAATGAAGATTATTTCGTACTTGCACAATTTAATAATTTGAGTCTTATAGTGGCTACGATAAAGTACGTATTTGCATGTAAAGTTTTTTTATCATCGTAGTTACAAACAGTAATGTCGCTACCAATTGATTATGATGAGAATATTTTTTTTGAACCTGACTGTGGCTTTATAGGCTGGGACCATTAAAGTAATAGGAGTGCGCGCTTAGAGAGTGGCCTGGGGACAATCCAGGGGAAACCTCCGACACGACCATGCCGGCGGTTTAAACACTGGAATACTCTAAGGTCGGGTTTTATAAAGGTCCGTTAGACCAAATGTCAGATCAAATTTCAGTAACTCAGTACATTTTTTGACATAACAAACCGACATAAGGTCTAACGAATCTTTATAAAACCGAGCCTAAGAGTGTGCACTCCAGTGAGATTGGTTAAGCGGCTTCAACCAAATCTGAAGTGTATGTAGGTGGAATCGAACTACTGGGAGTTTTGTCGCTGGTTCACTGAACCTAGCCTAGCTGAGAAGAGTCCAGCAAGGAACTCAGCTAGGTCCGACTCTATCCGGTATGCAGCGGAATCAGGACAAATAAGGATTATAAGTATGTGTCCGTGTTGTCGCGATCGTGCGGTGGACGTCCTCGCCGGCGTGGTAATTTTGTGTCTGTCCTACGGACCCATAGAAGCTATTAAGAAAGAAAGAAAGAAAGAAAGAAAGAAAGAAAATACATTACAAATCTTTTTGGTTACTTTAGGTAAGTTTATCCAAAATACTTGTGGGTAACATGAAAATAGTGATTACCTAGCTGATTAGTTATAAACAATCAAATCACTGGGAGGTACAAATAGTAGGTATATGAACAGGTTTTGTCCTATGGTCGTCCAGTGTCCACCTAAATTCGGTCTTCAGCTGTCCGCCGGTTTTATCAGGCTTTGTTTCGATTGTATTGGAATTAGGAGGTACATGGGAGATATTGAGGGATTTCAATTTTTAGGTTCTTAGAAAAGAAAATAAAAGTCAATCGAGCTTCATATTGTAGAAAGTACAAGGAGAAAAGTAACTTCAGGCAGCATTCTACCTCTCAGTCTTCGGGCTTACAATTTTTTTTTTAATACAATTGTAAAACTATAATGTGCGCTGTTAAGCATCTGCACTTAAGAATATTACTATTGTTTTAAGCATTAACATTTGCTAACGAAAATTATAAATTGAAGTAAAGGAATGCGTACGCCTCCCCAGGCTTTGTAAGAGAGAACTGGTTGAAAAACTTGGTAACCGAGTGTGATTATTTGTTGTTAGACAGCTTAAAGCGATTGGCTGCGTATGTCAGGATGTCACAGGTTCGATTGTACGTTTCGGAGGTAGAACTTTCACTAGAAAAATACCTACGATAAAGGGAGAATTTCTTACAGATATTTTTGTAAACATGTTTGTCTTAGTAAAGTACAAGTACCTATAAAAACATTTTCTTAATAAACTAGAAGTGTTCAATCAATTTTCCTACCGAGGGATAATGCGTAGAGGTTTTCACTGAAAGTAGAGCGTATCATATTGTTGCAGTACATTAAAAATCTTGGGTTATAATGAAGGACTCCTACCACTTCGCATTTCGAGAAACATCAAAATTTTTGTTCGATTCAAGTATAATATATCTTCTCCTGTAGTCACTACATCGAGCATGTCAGTACTAAGGGTCGGAAAGTAAGGAATTGGGTAACGTCATCGAACAAGAAAGTATGTGTAGACGTACGCAACATCAAACCGTGACACCACTATGCTACATGTATGTGATGAGGTAGTTTCTTAGCGGTCATTAGTGTTTTGTTACATAGTATAAGAAATCATCAAAAATAAATCATACGCATAAATGCTATATGGGATCGAGACGACGGCGTTCTCCGGCTTGGAATGAAATATGTATTTAACGTCTGCCCTACTTAGTTAGTACCTATTACCAACATACATACATATGTACCTATATTGGTATTAATAAGTCAGTAGAAGTTCACGCGAACGAAGTCGCGGGGCAAAAGCTAGTATACAATATAAAATAAAATATAATCCTTTATAGCACACCTCAAGAAATAAAACTAATACAGACAGAATATAAGACTTCAAAGTAGAGAGGAGTATAATTAGAGGTCAAAATATTTAGCATTTAGCAATGCCTCTTAAGTAGGCGATATAACGAGTAAAATAAAACATAAAATCATAGCTAGCAATAAACCAAACAGAAAACGTTTATAAATATTTATATAATACGGTTGTTTTTAAAATTCCATGTTATTCAAGTAACCAGGGAAAGGTTTCATTAAAATAGGAGAGTGCCGGGGTTTAGGATCAATAAAAAACTAATTGGGGAGGTCCGGCTATTACAAATAAGGCCTGCAAACAGGGCAAAATACATTTCCATGGGCCGTGCGGACCTAAGCTTTGAGATTTATTGTACAGATGCAGATAAATTGGGAAAGGTAGATGGGGAGTATTTTAGTATTCAATGGCATGGCTAGGATCTTGGGCCTTTTGACCACCATTATTGGTTGGTTGTGTTGCATAGTAACTTACCGTGTCTGAAAAATAACTTATCAGATTGGAAATATAAATAAAAATCAGCCAAGTGCGTATCAGGCCACGCGCAATGTAGGGTTCCGTAGTTGCTCACCCCTTAACATAATGCGGACTTAAGAAGTTCGCAAACTTATAACATACATAACTAATAACACTATAGCTACCAAATTTGTCACGGCCGCACGATTATTAACAATCTGTGACTTCATCAAGCATAAGGTACCATATCCTGATGGAAAATAAATATCACCCCACTTTACGTATACGTGGGAAGTTCTTTAATTATGTTACCATATTAAATAACCTATCAAAAGAATCTATTAAATATGGTTACATAGAACGATAGCAGAGTTAGTGGCTGATAGATAAACACGCTAGAGTTGTTTCGTGGTTGATATGTACCCGCTGGTCGTTTATAAGTAATCACTATTACGTACTTGTCACAGATTTAAACTGACTTAGAAACGGTTTGCTGATATTGTTTTATATGGTCATTATGTCACTTGCTGAAAATATTTATCAACCACGACACAACTCTAGCGTGTTTATCTATCAGCCACTAACTCTGCTATCGTTCTATATAACCATATTTAATAGATCCGTTTAATAAAAATTAAAAGAATTTCTACCATAATCGTCAATATTAATAAATAATGAAAGTAAGCAAGCAATGTATACATGCAACATATCTGCCAAAAAGGATTGTCACTAATACTTAAAACAGATTATAATTGTCAATAATAGAAATATCAATTTTTTCTATTTTTAAGACAACATACATTAAGTACCTGTTTAATTAAAAACTCATTTCCATGTACTCGTCAACGGAATACAGTACGGAACTCTGAAATGTCTATGCAAAACATACTTTTGTGATATGGTAGCGAAATATATAAAATGTAATTATTATATATATTTAGGTATACTGAAAATGTAAGCCATTCATGAGTGAAGTTTAACGTAACGTATCTAATTTCTGTCTTTATCAACGGATTTAAACATCATTACTATACATAGAAACAGTATTTGTTTCTGTTGTGTTGGAACATTTCCCACATATTTTCGGGAAAGCCTTCAAAAGGCATTTAGGTAATCGGTTTTTCTTCCAAAAACCGACGACAAAAATTTAATATACTTAACGAATCTGCTCACAAATTTTCACAAGAATTGGCAGAGAAATGTGACCTTTAGAGGAGAACAAACCGAAATTCACCCGCAGAAATATACAAAATCGTTAGAAAGAAGAAGAAAAAGAAAGAAATTTCTAATTTTCCAAAAATGAATACTACAAAATTATGTATAATTAGCTTTCGCCTGCGACTTCGTCTGCGTAGAACTCGTTCGTTACGATAGAATTTAATTGCTATTTCTTTTTACCCACGACGGAACGGAGAAGGTATATGCGTTTAGGGTGAGAGGTTGTTTGTTTGTTTGTTTGTTTGTTTGTTTGTTTGTTTGTTTGTTTGTTTGTTTGTTTGTTTGTTTGTTTGTTTGTTTGTTTGTTTGTTTCGAAGATATTGATGTGCACACACAAACAAACAAACAAACAAACAAACAACCTCTCACCCCAAACGCATATACCTTCTCCGTTCCGTCGTGGGTAAAAAGAAAGAAATTTCTAATTTTCCAAAAATGAATACTACAAAATTATGTATAATTAGCTTTCGCCTGCGACTTCGTCTGCGTAGAACTCGTTCGTTACGATAGAATTTAATTGCTATTTAGTTTTTACCCACGACGGAACGGAGAAGGTATATGCGTTTAGGGTGAGAGGTTGTTTGTTTGTTTGTTTGTTTGTTTGTTTGTTTGTTTGTTTGTTTGTTTGTTTGTTTGTTTGTTTGTTTGTTTGTTTGTTTGTTTGTTTGTTTGTTTGTTTGTTTGTTTGTTTGTTTGTTTGTGTTTGCACATCAATATCTTCGAAACGGCTTGACCGATTTAGAAACGGTTTTCTGCAATAGGTTTGTAGTTTAGTCGGGCAGAAACTTAGCTAAGAGTTACGACGATAACTCGCCAGGGGGCGCTGCAGTAAATATGTTTCCCTTGCTAAAGTGCGTGTGAGTGCATTTTCTCCGGAACTGCTGGGCCAGCATTTACGATTTCCATAGAATGTGGTGTGGAGTACATGCACTTTAACTCTGAGGATCTGATGATGGAGCAGAAACAAATGGGACAAAAACAAATTTTTGTTTGTTTTTGTCCCATTTGTTTATGTTGCATGAACAGACATGGTTCATAACCTTCTGAGGGTCTGATGATGGAGTAAAACCAAGCCATAGAGAACTTTGCGATGGTATGTAGTAACTTATTCGTGTTTGGGCTCTTTAGATTGTGTTTGCTGAGTAGCTTCTATACATGATCTGCTGAGGATCTGATTATGGATCAGAACAGTATTTTAAGGCATGTTTTAAAGGTATTTAGTTAGTTTACCTATCTATTGAGACGCCTCTGTACAGGAACTTGAGAAGGCCTGATGATGAGCCACAACAACACCATAGGGAATTTTGCGAAGGCATATAGGTGAATTACCGTATGCCGACTATTTTAATACTGTTTGCTGCGTAGCTTCCGTGTGTCTCTTTTGTGTTCTCCATTTGGACCATTCGGGTACGGAACCCTAAAAAGTAACCAGATACTTACATCGTGTGCTTTGCGATGTTGTAATGTTTTGGATACTACCGATGTTAACTAGGTTACTAAGGCTCGTGAAAAGATCTCTGGCGACTCGCAAAAAGAAGAATACATGTTTTCTGCCAACAAACTGTAATACAGTTGGCCAGATGAGAAAAAAATATATATATGTAAACTTCACGTGTAACAGATAAAATAAAAAATGTTTATTCCGCAATTGTATTAAATCTCCCAAAAATATCGCGCTCGCTGCGCTCGCGTTTTCTTCTAGTTGTGATATGACTTTATAACCGGAGACCGAAAAGTTTGAAGTATTTTCCACACTGCATCATAATGTTTGAAAAATTTCGCGCTCGCTGTGCTCGCGTTCCCATCTACATGTGCTATTATTACTTTATGACCCGTCCTAGTGACTACTATAAATATTATGTTTGCTGAAATAACATATAAACTTCCTTGGTTCTAAACATATTGGCAAGGTAAACGTCCCTGTACTCGACACTGACCCAATACTGTGGTATTTGGTGATTAATTACTGTAATCTATTGGCCACTAAGGTGTCGATTACTGGGAGGTTTATCTTAATTGTATAAACGAAATAAAGTATACTCGTACTTCAAATTGCGTCATCCGATTTCAGGAGCCGTTGCGAAAATGAACCCTGGGTGTTTATTTATTTACGCTTTGGGACTAGTTGGAAGAAGTGTAGGTACAAATCCGTGGCAGCTGTGAGCAGAAGAAGGGAAAAGATAAATGACAGAGAATGTGCGCCCACGTGGGCTCGGTCGTCGGGTCTTCGGCCCCACGCGGAACGCCTTCTGGCCTCGTGTGCCTCGCCCCTCACTACCGGGCCTTTGTCCCTCAGGTGTACTTGTAAGACACTCGGGACTGGAAAGTGTCGACTTGGCGAGCACGTTCCAAGGAAAAGCTTCTTGCTTTCGGCCTTTCGCTGAACAGTTGCTGGCCTCATATACTTCGCCCCTCACCTTCGGGCTTTCGGCCCTGAGGTTCGCTTGTAAGACATTCGAACCTAGAAATTGCCGATTTGGGATCGTCTTTCGGGCCTTCGGCCCTCGGGCTCGTATCGAGGGCGAGCGAGCGTGCTCCGAAGAGAAGCTTCGGGCTTTCGGCTCTACGCGAAGCGGCTTCTGACCTCGTATGCCTCAGCCCTCAGGTTCATTTGTAAGACACTTGGGCTCGAAATTGTCGACTAGGGCTCGCCCCTCGGGCCTTCGCTCCTCGGGCTCATATAGCAAACGTGCTCCAAGGAGAAACTTCGGGCCTTTGGCCTTTCGCGGTACAGCACCTGACCTCGTGTATTTTGCCTCTTAGCTTCGGGCCTTCAGCCCTCAGGTTTACTTGTGACGCATTCGGGGATAGAAAGTGGCCACTTGGCACTTACTTATTTTTGTAGGTCCTTAGGAAAACATCGGTAGGGAGCTCATTGCACAACCGAAGTGTTCAAGGGTCAAACGTATAGGTATACTTAGACTGCTCTTTAAAAAGATTAAAATAAAGGCAAAATTAAAAATTTTGAAAATACCCCCGACGGATGTCTTCAATTGAAAAATAATTAAATAATGCATTTGAAAATCCCCCGACTCTATAGGAAATAATTACATATAGATAAAAACATTTTTTTTCTAAATGGTTAACTGGTTGCGAGGTATATTTACAAGCCCAGAAAAATCCGTCGGGGGCTGCCATTGCCATGTCAATTCCCAATTGCATTAAAATAGTAATAATAATGAAATTCGAGATAACTTACAGAACGGTATAAACTAACTGCATAAACTATTACTTCATTTCAGGGCAGGCAATTTATTGTGGGGTTAGGTTTTCTTTTTTTAATTTCGGTATCAGAACAAAAGAATCGCATCCCATACCTCGTCACAAATTATAACCCTTGTCTTCGGCTCAGGCGTTAAATACATATTTACTTACGATTTGAGACATTCTTTGTTTTGCCTCTCTATGTATCTAAGTAATGTACTGTCTTTCATACGTTTACGTTCTTTTGTGGTTACAAATAGTTATACATTTGTAAGTTGCCTGACACTTTAAACGACTGTTTGAACGATGGATTTTTACATGTACTTAGATTTATAAAATTAGTCGACTTATATAAAAAAATGTAATTATCTTGTGGTCGCTAATGACCTTGCTGTTAAAAAGCGACCTTAAATAAATTAAAAAAAAAAAAAAAAATGTGTTATGGGTATATAAGCAGTGAATATAATCATCGTGTTAGTAATGGCTCCTGGGAAAAGGCAGTAAATAAATACTCTTTATTTAAATAAAGTGAAGTGCGGCAGGTTAATTATTCAATTATATACACGCTGGCCGCTCCTAGCCAAATTCAGGATTCCATCTAAAACTATCAAAAGTCGCATCTCATGCATTCCTCCTATTTGGCAAACTACCTTACTGCTACGGGTTAAAGTTCACTTTTTAATGCGACTTGTACAAGTTATGTGAGGTTTAGGAACAAAAGGACCGATTTGCATAAAGGTCAATCAGAGCGATCGGGGCCCGAGATTACAGGGACGAAGCGTATTTGAATAGGTCTTTGTTCATAGTTTATAATTAAGATGCTTATTAGTTATGCTAAGTTCGAGGTTCTGAACATTTTTTTTTTGTGACAAGGAAAAATATGCTAATGGTATACAGCAGCGGTCGGCAACAGGCGGTCCGCGAGCCTCCTTATTGATATTTTGTCTGATAGAGTCGCTAATTTCGATAGTTATTATGTGGCCCTTCCCTGCAAAAATATTGCGGACCCCTGGTACAAAGCATAAACTACAGGTTTGGAAAACTTTGTTTAAAAATATCGATGATACTAATTAAAGGAACCATATCTGCCAATATTAGATACATTTTTGGTTATCAAAGTCAGGATCATAAAAATCTCTAGATTTTAAGCATATTTTAAATTTTTCCCTTTTTTATTACTTTCCGGGAAAACGTTTTAAAACGTCCGTTGCGTTGTGACAGTAGTGACAATAGGAGACAGAGAAATACATCGCACTACATTATACCAAGTAATGTATGCATGTACGTAAAATTATTTATTGTACATAAGGAATAAAGGCAAAATTAAAAATTTTGAAAATACCCCCGACGGATGTTCTCAATTGAAAAATAATTAAATAATGCATTTGAAAATCCCCCGACTCTATAGGAAATAATTACATATAGATAAAAACATTTTTTTTCTAAACGGTTAACTGGTTGCGAGGTATATTTACAAGCCCAGAAAAATCCGTCGCGGGCTGCCATTTCCTGCCCTGAAATGAAGTAATAGTTTATTCAGTTAGTATATACCGTTCTGTAAGTTATCTCGAATTTCATTATTATTACTTTTTTAATTCAATTGGGAATTGACATGGCAATGGCAGCCCCGACGGATTTTTCTGGGCTTGTAAATATACCTCGCAACCAGTTAACCGTTTAGAAAAAAAATGTTTTTATCTATATGTAATTATTTCCTATAGAGTCGGGGGATTTTCAAATGCATTATTTAATTATTTTTCAATTGAGAACATCCGTCGGGGGTATTTTCAAAATTTTTAATTTTGCCTTTATTTTAATCTTTTTAGAGAGCAGTCTAAGTATTCCTATAGGTTTGACCCTCGAACACTTCGGTTGTGGAATGAGCTCTCTTCCGATGTTTTCCTAAGGAGCTACAAAAATAAGTAAGTGCCAAGTGACCACTTTCTATCCCCGAATGCGCCACAAGTAAACCTGAGGGCCGAAGGCCCGAAGCTAAGAGGCGAAATACACGAAGTCAGAAGCTGTTCCGCGAAAGGCCGACGGCCTGTAGCTTCTCCTGGGAGCACGTTTGCTATACGAGCCCGAGGACCGAAGGCCCGAGGGGCGAGCCCTAGTCGAAAATTTCGAGCCCCAAGTGTCTTACAAATGAACCTGAGGGCCGAGGCATACGAGGTCAGAAGCCATTCCGCATAGAGCCGAAAGCCCGAAGCTTCTCTTAGGAGCACGCGCGCTCGCCCTCGATACGAGCCCGAGGGCCGAAGGCCCGAAAGGCGAGACCAAATCGGCAATTTATAGCTTCGAATGTCACCTCAGGACCGAAAGCCCGAAGGTGAGGAGCGAAGTATATGAGGTCAGAAACTGTTCAGCGAAAGGCCGAAGGCCCAAAGCTTCTCCTTGGAGCGTGCTCGCCAAGTCGACACTTCCAGCCCCGAGTGTCTTACAAGTAAACCTGAGGGACAAAGGCCCTGTAGTGAGTGGCGAGGCACACGAGGTCAGAAGGCGTTCGGCGCGGGGCCGAAGACACGACGACCGAGCCCACGTGGAGGCACATTCTTTGTCATTTATCTTTTCCCTTCTTCTGCTCACAGCTGCCACGGATTTTGTACCTACACTTCTTCCAACTAGTCCCAAAGCGTAAATAAATAAATACCCAGGGTTCATTTTCGCAACGACTCCTGAAATCGGATGACGCAATTTGAAGTACGAGTATACCTTATTTCTTTGAAGTACGAGTATACCTTATTTCGTTTACACAATTAAGGTAAACCTCCCAGTAATCGACACCTTACTGGCCAATAGATTACAGTAATTAATCACCAAACCCTGTGGTTTGGTGATTTTGGTATTGGGCCAGTGTCGAGTACAGGGACGTTTACCTCCAACATATTTAGAACCAAGGAAGTTTATGTTATTTCAGCAAACATAATATTTATAGTAGTCACTAGGACGGGTCATAAAGTAATAGCACATGTAGATGAAAACGCGAGCGTAGCGAGCGCGAAATTTTTCAAACATTATGATGCAGTGCGGGAAATACTTCATACTTTTTGGTCTCCGGTTATAAAGCCATATCACAACTAGATGGAAACGCGAGCGCGACATTTTTCGGACATTTAATACAACTGCGGAAAATACTTCATACGAGTCGCCACAGATCTTGTCACGAGCCTTAGTAACCTAGTTAACATCGGTAGTATCCAAAACATTACAACATCGCAAAGCACACGGTGTAAGTATCTGCTTACTTTTAGGGTTCCGTACCCGAATGGTCCAAATGGAGAACACAAAAGAGACACACAGAAGCTACGCAGCAAACAGTATTAAAATAGTCGGCATACGGTAATCCACCTATGTGCCTTCGCAAAATTCCCTATGCTGTTGTTGTGCTTCATCATCAGGCCTTCTCAAGTTCCTGTACAGAGGCGTCTCAATAGATAGGTACTATCAAAAGAGTCTAATGACATATTATTACTAACTACATACATACCTTTAAAACATGCCTTAAAATACTGTTCTGATCCATCATCAGATCCTCAGCAGATCATGTATAGAAGCTACTCAGCAAGCACAATCTAAAGAGCCCAAACACGAATAAGTTACTACATGCCATCGCAAAGTTCTCTATAGCATGGTTTTACTCCATCATCAGACCCTCAGAAGGTTATGTACGACGTCTGTTCATGCAACATAAACAAAAGGGACCAAAAACAAACATAAATACTATCGACCTCTGCACAGTACCCTACTATGCTTTTCTGCTCCATCATCAGATCCTCAGAGTTAAAGTGCATGTACTCCACACCACATTCTATGGAAATCGTAAATGCTGGCCCAGCAGTTCCGGAGAAAATGCACTCACACGCACTTTAGCAAGTGAAAAATGTTTACTGCAGCGCCCCCTGGCGAGTTATCGTCGTAACTCTTAGCTAAGTTTCTGCCCGACTAAACTACAAACCTATTGCAGAAAACCGTTTCAAAATCGGTCAAGCCGTTTCGAAGATATTGATGTGCACACACAAACAAACAAACAAACAAACAAACAAACAAACAAACAACCTCTCACCCTAAACGCATATACCTTCTCCGTTCCGTCGTGGGTAAAAATACAACACAAATTATAAGAACAATAATATATAGTATACTAGCTTTTGCCCGCGACTTCGTTCGCGTGAACTTCTACTAACTATTCCTTGGTAGATAAATTCTACAGTATAGGTTATAAACTACTTAACTTTGAGTGACTCACTCAAAATTTACTCAAACGTTTTTACGTTTCAAAGTCACAACCTTACAAAACTTCTTATTTACATGAATATATTAGCAAGTGAAATGGGCCCTCTTGTCTGCTAAGAAACTACCTCATACAACCATGTAGCATAATGGTGTCATGGTTAGATGTTGCGTACGTCTACACATACGTTCTTGTTACGCTGGTAAAATAAAAATTTTACATGAAAATATCTACTTTATCTAAGCAACTATAAGACTTAAATTATTGAATTGTGTAGTAAATAATCTACATTAGTTTAGATTCGACTTTACCCAATGTCATCTGTGTAATGTCACGTCTCTGATACGCCAAACGCCAAATATCATACACAACTAACAACTGTCTAGACTCGCCTCACGATACGTCCTTATTGTATCTTGACCCTACGATTCGTGACAACTTTATGCATATTCGGACAGATTTATACTGGTTCATCTGAGACGAATTTTGCTACTTCAGCGGGCATTGTAAATGTCTACATGACTCTGGTTCATAGATTAAACTTCCACCCCCGAATTTATCAATTTGAGGGACGATGAAGGGATAAAAGGTATCCTATATATTAATCCAGGCTATAAACTCATTGCATACCAAGTTTCATCATAATCTGTTAAGCCGTTTTTGCGTAATTGAGTAAACAAATATCCAAACATCTAAAGATCCGAACTTTCACATTTATAATATTAGTGGGAAGTGGGAATTAGTAGGATTTTGTAAGCCCTCAGATAACACCATTATCACCACTCCAGCAACACTCTAGATGACCACTGAAGACTGTTATGTATTGAATATATAAGTAGGGTATGCGCACATTCACACATGTATATGAGGGTAGGTTTATATAGGCCAGCCAGTCTTGAATTACACTGAGTACATACCACACGCTGTCTTTTATTTATCAGTGGCTGACGAGGATTAATTATTAGAAGAAGATGTCAGTAGGGAAAATCTGTGAGTTCGATGTCCAAAACGGCAACTGGAGATCATATTGTGATCGGTTGGACAGTTATTTTCTCGCCAACGAGGTAACGGAGGAGCGGAAATTGCCAACATTGATCGCCGTGGTCGGCGACGCAGCTTATGAGCTTATGGTAAATTTGTGTAGCCCGAAGAAACCAGCCGATATGACCTACTCGGAAGTGAAAACTACTCTGGAAACGCATCTGCAACCTAAACCTTCAATATTAGCGGAGCGGTTCAGATTTCGCCAGTACCGGCAGGGCAAAGGTCAAACGGTAGCACAGTACGTGGCGGAGCTAAAAAAAATGGCGCGGTTCTGTGACTTCGCAGCGACACTCGACGATAACATGCGCGATCAATTTGTGTGCGGGTTGATAAGCGACGTTGTGAGACAGCGGTTATTTGCGGAAAAGAAAGTCGATTTTAATAGTGCAATGGCGTTGGCGTTATCCTGGGAGGCGGCCGAGCGGGATTCAATAGCGGTTGAAGCGGGGTGCGGGGCGGCCGCAGGTGACGCAGTAGCACGCCAACAAAGCGAATTAGTGCATAACTTAACAGCGGGATGTGCAGGATGCGGAGACCTCCGTCACATGCAGTCTCAGTGCAAGTTTAAAGAATACGTGTGCAGTCGGTGTAACGTTAGAGGACATTTACGTCGGGTTTGCCCAGCATTGGGAATAGGAACAATGGGGCACGGTGAGCACTCGCGGGGTGCCGGTTATTTGGCGGGGTATAGTCGACGCGGGGCGAGAACCATGAACCAGGGCCGCCATGGCCTGCCAGTGGCGGCGGGAACGCCGAGCGGTAGCGGGGCGCGGAGCAGGGGCGCGGCAAACCGGGGCAGAGGCAGTTGGCGGAACGCCAGGACACATTGGTTGTCTGGGGATGGACAGGAGCACCAGGAGGCAGAATATTCTGGAGAAATTGAAGAAGACAACGAAGAACCGATTTACCAGATGAGTCTCGAGCAATATAAACCGGTAAGCATGCCAGTGCGAGTAAATAATAAGACCATAGTATTTGAGCTCGATACCGGCTCGGCGTTATCGTGTATAAGTCATCAATTGTATTACAGGTTATTTAAAGAGATACCCTTGGAACAATGTAAATTGTCCTTGAAATTTTATGATGGTAGTGTTACTAAACCATTAGGATTAATCGTAGTAAACGTGCAGTACGGCAACGTAAACAAAAAGTTGGATTTATATGTCATCGAGAATGGAACGACTAGCTTACTAGGCCGACAATGGTTGTCGGAGCTGAGCATAGTCATACCCAAACTTAGTTCCAGTGAAAACATTCACACGAACACAGTGTTAAATAAAAATGACGTATCCGATTTAATTTCTAGGCATAAAGAAGTATTTGATGGAAGCTTGGGCGCGTTCACCGGCGGGCGGGCCGGGCTGCGCGTGCGGCCGGGCGCGGCGCCGGTGTTCTGTCGCGCGCGCCCGTTGCCGTACGCGCTGCGGGACCGGGTCGACGCGGAGCTCGACGCCATGCTGCGCGCCGACGTCATTGAGCCGGTGGACCACTCCGACTGGGCTACACCTTTGGTAATCGTTAACAAACCTGACGGTTCGCTGCGGTTGTGCGCAGATTATAAAACCACTTTGAATCGCGTTTTGATGGTTGATAAATTTCCGATTCCTAAGATTGAAGACTTATTTGCGACATTGAACGGTAGTAGGTACTTTACTAAGCTAGATTTATCGCAGGCGTACAATCAAATATTACTAAAGGACGACGGCTCGAGGGATTTGACAGTTATAAACACTCACCGCGGGTTGTTTAGGTACAAACGTTTAGTTTATGGATTGTCGTCAAGCCCAAGTATATTTCAAAGAATCATGAGCAATCTTTTCAAAGATATTCCGAATGTAACATTTTTTTTAGATGATATTTTGGTAACCGGTACGACTTTAGAGGCACATTTAGACAGTCTTCAACAAGTATTACAAAAATTAAGTGAAAACGGGTTAAAGATAAGGAAACAAAAATGTTCACTTTTAGCAAAGGAAGTTAAATATTTAGGGTTTGTTATTAATGAACGCGGCGTGAGGGTAGATGAAGACAAAATTAAACCAATACTCGCTATGACGGAACCGACTAATGTTTCCGAGCTAAAGTCATTTATCGGCATGGTCAATTTTTATGGCAAATTCATTCGGAACCTCAGCGAGTACTTAGCGCCACTATATGAGTTGTTAAAAAAACATAGGAAATGGTCATGGTCGGCCCGCCACGACAGTGCATTTTGTGAAATAAAAAAACTGTTGAGCTCGGCCCCGGTGCTGGGGCACTACGACGCGGAGCGAGAGCTGGTGCTGACGTGCGACGCGGGCCCGCGCGGCGTCGGCGCCGTGTTGGCGCAGTGCGCGCGCGGCGGCGGCGCGCCGGATGCCGTCATCGCCTACGCCTCGCGCGCGCTCACGCCACCCGAACAAAACTACAGTCAAATACACAAGGAGGCGCTAGCGATTATATTCGCTGTTAAAAAATTCCATCAATATCTGTACGGCAGGCGGTTTACATTAAAAACCGACCATAAACCGCTCGTGAGCATATTCGGCCCGGGTCACGGTATTCCGAGCATGACGGCCAGCAGGTTACAACGTTGGGCGTTAATATTGTCAGCTTATGACTTCGATATAGAGTATGTCAGGTCCGAGGAGAACACGGCGGATGCTCTCTCACGTCTTATAGCGGCTCATAAATCGACCGGTCCGGGGGTTGACGACTGCCCCGAACAAACATATTTGCATTTCGCTACAGAGGCGATGCTTTTGGATTATAATGTAATCAGTAAGGAAACCCGTAATGATATAATATTAGGTAGGTTATTAAGCTATATTCGAGATGGGTGGCCTCAAGAAACAGAAATTAGGGAGATGAAACCATTCTTTAATCGTAAAGCGGAACTTTATACGGAGTTGGATTGCGTGATGTGGGGCCGCAGGGTAGTGGTGCCGAGAGCGTGTCGCGAACGAGTCTTGCGGGAGCTGCACGACTCGCACATGGGTATAGTGAAAACCAAAGCCTTGGCACGAAGCTATGTGTGGTGGCCCGGCCTAGACGAGGACGTGGAAGCCTTGTGCCGGGCGTGCCCCGTGTGCGCGGCGGTGGCCGCGGCACCGACACGCCACGCACCCTGCCCATGGCCTTACCCTAGCCGTCCCTGGGCTCGACTACATTTAGATTTTTTGGGTCCAATTGCGGGAACAAAGTTTTTGGTACTGGTAGACTCGTATTCAAAATGGATAGAAATAGTAGAAATGGCAAGTACAACGGCCAAAAATTTGATAAAAAAACTAAGGAACATTTTTGCCAGATTCGGTTTACCAAAACAAATAGTAAGTGACAATGGTCCCCCGTTTACAAGTGAAGAATTCAGGTTGTTTTGTAATAGAAATAAAATAGATCAGGTTTTCTCGGCACCATACCACCCGGCATCAAATGGAGCCGCTGAGAATGCAGTTAAGTTATGTAAAAAAGTAATAAAAAAAGCGTTAGTTGAGAACAGCGATATAGACACTGCGTTAGATAGATTCCTATTAATATATCGCAATACTAACCACAATACTACCGGCGACAGCCCAGCTAAACTGCTCTTAGGTCGAGAGGTGCGTACCAGGTTAGATTGCCTCAAACCAGACCGGGAACAGAGAGTAAGCAATCTCCAACGCCAACAACAGGAGGGTTCAGGAGGTGCGCATCGGGCGTTCCACGTAGGGGACTTAGTGTGGTACCAACGTTATAATGTAGGTAATGATCATAGGAAGTGGGACGCGGGTGAGGTACTAGAACGAATCGGCGAAACAAATTACAAGGTCAAAGGTCCAGTAGGTATCTTTCATCGCCATGTCAATCAACTGAGAAAACGCGATTCAAATGGTAGGGTTACAGTTAGTCCGCGGCGCGACCCTGTTCGGGGTTGTCCTCCGGCTTGTATGAGCGGTCCAGTATTAGAGCAGGGGGCGTCGGGTTCTGAGTCGGCGGGAAGAAGTAGTCTAGAGGTCAACCAGCCTTCCTCAGACGCGCGCAGAGACCCGGGATTGAATGGACTAACGGGGTTAGCCCCAGTTAACCCTCCCGCTGCTGAGCGCTTGCGCCCCGAACGATTGCGACCAAATGTAAATCCACCCATACGTTATGGATTCGAAGATTATTTCTAATACCTAAGTAATTAAATAGTTTAAAATAAATCTGCATACAGATAATCACATTGGGTGAGAAGAATCATCCGTGTCGCTAGAGTAGGTACTTACTTAGATGATTTAATAATAATGTAATAGTAAACGAACCCACAGTTAACTGACTAGAGTTAGACCTTAACTCATTGTAATAAGGGTTACCAACATTCAATGGTAGTTAACAGTGTCTTCGTGGAAACGTGTTTGTTTGAAATGCCTATTTATGAACGAATAGCATCTCTGTTAGTACCTAATAAGTAATCTTATATGTCATAGCATAGATGCCTAATAATATGCTGTTACTTAGCTAAGAATTATTGATGTATACAGATTACGTTGTTACTCAAATGGTTGTTAACTTGATATTGCTATGTCGTGTTCGTTTATTTACTTAATTGTTAACATTATGGTTCCCTAATTAAGTAAGTAGCCTGGAAATTAGAGTAACGTAATCATATAGAACTTATGTAAAAATATTGTTATTAATAAGGGTGGAGGTGTTATGTATTGAATATATAAGTAGGGTATGCGCACATTCACACATGTATATGAGGGTAGGTTTATATAGGCCAGCCAGTCTTGAATTACACTGAGTACATACCACACGCTGTCTTTTATTTATCAAAGACATATCAATTATAGGTAGATGGAGTTCAAGGCAGTGGTTTGTTGTATGTTGACAGCGACTGACTAACATTATTAAATCTCTCATTTCAAACAGTTACTATGGCTTGAGGGATTTTTGGTTATTTGTCTATAGTCCACTAAGCACTTTTTTAACATCCATTTTTTCCCATATTATCTGTTTATTGTACAATTTTTTAATGAGTCTTATTATTTTGCTTCTAGATATATGCTTACCAATTTTTAAGCCTTTTAAGTCAGGAATTGAAGGACTCTCATACAAAGTTCAACCCCTCTTTTTACCCCTTCCATCCCCAATCTGTATGATTTTTATAGCCTATCCATTAAACTTATTAGTGAGGGATGTACTAAAATCTATTCTCTAGTTTTCGCGTTATGCCTAAACAAATAAACAGACAGACAAACAGACACAAATTCTAAAAACTGTTGAAATGTGTTCTGTTATCGATTCTAAGACCCCTCAATCGATTTTTTTGCTAATATCTTCAATGTACAGATTTTCAACCTATACAGCTTTATTATATGTATAGATTATGCAACCGGTGTATAAGAAGGGTATAAAAAGGCCAGTGGAGTGGGTTGCGATGTGAACCTTGGCGAACATCGTAAATAAATACACCAGGAGCCTTTTTAGACCAGTTATACACCGTTGCATACAATACTTTTTCTACGATTCATTTCAAATAAAAAGTAAGTAGTCTTCAAGCTTTTCATATGCCATATTTTTCCTTAGTAATTGTGAAACTTACCTCCGCAATTTCTTCAGGAATTCTGTAAACTTTAATTGTGGGTTTTTAAAAGAATCAATTACCTTCACATTTTCTTCACGAACACGAATAAAATTATTTTATGTCAATAATATAAAAATTAATTAGCTTGATTTTTTTCATTTTCAATTAGAAATTTGGTGGGAAATCTAAAATATGACACCTATAAACAAGGTGTCATATTTTAGATTTCGGGTTTATTTTTTATTTTTATTTAAGGGACTTGGCATCCGACCTAAACTGAATTCGAATCGAATCCGAACAATTTGTTTTCATAAATATATCATAGATAAAACGTGTTAGATATCACAAAAAGATGATAAATGTAATTGTTTATATTGGTAAATAATATAATTATGCATTAATTATTACATAAAAAATATGCCGAAATGGCGTTAAGTTGGCAGAACCAATTTTTTTTTTGAAGTTATACTTGAACGCACCAAAGAATGACTACTAAACATACTATTTCGGCTGCTAAAATTTAAAAACAAGCAAGTACGTTTTAGTAAATTTTACAGGAGAGCGACAAAAAAGATACTTAAAAATCTACGCCAGAAATAAGTAAATCGGGATACTTGTTTTGGCCAAAGCGTTTTGTGGCTATTTTAATAAACAGTGGGCATGGTGGCCAAAATAAATACAAGTATATATCGAGTTACTTGATTTTACCTTCGTTCTTTATTTGGAGACTTGGAGGTATCTTTTCCCGACGTATAAACAAGCAACTAATCAAAGTTGCTTGTTTTTTGCTTATTTGTGATTAAGATACTTGTGTTTAATTTGGGTCACTTAGATATTTTGACTTACTTGGAATCGTTTTTGACAAATAATAAAAACATATAAACAATCCAAAAAAACAAAAATGTTGTGTTGTGCGTCTTGGCTAGGGATGTCACGAATATTCGCATTCGCATATGCGAATGATTCGCATCAACATTCGCATTCGCATGAAACGATGCGAATTTTATGCGAATGCGAATATGAGCAAGTCATGGCGTGTTTCGTCCGCGCCAGCCGCGTGCCGCCAAAGAAGCCGACTCGCCCGTGAAAGCCCGTACAGAAAGTAATTACTACTATTCTTCTTCATTGACTCTTGACAGAGTTGTCGTCGTCGTCATGTCAGTTTAGTGGAAAGTTTGATAATCCGTCGTCACTCAAGGCCGCTTTCCTTGTATACAAATGCAGGGATGCATCTACCGCGATCATAATAATGGAAACAATACAATATTGGATACTGAAAGATCCCTGTATCTCGAAGTCTTTGTATTTGTGGCTTTGATAATATTGCGAATTCTCCAAATCTATTGCATCTTTTCCATGGCAGCTTTAGTAATTGCCGTACGTCGCTTAATTTAATCTACACTCCCTCCATCGTTTGAGATCAAGGCTCCAAGATAGATGTAGGATGAGACTGCACTTCGCAGTTTTCTTTACTTTTGGCGAGTTATTGTGTGCACGGTCGACAATCATCACCTTGGTTTTACTTCGGTTTATCTTCAAGCCGAATTCGAAACTTGTTATCTCCATTCTAGAAATACGTTCTTCCATCTTACTGATGGTAGTTAGAAAAAATGTTGTGTTATCAGCGTACCGTATGTTTGAGATGTTGTGACAGCAATAACATCAGTCCAACCTTCGAGGGTAATTCTTATTATAAGTTCCGTGTAGATATTGAATAAGAGTGGAGAGGTGATACACCCTTGAGGATTACCGGCACTTGGATGATGATCAGAGTGTGACAATAAGAGGGGGGTAAGAGTAATATATATAACCATACAATTGTTATAACCATACGGATTCTGTTCTGTACATCCTTAGGTAGGTACCTGATGAGGTCTTGATAAGTACACGATTGTTAAATAATGCAAAAAGTTGACTTACGTTGACTTTTTCAGCGTACCTCCTTAACATTCGCATTCGCACATTCGCATTCTAAATATTCGCATTCGCATTCGCGAATGTGATGGAAACGACATTCGTAACATCCCTAGTCTTGGCACAAGGATTCGAAGGAGACAATAAAAAAGAAAACATTTTTTATTTAAATGTACTTGCTTGTTTTTAATTTGGAACAGCCGAATTGTCTGAGGCACCCATCTACTTTAATTTGTCGTTTAAGCAGGGCAAGGAGTGTATTTTTGGGCAATAGACTAGATAGACTTTTCGCAGGCTAAATAATGTATGGTTTTATTTTATAGTTCGTGATTGCTTTACGAAAAAAAATGCCTATAGGAGTAGAAAAATAAATAAATAAAAGTGTTGTTTGTTTTGAATTTTATGTTCTATATCATTTGTTTTTATTATCAGGCTATTCTGCCTTCATACAGTTGTTAGATAGGTATTTCCTCCCAACAATACATTGTTTGTGCTGTTTATGACATACCAATATTAAATTTGATCGACGTACCGACGGATTTTTATATTAGATGTGACTTATGGCATATACGATATACTAGAGTACGCTATACTGGCGTGTCTTTTAGAACGTTCTGATTCAACTATAGGATTTCATGAGTTTATAAAATAAACTTTTTAATAAATATACACTTATCGGCTAACAAAACAAAGATACAGTAGCTATTTATCTACTCAACGCGTGCTAAACAACGATACTCCACTCGATCAAGTTGGTCAAAATTTATCTTTCGTGCTCCAACCGTTTGACTGTAAAACCTGTGTGACAAAAGACGGACGGACGGACGTGCGGACAGACGGGTCAGTGACAGCAATAGGGTTCCGTTTGGATCGTTCGGGTACGGAACTCTAAAAAGTAGCTGTTTCGCAGATCCGACTGCTTTAAAGCAGAAATAAAATTTAGTTTATTGAAGGTCCCAAACCTTAAACTAAATTTTATTTCTGATAACCTTAAAGGGAGAATTGAGTACCTAGAGCCGGCATATAGAGGCACGTGTGCTAAATTGAAAACTTGTTTAAAACGGCTGAAGGCTCACTAGAAACGACATGCTTAACTTCGGCGGGTAATCGTTTGTTTGATTGAAACAAAAAAGTGAAACTGTGACAAAGACAAAAAATGATATACCTGTTTCTCTCTTTGTCGCTCTTATTCAAATTTGTATTCGACCATCTCGCTCGGTAGAGTTATTATTTGATATCGATTAGTCTAGATAGTCTGAGATTATAACTTAAAAGCAAAAATGATAATAGTTTTCCCCAATAATATTAATAATCTTTCATATTTATTACCCACGACGGAACGGAGAAGGTATATGCGTTTAGGGTGAGAGGTTGTTTGTTTGTTTGTTTGTTTGTTTATGTGTGCACATCAATATCTTCGAAACGGCTTGACCGATTTAGAAACGGTTTTCTGCAATAGGTTTGTAGTTTAGTCGGGCAGAAATTTAGGTAGGAGTTACGATGATAACTCGCCAGGGGGCGCTGCAGTAAACATTTTTCACTTGCTAAAGTGCGTGTGAGTGCATTTTCTCCGGAACTGCTGGGCCAGCATTTACAATTTCCATACAATGTGGTGTGGAGTACATGCACTTTAACTCTGAGGATCTGATGATGAAGCAGAAAAGCATAGTAGGGTACTGTGCAGAGGTCGATAGTATTTTTGTTTGTTTTTGGTCCCTTTTGTTTATGTTGCATGAACAGACGTCGTACATAACCTTCTGAGGGTCTGATGATGGAGTAAAACCATGCTATAGAGAACTTTACGATGGCATGTAGTAACTTATTCGTGTTTGGGCTCTTTAGATTGTGCTTGCTGAGTAGATTCTATACATGATCTGCTGAGGATCTGATGATGGATCAGAACAGTATTTTAAGGCATGATTTAAAGGTATTTATGTAGTTAGTAATAATATGTCATTAGACTCTTTTGATAGTACCTATCTATTGAGACGCCTCTGTACAGGAACTTGAGAAGGCCTGATGATGAAGCACAACAACAGCATAGGAAATTTTGCGAAGGCACATAGGTGGATTACCGTATGCCGACTATTTTAATACTGTTTGCTGCGTAGCTTCTGTGTGTCTCTTTTGTGTTTTCCATTTGGACCATTCGGGTACGGAACCCTAAAAAGTAACCAGATACTTACATCGTGTGCTTTGCGATGTTGTAATGTTTTGGATACTACCGATGTTAACTAGGTTACTAAGGCTCGTGAAAAGATCTCTGGCGACTCGTATGAAGTATTTTCCGCACTGCATCATAATGTTTGAAAAATTTCGCGCTCGCTACGCTCGCGTTTCCATCTACATGTGCTATTACTTTATGACCCGTCCTAGTGACTACTATAAATATTATGTTTGCTGAAATAACATATAAACTTCCTTGGTTCTAAATATGTTGGAGGTAAACGTCCCTGTACTCGACACTGGCCCAATACTGTGGTTTGGTGATTAATTACTGTAATCTATTGGCCACTAAGGTGTCGATTACTGGGAGATTTACCTTAATTGTGTAAACGAAATAAGGTATACTTGTACTTCAAATTGCGTCATCCGATTTCAGGAGTCGTTGCGAAAATGAACCCTGGGTATTTATTTATTTACGCTTTGGGACTAGTTGGAAGACGTGTAGGTACAAAATCCGTGGCAGCTGTGAGCAGAAGAACGGAAAAGATAAATGACAAAGAATGTGCGTCCACGTGGGCTCGGTCGTCGGGTCTTCGGCCCCGCGCCGAACGCCTTCTGACCTCGTGTGCCTCGCCACTCACTACAGGGCCTTTGTCCCTCAGGTTTACTTGTAAGACACTCGGGGCTGGAAGTGTCGACTTGGCGAGCACGCTCCAAGGAGAAGCTTCGGGCCTTCGGCCTTTCGCTGAACAGTTTCTGACCTCATATACTTCGCTCCTCACCTTCGGGCTTTCGGTCCTGAGGTGACATTCGAAGCTATAAATTGCCGATTTGGTCTCGTCTTTCGGGCCTTCGGCCCTCGGGCTCGTATCGAGGGCGAGCGCGCGTGCTCCGAAGAGAAGCTTCGGGCTTTCGGCTCTATGCGGAATGGCTTCTGACCTCGTATGCCTCGGCCCTCAGGTTCATTTGTAAGACACTTGGGGCTCGAAATTTTCGACTAGGGCTCGCCCCTCGGGCCTTCGGTCCTCGGGCTCGTATAGCAAGCGTGCTCCACGGAGAAGCTACGGGCCATCGGCCTTTCGCGGAACAGCTTCTGACTTCGTGTATTTCTCAGGTTTACTTGTGGCGCATTCGGGGATAGAAAGTGGTCACTTGGCACTTATTTATTTTTGTAGCTCCTTAGGAAAACATTTGAAAATACCCCCGACGGATGTTCTCAATTGAAAAATAATTAAATAATGCATTTGAAAATCCCCCGACTCTATTGGAAATAATTACATATAGATAAAAACATTTTTTTTCTAAACGGTTAACTGGTTGCGAGGTATATTTACAAGCCCAGAAAAATCCGTCGGGGGCTGCCATTGCCATGTCAATTCCCAATTGAATTAAAATAGTAATAATAATGAAATTCGAGGTAACTTACAGAACGGTATATACTAACTGAATAAACTATTACTTCAATTCAGGGCAGGAAATGGCAGCCCGCGACGGATTTTTCTGGGCTTGTAAATATACCTCGCAACCAGTTAACCGTTTAGAAAAAAAATGTTTTTATCTATATGTAATTATTTCCAATAGAGTCGGGGGATTTTCAAATGCATTATTTAATTATTTTTCAATTGAGAACATCCGTCGGGGGTATTTTCAAAATTTTTAATTTTGCCTTTATTTATTATAAGGCTCACACAACAAATTACAGTCTATTACACAATTACATAAATAGTTTAAAACCTAGATCTGGACTGCAATTCTTATATCTGTGCACAGACAGATTAATAAGATAAATTACGAGTTAATCACTAGATGACATGATCATTGTTAAACTTACAAGAGTAGCGTATACAAATAAATTATGTTTTTAAAATTATTGAGAAGTGTATATCTGCATATCTGCTTACATGACCATGGCATTGAATTTACTATCCCAATGTTCATAGTAATAAAGGTCTTTCTTAACTCAAACAAACAAACGCGCAAGGGCTCTAAGAAGTCAATCCATTTGAGGCTCAGACCCCACGACGTGCCCGACACGACATCACTAACGACTTACAGACAATCATAAAAGTCTATTAACATCCCGAGAAGGGAGCGCAATCAATAAAATAAGGTCACGATTCGGCATTATCTCGAAAGGGAAGGCTCTGTTATCGATTCCAATAAATGCCTCTCTTTTATTTCAGGGAGAAAAAAAGAAATTACAGCTAAAAGCAGAAATACTCATTAAAATTCCATTACGGCTTCGCTTCGAATATGGCTATATTTGACGGTGGGAAAATTTTGTATATTCTTTTCATTACGACTTGCATAACAAGGGTTTTTTTCATAATGATGATTGGGCTATTTGCGCACAACGTGTTTTTTCTGTGTAAGGTACTCGTATACTGTGACATGAATACGTTATAAGAAACTGCATATAATTGTTGTTACCCGTTTAAGATTTACGTTTTTAGCATATTTTTAGTAATCTAAGCTACGTTTCTTGGCGCCCAACGAATCGATTCCAATGTAAACTTGACATTTAAATAGGTTTTTTTTTTTCATCAAATCAATGCAATAGTGGCTAGTGTAGTCAAATTAGTGTATGTATTGATTTTTGTTTTACATATTGTCACTCTTAGCATTGTCAAGTACGGACCACACTAAAAACTAAACTAAATATATTCGATATTTATTAAGGTGGTTTCAATCACTTCATGTCTTTAGAAGTGTTTTTATACAGCACGACGCCTCCGCATACAGCGCGGTGCAGAACACGCATAAGCTATGATCATGAATTAATCGTAATTAAATTATTATCAGTTCCATGTCTCTAAGTTCAAGTAGAAACGGCCTAAAGAAAGATAATCTAGACATCTGATCGACATATCGACTGACCCGAAGGTTGGCACGCACTTGACCTATTAGATGAACGAAAAGGCCCGCGAAGATTGCGAGCCCTTTTGACAACCCTACGGACATGATGATAAAATAAGTATGCTGTAGTGCGGTCTCGAGGTCGGAAGAGGCGGGGTCGATCGATATTTTGATATCTTTGTCACGCTAGTAGTTGAAGAGGTCTTACTTGGCTTGCAAGGTTATAGTAGCGAGTCTTGGATTAACTGTAGAACGATTAAATATAATTATATTGGTATATGCGAAATAATCCTCTACCCCGGTAGGAGTTTAAATTTAAATTTAATCCTGCTACAGTTACGACAGTTAAATCGTTTTAGTAGTTTAGTATTTTGACGAACACAAAATAAATTTGTATTAGAGAATCGCAAAGAATATTGTATTTAAAATCGTGGATATACATAGAAAATTCCTGTTATACGCAATAATTTAATATATCTGAAGCTTGTGACATTTAAATAATTTAAAATATGTAACAAAAACAAAGGTACTGTTCAATAATTTCATTATAGGTGTACTTTCTGGCATCGACATAGGTATGGTTAATTTATTAAAACATTACTTTGACGTATAAAATGAGTATGAGTATACATCCAGCAAAAATAACCTATCAAATGCATTTATTTTAACTTTGTCAGCAATTAAAAATGACACGGTAATATCCGTCCGTATCGTGTCTGTTGCCCTCATATAGGAGAGGAGGCATGTGCCCAGCAGTAGGACGTATATTATCATCATCTTCTCCTAACCATATTCGGTCACAGATACTGCTTTCTATTGCTGAGTGTGACGCTGGTGGACTCTCTGGTGACTGACAAAACCGATCTTTGAAGCCATTTTTTACATATATAAGCGATGATGACTATGATCCATCAGTGCACCGCGGAAGTATTCCATTTTCAAGACGTTTGAAATTGTAATTAGCCCTAAATTCTCTTGGCGTTGCCAGATAAAAATACTGTCAACAATAAAGCCCGGCAACTAATACCGCGAAAGTACGGGAATAAAGCACAGGGTCGTTGTAAACCTTTCTTATCGCGCTGCCGCAGACTTGCCGGGAGGGCAACATTTTCTATTTAAATATTTCTATTTTTGAAGCAAAGCACTTGAGACCCGGGACGGATGTGTAATGAACTGTCTATTCAAATTTTTACGTAAGTAGTGCATTAGGTAGGCTGTAAAAGGATTTCCATGTAAGCCAATGCAAACTTACACGAATTTCTTCTAAAACAAAAGAAATCCTCAGAATAGCCTGGTTTAAATGTATGTTTTTACCATCACACTTGAAAAATCCGCTGAATTATTCTGATGACTAGTATGATCTGTTTTTTTTAGCGTTTTTATTTTTCTGATCTCAATGACAAATGAAATTTTATTGTAAGGATATGTTTTCCTGTAACGTATAGCCGAGACAGTCATAAGAGAGGACAATGATAGGATACTGGAGTCACTACAAGAGATTCAAATTTCACTTGACTATTAAGATATTTTCATGCGGTTCTATGGCGACAGTTTGCTCGTGTTACAGAAAAATAAACTAGTGGTGCTGTGAGTTGTAGACGACAAAATCCCTATATAATTATCGAACCTGCTTACAATTCACGAGAATAAGTAAAGAAATGTGTCCTGTAATAATTTTTTTTTTAAATATTTTTTTTTTTTTTTTAATATGGAATATATAATTACGGAACCTACTCACAAATTTCTTGAGAATCGGTTGAGAAATGCGACCTCTAGAAGAGAACAAAGCAATGAATAAACATTTTTTTTTTTTCAATTATCAAAAATATAAATTCAAGACTCATAAGCTGGGTGGATCAACTATTTTTTGTTGCTCGTTCTCATGGTTACGTCTAGTCACTCTTTAAAACTGTGATTTTATAGGGTTTAAATCTATCAAATATGAGTTTTAGAAATGGGCATAAATCCATTTGGACTTTCAATATTATAAACAATTTTCTAAGAAACTCGGTTACTGTTGTCTTCTCGCTGACGGGGCAGAATAACAACAAGAAAAAGTTGATTGACCCAGCTATTAAAAGCTTTTTTCCATATTTTCACCGCCCACAATCTGTTTTGAAGAAATTTGTGGCATTGATAATGTCAAAAAAAGTGAATGCATGGTATTTCAGGCCAGAGGCAAAGATGTGCCACCAATACCTCCTATTAGGTTGAACGGAACACCGCTAAACAGGGTCAGCCGTTTTAAATATTTAGGACATGTGGTAACCTCTGACCTGAAAGACGATGCAGACATAGAAAGAGAGCGGAGGGCGTTGTCTGTTAGAGCGAATGTGGTGGCCCATAGGTTTGCTCGCTGCTCTGCTGAAGCTAAGCTGACACTTTTTAGAGTCTTCTGCACTAGCTAGCATCTATACAGCTAGTCTGTGGACACAGTATACGCAAAAACGGTACAACGCCCTTCGTGTACAATATAACAATGCCTTCAAGGTGTTGATGGGGCTACCCCGTTTCTGTAGCGCTTCAGGGATGTTCGCGGAGGCCAGGGTAGATTGCTTCTATGCCACAATGAGGAAACGATGCACATCACTGGTGCGCAGGGCCCGGTCTAGCTCCAATAGCATCCTGAGGGCATTCGCGGAGAGATTTGATTGCCATTACCTGAATCATTGTTATATGATTCATGTGGTAGCAAACAAATCCTAGTACGTAGCTTCCGCGTGTGAGGCTGAATGGCTGCATACCTATATCACTTGGTTTGGCCCTCAACTGTAATCTTTATTTTTTTTTATTTTATTTTAGTTTGAAATATTAATTTTAGTTTTGATTATTTTATTTTTAATTTTAATGTTAATTTAATTGTATCGATAATGTGATCCCAGTTGGTCGAATAAATGATTTTTTTATTATTATTATTATTTTGCATGTTTTTATTTTTTTCTCGGTTTTAACCGGTATACTGCTATGCACGGGCCTAAGCCAAGTGCATATCAGGTAAGTGTATTTATCTTATATTCTACATATTCTTATATATATATCCATTCTACATTGCCTTATATATGTGTACCTTATATTATAAATATTCTTAGGCATATGTCTTAAGAAAGTGGTGGTGTAGCAGTTTGTGTGGTAAGTGGTTCAGTAGTTAACAAAGTAGGCATTACGGTGGTACTTAGGGTTGTTAGTAAGATTGCACGTGAGCGAGAGGATGGTATGGTTGAAGTAGGTGCTTCTGAATCGGTTTGTAAAAATTTTTTTACAATTCGGCATGTGTTAAGAATGGCGGCTTTCTGTAGGAGGTAGTATGTTTTCGGCGGTAGGTTTAGGGTCTTTAGAGATATGTAGTTGCTTTGGTATCACGCCTGTAGTGGATAGAACTATCGGTACGATGATGACTTTTTGGAGGTGCCATATTCGGGTTATTTCGTCTTTTAGTTTGATGTATTTGGTAAGTTTTTCGGCTATTGTACTTTGTAAATTGTGTGTGTTGGGGAAGGCTACGTCTATGAGGTATCCAGTTTTGTTGCTTTTGTCTATTAATGTGATGTCAGGTCTATTGTGGTGTGTTGTTCGGTCTATTATTAAGTCCTCCTTTTGCATTATAAAATTTTCTTTTGTACAATAAAAGTTAAATAAATAAATAAGCACTTTCACAGGTTTTCTTCGTACGTATTCCCTGCTTGTAGCAAATTTTTGCTACAAAAAGGAGAAAACTTCAAAATTAGCTACACGTGTAACGCTACGAAGGTTAATTTACAGATTATCCCCGTTCACATCATATACGTTGACTGACTGACATTTTTACTATGGAAATTACATATGGGTGAATTGCAAAACAATTGTAAATTCCAAAAAATACTGTTCTCCTAATTAAAAAATGTGTAAAAAAAAGTATTAGAGATATTTGTATTTGTGTTCATGTTGTCAAACTTATAGTTTTCTAGTATTCATAAAGTTTTATAGTATGATATGGATACATTTATAAAAAAACTTTTATGTAACAGAGGGTATTCAAATAATCATAACTTTTTAAAACACCCCGAGCTAAGAAATTTATTTAGGGTCCTATTAAGTACCACGCGAAATATCTAGAAAATAAATATTTGTCAGGTTTCTAGAACGAACATACTATATCAAAAATTTTTTTCAAAGTTCGGGGAAAGATTGCGTTCCTTTGTATTACGTCAGCTGTGTAACGCTATATTTTGGGTTTTAACGTAGATAATTAAGTTATGTCGTCCCGTTTAACCGTCCTTATTAAATAATGTTTGGCAGAACTAATACAACCACTGACACGACTAATTAATCAATCCTTTAATGAAGAAATATTCCCAGACCTACTCAAAATCTCTAAAATTAAGCCCTTAAAACCAGGAGGCAATAATCAGAAGGATTATCTTTATGGCCTGATTTAAAAATAGGAACTACTTTACTATATTTCATTAAATCTGGAAATATGACATTGTCTATACAAGTATTAAAAATGAGAGCTGAAGTGGGTGCAACGACCTCCAGAATAGATTCCAGTACCTTGACTGACACGCCCCATGAGTCTTCTGTGCTCTTTATTTTTATCATTTTAAAAGACTTTAGTACATCCAGAGGAGAAACATGATGAAAATTAAAAATACATAAATTATCTAGCTTTATATTCTCACTCAAAAGGGATTCAGCTATTGTGGAAGACGATGCCAAACTGCTTGTAGTAATTATAGAAATTTTGGAAAAAAAAAATGAATTCATTTGCTATAAAAAAGATACAAATCGAGATATGATATGTTATTCTTAAATGATGATAAATTGTGAAATTGAAACGTATTAATGTCAGAATAATAAGTAATTCTGACAAGATAAATTGTAGTTTTAATACTATTAATATCAATTTTAGTTTTTAATTCTGTTTTAATGTATTATTGAGTACTAGCTTTTACCCGCGACTTCGTTCGCGTGAACTTCTACTGACTATTCCCTTCCCCTTTAAAAAAAACTGACTGTGGCTTTATAGGCCGGGCCCAATAAAGCGATAGGAGTGCGCGGTTGGAGAGTAGCCTGGGGAAAATCCAGGGAAAAACCTCCGGCACGACCACGCGTGTAGTTTGGAACACTGGAATACTCTAAGAGTTTGCGCTACAGTGAGATTGGTTGAGTGGTTTCAACCGAATCTGAGGTGTGAGTGGAATGGAGCTACTGGGAGTTTTGTCGCTGGTTCACTAAACCTAGCCTAGCTGAGAAGAGTCCAGCAAGAAACTCAGCTAGGCCCGACCTGGGTCGGACTGACTCTACCCGGTATGCGGCGGTACCGGGACGAATAGGGACTATATGTGTCATTGTTGTCGCGATCGCGCGGTGGACGTCCCCGCCGGCGGGAATGCCTAAGCGTACGCGTCGTGTCAGAGTTGGACGCCGTAAGCGCAGCGTTCAATCCCTTCCCCTTCGTAGATAAATTCTGCAGGTTAGGTTATAAACAACTTAACTTTGAGTGACTCACTCAAAATTTACTCACACGTTTTTACGTCTCAAAACTACAACCTTACAAAGTTTCTTACTTATACAAATATATTAGCTAGCAAGTGAAATGGGCCCTCTAGTCCATGAAAGGAGGCATGTGTCCTGAAGTAGGATGTAATAGGCGGATAATGAAACAAAATGGAATAAGTATGATTTATGAATACCGATATATGTATGTTGGTAATAGGTATTGACTAAGTAAGTCAGACGTTAAATACACATTTCATTTCAGCCCGGAAAACTCCGTCGACTCGATCCCATATAGCATTTATACGTACTAATTGTTTTTGATGATTTCTTATACTATGTAACACTAATGTGTGCTAAGAAACTACCTCATCACATCCATGTAGCATAGTGGTGTCATGGTTCGATGTTGCGTACGTTCTTGTTCGATGGAGTTAGCTAATTACCTACTTTCCGAGCCTTAGTACTGACATGCTCGATGTAGCGACTACAGGGGAAGACATATTATGCTTGAATCGAACAAAAACTTCAATAAAACCCAAGATTTTAGCATCCTCTCCAAATATCTATAAGAAATTCTCCCTTTATCGTAGGTAGTGAAGAAACACTTTCCAAAACGTACAATCGAACCTGTGACATCCTGACATATTTAGGCTCGGTTTTATAAAGATCCGTTAGACCTTATGTCGGTTTGTTATGTCAAAAAATGTACTGACTTACTAAAATTTGATCTGACATTTGGTCTAACGGATCTTTATAAAACCCAGCCTCAGCCAATCGCTTTAACTGAGCTTTCTGAACAATCAATAATCACACTCGGTTACCAAATCCTTCAATCAGTTCTCTCTTACAAAACCATGTGGAGGCGTACGCAGGGTGGCATCTACTAAAAAGACTCGCGCTTCCTTAACTTCAATTTATAATTTTCGTTAGCAGACGTTACTGCTTAAAACAGTACTAATATTTTAAGTACCTTCGCACACATTATCGTTTTACAATTATGTTTAAAAGAATTTTTGTAAACCCGAAAACTGACAGGTAGAATGCTGCCTAAACTTACTTTTCTCCTTCTAAGTAGCCAATTTCTACACAAAGCCTGATAAAACCGGCGGACAGCTGAAGACCGAATTTAGGTGAACGCTGGTTTGGATAAACTGACCTATAGTAACGAAAAATATTCGTAACAATTTCTATGGGTCCTTAGAACGGACACAAAATTACCCCGCCGGCGAGGACGTCCACCGCAGACACAAATAGCCCCTATTCGTCCCGATACCGCTGCATACCGGATAGAGTCAGTACGACCCAGGTCGGGTCTAGCTGAGTTCCTTGCTGGACTCTTCTCGGCTAGGCTAGGTTTAGTGAACCAGCGACAAAACTCCCAGTAGCTCGATTCCACCCACACCTCAGATTTGTAACTTTCAAACACGTTGATTTTCTTTCATTTTGTAGACAAATATAACATGGGAAATAATTTGTTAATTCATGGAGTGGAGTGACAATTCGATAATTTTAGGTAGGCAGATACCAAAGCGCTGGCCAGTCAATGCTGACAACAACCGTCTACGTCCAATCTATTTAATCTCCAATTTTATAAACAGTAAAGTTATTAAGGCTCTATGGGTCAGCAAGTTTTGGCTTAAAAGAGGCTGTAAGTCAGTACCTAAATAACGCAAATCTATTCTGTTTTGCTTACGATTATGCATGTAATTAATAGAACTTTAGGTACTGAAATGCGGTAAACATTCACATTCACTTGAGTCGGTTTGGTTTTGAGATAATTAAGCTCTAAGAGTCACAAATATCCGAACTAACTCTTCAACTCAATCTCATCGTTATCATTTGGCAGCGAAATTACTCAGTTTATAACTACAACGGTAAAAATGAAACCTATACATGCAAGTACATACTTTATCTTAGTCATTATAAGACTCAAATTATTGAGTTATGCAAGTATTAAATAATCTTCATTAACCTCGATTAGACTTTACCGAATGTCATCTATGTAATGGCACGTCTCTGACACGCCAAACGTCCAATATCGTGATATTTATAACTGTCTAGACTCGCCTCACGATAGTCCTTATTGTACCCTGACCCTACGATTCGTGACAACTATTTGCATATTCGGAGCTCAGACTTACACTGGTTAATTTGAGACGAATTTTCGTACATTAGCAGGCATTGTAAATATCTATATGACTTTGGTTTGGTTTGACATAGATTCAGAATTTATCAATTTTAGGGACGAAGGGATAAAAAGTATCCTATATGTTAACCCGGGGTATAAACTCGTTGCATACCAAGTTTCATCATAATCTGTACAGCCGTTTTTGCGTGATTGAGTAATAAACATCCAAACATCTAAACATCGGAACTTTCACATTTATAACATTAGTGGGAATAGTGGGAATTAGTGGGATTTGTAGGCCCTCAGATAACACCGTTATCACACTCGACCAATCTAACAACGTTCTGGATGACCACTGAAGACATCTCACTTATAGGTAGACGGAACTCCGTCCGCGCCTTGAACTCAAGGCACCGGTTTGTCAATATTGACAGCGTCTGTCTAACATAATTAAATCTCTCATTTCAAACAGTTACTATGGGTTGAGGGATTTTTGGTTATTTGTCGCTAGTCGCCTAAGCACTTTTTTTACCCTCCAATTTTTCACATATTATCATTTATTGTACAATTTTTGAATGGGATTCTTTTTATTTTGCTTCCAATTGTATGCTTACCAATTTTCAAGCCTTTAAGTCATTAATTGAAGGACTTGTCATACAAAGTTCAACCCCTCTTTTCACACCCTTCCATCCCCAATCTGTATAATTTTTATAGCCTATAACCTGGCCGAAGATCAATTAAACTTATTAGTGAAGGTTGTATTGAAATCTATTGGCTAGTTTTCGCGTGATGGTGAGACAAATAAACAGACAGACAAACAGACACAAATTTTAAAAACTGTTGAAACGTGTTCTGTTATCGATTCTAAGACCCCTCCATCGATTTTTTTGCTAATATCTTCAATGTACAGATTTTCGAACCTCTACAGCTTTATTATATGTATAGATTATCATTGTATGACTGTTATTACTTTATAACATATTTACTGAAATTTACATGACTTATACAATTGAATAAATAAATTTAAGTAATTGATATATACTATAAGCAATATTGTACCGTCTGTGCCCAAATAAACATTAAAACATCCTTTGTGTTAAGTTGTTTCACGTTGTGTGACATTACACAATTTTTTTCCCATACAAATTAGCTTTCAATTACTTCCTTTGTTCAACATTTTTGTGAATATTCCTATTGCATTACGTATAGTCTTTCTGTAATCCACCTAGTAAAGGTACTAAAGGACCCTACCACCCCTAAAAATTTGAGGGTCCATGTACCGAACACCCGTAAAATCCCGTAATATAGTATCAAACTTGGTACCCATTACATGAGTCCTTAATATATAATAACATGGAATTCAATAATTAACGATGACTAAGTATGCAAAGCCAAGGCTTGAAACCAAGTTACCGCGTATTGCTACATTATCTCCAGCTGTCAGCATCATAACCGTGTGCCGGTATTGTTCGTATCTCGGACGAGGTCAAGGCGTCCTTTTTAGAGTCACAAGCCAAAAATACAGGAAATCCTGATTTTGATCCCTGATGTGGCCATATTACGGATTTGATTAAATTGTTCGCCGGCAAGCAATTTCGAGGGATTAGAACGGCGTAGAAGCATCTTAAGTTTCTTCCAACATATTAAAAATATTGGAAAATAGATAATACTTTGTGATCAAGTAGGTAGAATATTGTGAGTTCCTTGGAATTTTATTGAACGTATTTGAATATATTTAAGAAAAAGACATTATGATCCACGGATTGGACTAAAATAAAGCAAGCAATAGAAAATTCAACAATCAATTATGACTAATTAATTTAGAACAAAATCAATATTAAAATTCAAACATTTAAAAAAAACTAAAAAATAGTAAAAAAGCGTGGGTTATAATGAACATAAATATAATAATTAATTTTTGCAATTACAGCAACTAATGCAATGATACTCACATTTAATATAAAGCATCCAAAGCTTTTAACTACACTTGAATTTTTTGTTAAGTCTGAATTTTCCATTTAAGGTGCGTATAACCGCGAACGACCTTGCGCGTTGGGGCGTGGCGTAGCCTTTCCCGCCGCACTACCCGCGCCCCGCCGCTGTAACAGATCCGTCAGCCGACTCCAAAAAAGGATTATGTTTTCTTGTATGTGTGTATGTATTTTTTATATTATTATTTTCTAAATCTTAATATAATTAAATTAAATCTTAATATTAATTTTCTACTTGTAAGCAAATTGTATAAATTCTTATGAGAATAAAAGAATCTTTAAACCGAAATACATAGGAATGTTTGAAGTAATTAAATATATAAAATAGTTAAGTAGGTACATTGTCTCAGAATCGAACTCTTATATTTTAGCGTCGCGCGCAAAGCGACACAGCCTTCCCGTCGGAGAGCCGGTGACAGACTGCCGCCCGTCGCCCGCGCACGTATCCGCCCCAACTTTTATAACAGTGTGGTAGTTATTCCAGGTTTTTGACAAAAGTAATGATTATTTTACAATATCCGCAGCTCAGATTATGAAAAACTGAATTAAGTTTTATATTCTGAATATCCCGTGTAAAAAACATTGAAAAATGCCTTATTTGATTTTTTTTGTTAGGACAATCTAGGCGTGTTGCAATTATCCAGCTCAGATTGAAGAGGACATATCAATTCTTCAAGTATATTTTTTCAACACCTATATTTCGGGCCAGTTTTGAATTTTAGGCTTTTGAACGCGACCAAAATGTGGTATTTCACTCTACTACGCGCCTTAAGTTAATCGTTGGTGAGATATTAGCTGTCAAAGTCATAAAAAGTGTGTCTCCTCTCTAGTTTCCAAACGATGAAATGTAGAATTCTGAAAAAAATTGAGATGGTATGCATTAATAAATACTTTCAGCAATTTTTGGTTTGCACAAGATACAAGATACGAGATTTTGAGTTCAGTTGAGAAACCGCTCAACCAATCTAACTGGAGCTCAAACTCTTAGAGTATTTCAGTTTTCCAAACCGTCAAACCGTTCGGTCGTGTCGGAGATTTTCCCCAGGCTACTCTCCAACCGCACACGCCTATCGCTTTATTGAGCCCGACCTATAAAGCCACAGTTAGGTTTAAAAAATTTGAAAAATTGTGATGTTGATACGGAACCATTAATTGTGCGTGACCTCACCCGCATTTAGCCGGTTTTTATACTAATACTCAAAGAAAATCGAAAAATCGAGAAAAGTCTAAAGAAAATCGGCCTAGCGCTGATGTTTATTCTAATCGCCAACAGATGGCACTAATTATTGCTGCTCGTCAAAAAACGGCGCTAGTTGTACTGAAATAACTATTTTAATTAATTATTAGTTAACCAATTTGCCCCGAGATGTTGATACGAGTGGCATAATAGCATTGCTTAACCTGCTCACTAATCTGAGTATAATTTATTTTTTTATCCTGATGATCCTAGTCAGAACCTTAATAAAGTTATGAAATTATTGTATTGTGATCGGCTTTCGACTCGTGCAAATTTTCGAGTTAATCGGTGAAAATTAAGTTGAAAGATTCCATTACATAGATACATACATACATACGGGTCAAGTTAATAAAAGCGTGTTAAAAAATAGTGACATTTCACTTTTTTATTACCTATTTGTTGCTAACGCACAATAGGGATGTTAACTCAAAATTTGACTACTGCAAAAGAAACACGACAAAAAAAAAATGCGACAATCATGGTCAAAATACTGTTCAAATATCTCACAAAATAACGAATCTACAACCGTTTTAATGACAGACCAGTGACGTCATTGATTACGAGCGCCATAGTAAATGACGATCGTTCCAATACATAGGTGCGTTTTGCGGAAAAATGATAGTATATGCCCCCTCTTAAAACTTTGAAGACTTATAATTATGAAATTATTTATTCTTTTCAGTTACTTTTTTCGGAATGCGATTTGGAATTTTATCCCCTTTGGAGAAAATTCGAACTTATTTATATTTGGTGTCAACATCCCGAAAATTTCGCTTCAAAAAACACACAGGCAGACAAAGCTTCAAGTGTGAGTAATAGTCATTGGCACTCTTTGGGGAAAAATTGTTCTACCATAAATACGTATTATTATATCACTTAAGACATTGACAACATCAATAAAATTTTATAAAACTCCATTTCATTTTAAGTCAAAAGAATTGTGAAGATTGTATACTCTATTTTAGTGCCACGTACCATGACCCTAGGGATGTCTCCAAATTCAGGAAGTGAAGTGCGCTTCCATTTGCCTCTTCGAGTTCAAGAATTTAAAATAGCATTTTGCTGACATCCAATTTTGACGCAGAGTTAAGTTAAAGACCTGAAAGTTGATACAAAGAATTGTTTTAGTAAGTGCGTTCAAACCTTTTCATACCCCCCACTCGATCTAGTAATAAGATTTTCAATGTTTGCCGTCATATTAATAAATTTTCATTTAAAATAAGACCTTGTTTAAATTCCTTTGTTTCTGTAACTAAATTTCGATTTTCAAATCTATAGCATAAGTAATTCCCAAGATGATTTAGGAATGTGACAGACAGACAGAGTTTTTTATTCGGAACCCTGAAAAGGGTAAAAGTCACGTACCTAATTACGCTTTTCAATGTAAGTCACACACACATCGCGCGTTTCAGGGCTGAGTTGAGTTTCAGGACCCCATAAAATAATTTAATGTTCATATTTATACAACTGAACGATAATGTAAATTATGTCAGTGTTGTTTAATAATATTCATTCATAGTTTAATATTTTACATGTTATGTGATTGAATTACAAAAGGGGTTCTTTGTGAATGTACTGAATGAATTCATCGAATTGTAAATTGACTCTGATTAAAGACCATTGTTATATTGTTCTCCTCAGTTGCTGAATGCCTGTTGCACTTCATTCAATATGTTACCTCGAGTGGCGATAGTCCTTCTTCTATCAGTTCTTACTCTTGAAATAAGTAAAATATCGTCATTTAAAACTCTGGACCAGTTACAGCAGAGTTATAACAGAGCACGGGAGGAGGAAAAGAGCACGGTAGACAATCTAATAGGAAGGGCTGTGGATTTTTTCTATTCGAACAAAACTGTAATGAGTCTAATTGCGAAACAGTTGTGGGACATTGGGTCTCACGCGATCGATGCAATTGTTGACGTGAAACGTAAGGAATGCGTTATACTCCTTCTTATTAAGTTTGTATGGAACAGCGATAATTAAACTAGCGCCTAAAATAATTTCATAATAATTATTTCTCGAAGGCGATAACAAAACGAAAGTTATTTCTTTCGTAATATCTGATATTTGATATAAAAACTTTTTTTTTTACTTTCAGATAAAAATATTCATTAGAAAACGTGGCAAATACGTTTGCTGTGATCAGACAAAACCTGATATGTAAATCAGCGGGGTAAGTAATTGTGAATAATGTATTTAACATATACATAACATAAAAAGTATACTTGAAAACTTATCTGTCTCATAATAAGCCGTATTGGTTTTTATCACGGTTTTCCTGGATTCGATTCGTCGTTTGTCTTTTGGGTATTCTTATTTGTCTCGCTTACTTAGTAAACGTCACTACCATAATTTAATCTCTTTCGTTTTATGTCGCTTTTCTATGGTTTTCGACCCATTCGTTATTGTAGCTATTTTATCCTCAAACTGAAATCATTAAGCAATTTAATACGTAGTCAAGATTTTAAGCAATTAAACAAATCAATCTACTAAACATTAACTATATTAAATAAACATTTTAAATTAAAAATATGTTATGCCGGCAGAAACACCAACTAGTATCTCTTTGAATAATTAAATTAAAATGGCAATTGCACAAACCTGTACCATTATCCGAACAATACTACACAACAACTGGTGGCACTTTGCGTACACGCGGCGTGTTTAGGTCCATTAAAATAGTATTGCCTTACAGAGGATGCTTTCAGTTATCGTGGAAGCGTTTTTAAACAAACAAAAGAACAATACCAGACTTTGAAATCCACCAGACTTTATAAGAGATATCAAAGCCAAGAACACAATCATAGGTAACATGAACGTAGTCGGAGGCACGTCCGTAGTTTTGCTTATAATAATTGAAGTAGGAACTCAGCGAACATATTATGCTAAGCCACCACAACCGCCACGGAGGGAATACAGACCTGATAAATGGTTGACCACCACTGCTACAGACATATGGTTGGGAAAACAAACTCTCACGGATATTCTTGGAAGAGATTTCAAAGAAATGGTTAAACGGACTGTGAGAGTAGGTAGGGCTTGTTTTTCACGACGTTTTTGATTTAAAGTTGCCAAACTTTGGATATCTTATTATTTCTATACATCAATAAGGATTGAAACGTTTACTTTGCTGCTAAATATTTTAAGTGCTTCTCTTAACAAACACGGAGGTTTTTTTTTGGTAAAACGAAATAGAGTTATAAAAAAGATTAAATCCAGTTAACGAATTATAAATAGATAGTAACAGCACGTTTTTCGAAGCTACTCCAAGGAAATTTGACAAGTTATTATAACACTTAGACCAGAAATTTGACAAGTCATTATAACACTTAAACTAGACATTAAGTAATTAGAATTGTAATTTTAATTTGCAGGTCGATCCACCACGAACCACATATTGAAATATAAGCAGCTAAATGGTACAATCAATTCAGGGCCAAAGGATCTAATCAACCAAATTTTACAAAGAATGAGAATTAATAATACCTTCATTTAATTTCACTGTTGTATAAAAAAATACAATACGTAACATGTGTCCGCTGTTATATTATTAACCCAAATAAAAAATGATTGATTTATTAAAAATATATAGTGTTTGACGCCAAAAAAACTCTAATAGCTCTTTACAACAGTGGCCGAATATGAATGAGCTGTGACGAAATGATGAGCAGTGGCAGAAATCAAATTGGTTCACCGTACACCTACGGTGAACCAATTTGATTTCTGTCTGTCCAGAAATCAAATTAGTTGAGTGTACAGGCTTTTTGTACCCGCATTTAACCCGGGTACCTATTGAATATTGGACTGTTTTAAATAATGATGTAGTTTGTTGTATTAATATAGTATTAAAGGATTTGTGCAGAAAGAAAACTTTGTAGATTAAAATGTTCTTGCTTTTTAGTGTACCCGGGCCGTACCGGAAGGGTCCAAACAGAACCCTTTTGCAGTCACTCAAGCGTCCGTCCGCTGTCTGTCACACAGGTTTTACAGCCAAACTTTAGTGCTACATTCTCCAAATTTTCACAAAGCATCTTGTTGATCCAACGCCATACAAATTCTCAAAGTTGAAACGTTTTTAAACATTTGTAATGGGGGCAATACAGCTAAAGGGAGAAGCGTAAACATTTTTTTGACCTACGCCATCGTTGATAATATATAGGTAGATAGATAAATACTGTATTAAAAAAATCGAAAACAAGAATAAAAAGTCAGTTTTTTAATCAAAATTTTGTTCCGAATTTCCGAACTTTTCCAATCCATCACAGGTTAGCCGGAAGAGATCCCTCATAGGTTCGCCTTTGTAATCTAATCTTATTGAACAAGACTGGTTGGCTATTCGCTGAGGGTGTTCCAGCTGCCTTCGCGCCACCTACGTGCACTTCAGCTGTTTTGTGGAGCGCGTGCCGCGGCCGGTGCTGCAGTCAGGCCAGGAGACCGTCGCACACTTCTGGCCTAAGAGTGGTAGTGTTTCGACGCTTCCGTAGCGACCTCCCGAAACCTACATCAGAGCTGATGACGCAGCGGAGCCACACGTTATGTCGCCTAAATGAACTCTTTTTTTGTTTTCTTTTATTGATATGTATGTTAGTCTATCAGGTATATGTGAATATGGGTCTTGTTGCCTGATACAATTAAAAAAAAATGTTTTAACCTGTTATTGTGTACAATAAAGTGCTTACATACATACTTCCCATTAACCTATGAACTTGAAATTTGGTAGTTTTATTATTACAAATATTTTACCAATAAATACTAAAATATATTGAAATTTCCGTTTCAGATTAAATTATTTATTCGTGATAATACAACATAATAGACAAAAAAACAAGTAAAAACACTAAAAAATGGTACTGCACGAAATAGTTCCATCTCAGCGTAGTGCTGACGCCATTGCCAGCTGATCATTAAGTGATTTCCCACCTGCTAACACAAAAATAAAAATGAAAAGAAACCCATGAACAAAATAATTAAACATGATTTTAATATATACAAGTACGAGTAGTTAAAATTAAAAGTACAAAAAAAATCGTAAAAATAACACAGAACAAGAACATTTTCGGGTCGAGCACTACCGTACCCGTATTAGTATTAAAACAGACTCTGTGATCGCTTCTTAGTAGTACCTAGTCTGTGGTCAAAAAAAGTTTCCTTTTATTCCTTAATTTTCTGTTGGTTCGGAACCCTAAATGTGCTAAGTCCGACACGCACTTAGCGGATTTTTTTGTTTTTGTGCCCATAAACTCAGAAAGACTCTGGGTTTATTAACACAGGAATATTTATTAAGTTTTCATTCATTAAGTGTGGTTATTTTTTTAGAAATCGCAGTTTACGTGAAGTTTTTTTTTAATTTTTCTACGAATTCCAAGCTTCGATTTACGGGGAAAGCTGTTGATAGTAGTCGGTAATTGTCTTGAACTACCTTAAATTATTTTTAATGGCCTAGAAAGTTATACTAATAATACTCTTTATTCATTTTCCTTCTTTATTATTATTAATAATAATAATAATAAGTCTCTGCGAATGGTCTAATAGCGAAGAGTCTCGACCAACACCTCAAGAGACTCTCGCTAGATGGCTGGGTCAAGGGTCAGATACAGAAGGCGGTACTCCTGGACACGGCGCGGATAGTCAGGAGGTTCCTCTCTCTGTCGCCCTAACCACCGGTAGCTTAGGCCCCGCCTCGCTGCCGGCGGCACCCTAGGTTAGGATTTTATAATATTTTTATGTTTTGTAAGTGTATTTTTATATTTTACTTTTTATAAAGATATTGTAAAAGCCTGACCTAAGAAGGAAAATAAATAAAGATAATAATAATAATCTTTATTGACTTATAAAGCTCAATTCTTAATTGAGTGTGCTAAAAGCCTAGTGAGGCCGATTGTTCTTTTGTTTAAGCGTTCATTCTTTGAATGTTCTATACCATCTATTTGGAAATCTGCCTTTATCACACCAGTACATAAAAAAGGAGCCAAAAATGACATCTCTAATTACAGGCCTATATCTAAATTGTGCATACTATCTAAGGTTCTCGAAAAGGTAGTGTACAGTCAAGTCTATAACGCTTTAAAAAATTCCTTTAACCCTAGCCAACACGGTTTCCTGCAACGCCGGTCTACCGTGTCTAATCTTGTCTTACTGAACGAATATGTCAGTGAAGCTATGGACAATGGTTTCCAAGTTGATGTCATAATACACCGACTATAGCAAATGTTTTGATAGGATCGATCATAGCCTTCTGCTAGCGAAGTTGTGTGACATGGGTATTAATGGAGATTTGCTCAGATGGTTTTCATCGTATATAGATAATAGGTCTCAGGCTGTTGTCGTGAATAACTACATGTCTGGGTGGGTTACAGCCCCGAGTGGAGTTCCACAAGGATCACTTCTTGGTCCTCTTTTATTCAATATTTTTGTCAACGACATCAGTAAGTGTCTTGTACATTCGCAGCTTTTGTGTTTAGCCGACGATATGAAAATTTTCTTAAAGATTCGTTTCAGCGCCGACGCAGCACTATTACAGTCGGATTTAATGCGTCTCGATGAATACTGTCGAGTCAACAAACTAGACCTAAACCCATCCAAATGCTTTACAATTACTTTTTCAAGACAGCGTAATTTGGTTCCAACTACTTATATATTAAAGAGTCAAGTACTACAAAGGACAATGTGCATGAGGGACCTTGGTGTTTTACACGACTCTAAACTCATTTTTGATAAGCATATTGAGAGCATGGTTAGTAGTGCCCTTAAAGCCTTGGGATTCATTATGCGAAACTCTGTTCATTTCACCCAAGCTAAAACTTTGAAAGTGTTGTATTGTTCATTTGTTCGGAGCAAGCTGGAATATGCTTCTCAAATCTGGAACCCCTGTTATAAAAAATACATAGATAGAATTGAACGAGTACAGCAAAAGTTTATAAAATTTCTATGTTTTAAACTTAAACATCCCTATAATTCATCAAATTATTCTAACATTTGTAAAAAACACCACCTGATACCATTATTGAATCGTAGAGAAATAGCTGATATTCTTTATATTCTAAAGGTCACTAGTAACGTAGTTGATTGTCCTGAACTTCTTAGTAAGCTTTCGTTTAATACCCCCGTACGTTCCAAAAGACATTTTCCGCCTATATCACTTAAAAATACTTCATCAAACTATAGAAAAAACAGCTTTTTGAGACGCGCTAGTCATGGTCTAAATCAGATAACCAAGGAGTTAGATATAGATATATTTAATTGCAAGATTCCTTCTGTGAGGCGAGGCATGGAGGCGGCGTATTTTCGCCGAGTGCTTTGTAGCATACGCCATATATTCATTTAATATTCGTTATTTACAATTTAATTTATTCAAGTTAAACATTAGTTTAGAGTGGGCTTGCATTGCTTGTTTTTTTTTGCTTGTTGTGTTTTTTTTTTCTATTTTAACATTCTTGTTCCAATAACGTTTGTAATTGTGTACGAGTGCGCACTTTAGTTCTGTATATACACTCTAGCGCTATCTGTGAGATCCTGTAATTGGCTCTGCTGTTAATATGCATGTTGTTACATTGTTTGTACTGCTGTTGGTTCTCCTAATATAAATAAATAAATAAATAAATAAATAAACCTAATACAAATATAAACATTATTAGTAAATATTTATGTCTTCGATTTCCGCAATTGTTACTTATTAAATAAAACTTTTTAATTGGATTTAATATCTTATATGTATGTATAATGTGTTAAATACGTCCCGTCACTAATGCCCGTTTTGAGTCTTAGAAAGATTATAATTTCCGAGCAAAGGTAATTTAAAATAATAAATAATTATTGATAACGTTCTTTGATAGCTCTTCTTCAGTACTTTATTCATAATACTTGATTACCAAACTCGTTTGTCATGTCTCGTCTGTTTTATACATATTAAACAGTCCATCGAGGTATCGAATAAATGAATAATACTTAAAATCTCTGATTCACGTCTTCAAAGGGATTTCAATGAGCTAGTATTTGATGAGAATGCTGTAGTGCCCTTTTCGGTAACTAATAAATAATTTTCGGATCCCTCTTGAGGGCTTCCCCTACACCGAAGCCCCGGGTGTCTCGTTTGATGTTTTAAAAGCCACTTCATGAGTGTTCGCTCCAACCGCATGATTAGAAGGTAGTTAGGGGGTGACGTGAAAGCAATCTAATAGGAGATGAATTTTAAATGACGTTATTGGACCTAATGACGTCTGGGATTTGGAAAATGAGATTGCGTGATTTGATGATGATGATGGTATTTAGTTTCGGTTTATAATAAAAACCATGGCTAGTGAAAATGTCATGAGATACCTACTTAAGTATGTGAAACTTTTGTTGTAAAAAGTAAAAACTCGATAAGATTTTTATACATACAATTTTCAGATTTATATATACGGTATGTCAAAAATAATTCGACCTAAACCTTAGTCCCCAACTCCTGCATTAAAAAAACCTCATACACCTTGAAGTGAATTACATTGTATTCAATAATTATATTATGATTGGGTAGCTATGCACGCCAGGACAAATTACCTCTGAAATAAACTCCTTTTCGAACGGGACTGGAGTGGGCCGCGCTTTGAGAATTTTTCGCTCAAAGAGAGGGTAGTCCCTAATGAGCGTACTTGAAAACAAAGCCTCAGGTACTAGCAGTTTGGCTCATAGCATTGGGTAACCACGGTTTATGTAGAATCTATAATGGAGATATATTTCATAGGCTAGATATATTCACGCCCGAATAGCCCAACAAACTTGAAAAGTGTATTTCTAACCGTATTTATATAGAGACTAAAATGACAAGCAAAGTTTATTCGAATCGGTCTTATTTTAGAGAAATTATTAATTGATTTATAGACCGATAAACAGGTTACTCTCCTCTGCGCTTTGCAGTCGGGTAAAAATAACATGCGCGCACGCATTATTAGAAGTATTATCTGGGGGCCCCCCCTTAAGTCAAGCAAAAGAGCAAAAAAGCCCCAGCCGTACCATGCTTTTCTCGAAGCCATTTGGGCCATTTTCGATGCCCCTGTAATATCGTTGTGGAACAAACTAGAAGCCTATGCCTTACTTTCAGTGACCAAGAGGGCATTTTGTAACTACATATATTTCCAAATTAAAATTTTAACCAGAATGTTAAGAATTATTTTAAGTCAAAATTCCATAATTTTGTCACTGACTGACTCACTCACAAACTCACCGATCATGAAAATTCGAAGGTACTTCTAGCAAACCTAAAAACTTGAAATTTTGCATGCTGTTAGAGTTAGGTATGCAATTCCCTAGAAAAAGATTAATAAGAATGCCTGACTTGGCTTTGAAAGTTTCGAGATTTGGTATATTTTTTACACGGGACATTCTTTACGGTATAACTTAACTGTTGCACAATCTGTTGAAAATTTGTCAATTATGAACAACTTATTAAGTACTATTTTTGTCTTTAAATCACTCAATATTCAAGTCCGTTCGATTGTCTTTTATACTTAAATAATCAAATAAAACCTGTAATTGGCTGTACTACTGTATTAATTAGCATAAGTTGTACGTATTATATCGCTGTTGGTTTTAGGAATAAATAAAAGTTTACCACGGAATTCACCGTCCAAATAAAAACTGTATAAACCAACATATTTTTATCCAAGCAAAAAAGGTCCAATGTCGAGATGTGTTGGATTACAGCCTTTATTAGTAGGTATTTCTTTGTGGTAAACCTGATTCAGGGTACCCTCGACAACGAAGATAGAGATCACCATAATCAGCCTATATACGTATCACTGTTGTTGGGCATATGCTTTCTATCATGTAAAAGATCCCCCCTCCTGAAATCATGGTCCCTGACTTCATGGAGTCTACATCCACCCCGCACTACCCCTCGTACTAGCGTCTGAAACTGTAAATAAAAGGTTTTAATTACATATAAATTTACTATTTTATACTCTATTCCCTTTATAATTAAGGCCAATACAGATACTAAACTGTTTTGCCAAATATGGTCTCATGATACTTAACTTACAACCTGTTTTTGCTGTCCTTGAAAGATACAGTGAGTCGACCAATTCCGTACTCTTATAAAATAAGGTTTAATTTAGTTTCTGATTGTTTATATCCGATTAAACTGTAGATTTAAGTTTGTTTTTTCTAGCTAACAATCTTAACATGAGAAGTGTTATGCTATAACCAAATGTTTGGCAAGCTCATAATGCAGCCGATGTACTAGTAATGTGAGTTCTAAAACCTCTTACAGCCTTGTAACAAAGTTCAAGATCGAATAAAATATATTTTGTTTTCTAAGGTTTCAATAACTAAATTAAGTTGCTATTCTAATAAATCTTAATCACTTCCAATAATTAAGACCTGTGTGAAATTTTACACTCGTGGGCGCTTGGACAAAATAAGACGATTTAAAAACAGAATTATATTATAAATATGTTTACATATTTTGAAACAAATCAAGTAAATTCTGGTTTGTTACAATCACAAATGGGAGCAAGCGTTGGTAGATGTTATCTTCGATTTTGATTTCTTCACATATTGTCGTTAACGATAGTTTCTTTCACTGAAAAGCTAATGGTAAATATCAAATAACATTCTGTACATAAGTTCTGAGAAACACATTGGTATGAGTCGCGATTAAAACCCACGACCACCGTTTGACAGTGACATTCTTTAACTAAGAAAATAATTAAGTATGTAGATACTTAATTATTTTCTTAGTTCACTAGAAGGAAAATTCAACCATAAAATACGTTTCTTAAGTTTAATTTTATATTAAATTAATTCAAAACAATCCATAAATAATACATTTTGTATATAGTAAACTAATATGTGATTATAGACATTAGACTATAACTCGTTGGAATATAAAGTTCAAAACTCATAGGTTAACTGTGCCTGATGGTACGTGTAAAGGTTTTTCGGGTTTCACTTGTTTAATAATTATATTTTTAAGCTTATCACTGTTATTGTTACGTTTGAATGATAATAAAGTCCACAATTTATTAAACTCAAGTCGCAGAACATTACCAACGTTATTTTTTCCATACCACACGTCCTTGACATTATCCATAAATGTTTTTTCGGGTATTTTATCGGGATCGAGTACTTCAAACTGCTCTGATCTTGTTTCAAACACGACTAATAAAATTACGAACGTAATTTCAATGAGGTTCATGGCAGCTTGTCTTGTCTTCGTACTAGATTGTGTCTTCTTCTGAATATTCAAGCAGAATATTCGATATTGGTCTTCTGTATCGTTAATTAAATATTATAGAGTAAAGCCCTTAGCTTGCGTTTTATATTACAGGTATAGAGTTTAGGATTTAGAATAATTTTATGTACTAGACCGGCGTATTTTGCCAGAAGAAATTTAAACATAGATTAAGATTATAGTTTGATAATAATATTGGGTAATATAACTGCACGACTGGCGAGCACCGTTTTTTGAAACGAAGTAAAATAGTTCCGTGTCAAGGATGCTTGAAAATAAATATTATTACGGAAACGCTTGTTTTTGAAACAAACAAAGGAACAAGACCTAAAACAATGTCTCAATATTTAAGAAATGTACAAACGGTAACTTGAACACTAACCTAACCTAGTCAGGATGAAGTGTGTAATAGTGATTACCTTTATTTCACTAGTCATCATTCAAGTCAGTACAGAAAATAAATACTCCATTGATCCATTACGTACTGTTCTTACCCATAAAGCATTGGATATGGTGTATAAAGACAAGACTTTAGCAGAGACGTTGATGTCAGAGTTCAAAATATTATGGGACGGCCTTCTAAAGAGACGAAGTAAGTATACCAAATATTATATTTTATAACATGTTTTATATTATATTGAATAAAATATGGCTTATATACTTCTTCCAATATAAAAACGTTTCTGTCAAGATACTACGTGCTCATGTATTAATAGAATATTAAGTATTACACAGGGATTTATACTGCATGCTCTATAGGGCTAGACCTACTTTTGTAATATCACATTTTCTCCACCCATAAACCTAGAATTGCTAAATGTTACATCTATGAATGTACGAAATCATAGATGTAACTGCCACATTTGACATCTGTTAGCTGTCAGTGAATGTACAAAATCATACATGTAACTGCCACATTTGACATGTGTCAGCTATCAAGTTGATGTTTTTTTTGTTTCGCGGCAGACCAAAGCACAATCCCGTAGGTATACTAAGTATGCATATTGTATATATTGATTTTAACAAATAATCAAATATTAAAAATTCAAGAAAATTATTTTACATACATTTAAATAATTTTCTACAGAATGAAAATAAGAAACATACTTACATATTTTTCAGTATCCTTAATCGACCTAGGGTCGAATTTTCAATCGCCAGATAAAATTATCCGTCAATTAAAATCACTGTCACTTTCTAATGTCATATGAAAGAAAAACATAGAGCTAAAATTTATTGACAAATATTTTTATTTGCCGATTGAAAAATCGGTCCTTACATATTAAATGAAGGATGTTGGATCTGGAAGTGTATAATAAAGTAAAAAAGTAATAAAAATAGGGTTTCGTGTAGAAAGGCAAAAAAGGAACCTTATAGATATTATGTCTGTTCGTTATATAGTGTATTCTTTATCTAATTGTGATATTATCCATGAATTTGTTTACAGGTCGATCTACTGCTAATATAACTACAAAGACGCAGGAAAACATTACCTTATATTTAGCATCAAATGAACAAGTCGGTTCAACAAATTTCGAACATTAAGCAATTCAGGTGTTCATACTTATTTCTGGTATTTTTAGGGTTCCGTACCTCAAAAGAAAAAAGACGGAACCCCTACATTTTGTCCGTATTATCAATTGTTTGTCCATCTGTCTGTCTGTCAAGACCATTTATCTCGGAAACGGGGAGGTTTCGAGTTGAAAATAAAACCATGTACTCAGGTCTACAGTCCCTGGAAGCTGTGATAAAATCAAATTTCTAAGTTTACGAAAAAATCAAATATCAAGTTTCTAAGGCTCGGTTTCATAAAAATCCGTTAGACCGTATGTCGGTTTGTTATGTCAAAAAATGTACTGAGTAACTGGAATTTGATCTGACATTTGGTCTAACGTATCTTTATAAAACCCGGCCTAAGTACGTCCGTTTATGCAGCAAAAAACATATATTTCGACACTCTCAAGGGAGTCAAAATTTATAGGGTACTTTCCGTATACCTAGAATTATGAAATTTGGCAAGTAATATCGTCATATACTACAAATACAGGGAAAAGTCTGAAAACTATACATTTGTAATTAAATTATAAAAAATATAGTCCTTATTTAATGTACGTAATCAATACCTACAGTACGAAACTTTCGTTGGGCGAGTCGGACTCGCACTTGTCCGGTTTTTTGCAATGGGGGACTGATATAAAATACTTTGTACTGTGGAATGGCTTTCTGCAGAGATACTTTACTATATTAATCGTTTTTCTAGTGGTGCTCCAATTTGCTGGACATTGAGTAATTTTTTTTGTAATATGTTTTATGCCTTAATGGGACATGATCAATATGCTTCTCTAATATGTTAAATATTTTTGTTGATGTTTGGTAGTGCAATAAAATCACTTAGTTAGACAGGAATCTGTTATTTTCGGAATTACCCGACTGTCGGAATTACCCGAAGGCACCATATTAGAGAAGCATATTGATCATGTCCCATTAAGGCATAAAACATGGCCAGCCTACATGCGGCTCGCGTTGTCTTTGATATCTGAAGCGCACTCTATGATGCTCACTGATATTTGACTTTCGATGCTTTTAATCCAGATTTTTTACATGCCCTTAAACGTAGGTACCCACGCTTACATTCAATAAGATCAAGATACTGAGTCTGCTATTAATCTGAGGAAAAATGTTTTTTGTGAAGAGGGAAGGGAAGGAACTGTCCGACAGTTCGTTATTGGTGGTATAACGATATTAATACCAGCATCGCGCGGCAGCGTCGAAATCTGCTGATATTACTAAAGGATTTGACGGTTTATAAAATCTTTTTTTTTACCGTCAACTGTCAAAATACTACGTCCTCATGTATTACTAGAATCCTAAGTAGTACACAGGGATTTACGCTGCATGTTCTGTAGGGATGGACCTATCACTGTAATATCACATTTTCTCCATCTTTAAAAACATACAATTTCTAAATTTGGCACTGGAATTAAATTTCGTGTGCTCTGCCTACCCCTTTTGGGAATACAGGCGTGAGTTTGTATATATATGTAGGGCTGAATTGCAGAGTATATATGACCCGATTTCTTTCTGCGGTCGCCGATGACAAAAGGAATCGGTTTAGTGTTCTGTGGTCGATGACGATATACATGTCACGGGAGCTAACTGATATCACGTGTCACTAAATTAGATTTAATTATTTATATATCTTATTGTCTACTGAATCAATTTTCTTTCAATACAAAAAAAGAAGATGATATAATAATCTAATCTCTTAACTTATTTGCTACCAGCGACAACAACTTGATGGTAACGGCTGAAATCACATTCGGCTTAGTAGTTTTGTCAGGTACACGTGCACGTTGTATGTGCTTTTTGTGACTACATAAATCACAACAAAATGAAAATCAGACAAATAAGATAAGTATACGTGTTTTAAACAGGTGACAGATGTCAAGTTGATGTTTTTGTTTCGCTGCAGACCAAGGCACGATCCTAATAATCCCTCCAAACGTGTGGTATATTAAAAATAAGATTCGATAACAAATCTTAAAAACGATACTTAATAAAAAAAAACCGGCAACAGTTTTAAACTCTAAAATAGCTGTCTATACTATCAAAATACTATCAATGAAAAATATAATATTATAGACCACTCCAATTTTCCCGAAATAAGTTTAGTACTTTCCTATAACCCGCAGCCTAAATACCTTGGATCGCTCATTAACCTTTGGCCCTCATCTTAAAAAGCTGAGTAAGAAACTTGGAACACGGAACAACATTCTCCCCAAATTAACAGGCACAACTTGGGGAGCCAAAGCGGATGTGCTTCGAACCACAGGACTTAGCCTAGTCTACTCAGCAGCTGAATACTGTGCACCTGTCTGGCTTAACAGCGCTCATACTGAGAAGATAGATGTCCAACTTCGAAGCACCATGCGATGTATAACAGGGACAATAAAGTCAACCCCCACCCAGTGGCTCGCGGCACTTAGCCATATTCCACCACCATATCATCATCATCATCATCATCATTTCAGCCGAAAGACGTCCACTGCTGAACATAGGCCTCCCCCAAGGCTCGCCATTTAGACCGGTCCTGTGCCGTTCGTTTCCACCGGATTCCCGCGACCTTCACCAGGTCATCACTCCACCTTGTCGGAGGCCTACCGACAGCTCGTCTTCCGGTGCGTGGACGCCACTCAAGCAGTTTCTGGCCCCATCGACCGTCAGTCCTGCGAGCAATGTGCCCTGCCCACTGCCACTTAAGTCTCGCAATTTTGAAGGCTATGTCGGTGACCCCAGTTCTGCTACGGATAGCTTCATTCCTAATTCTATCACGCAGAGAAACCCCGAGCATAGCTCTTTCCATTGCTCTTTAGGTGACCTTGAGCTTTCTTATGAGGCCCATCGTTAGCGCCCATGTCTTGGATCCATATGTCATCACTGGCAACACACACTGCTCAAAGACTTTTGACTTGAGGCACTGCGGTAAACTGGACGAGAATACACTGCGAAGCTTCCCGAACGCTGCCCAGCCGAGTCAGATTCGACGAGTGATCTCTTTCTCGAAGTTGGACCTACCTAACTGGACTGTTTGTCCCAGGTATACGTACTTGTCAACAACTTCGAGCGCCGAGCCGCCGATTATTACGGGAGTTGGTACGACATGGGCATTAGACATGACCTTCGTCTTGTCCATGTTCATTTTCAGAGCAACTCGATCGGAAACTCTGTTGAGATCAACGAGCATTGTCCTGAGGTCCTCCATGGTCTCAGCCATGACTACAATGTCGTCAGCAAATCGAAGGTGAGTGATGTACTCGCCATTTACGTTGATGCCTCGTCCTTCCCAGTCCAGAAATTTGAAAGCATCCTCCAGTGCAGCGGTGAAGAGCTTCGGAGAGATCACATCTCCTTGTCTGACTACCCGCTGCAGTGGAACAGGCTTAGTTTCCTGGTTCTGTAGTCGGACGGACATGGTGGCGTTTTCGTACAGGCACTTCAGGACTTCGATATACCGGTAGTCAACTTGGCACCTCTGGAGAGAATGCAGTACAGCCCAAGTCTCGATCGAATCGAAGGCTTTCTCGTAGTCCACAAATGCTAAACAAAGTTCCACCGCCATATATCAGGAGACAACAGGCATTGCTGAAGGAGGCAGATAAGATCTACAACACTGCGGCTCTACTGATCAAACAGGAATTTCTGCATCCGCCACGACACCATTTGAAGTCCAGACACCCGCCTTGCAAAACAGCCCTGGAGCTGGAGGAGCAAGGTTTCAGCTTAAAGGAAGCTTGGAAAGCGGAATGGCAGTCTAACCCACCAAGTAACTGCCCTGCTAGCTATGACCCGACACGAAAATCATATGGCTTCTCACTCTTCTCAGCCTCGAGGAGGGAATTGCGGCAATTAAATAGACTCCGTACTGGACACGGTCGATGCGCGGAATACCTACACAAGTGTGGCTGGCGAGACTCACCAGGGTGCAGTTCAGTTCAGTTCAGTTATTTTATTCAAGAAACAATATACATTGTATGCGAATTTACATAATTTAAGATAAAATAATTAACACAAAATAATAATAATAGGTACTATGTCTATCAGTGTAAAACTAAATTTATACAAATTTACATAATAACATCAATGTCCAATAAAAATACTATAATAAAAAAGGAAGTAATGTCAAACAATTTAGATAAATTAATCAATTAATTAGTCACATTCTAATTTCAATATTACAACATAATCCATTTAAATTAGGTGAATCATAAATGTCGTACTTAGGTGCTTCAAATTAGCTAATATGTCTGCATTAAATGTTGTGTCATAAATTCCTCCACAGAGTAGAAACACTTCTTCAACAAAAAAGCTTTTAATTTATTTTTAAAGAGGTGTAGGCTAGTGACAGATTTCAGTTCCACTGGTAACCTATTGAAAAGAACAATAGATTGATAGCCTGCGTAGTGCTTAACAACCCTAAGTTTGCTGTCAACGGTTTGCGGCAAGTCCATTCTCCTTGTGGCCAGACGCTTTTGTGTATCTTCTGGCGTTTCTATACTTCCTAAGTGTTTCATTAAGTCACTGAGCACTACCAGAATGTATAAGCTAGGGACAGTAAGAATCTCGAACTCAGAGAAATAAGTCTTACAGGAAGTTGTCTGGGGTATCCTAGCTATAGTCCTAATTGCCCTTTTTTGGGCAATAAAGGCAGATTGCATGTTATAGAGATAACTGTTTCCCCAGAATTTTATGCTATACCTTAGCCTTGACTCAACTAAAGCATGGTACACCATCTTTAATTGAGACAGTTTTGTCTCCTCCCTGAGACTCCTAAGTGCGTAGCACGCAGAGCTCACAGAGCCAACAATGGACGCAAGCTCATTCTTCCAATTCAGATTTGAGTCGACCCATACACCCAGAAATTTTACTGCGTCCACTTGTTGAATAGCTGCTCCATCTGGAGCTATATGCAAACGATCGCTATTCCTCGAAGTGGTTTTAAATAGTAAGGCGTTTGTCTTTGAGCAATTCAGTTTGAGATTATTTGTGCTAAACCAAGTGCTGAGAGCATTAAGAGCAAGGTTGACTCTCTCATTTAGTAGCACAATATCCTCTGCCGATATGATAGCGTTAGTGTCATCGGCGAAAACCACAAGTTTCGTATCTTGAGTTAATGTGCTAACATACGATATTAGGTCATTAATAAAGACTATGAAAAATATAGGACCCAATATAGATCCTTGTGGCACACCTCTTACCAAATTTGTTATTCTGGATCTATGGACTGTTTCGTTCCTGTCCTTAACCCATTTTACTTCAACGAACTGTTTTCTGTTAGAGAGGTAAGAGCGAAAAAGAGTTAACATTTTCCCTCTAACTCCATAATGTTCCAACTTTGCCAGCAGTATGCCATGATCAACAGTGTCGAAAGCCGAGCTTAAATCGAGGAATAATCCTGCCACTTTCTTTTTACCATTGAGCTGAAGAACGATGTCCTCAATTAGTGTAGTAATGGCGTCATTCGTGCTCCTGCTTTTTTGATATCCATACTGCCTCTTGTTAATAATATTATAACGATTGAGGTGTCTCATCAGCCGGTTTTTCATCAGTCTTTCCATAAGCTTTGATAGCGTTGGCAGAAGCGAGATTGGTCTGTAGTTACTTACATCCGTTTTAGACCCTTTTTTGTAGACAGGTAATACTTTTGCCATCTTAAGCTGGTCAGGAAAGGTGCTGGTCTCCAAACATTCATTGAAAAAATAGACTAAGGGCTCAGTAAGTATATCAATGTTGTCTTTGAAGACAGATATGGGAATCTCATCATACCCACTTGAAGCTTTGGATTTAAGATTTCTTACCATGCGTAATACCTCAGCCTTGTTTACAGGATCAACAATCATGTCATCTTGTAGTCGTGCAACATGAGTCCGTAATATAAGGAGTGCTTCATTTTTGTTGTCCTTCATAGAGCTGCTTTGAGTGAATTTTTCCAGGAAAATGGCACACACATCCTCAGGGTTGTCTATTAAAATGGTTGATCCATTCCCAAGATTCATTTTCAAAACCTGGTTGTCCCTCGTTAGTTTAATGCCTTTGTTACAGTGTTTGTGAACAATATTCCAGATTTCTTTCGATGAATCTTTTGCCTTGTCTACTTGTGTCTGCACTGCTAGTTTTTTTGCCATTCTAATGACTCGTTTGAAAATCGTAACATAGTTTTTTCTGTAGATCTGTATCGAGTCAGGTATGGTGGATTTGTGGGTAACCAGAACACGCTTCATGGCACTCGAGACCCTAATACCTTTAGTTGCCCATTTTATCTTAGACCCACTATTTGAAGACAGTTTAATCCTCTTTTTGCTGTAACTTTCACAAAAAACACGATTAAACTTTTGAATAAATGTATTTACCCCTATGTTAACCCAATTCTCATTTAGAATTTTCTGACGAAATTTTAATTTGCCAGCAGGATCTAACTTTCTTATCACTTTCCAGACCACTTTATTATTACCAGATTTACATGATTCCTGAACACGGAAACCACAAAGGATACCGGCATGACCGTCCGCCAGACCATTTTGGTCAATCCTAACAGGAGTTACACAAGTTTCAGGTATATTTGTCAGAAAGTTGTCTAAGCACGATTGGGCATCATTGCGGATGAAAGTCGTCGTCATAATGAGAGGTCGGAAGCTATAGGCTGAAAGCAGAGACAAGAACTCTGACTTTCTCCTGCTTTCACTTAACAAGTCAACATTAAAATCTCCACAAATAACGCATTTTTTGCTAATGAAGTGTTCCAAGAGACGTTCTAGTCGTTCCAGGAAGAGATCAAAATTCGCATCTATAGGATTTCGATAGCAGCATATTATGTTTACATTTGTGGTACAATCTCTCGCACCACAGACCTCAAAACATTCTTCTGTGTACATATTCTTACAAACAACAAGCTCCTCACACCGCCTATCCATGTGACATAGAATTAATGTGCCTCCTCCCCTTTTCTTCGATCTAGTATTAAACGTAGCAAGCTTATAATCAGTTAGGTTAAAGAGAGGGGCTGAAACCGCATTTAAGAAGTGTTCACTAATGCAAATATAGTGCTTGTTATCACGGAGGTCATTTAAATACAATTCAAGCTCATCCTTCTTGTTCGACACGCCGCATAGATTTTGATGGAAAATACCTAGCGCGTCATGATTTTCATTTATGGCGTGTGTCGAACAAGACGAGTTGGATCTAAAAAAGACGAAGCATTTTGGACGTCCTTTCCGTGACTTGCCGGTTTCAAGTTTGACTCCAATACATCGTCCAGTAAACTAACGGACCCTTGTAGGCATGTATAATTATGGCTAATGTGAAAGGCACAGTTATCTAGATCTTTAAAAATGATTGACAAAGCCTTGTTATTTATGCATCGATTACCTTTCCAGAACATGGCATACGAATATTCAAGATTTTGGCAGGAATCCAATAAATATGCATATTGATATGATAAAATATCTGTGTACAATAACTTATTAAAGTGCTCAATTCTTTTGTTGAACAAGTAACAATAATTTCCGAACTTAAAAGTAGGGCTGCATATAACTACATTTGTGTGTATAGTTAGCAAAAGCTTTTCCTTAATAGAACTTACAATTTTTTCATAGTCATGATTAGTACGAAAGTCCTCATGTCCGATCATGATAAAACAGAAATCATTTAGAGTAAGATTCTTAATATTACTGTCCAGACACTCTAACAGCTGGAGTATTGTTCCATTTGGGATTATGTGGTGAGTTATGGTATCAGAATCAGCACTAAAAGTTTTTTCTGCCGTTCTAAGCACCGAGTTTTTATTATTACTACTAATGATACAAATTTTGCGGGGTGGTTGCAACTGTTGCAAGTCATTGTTCTGTTTTATCTTGCTAGTAGGCGAATCCGTTGACCATCCTGGATCATTTATTGCGCGTTCCATTTTATCTATGTTGTTATGCGTACTTATAGCGCTAGATTTTTTCGGAGTAGAAGCACTTATTGTGTTAGGTGTACTCCTCTTTATAAGCTCGCTTCTGACCAGGAACCGTAGGATCGTCAATGAAGGAACTCCAGGATAGTACAAAATCTTCTTTATTGTAGATATTAAGCTTACTTTAGGTAGGTAAAGTAAATTAAATATAAAATATAATGTGTTGCCGCTATGGCTGTGCGGTGCAGTCTGAGGTGCTCGGAGCGGGGTCGTGACGTCGCCGTTACGTCACGATAGTACCGTTGCATCTCGGTATGCATTTATGTTGCGCCAACATCCTCCCGCCTCTTAAGCTTGGCCTTAAGCTTGATCATCATCGTCGAGGAAGGGACATATCCTATTAATTGCTCGGCGAATCGTGCCCTTGGTAGTGAGGATGTCTGCGACGCGACAGGCTCCATCAGTGCCAGGATAAACAGCTTGAATACGCCCTAAGGGCCATTTGAGTGGTGACGTCGCCTCTTCCTTTATCAGGACCATTTGGCCAGGCTTGATGTCGGGGCGTCGTTGCTGCCATCGGGTGCGTTGCTGTAGCTCGCAAATGTATTCTTGGCTCCATCTTGCCCAAAAGTGTTGCCGTGCTTGCTCAATTTTGGCATATCTATGAAGCCGGTTAGGGTTTATCTCTTTCAGGTCAGGTGCCGGTAATGAAATAAGGGGTCTTCCGATAAGAAAATGCCCTGGGGTGAGAGGTGCTAGATCTTGTGGAGATGAGGACATAGGATATAAGGGCCTAGAGTTAAGTATAGCCTCAATCTGTGCGAACAGTGTTGTTAACTCTTCAAAGGTTAAGTGTGCATTGCCTACCACCCGTTTCATATGAAATTTCGCGGACCGGACAGCTGCTTCGTAAAGGCCTCCAAAATTAGGAGCATACGCAGGTGAAAAATGAAATGTGATCTTATCATCTACAAATGAGTCTGACACAGAGTTGGAAGCAGCATTGAGAAATTCGCCTAGCTCGCGGCTAGCACCTACGAAATTCCTCCCATTATCGCAAAATATCTCGCGAGGAGGCCCTCGGCGAGATATGAAGCGCCGTAATGCTAGAATAAAATCCTCTGTGCTCAAAGAACTTACAAGTTCTAGTTGAACCGCTTTAACCTTAAAATCTATAAAAACACAAAGATAACTCTTATTGAGTCTAGCACCACGACCTTTTCGATCACTAACTAAGAATGGGCCTGCAAAATCGGTTCCCACCACCTCAAATACATATCCAGGTGTAACGCGTTGGGGTGGCAGGTTACCCATTATTTGTTGTGCAACTTCTCCTTTCATTCTTTTACAACGCATACAGTCATTGTAGATTCGCCTAGCAAGCACTCTGCCATTTAAAGGCCAATAATGCTCTCGAATGACTGAGAGAAGAAGTTGCGGTGATGCGTGCATTAATTTTAAATGATAATATCTAAATAACAATTTAGTAAAATGGCCTTTGGCATCTAGTAGAATAGGATGCTTTTTATCGAAATCATAATTGGAATTATCCAACCTTCCGCCTACACGAATCAGTCCCAGTTGATCGACAAAAGGATTTAATTTTCCTAACCCGGGAATAGACTTTCGGTTATTATTAAAATCAGGGAAACTTTCGCCTTGTGACAAATACGCTAACTTGGACTCTGCCTGTTCGAGTTCGTCCACCGTCAATGAACTCGTGCTATAATTTTGTTTACGCAGCAAGATATTGATAAATCGACACACATAAGCAAATATGCGACGTAGTCGAAGAAAACTGGAATATTTAGACATGTCTATTAATTGTTGTGTTGATTTTTCAATTCTTGCTGTATGTGCACGTAACTCAGGCAAGTTAGTTAGTGTCGCTTCACACTGCTCTGGCCACTTTTCGACTGTATCCTGCAGGAATGCAGGTCCCTCCCACCACAGTGACAACGACTGAACCTCGTCCGGGAACACTCCACGAGAAGCCAAGTCGGCAGGATTTAGTGCTGACGGGACATACATCCATGCAGTGCTTAAACACTTGTCATTTATTTCTGCGACCCGATGCGAGACAAACGTGCATAACTTATTTGACGGAATGCGCAACCAGCCCAATAGAAGCCGCAGTGAGTGGTTTGCATATTTACATTTTTATTTTCATTATTTAACATTGCAGGTCCAACCATTAACCAGCCAAATATCGAATTCTGTAACATAGGCTTATTGTGTCCCAGCCTTAACTGCTCACTACTAATAATATCCCAAAATATATCAGCTCCTAACAACAAGTCTATCTGTGAAGGTTTATGATAGCCCGGATCCGCTAAAATAATATTTTTGGGAACCTGAATATCTGAGGTATCTACTTCTTGTGCTGGCAGATTTCCCGTTATCTGAGGGATAACGTAGGCATCGACTTGTTTACAAGCTTGTTTACTACGCGGCTGAATAGTTAGCGCGCATCGTCTTAGCGCATTGAACGAAATATTGTTAATACCGGTCACACGGACGGTGTCAACTAGTTCACTCTGTATGCCTAACTTATCCATCAGTGACTCTGTAAGAAAGCTGGATTGACTACCACAATCGAGAAGACAACGAACCTCTTGAGTCTTATTTGTTTTAACATTTTTAACTAAAATTATCGCAGTTGACAACAATATTTGGTTTTCAATACTGGCCTTTGAAGATATTGGCGCAGACACGCACTCCTTCTCTTCTACCTTTTGTGTATGAGACGTAATAGTCTTATGTAGCAGAGTATTGTGTTTACGCCTGCAAATGGCACATGGACTTGCCTTACATTGGTGCGCAAAATGCCCACCACGAAAACAGTTAATACATACTTTTAATTTTCTTATGCACGAATTTCTCTCATCCACTGTCATATTATTTAACTTTTCGCAATTATACAATAAGTGATCACCATTACATACACGACAAATTCGTGCATTGTTTTCATTTGAGGGGCTCGAAGTGCTAGAATTGCTTGCAGTAGCAACAAACGCCTTTTGTGCCTTATCCATTCGCTTATACGTAACTTGTTTATCAATTTTTTCACTTGTTGTTACACCTATCATTTCCAACACATCGGCCCTTTGACGCAAAAAATCGTAAAAATTCTCCAGAGTGGGATTGCCTGTTAAGCTATTTCTATACTCTTCCCATTTCGTCCCGGTCGAAGTATCGATTTTACTCGCAAACAAAAATATAATAAGAGTGTCCCAGTTGTCAGTAGTTTCCCCTAAACTATTTAAAGCCCTCAAATGTTTTGAAATATGATCAATTAAGAAACGCAAACACTTATCAGACTCCCTTCCTACAAAAGGCACGTTAAAAAGTGACTTAAGGTGAGTGTGAATCAGCTGGCGTTTGTTATCGAATCTATCGCTAACCAGTTTCCAAGCAGCGGTATAATTAGCCGTCGATATTTCTAATGATTCAATAACGGACGCCGCGCTTCCCGTTAAGGACGCCTTTAAATATTGAAACTTACATATATCACTGAGACTATCGTTGTTATGAACAATTGACATGTATACATCACGAAACTCCACCCATTTATTAGCACATCCATCAAAGGATGGCAGACGAATTGTTGGAAGACGTACTCCAGTGTCCGTCCCACATTGGGACGTCCCTGGTTCCCCATTATGCCCCTCCGCCATTGAGTAGCGAGGCTCATGCGTAGCGATCAACTCTTGCGCAAGACTTATCGCGCTAAAAAATAACTTTTCAGTACTTTCGCGCTCACTGTAATCCGGCTCGCCGGCCGACTGTCCCGCCTGAGGGTCTGGTTTTGCTGCCGCCTCACAAATTTCTATGCTCGTTTGGATCTTATCATATTCTTCAAATAACAAATCTGCTTTACGTAATCTTAATTTTATTTCATTCATATTTGCCTTTGAAACCTGCCTTAATTTCTTAAAATCCTCTAAATAATTCCTAAACGTAGTTAATCGACCCTTCATCGACGCTCTTTTTGCTTTCAACTCTGCGTTAGCCATAATGTAAACTATTAGATTTATAGGTCAAACAGATAAACAAGTGCAATAAATACCTCAAAGTAGGTTTGGCCTATTTAAGTAAACAGCTGTTCGGTACCGGTGATTACGGAGAACAATAGGAGCTCGGCGCGGGCGACCGAGGGGACGGCGCGGGCGCAGCGGCGTAATCCTGGAATGTTCGGTGGAACAACTATTAATTTACCTTATAAAAAACACTTGCTATCAATACAGCGGTAATAAGAATGCAATAGTTTTGTCGGATCGCGAAACTAGTAAAGTAACGTTCATTAATTAGTGCAATATTACAAGCATAAAGGCAGTGCAGGTAGTATATACCTATTACGTAACCGGCTGATGCAATCTCAACTCTTAAGTAGCGGTTTTGAATATTATTTTATGCTAAAGCTACTAGGCAAAGAAATCGAACATAGAAATGCAACAATGCAATCATTTATATACCTATCTTTATTAGCGCGTAACGATTTTAATGCACACTTGAAATATTGAGCTGAAGAAATAAGCAACTTACAAGTCTTTGGTTGCGAGAAATTATAGCAAAAGCTAAGTAAATTTTGAAAAATGAGATCTGCTCGCACAAACACTGCTATACTGGGCTAACACAATTAAATGAGTAAATATAAGGAACGGGCTGACCTTCCTTTGTTCTAGAAGTCGGCACGAGCGCACATCACAATAGCTGGCTGGCACTTATCACAGTTTATTTCTGGTAGGTATAGGTATCCAATCCAATCCAACTCCAAATTGATTCCAACAGCGATGTGGCCCGATGATTCTTCCGTTTTTTAGTATGTATAATTTGCAGATCCGTGCTACGCGTCCACATAGCAACAGTAGATAACGGTCGCCATTATGTTAGGTGTACTCCTCTTTATAAGCTCGCTTCTGACCAGGAACCGTAGGATCGTCAATGAAGGAACTCCAGGATAGTACAAAATCTTCTTTATTGTAGATATTAAGCTTACATGCGTTTAGGTAGGTAAAGTAAATTAAATATAAAATATAATGTGTTGCCGCTATGGCTGTGCGGTGCAGTCTGAGGTGCTCGGAGCGGGGTCGTGACGTCGCCGTTACGTCACGATAGTACCGTTGCATCTCGGTATGCATTTATGTTGCGCCAACATATTGATTGTTCCTTGTTGTTTTCAGAGCAGGTACTGAAAATAATAGTGTCATTGCCACTATTTTGCGGCGCCATTATCACCGAGCATTGTTCTGCAGAGTGAGTCGAAGATTGTAATGTTTCTATAATCTTACAAACTGTGTTTGACCTCTGGATGCTTGATGTTCTCATGTAACATAGCTGGTTGATCTTTCTGTATGTCGGTGTTGAAGACATCCTTGAGAGTATCCTAGGGCTACCTAGCTTTTGTTTGATGACATCCGAGGCCGTGACCGTGGGGCGTGCAACTGTGGGGCGCCAATACATTCTATTCACCACATAATCCACGACTGCCCATTACGGAAATTTGATGGAAATGCTCTAGATTTATACTCTCTTGATACAGACGCTATCCAATGGGTGAAGAATTTTGATATTGTTTTAAAAATTGATTTGTGTAAAGCGACTTGGAAACATGGCATACGATTAAATAAAATAAATTTATTCACCAGGTAAAAATGATGTTCTTGGATTCAATTGAAATAAGCTATGTCATAATTTAGGGTATAAATATAGTCTAAACGCATGGAAGTGGAGCCTTGCCAAATTAGAGTGTGATCAGGCGGTAAATGGTGTTACTAGAATTGTTTTTTTAAGGATTGGCAGGGCTCACTTACATCAGCAAAGCAAAAGGGGTGTAGTTTATAGTTAATAATACACGACCTTAAATAGGTACTTACTTCGTGTAATCACTTTAATTAAGTACCACAAACATCACTATTAGCTCACGCACAGATTATTTTAACTTTTTCACCCCATAACGGTCAAAGATGAACTGCCTAAGTTGGCGCCATGATGGTTATGTTATAATCATCGTCTACTGTCAAAAATGGTGGCAAACGGAAGGTCGTCTTTGATTGTAACTTTAACAAATCAAACAAAAGGACATAAATGATTATTATTTATCTAGTAAACAAGTAAATTCAAAGGTTATTCATACAACAGTTGTTAACATGTTTAGGTAGTATATAACTACATTATTCTACAGTGGCAGCACTTTCTCTTCACTTTCGCCGGTGCGCTAGTGGCCCAATATCACAACCTATTTCATTCTACAGTCCTTGTACTTTAGAAAAGGTATGAGAAGAAATAATATCAAAAACCATTTTGCCAAAAAGTTTTTTTTTTTTTAACCTGACTGTGGCTTTTTAGGCTGGGCCCAATAAAACGATAGAAGAGTGTGAGGAAAGTCCAGTGCCTTTACCATGAGTTTGCATGACCGTACGCGACTGCGTAAACGATTTAGTATGCCGATTCTTAGTTATATTGCGTAACCGCCGGAGGCGCTGTACTTTTGCCCATACAATTTTTTACGCAGTCGCTAGCGAGCACGGTTATGTAAACTCATGGTAAAGGCATTGGGGAAAACTCCGACACGACCACGCGGGCGGAAGTGAGTATTTGATCTTTAAGGCCGCTGGTAAACACCCTTAAAAGATACCTGAAGACGAGCCAGCTGTAACTCTAAATGGCGCCCCGCTACGAAGGGCGTTCAGTTTTAATTATCTTACCGACAACCTTAGGGATCAAATGGACATTGAATGAGAACGCAGAGCATTGGCGGTGAGGAGTAACGTGTTGGCCCACAGATTTGCTCGTTGTTCTAATCAAGTAAAGATTACGCTTCTCAAAGCGTACTGTCAGAGCTTTTACACGAGCAGCCTGTGGCTTAGCTGTACTCGTCAATCCTTCAATGCTCTGAAAGTCCAATATAGTAATAGATTAGGGCACTATTGCGGCTGCCTCGCTTCTGTAGCGCTTCATTTATGTTTGTCGAGGCTCACACGGATGGATTTGACGTCATCATGCGGAAGAGAGCCGCCTCACTGGTGCGTAGCATGCAGAACAGCTCCAATAATTTTTTGGGAATGTTTTCCAGCAACATTCTTGACAATAACTTAATGATTAGCAATCGAAACTGATTGCTTGTCATTAAATTATTGACAAGAGGTATTTTATATAAGTTTTAAGTTAATTTAATCACTATCACTAACACTAGTTTCATTCACATGTACCTAATTACTATCCAGTGAATCTGAGTTTATTATTAATATTTTATTATTATTAAACACTGGAATACTCTAACTCCCTTGTTCATAAAACTTAACAAACCTCTGCTAACCAAAATCTTCTTTGTCCCATTCTCACTACAAACGTGAATGTGAAAGCGACAAATAAGGACGAACAAACTTTGCGGCCAGTTAACTAATATAGGTTTGATAGACGTTTATGAATAAGGGGGTAACTGTTTGCGCTCCTGTGAGATTAGTTGAGCGGTTTCAACCGAATCTGAGGTGTGAGTGGAATCGAGCTTCCACTAAAAAGTCTCAAACACGCTTAGAACCGCAAAACGAACAGAGGGCGAACTAGGCACAATGAAATCAGTGTCTGGTGTTGCAATAGCTTACTTTTATTTTAGTGTTATTGCGGTATCATCCGAGTTGCACGCCACCTGCTTCTGATAGGGTATGGGGCACACGGTTTGATACAACAACGAGCCTTTATTAAAAAGCAGAGACAACTACAATGATTCATACTGCCAATCGGTACTTTGATGTGAGTCTGCAGCCTGTGTATTCTATTATAATAGTTTTATTAGTATCGTCTTTTTACTAATGTATAGGGTGAGATGATATTTACCGTTCATATTTTCACAGTGGGTTCCTTAGCAAATGTATAAAAAACAAAAATATGTGTTTTTCTTTGAGTACAAAAATATTGAGACAGAGCAGCTGAAATATATCTTAATGAACTAAGTGTTCGCGGCTACCCTTGTGTGGAGGGCGGCAATAACACTCGCCCCTCCCCCACGTTGACTCGCCGAGAAAATTACCTTATGCGTTGAAAAATCGAGTTCTAACGAAGGCTAGTAAAAAAAACATAAGATTTAAATGTTCCTTCATAGTTTCTCTGACCAATACCCGCACCATTTCATAGTACTCCAGGGTCGTAAACATTGTTGTCTCACTTTACGTGACATGCAACACAGAAGTGGCCGGTCATGCAGTGATGCGCGTGCGTTTATTTAAATTTGTATTGGCCGAGACAACATAGGTGTGCGCACCTCTCCTCCCAGACCGCTAACCCCGAGCGTCACATAGCTCCCGTTTATCCACACGTTACTAATTATTTATTCGGACACTACATTTTACTGTGAAAATCTTACGTGGTTTTTTTTTGGAAATGGGGTTTTTATTGATAGCTAATGTCGAATATATTTGAACGGTCAATATTATTTCACCCTGTATACTTTTTCATAAGTCATATTTTCTAAAATTATTACACCATTGTTAAGAAAAGGATACAATAATTTCTACTCTGGGTTTCAACGGGTTTCGTTTAGAAAGTAGGATCGCCATTTCGACTTCTATGGGATATGAATCCAATTATATTGAACAACGGTTGACAACAGTGTTTTATTAAACACATGAAGAGCTATATCACAGAACAAATCATATAACTTCCTTATGGAAGGTCCACTCTCTAAATAACAAAACCGATGTTGGACGCCAAATTATGGCACCCCGCTCGAGACAAGAGCTTAAGTACCGCTAATTTCCGGGCGCTTACGCATTTTACCCTTTGAGGAGAGAAACAGTCGTTTGACCGTCAACTGTTTAGGTATAATTTGAAATCATTCAGTTGGCCGAGTTGCTTCAAATTAATTCGTTCAAAAAGCTATTTTACCGTTCGAACAATAGGGTTCAAAATCCAATAAAATTTTTATAGAAATTCGCTTAACAAGGCTCAGGTTAGTCATACATTACGTCACACTTTTTCGTGTTGGCATCCGCTCATCGATTTATAAATCACGTCAACAATTACATTGTTTGCTATGTTTAACAAATAAAGGCAAGATTAAAAATTTTGAAAATATCCCCGACGGATGTATGTTCTCAAATGAAAAATAATTAAATAATGCATTTGAAAATCCCTCGACTCTATAGGAAATAATTACATATAGATAAAAACATTTTTTTTCTAAACGGTTAACTGGTTGCGAGGTATATTTACAAGCCCAGAAAAATTCGTCGGGGGCTGCCGTTGCCTGCCCTGAAATGAACTAATAGTTTATGCAGTTAGTTTATACCGTTCTGTAAGTTATCACGAATTTCATTATTATTACTATTTTCATTAACGATCTTATATTAATTGACGATCTTTTTGTGAATTTATTATACTCTCTTTTGACATACATTACAGTAATTCATGTCTTTTTAAAATTTTTATGAATAATTAGATTCAATTTATGTAATATATAACTGACGATTCAAAAGTGCTTGTTGCTAGGCCTATTTGAATAAAGAATATTTTGAGTTTAATGCAATTGGGAATTGACATGGCAATGGCAGCCCCCGACGGATTTTTCTGGGCTTGTAAATATACCTCGCAACCAGTTAACCGTTTAGAAAAAAAATGTTTTTATCTATATGTAATTATTTCCTATAGTGTCGGGGGATTTTCAAATGCATTATTTAATTATTTTTCATTTGAGAACATCCCTCGGGGGTATTTTCAAAATTTTTAATTTTGCCTTTATTTTAATCTTTTTAGAGAGCAGCGATTGTGGAATGAGCTCCCTACTGATGTTTTCCTAAGGAGCTACAAAAATAAGTAAGTGCCAAGTGGCCACTTTCTATCCTCGAATGCGTCACAAGTAAACCTGAGGGCCGAAGGCCCGAAGCTAAGAAGCGAAATACACGAGGTCAGAAGCTGTTCCGCGAAAGGCCGAAGGCCCGTAGCTTCTCCTTGGAGCACGTTTGCTATACGAGCACGAGGACCAAAGGCCCGGGGGGCGAGCCCTAGTCGACAATTTCGAGCCCCAAGCGTCTTACAAATGAACCTGAGAGCCGAGGCATGCGAGGTCAGAAGCCGTTCCGAGTAGAGCCGAAAGCCCGAAGCTTCTCTTCGGAGCACGCTCGCTCGCCCTCGATGCGAGCCCGAGGGCCGAAGGCCCGAAAGATGAGCCCAAATCGGCAATTTCTAGCTTCGAATGTCTTACAAGCGAACCTCAGGGCCGCAAGCCCGAAGGTGAGGGGCAAAGTATATGAGGTCAGAAACTGTTCAGCGAAAGGCCGAAGGCCCGAGGCTTCTCCTTGGAGCGTGCTCGCCAAGTCGACACTTTCCAGCCCCGAGTGTCTTACAAGTAAACCTGGGGGACAAAGGCCCGGTAGTGAGGGGCGAGGCATACGACGTCAGAAGGCGTTCCGCGCGGGGCCGAAGACCCGACGACCATGCAAGCCCACGTGGACGCACATTCTGCTCACAGCTGCCACGGATTTGTACCTACACTTCTTCCAACTAGTCCCAAAGCGTAAATACTGATACCCAGGGTTCATTTTCGCAACGGCTCCTGAAATCGGATGACGCAATTTGAAGTACGAGTATACCTTATTTCGTTTACACAATTTAGGTAAACCTCCCAGTAATCGACACCTTAGTGGCCAATAGATTACAGTAATTAATCACCAAACCACAGTATTGGGCCAGTGTCGAGTACAGGGACGTTTACCTTGCCAACATATTTAGAACCAAGGAAGTTATTTCAGCAAACATAATATTTATAGTAGTCACTAGGACGGGTCATAAAGTAATAGCACATGCAGATGGAAACGCGAGCGCAGCGAGCGTGAAACTTTTCAAACATTATGATGCAGTGCGGAAAATACTTCATACTTTTCGGTCTCCGGTTATAAAGCCATATCACATCAAGATGAAAACGCGAGCGCAGTGAGCGTGAAATTTTTCAAACATTATGATGCAGTGCGGAAAATACTTCATACTTTTCGGTCTCCGGTTATAAAGCCATATCACATCAAGATGAAAACGCGAGCGCAGCGAGCGCGATATTTTTCAGAAATTGATACAATTGCGGAAAATACTTCATACGAGTCGCCAGAGATCTTTCCACGAGCCTTAGTAACCTAGTTAACATCGGTAGTATCCAAAACATTACAACATCGCAAAGCACACGATGTAAGTATCTGGTTACTTTTTAGAGTTCCGTACCCGAAGGGTCCAAATGGAGAACACAGAAGAGATACACAGAAGCTACGCAGCAAACAGTATTAAAATAGTCGGCATACGGTAATCCACCTATGTGCCTTCGCAAAATTCCCTATGCTGTTGTTGTAATTCATCATCAGGCCTTCTCAAGTTCCTGTACAGAGGCGTCTCAATAGATAGGTACTATCAGAAAAGTCTAATGACATATTATTACTAACTAAATATCTTTAAAACATGCCTTAAAATACTGTTCTGATCCATCATCAGATTCTCAGCAGATCAAGTATAGAAGCTACTCAGCAAGCACAATCTAAAGAACCCAAACACGAATAAGTTACTACATGCCATCGCAAAGTTCTCTATAGCATGGTTTTACTCCATCATCAGACCCTCAGAAGGTTATGAACGACGTCTGTTCATGCAATATAAACAAAACCCTACTATGCTTTTCTGCTCCATCATCAGATCCTCAGAATTAAAGTGCATGTACTCCACACCACATTCTATGGAAATCGTAAATGCTGGCCCAGCAGTTCCGGAGAAAATGCACTCACACGCACTGTAGCAAGTGAAAAATGTTTACTGCAGCGCCCCCTGGCGAGTTATCATCGTAACTCCTAGCTAAATTTCTGCCCGACTAAACTGCAAACCTATTGCAGAAAACCGTTTCTAAATCGGTCAAGCCGTTTCGAAGATATTGATGTGCACACACAAACAAACAAACAAACAAACAAACAACCTCTCACCCTAAACGCATATACCTTCTCCGTTCCGTCGTGGGTAACAACCTCTCACCCTAAACGCATATGCCTTCTCCGTTCCGTCGTGGGTAAAAAAGAATCATTAAAATGGGTAACGTCTAATGACGGTTTGATGTGGCATTATAAGGCCGGGTTTTATAAAAATCCGTTAGACCAAATGTCAGATCAAATTTCAGTAACCCAGTACACTTTTTGACATAACAAACCGACATAAGGTCTAACGAATCTTTATAAAACCAAGCCTAAGAGCATTATATTTTCATTCCGTGTGTTTCTAGTAAAGCCGACTCGTAGCTTGTTCCACTGCAGCTTTGTCCTACGCACTGTAACATAAACCTACGTGGAACCTGGATTTTTGCGGCCTCCTTCTCTGTAATATTTTTCGTTTCAGATACTTAGACCTTCTTTATGTTCTAAGGCTAGATTTTATTTTAAAATATATGACTGTGTTTTGAGGATTTTGCAGTAGAGAACAGATTTCTGTTTGCTTTAAGAAGACAATTTTTATAATCCAGGTACCATCTTTGTAGTTCAGGAGAAAAATCGTTTTAGTGTTACTTATTTCAAACCAGTAGTCCTTACTTCATCGACAAACGTTTCATAGAATGTTTTCATGTCAGAATTTTCATTATTTTCAGATAATAATTAGGTCTACCAGAAAAGTAGGTTAGATTAGGTTAGAACTGCGACCCTTTGTATTTTTTTTTATATTTAATTGGATGAAAAGTTTGTCTCCAAAAAATGATAAACCATTCTATTAATTTATATACTTTACTGAAGGTAAGACTTTCAGAATGAAATGGTCAATCTAGAACTTAAATTAACAAGAGAGTCTAAAGTCAACTTTTGTTACGTGTATTAAGTACTTTTATCTACACCCATGTAGTATGTATTCAAAAACCGTAGGTACGGACCAGCTTTACAATATACCCATGCACTGCGCTCCCCCACCCCGCGCTCGCCAGCCGTAGATTATAAGATCACGTACAACTTTACAGCACAGGCAGGCGCTCGTTTATTATTTAATATCCATATATAAAACTGTACCTGGCCTTAAAACACTCGTGTGATCTTAGGCCTTAAACCACACTCGTGTTTAATGCCTCTCATTATGTAGCAGTTGCATAAACTACTATTGTTGTAAATGGTTTGAATAGTCGATTTAAATGAAAATAAAATAAGAACTTGTAGCCGTATCTAACAAGATGTGCATTATTTGTATATTTGAACGACTAAAATATAAATATATTATATACATACATGGACGAACTTTACTCTCTGTTGATTTATGTACTCGAATTTAACGTCAATGTTAGGTGAAGCGTGTTAGAATTGGCGGCTTCAGGTGTCGAGAGGTGGCGGTTTCTGCGTGGAGCACTAAATAGTGGAAACCGTAGGCGTAGCTATGTGTATAGCAGTCAATATATATTGCGGTATGTTTAAATTACCTAATATTATAGGTAGGTAATCTAATTGGACCGTTACTTAGACGAATTAGAACATTGTGATTCGGAATTACGATCGCTTTCACTAAACAATATAAATCAATTAAGATATGTTGTTATTGCTGGAGCTGCTGTGTGCTTAAATCGCATTTCAGTATGAGCAAATTTAGTGGAACATTTGTTTAACAATGGTAGTTATTGTCTCATATAATATTTCGCGCCCTATTGTTGGGAACATCCGCACTCGTGAAGGCGACAATGATCTATCTTTGTACCCAGAAGTTCATAATCTCCTCAAACGTCGCCCAATGTATATTAAAATATTTCATAAAACGTAGCATAGTCTACCTATAGACTAAAATAAAGCAACATTTCTGTCTCTATTTTGTATATGTATGTAGATAGTATCTACATACATATACAAAATAGAGACAGAAATGTTTATAAAATGGAATAGGTATCTACTAGATACCTATCCCAATAAACTTTACAGCAAGAAACGGATGTCCGTATATCGAAATTAGTTGAAAACAGAAAAGTACCTAAACGCACCAACCGCTAAATTAAGTTGGTTAAGTATAAGGAAAAATAAAGTATATTCAATTTAAAAAATCAGATTTATGAATACTTTTGTATTTGCTGGTAAAATATACGTAATTATCACCAAATTTCAAGACTGTAGATAAAACCGTTTGGCTGTAAACCCATGTGACAGACGACGGACTGACGGACGCGCCGTTAGTTGACAACAATAGGGTTCCGTTTAGACCATTCGGGTGCGGAACCCTAAAAAGCATGATTACTCATTCAATTTCCCGATCTTCATTTTATTTTCTTACTACATTATTTATCTAAGAATATTTTAAATAAAACGTTTATTTGCAAATACATACTTACATTGACGATGTAATCATCCTCCTAGCATTTATCCCGGTTTTGCTTTATGCCCTATAAGTACTCCCGGGTCTGCTTTGACACCTACACTGAAAAAAATTTTTTTACTGTCACATAGTAAAATTGTTTTCGTTAGAATTAACTGCTTTATACAATATCAACTAATGTTGGTAAAACAGTAAAATACAAACATTAACGTTCACTTATTTAATACTGCTCTTTTGTGGGATTCGGTATGTTCAATGTTCATGTTTGCAATTACTGCTAACTTCGTACTATTGTTCAGTGGGATTGACATGATGACAAACTTCGCTCTGTTCTCATTTGATTTCATTTTTAGACTGACGCTCAGACAGTTTATACATCTCTGAGGATTGGTACTTATTTATTATATTTTATTATTTTGATGTTGACGCTTAGTGATTATAAATCACGATATTTTATTACGATTAGTGTACCTTATTACTTTTTATCTTGACGCATACATCACTAACAATTCTGGATAGTTATTAGTTTCTTCGTCCTATGTTTGACATGTAACACTACATTTAATAAATGATGTTTAGACTATTGTATTAATTTTAATTAAAAGGTGTTATTATTATGACTTGTAAAAGTGCCCTAGAGGCCTATTTGTAAAAGAATGTTTTGATTTTTGATTACATTAAATAAAAAAAAATTAAAAACAAATGTCAAGACAGTCATACGTATTTACTATCGTAACGATGACATTTTAAGGCCGGGGTTTATAAAGATGCGTTAGACCAAATTTCATATCATAGTAAACATTTTTTGACATAACAAATCGGGTCTAACGGATCTTTATGAAACCGAGCCTAACCGTTTTCGGAGCAGCAAAATTTACTGCTTTACCACCTTATTCATAAAATTTAACAAACCTCTGCTATGTAAAATGTGCTTTGTCCCTTTCTCACAAATGTGACAGATACACAAATTTTAGCGGTAATTTAACTGAAATAGGTTTGATGAACACTAATGAACAAAGTTATTCGGTAGGCTAACATGGAACTGTTTGAAGTAGACATTAATGTTTTATCAGGTATTTATTATGTACTTATGTATCTCTCTCAGTGTAATTACAAGATTTTACGAAAGCGACTGTCATCAGTACGTCCAGAATAAGTATTTTCGAAACAAAACACAAACGTATGCGCTTCCATTCTGCCGTCTCAAGAAGAAAAACCATAAGTGTCATTTTTTGCAAAATGGACTTATTACCAGCCTTGTAATCAGGAAAAAAAATGTGATCTTTCTCTCTCTAGGAGATATTACTATATCTTTTGTAGATCACGATTTAGACAACCACAAGTGCATGCCATTTTGGGAAAATTGGCCCTTTTTTGAGGAAGAAAAAACATAACTCTGTAATAAGATACAGAAAAATGGTTAAGTGACCACTTATGGTTTTTTAAATTTCTGTATTGGGCTTGAACCCAACTTTTATATCATAAGAAGAAAAAACATAATTAGTTTTTATTTTAATGTTTGATGTAAAAAACACATAAGTTGGCAAAAATGTTGTTTCTAGTCAGATTAAGATTTATACAAGTAAGGTATACAGGATACAGAAAAACCATATGTTATGACTTTTTAAACTAGTATACGCTACAAAAAATATGAACTTGTGGTATATTTCTTAGAATATTTTTGCTACTTGTGTTTTATTTATCAGATTTTGGCAAGCACGGATTGCGGCGTGGCACGTTGGTCAGTCGCGCTTATTACTTTCGTAGGGAGGAGATTGCGCGCACGCATTCAAATACCTACTTCACTTACTTTTACTCAAAATATGAGTATTCAGTTGTAAATAAGTGACTACAATTAGAGACAATAAATAATTGTAAGTATTCATTTCACTCACACTACAATCTTGGCGCCTAGCCTAAATAGGACCTAAACTGTCAAATTTTGTTTGTTGTTCATCTCGCTCGCTCGTTTTAAGTAGATATATTAAGCCTGGCGCGGATATTCTACTGTATTATACAGTTCTAGATAAGGCTTCATTTTTTAATATTCGTGTTAAGTTACTTATTGGTCTATGTTGAATACTACGACACGAACTTGTGAGCTTATAACGTATAACAGCTTTATGCAGAATGACAGTGTCTGCTAACAGATAATAGTTTAACAATTCTAGTAGTATAAGGTGATATAATGTCACGCATAGTCATAAACGAAGTTTTTATTACCTAGGTTCTTATATTATCTTTGTTGTATAGTGCGTTTCTTAGTTTGCATGGTGATTGTAAAAAAAATATATATGGTAACTAACATATGACCTATTTATTTTTCTGATGCGTCTGCAATAATATTGTAATAGTTTTTCCCTATGCTCTGCAAGAAAGGCTGCGTATGCTTGCTTTGTGGCTATGTGAACATTTTTTGTTTCGTTTTGGTTGTCAGATTACTAACGATGCGGTAGTCATCTACGAAAGATGTTAACGATTGCTTCGTATGGCCAGAGGAACATCAAAGGCGTCTCTTGGAATGGGAGCAGTTGTACATATTCCTATGTTTACCAGATATGTCACCATATATAAACGTCATTTGAAGGTGACCCTACTAGGCTGGACTTTATTAAACCAAATATTATAACAAATAGCTTTCCGACACCTAAATTGAATGATGCAGAAACATCACAAAAAAAGAAGAACAGACATCATACAGCGTCTTGAAAAGCTTATGCCTCCAAATAGGCTAAAATTTTAAGATCTTGCAAATGATGAGAAAGCTCTTAATCTCATAGATGAGCATGATAATTAATTAAGAATTAAGTTCAATATTAAGTATCGCATTCACTAATGTGTCATAAATACCTAAAGATCTCTACTTAAAGCATCTCATTTGTTTACTTTTAATAATAAATTCGTTTGATATTTATCGTGTTTTCGTGAAACCCTATTATAAAATAAACCATTAGTGCAATAATGGCCTATATAAATAAAACACAAGTACCCACTTGTTCTTTTTCAGATTCTTGTCCGACTCGGAAAAGCGAGCATAAGTGCGTACTTGTGTTATTTTTACTTAGATACCAAAGTGAAAAACTAGCACAAAAAACACAAATGCTCACTTGTGTGTTTTATTCTTAGTATCCATATTTTTTTTATATTTATTTTAGGAGGCTGAAACGGTTTTTTCTAAATATCTTATTTAAATGAATAAATAATTGAAAAAAGTTAATTGAGAAAAGTTCTACAATATTTGTTTATTAATAAACAGAAGTTACAACTTTGTACTCTGCCTGTAAAATAATTTACAAGAAATCTAGTTTTTTGGCTTTATCTCGAAACTTACTTTTTGTCACTTATGGTTTTTCTCCTTGAGACGGCAGATTTAGTCTCAATTTGTATGGCAACGCGAGCAGCGCCTCTGGTGGCATTTGGTGGTAACTATTTCTTGCCAATATTAATTGAAACTATACGTCGGTTTTTGAAAGATTAGTATTTTAATGAAAAAAAAATAGAATTATCGCAGATATTTATTCGATTACTTGGGATATCTCAGGATAAAATTGTGCTAATTTTACATTTTTCAGTAGTTTATCACGTTTCAAAGATAGCACGTCGCATATTTTCACGTTTTACGCTTGTTTTCTTTAAAATCGCACGACGGATAACGCACGATTTTTCTAATCTTAAAAAAAATGGAGTATAAACGCAAACGCGATCGTTTGTGTTTTGTTTCGAAAAAAACTATACTAGAGGCACTGACTACAGGCGTAGTCAAGAAACTTTGATCGGTAGATATGATAGTTTGTTTATTTATGATGAATTAATTTTATTCGATTTCTATGTAGGTAACTTGACAATTCATAAGCGAGTGACATGTTGAGATTATAATTTAACATAAGTATTTGTATTGCAGAGTGTAAATAATGTTCAATTTAGGTAACTATTATATAGAAACACACGTCCACCAACCCAGTGTTTTGGTTTGTACCTATTGGAGAAACAAAAACAATTTTGGAGCGAACATTTTCTCGGTGAAACTAGAGTGGTCACACGGCGCGCCATATATTATGTGTAGGGAAGACGAAAAGGGTGCAGTCCCGTAATATTTCTTGATTATCCGCAAGACCAGAAACTCAGCGCTAAGAACTGCAATTACTGGGGAGTGCTTGAGACCACTATTTTCTAAGCTTAGTCAAATACGAAAATAGTAGGTAATATAAATTTTGCTGCTGACATTTTGCGGAGTTAGTTCGCTGAGTACAAAAAGCAGATATTTTTATTTACATTACGTATACATGTTGTTGTTTATTATAAAAAAAAAGTAACAAAACAGTTGTTGTGGGTACGAGTATTCACTGTGTCATATGTCTGTCGCATTCATCCTTCACCAACAAGTAAGTGCGAGAGAGACAAATACTTTGTCAGAAGTAAACTCAATCATACTGCCTGTTCTATAGTGGCACAGTTTAATAAATCATGTGAATCCGGCTATACCTCCAGGAGGTAATCACTGACCTAGGTCGTTGGTTTAATCTTTGGCGTATCGCAGTCAATCCGGAAAAAAGCACTGCGATAGTCTTCCACCCGTCTGACCGCGTTAGCACGGAAAGGCGTGTGGCTCCGATTCAGATGTTTGACCGGCCCATCCCCTGGGCCAACGAAGTCACATATCTTGGAGTAACCCTCGACAGAAAACTGACTTTCTGTAGCCACATCAATAGGGTACGCAACCGTGCGTTGTTCGTGCTAGGAAGGCTTGGGCCAATGATTAACAAGTTTAGTAAAATGTCACAGAAATAAGCTGACACTCTACAAAACTTGTGTTCGTCCAATCATATGTTATGCAAGTGTAGCTTTTGCTCACGTGCCTATGACATCCCTCAAGCCGCTTCAGGTCATTCAGAATAGTTTTCTCCGTAGGGCGACTGGTGCTCCGTGGTACTAATCGAAACTCAGTCTGCACCACGACATGGGGATTAGCACCATGTATGGTTTCGTTAAGCAGACTGCTAGACGTTATTTTGACAACGCTTCCCATCATAGTAATCCATTACTACGTTCCCATCCTTCCCCCCCCCTCCCCCTGTCGTAACTCGGCGATCACTAATTAGAGGCCGCACGGTCTGGCGTCCTAGGCACACACTTACGGACCAGGACGACGTAATCACAGCGTCCATCGAAAGATGGAACGCTGCGCTTACGGCGTCCAACTCTGACACGACGCGTACACTTAGGCATTCCCGCCGGCGGGGACGTCCACCGCGCGATCGCGACAACACTGACACGCATAGTAGTGTTGAGTCACTCACTCGTGAGGCACCTCATTTGTCATACTCATTTCATTAAATTGATGCAACACTTCGCGCTTCAAAAATGTCACACTTCAAACCTCACGAGGTACCAACTCGCTCCGCTCATTCGAGTGATTCGCTCGCTCATCAGCTCTTGATTCATTTTCCTTCAAATGTCACAGACGCCTCAACGCCTCGCGCCTCGCACCAACTTCACACGTCCCACTCGCGCCTCGCGCCTAACTTCATTTGTCCCACTGCCTATTACACCAAAAATGAGCAGGTGAATCAGGGAGTTTATTCCAACATGACAACGAGCGCGATCTCCAAAATGTACGGTGTGATGTGAGGTGGGACATGAAGTAGGCACTTCACTGCTCATGCCTTGGCAAAAAGGTTACAAGCGCCGCAGGATTTCATACATGTTACGCGTTTACGTCAAATGGTCAAATTTTTGTAACGGTCTGAGCGTTTACGAATCTTGTTACGTTACATAATCTATTTGTGGTGTGAAGTGAAAATAAATATAATGTGGTACTTTTATTTCATTTCATAAAAATAAGATAAATCGATGCCATTAACCAAATTCCTTGTTTGTTAAAAATTGAGTTGGATGTATTTTGAAAGAGAAAACGGATTATCGACTAAATGTAATATTTGTGTAAATAACGTTCTTCTTAAACCACTTTGGATTAAATTCTATCCAAATTCTATCAGTCGTGTTAGTTTAGTTAAAATATTAAGAAAAATATGATTGGTTACGTAGCGCAGAATTTTCAAATCCTTAAGTATTGATTGTTAGTATTGTAAACTTTTTTATTTCAAAGTAGTAGTACAAAAAAAAACGAAACGAAACGCAACTCGGTTTTAATTTGACAGAAGAGAAGTCAAATAAGACAATTTCAATTTGTGACATTGATAATGATAATCGACAATGTTGATCAGTGATCACTTTAGAATGTTTGTTTATTTACTTTCTATAAGTATCGGGATAAAAACATTTTGCTGAAAATTAATATCTGCGTGGCTGTGTATGCTATTGTCTGCACTGAATTCCTTGTTTTGTTGTTCTGATTTGCGTGTTAAATAGAGTGAAAAGTGAAGACGCAGGAAGTAATGTTGTGTTTATTCAATGTCTCATTGCTGTGAATTTTATTGGTAACTTAATAATTTTTATATCAGTTCATATGGGAACATCTTACCACGAGTCTGACCTAAGTGAATTTGTTCAAATAACCCAAACAAACTCAAATTATCAAGTTGGAATATTAAACTATACTGGTGTATTTAAAAATTCATACGGGTACATTATGTGTATGCAATGACATTACATGCAGGTTAAATTATTCATATTACCTACGTTGTCATAATATGTAAAGTCCCTGGATTTCAAATCTGTAGCGCTGTGGTCGATGTTATTGTTTAGATTAATCTTGACTGTGGATTCAAAAATGTAATGATGAATGATGATCTGATACGAATACTTAATTGTAATTTTCCCATTTCGCATCTGGTAGGTGCAAGTAATTTTAATTGGTATTATTGCTATTGCAATTCATGATTTAAAGTTTTCAATGTTATCTCGGACTATAGGTAGGTATCCGGTGAATGTCTCAGTGTTATGTCCACTATAACTACAATAATGTTTTTTTTTTTACTTTCGATTTGTGATTTGTCTTTTTAGGGTTTCATAGTAAACAAGTAACCCTCATAGTTTAGCTCCCTAACGAAACGTGTAATTTCACATAAGTATAGTGAGTATACATATCAATTACGTCCACAAAACGGTAGAATAAAGTATTAGTAAATTTTTCTTTTCCACGTAAAGCGGGGCTAAAACTTTTTTTTAATTCAGGCAATCGGTCTGCGTGATATTAAACTTTAAAGTGATATTTTTGTTATGGTTTAGTGTCCCCCCGCTGCCATTTTAAACGGTGGCTACTGACGACTTACCAAGTAATAACCGAACTTTAGAAATGTGCAGTTTCAGGGAAATGTGGCCCTCCTTGCTTAGAAGTTTGTATGCAGAGGGGGTCAGGTTTTTCTGAAGCTGACATGTACTTAGAAAAGTAAGCTTCCGTACAATATCTATTGATTACATAGATAATGTTATTAGTTTTATCAAAAACATAGTAAATATAAGATTGCGAATTTTTAAGTCCGCGATGTAACGGGTGGACAACTACGGAACCCTACATTGCGCGTGGCCCGACATGCACTTGGCCGATTTTTTTCTATATTCTTGATATTTAATACAACTTTAATTATACTGAACAAGCATAACACTAGTTATCAGAACACACGCTTAACATGGAAACGTCCAAATAACACACAAAATGAAGTTTGCCATCTAAATTAGATAGTTAGATACCGAGCAAACAGGATTGGACGTCGAGATTGATAGTTCTGTCCCTACTTCCTTAACCTCTTATCATACTTACCCCATGTTGTGTTAAAATCAACCTTGTTCTGTAAAACATAAAGTTCGTTTTTGATATATTTGTTAAAAAAATACAAGATCTTGATAATAATAGATCGATACATTCAAGTTTAGACCGGAAAATTAAAATTTTCCTTTGATCGCTGACCCAAATTCTTCTTCTCTTCTTGATCGTTCCCTCACTGCTGAGGATCGTGACTCTCGCTAATCTTGTCAACAAGCCGCCGCCATGGCCTGACCCAAATAGGTACAACACAACGGAAAACGGTTTTTAGTGTTCAAGCTAACTAAAATGCCGCTCTTTTGTTTAGGTTTGAGATGAACTGAATGAAACCTAGGGGTACCAGTGTATGGTACAAACTTATCGCTCTATACGGTTACGTCGTAACATTTGGGCCTATTCATGTACGCTGGTAGAGGTAACAGTAAGTATAGTCGTTGTTTTCGTCGTTGATCGGGTCGCCCGCACCTTCCCTAACACATGGTCGAGAGAGGTGATGGCTGAGATACGAGTCATACTCTTGATCGGGTGCTTTTTGTGGAGTCCGGTCTGTTCATGCTTGTAAGGACGTAGCTACGTTAGTACTAGTGACTTTTTATAGGGGATTGACGAAAGACATCATCCTGTTGTGGATTCGTTTTTATTATCAGTGACTTAGATACCACTAGCGACCCGACCCGGCTTCGCACGGGTGCACTATTTCATGGATGTTATTATACATATAAATCTTCCACTTCAATCACTCTATCTATTAAAAAAAAACCGCATCAAAATCCGTTGCGTAGTTTTAAAAATTTAAGCATACATATAGGGACAGAGAAAGCGACTTTGTTTTATACTATGTAGTGATAGTGATATACATCTCTAACAATATTAAATTAATTTTAATTTTGACGCTCAGAGATGGTGTACATTTCTAGGATATTATATTAATTTCATTATACTCCTTGTTTAATCTCTCTACAACACCAGTAAAGTTATAGATGTATAAGGTTATACATCTATAACTTTACTGGTGTTGTGATATTTGTAATAGATAACTTTGCAAGTTTATCTTCACTGTATTACATTAATTTTGTTATATTTGTAAACTCGAAATAATTATTCTTTCTTGAATTGTAAATTAATATTTTAACATGAAAAATGTATTATTATAGCCAGACTTTCTTAAATTGTAAATTAATATTTTGACATGTAAAATTGGCCTATTTGCAAAATAAATGTTTGATTTTGATTTAGATTTTTCAATTTTGGCCGATCCACTTAAAGAAAACAATTCTATTGTTGGGGTAACCGCAAAAAACACTAATGACCACGTTGCAAAAATTCGTAACAACCGCCTTGAATGTTCAATTGATTGTATAGACTCTATCTCCGTAAGCAAACGATTACGAGTGCACAAATAGAAAAATGGCGGTCCAAATGCCTTCTATTTGTACCATTCTTAGGTATGCAGGTAAACGCGTATTGGGTTATGCGTGTAACGGTTCTAGAGTTGATAATCCGGTAAAGTTTAATTCACATGCAGTCTTTATTTACGAAGTTTGCGTATCTTTTATGACGGATGGTAATATGGTAGCAAACCTCACAATAGGAAAAAGAATTGGATACAAGAAAAATACAAACACTATAGGTACTTACTTATTATTAATTTCAGTACCTCACGACGAAAGTGAAAACAACCGCATAACAACGTCATTGCTATTACTGAATACGAATCATCAAACAATAATATCAAATAGTCATAAAAGATACTCTTCAACATATTCACACCAATATTTGACAGCTTGAATTTCAACTTGCTACCCCGAATCCCTCACGGTGCAGCCATTTTTGATAAATTATTCACACACGATGTAAAAACTTTCGCCTGAATTCCGCTGGCCGAACGAATTTATAGGACACCTTCTGTTTCAATTTGCAGCCGAGTAGGTTGTTGCGGACCAAAACAAAAAACGTCGTATGTGTCAGCCGCTCACACCGTTGCCGTCTTCTCTTTGTAGATGATTCCTTGTCGACGTCTCCAAGGACCACAGTTTCGAAGGATTCCGTCCCTTCGATATGACTTCGTAATTTTTTCAAGAGGATTTTGATCGCCTGTGTGGATGTTTTTAACATTTACATAAAAATCTTGCTCCGGATTCGCACCGACAGCTCAGTTTTTTTTTATTAATATTCTGGTCTACTTACCTCCTATACTATATACTTGTAGCGCTCGTGGTCCATCGGGGCCTCCGTACCGCGTGCGGCATACAAGGTTAAGCGACGTCGGCTCAGATCAGTTCTTGAATGGGTGAGGGGCTACCCGTGCTTTGGAAAGCACAAGCCGTTGATTCCGGCTGCTGTCTAGCCAACTTAGAGGCCTTCGGGCGGCTTGAGAACTTCTAACAGTCAAGTTGCCAACTCGTTTGACAAGGGGAGTCGAAGTTATATCACGTCCGTACGGAGTACCCACTGGTACCCTACACGTGACGCCTGAGTGGTGCTAAAACCATACGATAAATAAATAAATACTATATTCTCATAGTACACCTCTCATGTATTTGCAATGAACAACAGAAACATTACACGTCAATAATAAACATAAATTATCAAAATGTATTAACGGAAAGTATAATCCATATACGAAATCATTCACTTTATAAAATCAGGTTGACTATACAAACTATCTACTCCCTTTTCCCCTCGTTTAAAAAAATTTGCTCCTTACACAAACTTTTAACCCCATTTCACCCCTTCAGTGAATTATGAAAAACGCTGCAAATAGTTTTCTTCCATTCAGATTCAGATTCATTTATTCACAATATAAGATTACAATATAAATTACATGTCAATCTACAAGAATCTCTATTGTGAATCGTCAATAACATTCAATAAAACAACATAAATTAAAAATCAATGAATAAAATAGCAGTTAAATAATACAATGAGTATGATACAATTCACCTGAGAGGATCGTCATGAAATACAACTCAATACAATGCAATGAAGTCAGAATTAGGATAAAAAATATATTTATGCTGTTATGTCAAAAAATTCGCTTACAGAATACAGAGGATTTTTCAGTAGAAAGTTTCTCAGCCGACATCTGAATGTTGTTTCCGAGGTCTGTATGCGTATTTCAGTGGGTAGACGTTCATAGTAAGTCGGACCAATGACACGAGGTTTTCACTGCAAGTGCCATGCAACGAAGGACTGTTCTTAATTGCCCTGTAGAACGAATAGTCTTACCTGCGATCTCAACACGCCTAAACATGGGTAAGTTTCGTCTGACAAACATTAGAATCTCAAATAAGTATATGGAGTAGTGCGCCATAACTTTATGCGTTACGAAGAGTTCCCTACATGGATGTCGAGGTTTCACACCGGCCAGCGTTCGTACTGCCCGTTTCTGCATTATGAAGACTCGACTGGCATCCGTTGAGTTTCCCCAACTGAGTACTCCATATGTCATTAAAAATGGAAGTGAGCATAGTAAACCGATTTTAATGAAACATTCGAAATTAGAGGTTTTAACTTTCTCAAAGCAAAGGCCGCACTACTCAATCTAGCATACAACTTGTCAATATGGGACTTCCATTTAAATGCTTAAGTCTTTTAGGTATCCTAAAAAGAATCTCGTTCCTCATAACAATATTCACCCCCTTATAAAAGGGGGTAGATAAAAGGGAGACTGAAGAACGTATATGGACCAGAAGAAAACTTGCTCATAATTTTCAAATAAAACCCATTTAACAATGTATTAAGTAAAAACATACATTTAACGAGATTAACTCCTACCGTCTTTAATCAGAGTCGGCGCCTGACCTTCCATTATTCATGGAAACTACGCTTTCACAATTACTTATTTCGGGAAAAACTGATTCTATATTTCATTCAATAAAAATAGCTAGGAGAAAATGTTGTAATTCCGCTTTGCGATTGTTAGTCGTGCCAACAAATTGGATTAAATTTATTTAGTCCCCCCTCAAATTGAACTAATTGGTTAGTTGATGGTCGGTAATTAATTTTAAATAACTGAAAGGCTCCATTTAACACTTTCAGCGCGATCCCGAATTAACTCTAAGAGTTAGTGCAACGATTTGAAGTGTTAAATCATTGTTTACTTGCTCAAATTTTTCTTTTCATGAATGCGTTGGTACTTCAGATTATTTTTAACTTTCAGTTTTGAATTATATTTTATATCACTTGATAACATCCAATGAACGAAACCGCTTTGTAGTCAAGGTCGTCATTTAGAAATTTGAGGCATAAATTAGGTACGTAAAGTTTTCAAATTTTACGTAATTTATGCCTAAAAGTCATACTTCATATTAAAAATTACTGTTAGATATAAATAATTTAAATTTTACACGTTACATAATCAACTAGCTGTTAAAATTAGTGTCTAAACATGCAAGGTGGAAAAGAGTTTTAAATAAATAAATTAACAGGCGCAATGATATGATTTTGATATTACGAGTATATTGATTGCTGAAAATTCTTTTGCCATGAGCATGAGTATGAATGTCGTATCTGTAAAAAAAACTACTAAACACCATCACCATGTCATTGGACTGGAAGTTCCGGAACCGGCAACAGTAATTAATGTGATATTTGATGTTTATTGATAATTAATAATATATTAATTAAACCGAAAATTTAACAACCAGTTAGCAATCAAGTGATAAATCTCCAATTTTCAGAGAATACCGTTCAACAAAGCTTTAACAAAGGATTTTCATACCGATTCAACCATTCTGGAATCTACAAGGCTTCTTATTCCCAAAACCCCTTTTGCGCCTGGAGAAAATTAAAGAATTACACAACACTGATCATTCCCACTAGGCACCTAAAAATATTCCACTTTTCATGTTAAAAACTTTTAAAACTTTCTAGTGCGTATTTCGACTGCCAACATACAACGACTTTGGCAAGCGGTGCGGATTCATTTCCTGGCCCTGTGACGCAAGCTAGATTAGATGGCACGAAACTGGATCTAAATCTAAAAGTTAGTGGATTTTTGGCGACGACTTCAAAATCGGATAACGTTTTTCTATGCACGGTCAAACTCACAAGGGGCTTGAAACCTCGGTAGGTTGTCGTTTTAACGCCATGCTTAAATTGACATATAAAATTCCCCACGGATGACTGCGACAAAGAATGGAAATGTCCAGCTACTTATTAGTTCATACAGTCAAACTCATAAGTAGGTGGCTTGGACACTACAACGGCTCATGTAGGTATTTTATTGAGGTATGGTGGTTGCTATAAATAGTGTCTTTGTGTTATGTTGATCATTAAAATAGTTAAGCGATTCTTTTAAACACTCGAGTAATTAAATCATTTTCTAGGTACCTAATGCTGCTACTCTGCTGTGTCATGACAAAACACTGTAACTTGAGTTAGGTCATAGACAAATTAGTTATACTGTTCTCTCTTTTTAAGGATCCCAAAACTTGTAAAAATGTTGCCAGATGGCGTTACGAGGCTCGTTAGAAGTAATGACGTGTTGAAATCGACGAAATATCGTATTATATTGAAGTCACTCATCATTTCAATTATTGTATTCAAATATAAAATTATAACAACACGTACAAAAACCAAATTTAATATTTTCGACATTTGTGCCACCGACTCTAATAAACTCGTTCAAAGTCATTTTACTTCTTAACGGAGCACGCTGTTAATAGTGAATTCTAATAGATGGCACTCCACTGATAACTGTCCTACGTTGAGCCAAATTGCCAGACTAAAAAAAACTACAAAACTACATGAAATATTATTACATTACGAAATTAAATTAAAGATTATATATAATGATAATTCTCGAATTAACAAATACGATATTTTCCTTTCTTTATTACAGGTATTTGTTAAATTATAATGTTAATAAAAAAGAAAACCTAATATTTTATCCGTATCCCTTATTTTATTATCCCTTTATTTCTTATCCCTAGCCTACGTTATAAATGTAATTGTCTGTGAGGACTTCTTCTTTTATATGTATAGATAGATGTATGGAAAAAAATGTGCATTTGAAATCATGTGAATTGTGGTTGTATGGAAAAGTACAAATTTTCAAATTAAAATGGCGCATATATTAGAGACTAGAAGACTTTCATTATAGTAAGTGTGGTCTAATATGACCTCCTCTATCACCCCTCAAAGTCTTCGCACCTAGGTAACAAACACGCTGTAGCTCTATACGCACTCTGCCAAATAAGCGAACACGACTTTAATGACATAGGCGTAAGAGCAGATAAAGGCGTACAGACACCTGCTTAGCTAGGGTGATCGGATTTACGTTGGAAATATATCATTCGTCTCTCTCGCACTTAAAAGTTGCTAGTACCTACGCGATGATTGCTGTATTTCCAACAAAAACGCGATCAATCGATCCAGGCTGGTTTAGTTACTTTGACTGTACATGACCTACCAGAAGTTTCATAGAAAAGTCAGCATTCAGCAACGAATTACATTAACATGATTTTCTTACTAAGTAGGTACGAAAAATAGAACTTGTTATATTACCAAAAATCGTTTTGAAGGTACGTGAAAAGTAACGCGGAAACAAATGTGTGAGTCCAAAATTGATTCGCCTCGTAAAAAGGATATTCACCCAAATCGGTTACACGGTGATTATTATCACACGAGACACTCATTCACTCATAACACTATTCGTTTCACGTAGCATCAAAATCGAAACAATCCGTCCCTTCTTTTGGTCATTCGCTATAATACATCTTCTATAAGATTCTCTTTCTAGGAGTGAAATCATGGCAAGGACAACAAATGGTATGTCTCTCTCTGTCGCTCTTATACAAAGTTGTATACGACCATCTCGCTCGATAGTGTTATTAGAAACGTTTATTCTGGTTAGTCTGAGGTAAAATATATCGTAATGTATGACAGTTAATAGAAACTATCGTTATTATACTTAATTTATTGCAATATTATACACATGTTTATTTATTGTAATTTATATATTTTATTTATAAACTAAATATCTGTGCTATTTGAGATTCTATCCCATATGCTTGAATAGTTTTAACCCTTAATTTATTGCAATATACTTCTATAAACTATATCAAATGATTTGATATTGAATAACTCTATAAAATATATAATATATTAAATAAAAAAGCTCCGAGAAGGTACCGGCGGCGAAAATAAGTTTTAAGCAAGTTTAGTACCAAGTATGAAGATAGCACTCTTACTTATATATATCCTCTTTGGTTAGGTACAGTCAATAGCAAAAATATGTTTACACTTTTGCACCTTATTCCATTGTAATAAGGCGAAAATGTAAATATATTTTTGTTGTACAGTATTTTGCGATAACATCGATGACCTTCCACTCCCTTATTCATCCCTTCGAGGGATAATTTTCGGAGGGCTATAAACTCGTTGTACACATATTTTAATTATAATCCGTTAAGCCGTTTTTGCGTGATTTAGTAATAAACATATAAACTTTCGTATTTATAATATTACGTAGCATAATTACTATTACATCTTCCCATTTTGAAGACGTTAATAGTGGAAGATGTAGAGAAAAAATCGAATACTGCAAAATGGAGATGGATAGGCCATATGATACGAAGCAAGGGGAAATGGAAAAACAGAATGGATGGATACCGCCGCACAATGCAAAAAGAAAAAGAGGGAGACCGAGAATGAGAAGGGCAGATGATCTAAAGGGGGTCGCTGGTCCACTGTGGGTCAGGCTAGCAAGAGACAGACTCAGATGGAAGGAAACAGAGGCCTTTGTGTCAAAAGGACACGCTGCTCAAATATAAACAATATAATAAAGTGTGTAATATGTTGTAATTGTATTGTATCAGCAAATAAAGGCTTTGAAATTTGAAATTGAATTACTATTAAGTATAGGTAGATTACGCATTTATAATAGGAAGGATGTATAAAGTGGTATCCTGGGGAGACAGGCTATCGAAATCAAAATCTAATATTTATTCTACAAGTAGGCCTACTTGTAGAATAAATCGTTTATATGTTAGAGATCGTCAAGGGATCGTTTTATATGTCAGAGATTAGAATATAATTACAAGATACTATAAGATAGGTACATAACAACAATTAACCAAAAGATCAATACATGGTCACATATTTTCTAAACTAGAAGTTAATGTAATAAACCATCGCGATAAATAATAGAGAATATGCATGCGGAATGAATAATAAGATCACTGTATAAATAGTAAACCATCAAATTATGTTAAAAAAGGGAAATTAATAATTATTTTTATTTTTGAATTGGCTATCTACGGGACAGGCTTAGCCTAGTGTAGGGGCCAGTCGAACCGCATAACGAAAAATCCACTCTGTACATTACTTATAAATGATGATATGTTCAACTATACCTGTAAACTTTTATGTACGAATAAACTTTTTATGTCGTATGTCTTATGCTCAAAATCTTAAAAAGATATGAAACTCGAAAGTTTCTAAAATGGTTTTTTTTTAATGACTAGAAGTAAATTAAAAACCACCATCAGGATACTATATATTAATTAACAAAAAATATATATGATAACGCAGTACCTAAACGCCATGTTTCATGACCAAAACAGTAAAATACTCGTTTTTCCATACAATGGTAATACGGGCGCATAGTAGATAACGTCACATACTATGCTGAATTAGTATGGGACGTTTTGGGGGCTCGGATTTTATGCTGAACTTAAAATCCATTTTTGTATTTTATGTTGTTCTTATTGTAGTTGTTCCATAACACAATTGTCCTTCTGAAAAACCGGTTCGAATGGCATCATGAAATAAAATGATGCATATTCTCTATTGTTTGTTTGACTACCACTAAGCCTACATTAAACCATAGAGCATATCGATGAAGCACATTAGTTACATTTCAGCACAGGCACCTAACGGGGAATCAAAGCGCGCCTAGAACCCGGTCAGTGATAAATGTCGCGTATGAATGGCCGGCACGGTAATAATTTATCGGACTATCTCACGAGTCCACTCCACCCGCTGATCCGGGTGACGTATCGTCCACGTGATATCGTATGACGTCGTTTAGTGGAGGGTTTTGAAATTGTAGTGAAGTCAGTTTATTTATTCATTTATTTATATAATCTATATTGCATAATATATATCGCAGGGATATTATCAAATCACGCAGGATGTTAAAATGGCGACTATACTTCATCATTTCCCTGGCTCTTATATATGAATAATAAAATGTGTACGTATATTTAATATAAGTAGAAACACAAAATCCCGTACAAACTAGTAGCTACAGGGTTGACATTTGACGCTGCCATTGTTGAATTTTCAGGGAACCCTTTATGTAAAGGTCTCTAGATAAGGTCAATTTAACGATGTATCACAAAATAAGTTTTAGCCTTTAAAAAGAAACTAACAACACAAACTAGCACAAGCAAGATTTTTAGAGGCCGATAGACTTAGCTCTACAACAAACGGAAGTTATAGTATTTGCATTCCTATTTGTGTTATTTGACACGTTATGACTGACGTTTATAGAGATGTAACTAACCCAAATCGATTATCACAGCAAGCGATTACGATGGATGGCACCTAGACTGAGGTATCGTATTGTAACGTTTAATGAAATTTTATTTGAGATTTAAATTAAGCTAAAATATTTTTTAAGAAAATGTAATAAATTTAATAATGCTTTGTTGCGACCTAAAATGAAAAATTCATATCTATTTACTTAGGCTAACCGATTCATAACGGTGGTGTCCGGCCAACCCTAAATAAAAAAAAGACAAAACGTAAACATTTGCAGTGCAATTGTCTTCCTTTGTGATTTCGACGTGCAAGACATTTTACGTTATATTGCTATTGTGAGTGACATGTGTCAAAGAATGCAAATACTATAAGTGTAGTAGAAACAAACCAAAAATAGTTATAAGGGTCGGCAATGCTCACGTGACACGGATAAGAGTGTTGTCAGATCAGATAAACTTCCAAAATAATCAAAAAATACTTAAACCTTATGTAATATTAGATTTCATAAGGGTATCTAAAAAAAGAAATCAAAATTATGTTTTATTTTTCTTTTCATATTTTTCTAAAATTGAAATACTTACGGCAGTGGGATTTATGATACGGTAATAAATAATCCTCACAACATCCTGGCACCAATTTAGCACTTATTTGGTCTTATTTCACACTAAAATGGAGTGAGATAGGCCTAGTACAGTTAGTCAAGAAAATGGTCTACCACTTATTAACCTTAATATACAAATAATAGAGACCAAAAGTGATAGACGACTGACTCTTTTGACTAAAACTGTACAGTGCATTTTAAATAAAGATGACAAGCTTTTTATTCGGAGATTCGCATTTTAATGATTATGATTATTTTTCACAATATTTTTATTTAACTTACACTGATCGTATATGTATGTAGTATATGTTAAATTGTCCTCAAAATTTGCTTTCCTTTTTTCTGCCAATTGTCGATATCCGATTGAACTGAAATTTTGCATACTTATGTACGTTTGGTGACAATGCAATATTATGGTACTTACCGCCGAGCTGATTTGATGATGGAGACAAGAGGTAGCCATGGCAACTCATAAACTACACAATATAAACCCCTCGTGATTGGGTTTATTAGAACGGTCTCGATGAGTCGTTGTTGACTGTGAAAAAAAAACACAGTCGGCAATTATTACCGAGTCTAGTGTAATTACTAATGTTGCAGTAATCGATTCTTAATAAAGCAATTTCAAATTATATAGGTATGTCTAAACCATGCTCGAACTTTCAGCACTGAGAAATATTTAAGTGCCAAAGTAATTTAGCAAGGCCATGTATAAACGCAATGTCTTCTACATGTGCCTGGAGGTATATAACCGTTTACATGAAGACTTGAGAAAGCTCCAGGAGAATATTTTTAAGTCCAAATTAAATACCTGGCTTATGGAAAAGTGTTTTATAGGTTCAGTTAATTCCTTCGCCAATATAGATTTAAATAATAGTTTTGCATTATATTTAGTGATTAATTTTGACACTTATTTAACTATAGTATTTTATTCTGTAATTCAAATGTTTAGTTCTATTATTTAATAATTAATAATTCGTAAAATGCGCGGCATATATGGCTGAAAACAAAAACAAAAAAATGTAATACAAATACAAATACAAACATTTATTCTGCAAATAGGCCACAAGGGCACTTTTACATGTCAAAATATTAATTAACAATTTCAGAAAGTCTGACTATAATAAGTAATACATTTTTCATGTCAAAATATTAATTTACAGTTCAAGAAGGAATAATAATTTCGAGTTTACAATTATAACAAAATTAATGTCATACAGTGAAGATAAACTTGCAAAGTTATCTATTACAAATATTATAACATCAGTAAAGGATGTATAAGGTCTCAAGATTAAACAAGGAGTATAATGAAATTAATATAATATCCCAGAGATGTACATGGTCTCTGAGCGTCAAAATTAAAATTAATTTAATATTGTTAGAGATGTATATGGTCTCTAAGTCACTGATAATAAAAACGAATCCACAACAGGATGATGTCTCTCGTCAATCCCCTATAATATCTTATAAGCTCAGTTAATAAATTGATTGATTGATGAAAAAATATGTAAAAAATGATTAGAAAATAAAATTGGTTCAATGAAGGTGTCCAATACTAGCATACTAGCTGTCCACGCTTTTTAAGAAATCCGTTATTTATAAAATTAAATAGTTCCGGAGACTAGTAAATACATAAACTAAGAAAGTCACTAAGTTCACCTCTCTCAAATCTTATTAGATAGCGGACCACGGTCATCTTTCAGGATGCAACTGTACTGGGATACCGCTAGGAGAATGATAAAATACGTAAACATACAAACTCAGCAAGTTCACCTCTCCACTGTTGGATGACCGAGTGAAACGAAGGTCTCTGCTAAAATGATTTCGTATGTACGGATTTCCGTTTGTTTTCACATGTCGCATTTCTCAACCGATTCTCGTGAAATATTATGAGCTGGTTCGATAATTATACAGATTTTTTTCGATGCGGATTTTAGAAATCTATAAAACATTTTTTTTTAAAGACAACACTCGCGAGGTCTCTAAGAGTCACTAGTAAATTGTGTTCAATTCATTAACTAACTTGTTATACAAGGAAACGTGCTCTATCCCTCCACGTATGCTCATACGTACCTATATGTACAACATGTACACACATTATATACCATCAAAGCTTTTGCCGCGAGAACGATCACCATTAATCTAATTTCCTGTGTCCAGAGAAGATTTATCGCCGCGCAAAGTTTGCACTTAGCGCCATTTGGTGCTAAAGTTATTATTAACAATTACTTTGATCATCGCACGAAATAATAATGCTGGTGGTTTAGTTTGGTACTAGTTTATGATACATGAGGGAAAATTTAATTGAAAGCGATGATATGTGCGTTCTCGTAAAGTTATTTAAATGTAATGAGGTATTTAGTAAGTTTATTAAATGTAATGAGTATTTATCATATACCTATTTGTGTTCTTCGTGTTGTTGTAATGTTTTATATATATTTTTTTATTATTTCATTTTTATTTTCTCAGATTTAACCATTTAACCATATGGTTATAAATTATAATTATACTGTTTCTTTATCTTTAATCTCTGTTTTTCTTTGTGTAACTTTGTCGCCATGTTGTCCGTACGGCCTCGCGTATAGTAAATGTTCGCAGCCATGGCGCTGATCGACGCACGCGCAACGGCTGCGTTTAGTTTTAGCTTAAGGCCGTGTCAGGCAGCAGTGTACGTAACGTGGCCCACAAATGGTCTCGCCGGAAGACCAGCGCTGGCTCCTGAGCCAGCATTATGCTGAGGCAGGACCATTACGTGACATTTTTGTTCCGTTTTGTTTTTGAATCTGTATTTACCTAGCTACTTGTGTGCTTATCAGGAATAAATTATTACGCCAGTACATTGTATGGATAACCTGAGCTATTTTAAACTGAGTAACTTCATACTTGTCTTGATGGGTACACTCTCAGTTAAAATATTAGAAAATACATTGCAGCGTTTTTAAAAAATAATTTTTTAACGGTGTCAAAAAGGGTGTTGAATGTTTTTATGGAAACGTGGAATATTCGAAGTGCTAGAAATTTCGTTTATTGTAATATATACCTACTGTATAGTAGGTAAGTAAATTAATCATTTAAAAAACTAGGCTACCCGTGCCAAGCCGGGACGGGTCGCTAGTACAGAATAATTAATAGTACTTCCGTACATAAGGTTTTCTGTCTAACAAAACAAGGTTCGCACGCGTTCGCAGCATAGCATGTGCTCTTTCATTCCTGGCACAAAAGGGTATCTGAACACCACGGAGGTGTACCAGAGCCGAGTTTGGCCGACGCGCGTTTGGCAAGAGGGACAGGAATGGTACTAATCACTAAATACAAATCGTTATCTGAATCAGTTCAATAATCCCTATAACTGGGCTCGAGGTACTCAACATTTCTTTTTGAAAGGGAAGAAGTTGAAATAAAAAACCTTTTTATAATGACCTAAGCCATTAGGAGTTCTTTTGACTTTCAAATTACACTCCTGACTCCAAGGTGGGGTCGAGAGTCAGTCGAATTTTTTTTGAGTGTGGACTCTAATTTTAAACTATTGATAAAGGCATATCTGCCATTTTTAATTGTGCAAAATGAGACTCATTTATATTTTACGCAAGCTCAATGACGATACGTATTTTTTCATAATTTTTTGAGTTACTATTACATACAAACAAAAAAATGCGACTGTGATGAACATCCCTTTCTCGTAAATATTTTTTTTTTAATCTTCGTACGTGGCATTGTCGTCATGTTTAATATCAATACCTAAAACAAGTGACCATCTTTAGGTCCTGCTTGATTTTTTTCCATACAAACCCCGTCAAGAATAGTTTTACGGTCTCTCCGTGTATTTAAAAGGCGGTCACTGAGCGTATTTTCCGTGGCAGGGACCACAGCAATCGAGTAACGATAACGACCACACAAAAGACTGCAAAATATCGATTTTGTACGACCACTTGACCTAGTTTGCAGTGACCTAGCCTACGAAGCCGGTGAGCCTGGGTTTGAGTCCCGGACAGGGCATTTGTTTGTGTGATGTGAACGAATATTTTTTTTTGAGTCTTGGATGTTTTCTATTAATTTATGTATTACTGTCCGAGTGAACGGAAGGTATCTACTTCAGCTTCGATAGTAATGCTTTCGTATGTCCGTTCTTCTATACAGGTCGCAATGCTCAATCGATTCTTATCAAATTTTGCGAGCAGATCCTATAATTTATATAGATTTTTATGTCGAGCCGATTTTTGGAAATTCTAAAAGATCATACTTTTTACAGAACCCAAATATCTGTATTATTTTCCAAACGCATTTTCTTAAACAAAAAAAGAACAATACGAGTGTAGTTTTAACGCCTTGAAAGGTGCAATTTAATTCGTTCAACTTCGACGTACTGAAACGAATTAAAATTCACTAATCGAAAGTTTTCTTAGCTGTTTCTTACTTTTCGTAAATGCACTAGAAACATTATATTTTTAACCCTTCATTTTTATATCTGTAACTCTACATATCTCTGACTGAAGAGGTTTATGAACGAAAATATTTCATTCCAAGTGTGATACATCCTGGCTCGAGTAATTCGAGCAAGGATGTCACTACTACGTGAGTGAAGTTTACACTCACCTTATTGTCTATCTGAAGAACTGGAAGTGACGCTAATATTTTTTTGTGCTTCCAAAACTTCCGAACCACGATCGCATTAATCGTTAAGGTCATATCTATAGATTCTCATGTCTTCAGATTTTCATATCTACGGATTCCCAATTTTACATATTCGTAATTAAAGTAATTCTATATATTAACTATTTACTTGTTAGTTATGAAACATTGTTTCTAGTTTTTAAGATTTGACAGTAATCGATATTTCTCTGGTATCACACACAAATTGCATTACAGTGCAATAATAACTTCTGACATTATCTATTAAATTGACTTTGTTATGATTGGTAGGTACCCTTACATTGGTACAACTGTTAATTTTTTTATTTTATTTCAGCTTAGTGTTCAATTTAATCTTTATATGACATTTTAAATTGTATTATTCCCTGATTATTGTTTAATGTAGGTATATATTTAAGTATATAGCTACCCTCATATTATAATAATTAATTATTTTATTGTTATAACGATCGACATACGATTAGCAAGATAAGCGAACATGTTTTATAATGTAATTGTATATGGAGATAAATAAACTAAACTAAACATGGTCACATCTAGCATTTAACATACAACGTCTAGGTAGGGCCATCTCATTTGTTTTGCACGACGCACGTAATAACACAATCAAACCTACGAGAATTTTGACAGGCCGACGTGCCGGGAAAGATTAAAATGAAAGAGTTTATTTAGTTACTCAATAAATTGAGTATCTAAGTCAGTCTGGTACTTCTACTATGTATTATAGGTTACCTTTTCTGAGTATTAATTATGTCAGTTATATCATTTTTTTTTACACAATAACAGGTTATTTAATTCTCACAATTAAATTACTACGTAACTATATGAAATCAGTATAGACGTTTTTAAGGCACGAGTGAATAGGCACCTTCTGGGTGAGCTCGCTTCATCGTCGGCCTCATCTTTGCCCCCTGGCTAGATGCTGGCCAAGAGCAATCCCATTTTTAATAAAAAAAAAAAAAAAAAAAAAAGAAGGCGGGATTCCTCGTTCCTATAACTACCCGGCGCAAAGGTCCCTAGTATACTGGCGGAGTTCCCACGTTGTATGGCCAGGGATATTCTTTGCACCAGGTACTCACCAGAACGGGGATCGCCTCCCCGATCTCTTAAGCGACGAGCCAGGGTTGCAATAAACGCTTTAGCCTCGGCACACGGGGGCCCGCCAGTCTACGGCTATTTTATTTAATTTTATTTGTTTTATTTATTTTACTTATTTTATTTATTTTATTTATTTTATTTATTTTATTTATTTTATTTATTTTATTTATTTTATTTATTTTATTTATTTTATTTATTTTATTTATTTTATTTATTTTATTTATTTTACTTATTTTATTTATTTTATTTATTTTATTTGACACACCAACAGTACATAAACTATATAATCAAAATGACATATATTTAGGGACACGAAACATATTTATGTACCAATAACAGGCATGCAACAGCACTTAAAGAGTTCGAGGCTTTTACACTACATTAAAAAGTACAATAAAAAAAAAATACAAAGAAAATGTGACTTGAGATATGTGACAAATAAATACATTATAAGTTTAAGCTGGTTTGAGCATTCTACGTTTAAGAATCGGTAAGGAGTCACGAAAGATATCTATTGCGAAATTATTATCTAGAGCCAGTTTATTCCATGTAGTTTGCATTCTGTACAATGGGAGTGATTTGCCAAGTTTAGTCCTGGTGGAAGTGGGACGGAACGTAGTGCGACGACAAGCCCTCGTATTCGCCTTGGGTACGGTAAAATTAAGATCCCCTAGCAAGCTCGGCTCCATAATTTTTCCGTTCACCAACTTATGCAGTAATGCTACATCCATGAAGGAGCGTCTGTGCTGAAGAGAAGCCATTTTGAACAAGCTAAGTCTCCCACTGTAATCAAGGCCCTTGTAGATTCTCTGATCGCGCGCTTTAAACACTAGAAATCGAGTAAAAGAGCGTTGAACCCTTTCGAGACGATTGATGTGTACAGCATAACTGGGACTCCAAACCTGAGAGCAATATTCGAGACGAGAACGGACTAAAGCATTAAAGAGCGTCATAAAGGTCTCAATTTTTTTGACTGATTGATTATATACATGTTTAGCTTCTTGTAAAAGTGTTCCTAATTGGCATAAATGTATTATTAGACTGCATACATAATTACATAGAAAAGATAAAACATATCACATTAGGAATTAATTTAGAAGAAGTTATGTAAGAAGTCATTTCTACACACACACACACGCCTGTATTCTCAAAAGGGGTTGGGAGAGCACATGAAATTAAATTTCAGTGCCACATTTAGAAATTGATGACCAAACGACGGAACAGGCAGATTTTTTATGATTTCGAAACTCACAATATTTATGAACAGAAGTCTTTTTTAATTACAGTCATTATGCAATACAAATATTGGTATATTATTTGGTTCACATTATTTAATTTTATCTCAATCGACAAAGCCCTGGTTTTATAAATTATAAAAATCTGGGTGCCGATTTATGAGTGCCGAAAACTCGACTTTTCACTCGACGTTTGTCAAATCATCATAGATTTTTGACAGATCTCGAGTGAAAAGTCGAGCATTCGACACTGAATAATCGGCCCCCTGTTAGACCAAATGTCAATGGTAACACCGTACATTTTTGACATAACAGACATAAGGTCTAACGGAAAACTGTATGAAACCACGCATTAATATTCTAAGTGGCGAGTTAAATCTCTATGAGATATTTAGTTATTGGCGTTAATGTTCGTTAAAACAGTATAGTAGGCATTTATTGTGGAATGATTTATAGAGCATTTCCACCGGATTACTTCGCAATTTACAGCAAATGCGAAAGATTTTATTAAGCTATTGATTAGGTACTTCAGTAACACGTCCCGGTACCGCCGCATATCAGGTAGAGTCAGTCGGACCTAGCTGGGCCTAGCTGAGTTTCTTACTGGACTCTTCTCAGCTAGGCTAGATTTAGCGAACCAGTGACAAAACTCCCAGTAGCTCCATTCCACTCACACCTCAAATCTGGTTGAAGCCGCTCAATCAACCTCACTGGAGTGCAAACCCTAGAGTATTCCAGTGTTTAAACCGTCCTGCGTGGTCGTGTCGGAGGTTTCCCGTAGATTCTCCGCGGGTCACTCTCCAACTGAGCACTCCTATCGCTTTATTGGGCCGTCTATATAGCCACAAAGAGTTTAAAAAAGCCCAGGCCTCCAGGGATATCTTCCAACACATCAAAGGGGTCACCAGGATCATGTCAAACCTGTTTCATGACTCTAACTTCACTGCACCTCGTTAAGATGTTCTATGTTGTTGTATTCTTATTTGTTTATTTTAAATATAAAACTTCCGAGAGTTTCAGACAAATTGAAATATAATAAACGGGTCACTCACGTCTTTAAGGTCGAGTATAGGTCGACCAATACGTGGCCCTTAATCATGAGAACTAACCGCGGCTAGCACTGTGCGTTCGCGCGCGGCTCAATCGGCTGCTTGATGTTGGCTGCTTGTTGCGGGGGGCGAGAATCCACCCTCAGTTGACAGTTCCGTGCCTCTATATTTTCGAAATTGCCATATTCATTAAAACACACCCATCATCGCCCATTCAGGACGATCTCCGAGGTATCTACTAGAAATTCTAGGTACACTCAGAATCTCTTTCCTGTTTCTGCAAATACTGCCCTAATGCGCAAAAGTGTATTTTGCTTAGCTAGTAAGATTTACATTCCTGTCGATTTTAGAATGTTACCCCTAAAACAATTTAAGCATAAGACCATGACATTTTTAATTGAAAATTGTTTTTATTCTATTTCCGATTTATTGTTGTATAAATTTAATAATTCAACATGACATGATTTTTAATACATAGATGACATGACAATATTATAGAGATATGTAAATGTATTTGACATGTTTAGTGTGTAAGAACATTATTTTATTAATCAAGAATTTGTACGCCATCAGGCAGAGTATAGTGCTATATAGGGTAATTCCGGGGTAGTTGGCCATAAGGTAGAGATGGCCCATCGAAATATTTCCTAGAAGATTTGACTAGACGTTGCTAGTTACTGTTCGGTTAGCTTCGCGTCGCAGGTGGGAGCTATGGTAAGTCGAAAATTTTAGTGAAATAAAATCGAAAAGTAAGGAAAATACTTGTGAATTGTTTTGCCTAGTGTGGATGTGAAGTTAGATTTGATTTATAATGATTATTATTGTATTTATTGCTAAGCATATTAGTAACGCATTGTTCTATCCTCAAAATCAAACGTGACGTGCTTTCAATTTTTTTTAATTTTAGGTGTGGTCATCTCTCCCACAAACAAAGGAGAGACAGCCAGTTGAAGTCCATTTATAAGAAAAGCTACTTGAAAGTAACGCCGATGTCCCATGACAAACGAAAAGGATATGCCGCGGATATGGCGAAAATTACTACGAAACACTTCCATTTCGACTCTTCTTTAAAATACTGGCTTTAGTGCACAGTGTGACAATTTTGGCCTCTGAAAATTACATTGAACTTGTAGACATATGTTCCAAATGTAGTCTAGATATACGAAAATGCTTTAATAAATAGGAAATCAGACCAAATAACTATGCTACAGCTAGAATTAACCTATGGCCATCTTTCCTCTAACGACTTGGCCATCACACCCAGATCCCCAGGGAGAGATTGCCAATTGCGAATTTTTGAAAACAATTATTTTAAGGTTGATCTAATTGGAAAATGACACTTTTTGTTTAAAATGTCAAAATTTAATGTTGAACGTTTAATTACAAACACAGATTTTTATAATAATGTGTAACATAAATTTTTTTTTACAGTGTTCTAGAAAAACTATGGCCAACTACCCCGGACTTACCCTAATTGTTTAACACCACTGTAATCAGATTGACATATTACTCACAAATAAAACACTTTGAACTTTGAACTCATTTTCGTACCTAAAAGTGGTTCAATGTCGGGTTACACACAACAATCACAACGTCACATATCGAGCTATACTCGACCTTAAAGACGTGAGTGATCCATTTATTACATTTCAATTTGTTTGTTGGTATTATATATATATGTATGTAAGCACTTTATTACACACAGTAACAGGTTAAAACAATAGTAACTACATGTCACACAAGTTTAAAGTACAAAGGCGAACTTATCCCTACGAGGGATCTCTTCCAGCAAACCTTTGATGGATTTCGAGGAAAATGGGAGAATGAGATAGACAAAAAAACACCGTGTACTATAAGTACTGTTCAACGTAGATCCGAATGCCATGTATTCAATTTATTTCATTTTATGAGGATTTTTTCTGCAGCTGATTTTTTGAGTTCAACTTTACCGTTTCATTTTATTACACTATAATTGATGTCTTGAAATTAATCGCAACAAGACGGAAAATTGGTCCTTCTCAAAAATGCTCCCAAAAGGGCCCGTTTCCCTCGAAAAACAAACACGCGAAGTGATGAAAGTCTTCACTGAAATTCAAAAAGTTAAAACACTTCACCGCCTAGATGTGCCGAACCTGACCAAAACCCATTATTTCCCGCTGCGATAATCTTTTACAGTCACTTGGAGTCTAATGAATTATTTATTTCTATTTATTATCTATCATTAAAAAGAAAACAAGAAAGTCAAAAGAAGTTGTAGTTTCATTTATTTCAGCACTAATTAACTAAATGTGTTATTATTAAGGAAAAAATGAAAAATGTAGGCACCGAACAGGATTTGAACCTGCGACCTCAGGCACTCGCGGCCAGTTGCTCTAGCCAAATGACCTATAGGTTCAACTGCCACGGTGGTCCGACCTTCCTCAATCATTCCTTCATTTATACAAACGCCTTAAGGGAGGCGTACAGCGACATCTACCAGAAGACTCAGGCTTTTCAATTCAATTTTTTTCAATTTTTCCTTTATTTACTACTGTACGGTTCTGCTTAATATAAATAAATAAATAAATAAATAAATATTAGAGGACAATCTTACACAAATCGAACTAGCCCCACAGTAAGCTCAAGAAGGCTTGTGTTATGGGTACTAGACGACGATATATTTTATTTAATAGATATAAATACTTAAATACATAGAAAACATCCAAGACTCAGAAACAAATATTCATGCTCATCACACAAATATTTGCCCTGACCGGGATTCGAACCCAGGACCGTCAGCTTCACAGGCAGGTGCACTAGCCACTAGGCTAAACCGGTCGTCAAATCGTAATATAAAATTAATGTCGTAATATAGGGTCGTCGTAATATAAAATTAATGTGTTATTATTACTTTAAAAGCTCAGTTTTAGTGTAGAATACACAGAGTGAAAGTGAATACTTACCACATTTAAAAGCAGTCATAAAAAGAGCGCTTTCAGTTAATTCAAAATATCACCATATTTGCATTAGGTATGTCCCAAATGTTTTTTGCAAGATCTTTCTATTATTCACTCTGTTTGAGAAAAGCACTATAGTTATTACTTTGGCGGAAACCGGGAATCCCTGACTTGGCTCTTGAGCTTTTGTAAGAAGCAAGGTTGAAGTGATTGAAAAATCACATCAACTCTACAAAAAAATAAAAACATATACTTTACTGTTATAAAAATCCGTCGTTGGCCAAATGTATCTTTTTCATAGGCTTATTGTTTAAAGCCGAAAGTGTTCGCGGGGCGCGTTGCAAAAATGGAATGACGTCAAAGGGTAACGGACGGGGAACGCCCAGCAGGGACAGAGGGCTTACTCCTAACTTCGAAATCCGAACTGTACCTCTTTCCACAGTCATACTACCCATTGAGACGGTTCCAATGAGCCCAATCACTACGTGTTTATCTTGTGTAGTTTAAGATTCGCTATGGCTGCTGCTGCTTTTGTTTCTAGAAAGAAAAGAAGAAATTAAGAACAACCATTTATTCAATAAATCACACACAACTGGTCTTAATGATGTATGATAACAGGAAACCTATCAAGTGAAGACACACAGGTGTGCACAATGAGTCCAGCAATGTGTGCGATAAAGATGTGTTGCTGTTTGCCGTGCAAAAAAGGATTGCAAGACTGACGGTCTCGGGTTCGAATCCCGGTCAGATTATATATTTGTGAGATAAACATGAATGTTTGCTTGCGAGTCTTGAATGTTTTCTATGTATATAAAGTATTTATATTTATTTTTTTGTTTCTATGTTCAGCATAACGCTGAGTTGTGACCATTTCGTGGCAATATGTTATTCTGTTCTGTCATCTTTTTCGCGAACAAATGACATGATGATGATGTCTTTGTCTTGTGTTTGTCGCGAATAAATGTTTCTTTCTTTCTTTCATTATTATACATTTTTCGGTTAAGTACCTACATGCTATTTACTTAAAATCCATAGTTCGATTTGCCACCTATTCAATTAGATATATAATATTGCATTATCTCCGCTACCTAAAGGTTGTCTGGAAGAGATCGTTCTTTAGCGATAAGACCGGCTGTTGTTTACCTCTATACTTTAAATTTAATGTGCTGTGATTTTTTTTCTGAGGTGTGCAGTAAAGAGTATTTGTATTGTATTGTATTTATATCTATCTACTGTGGGCCTAGTTCGATGTGTGTAAGATTGTCACATAATACTTATTTATATATTATTTATTATATTTTACACGAATAGTGCAAGTTAAATAATAAAAGCTTATAAAAACATACAAATCTTTGGACTGATTATGAAACACCAGAGAGAGACCACCAATAAAAAAATAATGTTCCGCCAATGGCTTAGTCCTTTCACGAAGTTCATTTCTTACTTCTAAACCAACAAGTCAAATAAGGAGTGCAATTTATTTCCAACACTGGTGGTCAGGGGTGTTCAATAATTTAGCCCAGTAATTCGTTCAAGAGCGTATCCAGAACATCTATTATTCAGCGCTAACGCCGAAATTCACTAGAGCTGGGGGCACAAACGCTTTATACAGAAAATACTGGGTATTATAAATATTGCGAGTTACAAATACCTAGAATCTATGTTTCGGGCTGTTTAAGGTAAGGCCTATTCAGAGATATGACGAAAATACTAAAGTTTGAGCTTCCAGTGTGAAGAAGTAATATTACACAAAAATCACTAATAACCGACAGGCTATTTTGTTTCTTTTTCAGTCCACAGTATTAAAAAATCCTAAATAATTATCATCTTAAAGATAAACTTTCATTCTGAAATCTTCGTAATTATCAAAACGACAGTAATGTTGTTTTTAAAACAAAAAGGATAGCTTTTTTATTGCTAAGTGTTCCAAAAATCTATTAAAATGTACTGAATATTTACTGTTTTTTAGTATTTGTTGTTATAGCAGCAACAGAAATACAAAATTAAATCATCTGTGAAACTTTCAACTGTCTAAATATCACGGTTTATGAGATACAGCCTGGTGACAGACGGACGGACAGCGAAGTCTTAGTAATAAGGTCCCGTTTTACCCTTTGGGTACCTACGGAACCCTAATAAGTACACTATGTTGAGATTGACGGATATTTACTTCATAGAAAGAGAAAACATATAAAGTGTAAGTTTTTATGTCTGCTGATGCTGATGAATTATCTGATGGACCTGGGACGTTTAATATTTATGAATTTAAGTATGTATTCAGATTCATTTATTCACAATATATTGATAACGATATAAATTACATGTCAATTTACAAGAATCTCTATTGTGATCGTCAATAACATTAAGTAAGTAAGTAAGTGTTTATTTGTGAACATAGGGAGTTACAGTGATGGTATTTTTAGAAAGTTTCACTATGTTTGCCAATCGGCGTACACAAACAATTAATTTAATATTTAAATTTTAAAATAGGTCTACTACTACTTATCTATCATGCATACAGATTTTTGTGCCTTTGTACAAATTATAATAAGATCAATGTGATAATTTAAGTTTAGTGTATGTCAAAGAACTTGCAACTTTTTAACTGAAATGACAATTGCAATACATGATTTTGACTTTGACTTTGTAGGTCATTATGTTGTAGAGTTATAATGTAGGACTCCTAACACGTTGCAATTCGAGAGTCATCGAGTTTTTGTTCGATTCAAGCATAATATATCTCCCCATGTAGTCGCTACATCGAGCATGGCAGTACTAAGGCTCGGGAAAGTAGGGAATTGGGTAACGTCATCGAACAAGAACGTATGTGTAGACATACGCAACATCGAAACATGACACAACTATGCTACATGGATGTTATGAGGTAGTTCCTTAGCAGATATTAGTGTTTTGTTACAAAAATAATTCGATCGTATAAATGCTAATGGGATCGAGACGACGGCGTTCTCCGAGCTGGAATGAAAAATATTATTTGACGTCTGACTTATTTCGCCAGTACGTATTACCAATGTACATATATAGGTTTATACGCATTGATAAATCATACCCATTTTGTTTCATTATCCGCCTATTTACATCCTACTGCCGGGCATACTGCCGCGCTAACGATAAGAGCAGTAAGTCCATTTTTGGCAAAACTGAGTTAATCATATATTTGAAATCAGCGCTTCGAGCTCCACAATATGGTTTAATCGTCATTTTAATAGCTAAATGGGAACCCTTAATTTCAGTAAGCATAACAGCAGTAAGTCTACTTTATCACCCAATAGTCCTTACTATATCGGAAGTAAGTAGACTTACGCCTGGTTAACAAGTGAGGTTTGGGCATTAAGGTTTAGCTGTTACTTATCATATAGGCCGTAACTACACATAATGTGGTTATGTTAAGCAATGTTAGTTTACTACTCGACCTATATTACTTACAATATCAGCAGTAACTCCACATATCGCCGTTATAATAAGCAAAGTCTATTAACTGTTTGGTACGTATTACTTAGCATAATAGCAGTAAACTTCTTATACTGCCACTATAACAAGCGAAGTCTGTTAACTATTTGGTTTTAATTACTTGTCATATCGGCACTAACTTCACACCCTGGTATGTATGATACACGAAGTCTGTTTACAACGAAATATTTATCGTAGCAGCCAGGGACCTGCATAATGATTGTAACAGGTAAATTAGCACTAGCATTTAATTAACATATAATACTTATGTAATAAATAATAATGTAGTTACACTCGGATATTAGGTAATAAAATTACAAACTGAAATGGGTCATTGTCAGTTGTAAAAACAAAAGTTGTCCAGTCGGTGGTTAATAGCTAACGGCTCATGAACATATAAGTTGGCCCCTTCCCATCTCCACGGAACTTCCACCAGAGCGGGTGCGGCTGCTGAAGCGGCCGAAAAGGCTAAGATAAACAAATATAGGGGTCTCGGCACCGAATACAACTTTGTTCCGTTCGGTGTAGAGACCCTCGGTCCGTGGGGTCCCAGGGCCCAAGAGTTCTTCAAAGAACTTACTAAAAGGTTAGTGGACACCACTGGTGACCAAAGGGCTGGCAGCTTCCTCGCTCAACGCATAAGCATTGCTATACAGCGAGGAAATGCTGCCAGCATCTTTGGCACTATGCCGCGGGGGGACCCCTTATTTTAGATTATTTATTTTTAAGTTTTTATTTTAAGTTTAGTTTGTAGGCCTTTTATTATATCGTATATTTTAATGTTTTAAATGTAATAGAAGTATAGTTTTAATGCCAAATGTTTTATTACATATAAGTTATATTTTAATTACATGGATTTATAGTTACGGAGGCACCTTTTATACGGGTTACTAGACCAATCCAAAATTAAGCTTTGTAGCCCTTAACTTTTGATATGTCCACCGAAAAGACGTGAACCTAAATCTGACAATGACCCAAATATTAATTTAGTCTATAGTTTCTTCTTCGGATCAGGACACTTTTTGATAAAATTTTCTCACTAATTCGGGCCCGGAACCACCAGATTTGTAGGCATGGTCACTACCAACAAAAGTGGTCGTCAAAATTATCTCAGGAAGGTGCGGAGGTATCGAGTTGAAATTAAAACCCTATACTAAGGTCTACTTACAGTCCCTTGAAGCTGTGAAAAAATCAAACTTCTAAGTTAAAGTAAAAGAAACATACGGGCGTTTATGTCGCAAAAAAACGTATATTTCGACACTCTCAAGAGAATCAAAATTTATAGGGTATTTCCCGTTGACCTAGAACTATGAAATATGGCAAGTAATATCGTTATATACTACAGGTACAGGGAAGAATCTAAAAACTGTATATATGTACTAAAATCATATAAAATATCCTACTTAATATTATACATACGAAAGTTAGGATGTTTGAATATTTGGATGTTTGTTACTCAATCACGCAAAAACGGCTTAAAGGATTATGATGAAACTTTGTATACATAGAGTTTTTAGCCTGGTTTAACATGAAGGATACTTTTTATACCTTAAATCATCCCTCAAAATTATGAATTTGGGGGTGGGAGTTGAACTTATGAACCAGACCAGAGTCATGTAGATATTTACAATGCCTGCCGACGTACGGAACATTGGATTAATAGAACCAGTATATAAGGTTGATCTCCGAATATGCACATATCTGTCACAAATCTTAGGGTCAAGATATAATAAGGACGTATGGTGAGTTATCTGAGTCTTAACTGATCTCGAAATGTGATTACCAAACTGTTGCATTGTTTTCAGTAGTAATTTTACTTTTTTAAGTAGTTAAACTGGCTAAAATTGCCTATTTTATAATTAATATAAGTTTTAAAGACTTTATATACTAAATTTAGTTTTATAGAAGCTTACGTTTTTTATTTGTGAACTTTTAAAACCTAGAGTTACGCAAGGTTTATTTTTGTTATGTTTTTGTTTGTCGAAGTTTATTGATCTCAGACCATGAAACTTTATTAGATGTATCTCAACTTATAGTGTAGTAAGTTTTTTATAGCTTAAAAGCAAACAAATATCACTAAACGACCTATTTTTATAAATACTCGTATTTATTTATATCATCTGCTGTATCCTAATTTACTATGGGTTGCTTGTGATAAAAGCAGTAAGTCGCGACTTACTGTGATTATTCTAAGCAAGCTTGAAGTGAACACTATTGAGTCATACTAGGCATAAAAGGGTTTTAGCTATTTTAAAATTATCTAATAGTAATATCAGTTTAGAAACAATAACATAATGAAGTCCTCTTTAAATGCTACACATATCAAAAATCCAAATTTTAATAACATAAAAATCTTGGCCAAGGGAACGAAATTTCCACTGTTAACTTTACGCGCCAATTACTCAAAACTATCAAAACGGACTTACTGCTCTTATCGTTAGCGCGGCAGCATAGGCCTCCTTTCATGGACAAGAGGGCCCTTTTCACTTGCTAATATTTTTATATAAATAAGAAATTTTGTAAAGCTGTAACTTTGACACGTAAAAACGTTTAAGTAAATTTTGAGTGAATCACCCAAAGTTAAGTATTTTATAACCTAACTTGCAGAATTTATCTACCAAGGGGAAGGAATAGTCAGTAGAAGTTCACGCGGACGAAGACGCGGATAAAAGCTAGTAGGTTAATAATATTTAATTCAGAGCTCTAGAGTAAAATATTAAGGGAACAGTCCCTCGTCGCATGGCATTTGCAGTAAAAAAATCCGCGTGTCATAGGTCCGATTATGAATGTCTACCCTCTGAAATAAGCACACAGATCTCGGAAACAACTTTCAGACGTTGGCTGAGAAACGGCCTACTGGAAAATACTTCGTATTCTGTAGATCTTCTTCTTCTGCGACAAGAGAGCGCGGTTGGAGAGTAGGCCCCGCCAGCGGGAATGCCTAAGTGTACGCGTCGTGTCTGAGTTGGACGTCACGCAGGTCCCTCAACAAATAATCAAACAATAGGTATCTCGTGGTATGGAAACATTAAGAGAGTTAGACAATAGCTTTCCCGCAAGTCCTTCAACGAGAAATTGATTCTTGATATGGAGGCATTTAGAGAGTTAGACAATGATGATCACTTGTTTGGGAGTGACTATTCTGATCTGGTTCATAGATTCAAGTTCCACCCCCCAATTTATCAATTTGAGGGACGGTAAAGGGATAAAAAGTATCCTATATGTTAATCCAGGCTATAAATTCATTGTATACCAAGTTTCATCATAATCCGTTCAGCCGCTTTTGCGTGACTGAGTAACAAACATCCAAACATCTAAACATCAGAACTTTTACATTTAAATAATAACATTAGTAATAATAAAATAAGTGGGATTAATTCAAAATCACTAATATTATTTTATAGCGAATTAGCTAGTACGTAAGGTAAAACTTGTGTTAGTATGTTTAGTGCCTAAATAATTTTGACATGATGTAGGTAGTAACACATCAGGATGAAAGCATTATTAAAATATGAACAAAAGTAGAACATAAAATTTTAAAATTTTGACGTTAACTGCCAAGAAATACTCTTTATGAAATACCTACACCATTCAGTAATGCGCGTGTTACTCAACAAATTAACTCGCGATAGTCCCGATTCTCCCATCCCTATACTTCAGTCGAATGCACCCAAATGTGTTATCTAATGCGGTAGCAACACGGTCGCTATTTGATCGATTGCCGTTATTCACAGGGGATTGAATTGTTTATTCCATTTCGTTACGTTTCGCAGTGTTTGATAAATTATGAATTTGTATCACTATTTGGAACAATCAAAATGAGTTAGAGAGATGAAAATGCATGCATGTATTTTGTTTATCATAAAAACAATGTATTGGATATGTTACCGATTTGAAACCCCGTCAGTTTTAACTCCCATAAGTTTTAACCCGGCAAAGAATTCCAAACCTTAGCAGTGCGCTTTATAAAACATGATTAAAAGCGCTTGGTTCGTATAAGAGGGATTTCGACCAGGTAAGGATGGTAGCCAGCTGTACTTCTGGATGTCCAATGGAAGAATAAGGGTTTTATACAGTCATAGGTCTTTGGTCTTGAGAAGTATTTTCCTATGGCACATGGCGCCCGTGAGCTGTCTCCACTTCATCCAGCCTTTGGTGGTTCTGTGAGTAACATCGAGATCAATTTTGCCATCGTTGGTGACAATCGAACCAAGATATTTATGTTCTGACACTCTGGGAACTGGCTGGCTCACAGAGCCACGAGTTATAAAGATTCGCCAGTAATTTTACCTGTAGTATACCTATACTTACATACAGGAACGTGAGTGAAGTCATTATGAAGATCCGCTAGCACGCTACCTACTTCAACCCTCGCTTGGTTCAAATTTAAAAAAAAAGAATTCAGGCATATTGCCGATAACGATCTTGCGCTAATATTGTTGTCTGAGAAATAAACTATACGGAGTAAATTGACGATAGTTTTTAAATTAAACAACCATTTCATATTCTTTTAGTCTAATTTCATTAATCACCAATTTGTTATCTATCTGCATAACAACTTGGGATTATCAGAATGCGCATTTTCACATATCCCTTTCACTTTACTACATGACGTCCTATAGCAAATGCGGTGGTTACTACAGAAAATAGGCAAGTTGCTATATAGTACATATATGCCGATGATATTTTAGGAGTTATGTCGATTCCTCAAGGAACACTTTCTTACCTTCGGTAGGTACTTTATCATCTTGCTCTCGAACTTGATACTGTCGACGATTTTATACGTCTCGGGGCTATTAGCACCACCGGTTCTTGTGAAAAAGAAGTAAGAAGATGCATATTAAAACACAAAAACAATGACACAATAGCGTGGAACAATTGGAACACGGAGAGATCGTGACATCTCGTGCAAAATTATTTTCGTTCCATTCCAAACGCTTTTCATCAGCGACGTCTCTAAAAGACCATCCATGTAGTTAATAGTAGCATGTCAAACGTGTGTTTAGTCAGTTTAACTTTCTCCGTGGTCTAACTTGGTTAAAGTCATAATTTTCAGCATAACGAATGTACCATATTATATTGAACCCGCTGCCGCCCAGCGAGAAAATAAGCAGCGGCATGCATCCAATGTCAAACCGAACAATAGTAGATTGTATGACAAGGGTCTAAAATGAGCCGTATCACCACGAGATAGTTATTAAAACTAAAATAGTTCGAGGGGTAATATGGCTTTTAGACCAGAGTTATACACTCTACTTTTCACTTCGATTGCGAGAAAATAAATAAAGGTTAACCCACCCAAAATTAACAATACATTCCACGGCGAAGATATATACTTTTGCAGCATAATTTTTTTTCTATACTCCTTTGACACACAAAACATAGACACTGTGGTTCGCGCGCAACATTCACGCGCGAAAAAAGCTGACTGACCTTCCATTGAGCGCTTCAAAGTGTTGCTCGAACGATTAAACCACTTTTTTTAATTATTGTGAAATAGGGACTACTACAAACTTAATCTTTAGACTCCTTAGAAAAATTAATTATGTTTCCAGATTGGTCGATTTTAGTAAAGCTTTATTCTCGTTGGTTAATACCCAAAACCAAATATTTTTTAAGAGTTAAATTAGTGTTCTGTGATTGGTGGATTTATTAGGTGAAGTATTTTGATTGGTCAAATTCAAATGTTTTGTAAATCATAAATATGTATTCATATTTTCCCTAGGGGTTAAATGTACTACTTTAGCCCCGCTTGACAAGTCTAATATGACACACGTTTTGAGCATGAGAAGTGAAAAGCAATTTGTTTTGTTATGTGCCCGAAGAACCCCGGGCCCGGGAGATGAGAACTTAAATTATTATATTTGTTAACGTAAAATTGTGAACTACGACATTTTATAATCTAACGCTTAATATTTCTAACCTAAACCGTCAGTTTACAATCTTAGTTAATTTAATTTATACCTAAACTATCGAATTTAGATTATAAACTATCGAAGTATAAACATAGGTTACGTTTGTAATAGTTTTCCTAATTTTTAGTATTAAGTTTAATTTTAAGCTATATTTTAAGTTTTTTTTGTCTTTATATAATAAAGCCCAACCAAAATAAATAAATCGAAGTTATATATTATAAACTAACTGTTGTCTACTTCTGCTTATATCTCGCCATGTGGTTTCTGACCTGCTTTGTATTTTTATTGAGGTGTGCAGTAAAGAGTATTTGTACTGTATTGTATTGTATAAACTATCGAAGTTCACAATTTTACTGTGTCATATTTATTAGATGTATGTACTCTCAAAGTTAATTGTAATTTAAATATTGTATTTCCTTATATTTGCACGGCTTAAAACCAGAAAGTACCTACGCTAGAATACGCCATATAACGACAATTTCGATGTAGAAATTTAACCTAAAGCAAAGATTTGAGACCAGTCCAACCCTTTTTATGTACATCGCATGTCTTACGAATTATTTAAAACCCTAGTCTCTAAAACATTCTAAATTTAATGGGGAAATTGCAGCTAACCAAGTTATCTCACTCGCGAATCCTTTCCGTTTTCATGCCTGAATTTGCATTAGAAAGTTAACGTTTGTAGATACGGAAGTCATCTGAAATGCTAATATTAAAACATTGAGCATTTAATGAAGATACGAATCTGGAAACTTTCTAAACAAGAATATCTACATTATTAATTGTAGGTAGCTAAGTACATACTTTCCTTCCAAAGCTTTTCTGGCCGTCACATCTGAGCAATTATATTTCAGGTTTTTTTCTTCAGCTGCTGCTGTAAACATTATTTCTGTCACTTAAAAGTAATGGAAGTTTATTAACTTACATATGAAATTCTTTATACAGAGGTATTCCTCTGTATCAAGAATTTCAAAAAAAATAAAATGTCATTTCTATACTAAGGGATTCAGTTGAGATTGTAATTTGGCTGTTACTTGAAAAAAATACCTGAAATATAATTCCTCAGATGTGACAGCCAGAAGAGCTTAGCAAGGAAAGCATGTAGCTATAATTCTTATTTAGTAATGGATTTTTCGTGTTAAATAAAACAAAATGTACACAACGATCCTTTTATTTTTATTTAAGAAATCTCACAATTAAAGTCTTGAGTGGATCTTATCCATAAACGCCAATATGCACAGCAAATGTATTATATTAATTCCTTACAAATAATAACTTAGCCATTATTCATTCAAATTTCATACAAATTATTATTTACAGGCCCTTATCCATGAACTTGAATAATCCACGTTTGATTTAATTGGTCTTAAATTGCATAAAGGAATTTAATAAAAGAGTTAGTTTTGTTAACGAATAAGGGCGAAAATATTTAAATTTATTATAAATATTGTCCATAATTCATAATAATGTCCGAAGGTGATATGTTAAAAAAAAAGATGATACCCTGTTTAGAAAGGGATCGGCCCGCGTATCCAAACATACGCAAAAATAAACTACCTTTGTACTAAAATACGTATATTGTGATTTTCATTTTATTGAAAATAAATAAGCATTTTCGTGTTTAACATTATCCCTTCTACGATGTACATCGTACAATTATAAGCACATACACAAAAACTACAGAGCACTTATGACCTTAATATTACTGTAGTATCGTTTTGCGATATAGAATAAAAATAATTAGGTACTTAAAACAATATTGCAGATGTGTTTAACACATTAAATAATGCTTTCACATTCAGCTATGGTCTAACATTTTAATCCGTTCTAGAGATATTAACCAGAGCAGATAATTTCTGATATTACACGGTTGGCACATAAAATTCAAAATACAAAAAAAAAATTAACCTATGTTGTGATTACGTAACGTTTTTGAACATGCGTAAGTGATATACAGATGTAGTGCAAAATGATTTTCCTTCGTACTTTATCGGAAAAGTTCGTATTTATCGTGCTCTCTCAATTAGTTTCAGTACCCATAGGGGTAAATCGCATTAGCAGACCAATATATATATAGAGTGACTAACACGCAAATCAAATATTCGCTATGGTTTTGATTATATTTACAGTTTACTTATGAAAAGGTTGTATTACCATGCCGAAACCTCAAAAACGGTTAAAAATCCAATCGAAGGAATTATATTTAATATATACTTATACTTCATATCAGAAAATAGCAAATTCAAAAATAGCAATAACTCGAGAGTATTATGGCAAAGTTCAACAGCGAATTTCGGACGCAACGGGCATATCTAAACCTACAATAAGAAAAATTTTGAACCAGGAAGAAGAATATAAAAAAAATAAAAATACCAACACAAACAATATTAAGCTGAGTAGACCACGCAAGAAATTTGATCTAGATCTTGATGATTTTGATTACGCAGTGATACGACGAATGGTTTATAACTTCCATCTGATTTATAAACAAGTTCCAACAATAAGAGCACTAAAGTCCAAATTAATAGAAACGATGAATGATGCTGAGATGCTGTTTTTAAGTAGGCAGGTATTGTTTTATTAGCGTAAATATTTCCCAATAATTTTGTTGTACTTTAACATAAGATAATGTTTCGTTTACTCATGACAATAAAACTGAGTATTTTTTAAGTTGTTGAAGGTGGTTATAACATCTCTATATTATAAAATAACATTTTTCACTTTGACATTTGACACTAAACGATAAAATTCCACAATAATGGATATGAAAACGTCACTCATTTAATAAAATCATTGATTGTCAGTTCGGGTGCCATCGTATTCCGATTGAGATCCGAGTTCAATCCGAAAAAAAAACGAAGGAAAATCATTTTGCAATACATCTGCCAAGCGATAATTTGACAAGTTGTTCTTAATTATCAGTGAAATAATTTAACTGGACCATTAATGTATTCAAATTTATTTATATTTAAATTAATTTCAAAATTACACAATTAATAGTATGGGCGTCTTCACTAGGGGCTAAAACCATTGCACCGTGTCACTTAAACCTCGGGGTTAAACTATTTATGAATTTGACTGAACAAGAGAAAAAATCGCATATTTAGAATTATTGTAAACACACCCACACCCAAACTTTAGAAATAGTCTGCTTTCGCTAATATGTCTCTAAAAGAATATCGGAATTAATTTACCATTGTACATCCACGCCTTGCAAAAATGTGCTCTCCGAAATGTTTTTGACTATCGACACATTTTTTTGCTATAAACAAACATAAGTGCATTTTAACAAGGCTTTAATGTAACGGTAACGAGTTTTATTTAACGCATTTTAACGCTTAATACTAACAACTTTAACGCATGATTTTCTATGTGCCTTAAAACATCCATATTTTGATGAAGTAACAATTAAATGCATTTACAATAGGTTCCACTTCGATGCAATACATTAATTTGAACACAAGGGAATGATCATATTATTAACTTAACATAATCGATAAATCTTACCAAAACAAATCAAACTGAGGTAGTAACTAAATGGAGTAATCAATGGTGATGGATCTTTAATTAATACAGCTCGTGATATGATGAACACCTAGTTTTTTTTTAAGACTTTATTATTAAAATTCATCGCTGTTACGTAATTTCATTTGTCATATAACGAGCTATGCATAATAATGTAGAAACAGGCCCTTGCTTAAACGGTACATGATTGAAACATAAACGTACGTGCTAGGCTGCTGGATCAGCAACTGTACCTACAGTTCTTTCATTGGAGGTATGTACATAAACACTAACGGTATTTTTTAGGAAAATATTTTTAATTATAGTCATCTTATCTAGACAATTTCAGCTGATAACACCCAACGATTAATTACAATACAATAAGCTTTGCTTGAATTCTTACCAGGAAAAGGGCAGGTGTTCCTAACAGAAAATTCACTTTTCATAGGAAGTAATATTTTTGAGGGGTTTGACCTTTATTGAAAACTATAGACATTTTTTATATCTACAGGACATAATTTTAATAGAAAATAGATTTGTATTGGCAGGTATTTGTGCAATACAAACAATTATTTTACTTTAATTTATATGATGATGATCTGATGCAACAAAATTTTCAGAATTATAGTTATTTTAATGTATTGGCTTTTAAATATAGATTGTATTTCATGGTTACTATGAATCAAAACCATACTAATAAACATCAAATTCAATAAGTACTTAATCCACGAAAGTTAGTCTGAATAAAATGATAGAAACGAATGACATATTATTTGTCATTTTGTGAGTACCGTGTGTTATATCAACATGTACACAATATATGTAATTCCATTTACTCATTGCATCGATTCATCCTCGCTTTCGTGAATTTAAATAAAACTGTGCACGTTTGGATGAATCATAAAAGATTGGTGTCGATTGCGACAGAACTAGATTAATAAGACACATGAAGCCCTGACCACATTTAACCGTTCGCCTACCGGTCCCTGGGATCCCAGGGATCATAACAAAAGAATGCTATTGTTTATTTTTTTCGCCGGGAGACGACAGCTAAGCAAACACGCGTCGCAAATTAATAAATTAACACATATTAAGTTTGTTCCTTCTGGTAAGTATGTTCAAATTAACAAGTCCCCTGCCAAGGTTTTCGTACCGCTACGCAATTTCCTCTACATACGGGGAAACGCATGGTATCGGCTACGTGTCTACGAGCAAAGCCGCCGCTAAGCGGGTAAAGGATGTCATTTTGGTATGAATTATGCTAACAACACAGAGAACAGTGAACCACTATACGAGTACTCGTCATCTTTGGTAGTGCCACTTTGGATTATGACTAGAGATTAAAATATTTTTGTCTCGGAATGTTTTAGTACAAAATATGAAACATTTAATTTTTACTGGACATAATCTGAAACAAAGAAACATACGTTAGGGTTAATAAAACTAGATATACCTAATGTCTTATGGGAGCTGATTTTTGACTTTCGAACACTCTAATTCAAAGGCGAGCTGTAGAAACTATTTATATAGGCACGTGTTGGCGCCATTTATTGTATTAAAATAAATGGCGGTTGAAAAATGAATAATGTTGGCTCTGGAATTGAGGTTAAGTTGTTTATAAAATCATGATTGAATGAATTGTCGTAATATGTAAGTGTTTTATTCAGCTGGAATGAACATCGTTTTAGACAGCTTTCAAGTGAAAGTCTAGCGCTCGAAACTCAAAAATCGGCCCCCAGATCCAAAATTCTTACGCGCCATTTTAAAATGATGTTTGGAACAGAATTTTCCATATAAGATTTCAGATTTCAGATTCATTTATTTCATAGATGTAAATTACAATATAAATTTAAGTATCACAAATCGCTTTATATCGGTTGCGTAATCATTTTTAAAAGTACACATTGTTATTAATAAATTCCTAGAAGCTTTTACACTCGCAATACCTATAATAAACGATTTCATAATAATTATTTATTTTATTTTAAGTTAGTACCTTTTAATAAATAAAAACATACCTTCTAATTATCTCTCAGTAGACTTACAACATTAACATTTGAGCTAGAACAGGCAGGGCTATCGCCGCGATCGCTGTGTACATATTAGCATCTGTCAACAAAAATAAATAACATTAGGTACACAACAACACTGAGCCGCGATTATAGTTGTCTTAACAACATATTGATATAAACTTTTCACGAGTTTCACACATTATTTATTGGTGAACGGGACTCAATCGCGCACAATTAAAACGGCACTGCTAGTGTTGTGTGTCGGGCAAGTGACAACCCTAGTGTACCTACTAGTGATTAATAAAGACCAAGTGCGGGTAGTTCGAAAAACCCATGCGGCTAGAAGATGTCGATACCCGCTCATGCATGGTCTAAAATACTGTCGACGATATACTCACACTTACGTCCGCATACCATCGATAGGCTGATACCGTAAGGTCGTGTCACCTACATACCTGGCGCAGTATATTATTGTGTCATGCCACTCTCGCCAGTCAGCTTGCGACCACGGATGTTGTGATACATTGGAAACGAGGTGAACAAAAAATGGTGAATAAATTTCAGTTGTTTTTTTTTTAACCTGACTGTGGCTTTATGGGCCGGGCCCAATAAAGCGATAGGAGTGCGCGGTTGGAGAGTAGCCTGGGGAAAATCCAGGGGAAAGCCTCCGGCATGACCAATTGTATGCGATTAAGTACCGTCTACCAATGATAATATATATTTTTCTTAATGAGAAGGGGATGTCCTTATGACGTCGCTTTTCTCTCGTGTCTCTTCCATTCCGCGTTTAAATGACCAAAGTGGGGAATGCATTTAAATTACCTGAGTCAATTTTTACGTGTCTTAATGAGAACACGCAACAAATCTTACTTCAAGAAGTCATAAATACAAATAAATGTCTTGTAAAAATTTATTGCCTTTACTTTATAAATGAAATTATTTTAAATTAAGTTTCAGACTTGGTAATAAATACCTAAGTAGGAGATAATTATTTAAATGATGAATATATGGCTGGGCTACCAAGACCTCTTCAATAAAATATTTTAAATATACGACATAAGAAAATAAAACCGTTATTAAAAGTTTAACAACTTCAGAAAGAAGAAATATGTTTTGAAAGGTAAACAGGAAAGAATATAATATTCCTTGTCAATTTGAAACATCTTTTGCCAGCTAATTGGTCGAGCATGATCGAAACTTTTAAGAAATTTAGTATTAATTAATTATAACAAATTCCTGGAGAAACAACAAGTTGAGAATGAAACAAAGAAAGTCTTTGTTTAAGAAAACAGAGATGAAATTTGGTGTTCTGTTTCTGGTCTGTTTTGAGAATAGACTAACGGAATATTGTAAAATGACAAGAACCAAAATCACAGAAAATGAAATCCCATCGAAACATTAATGTGAAAAATACATGTTCGTAAACCGTTTCGGTTAAGCTATCTATATATCACAGCTTCATAGTGTGACTTGGCAAGATTCACACCAGCACACAACGCACCAACTTTCGTAAAATGTAAGGGAAATTCGAAAAAGATAAACCTAATCTTGCGTTATTTTATAATTTTTATTGTTATATCCAATGAGCTGTTTTAAGTAACCGACAATCAATAAGCTATCAATACAAACTACATATAAAATTACATAATCAAAAAAATTCAAATCACTCTCTCTATTACCTTTTGAACCAACTGCTGCAGCCAATTGCATATCAGCTGCCGTGGGCATCTCGGGAGTAGTGCTTATAGGTCCTAGAACAAAATAACAATTTCATAATCTTAATATGCCCATGCCTAGTCTAATGAGATTTGAATTACAATCGCCCGCAGCCACATCCTTCAATCTCATTTCCCCAATACCGTCAAAATTGTATTGTTTGCCGAAAGTAAATTAGTGAAGTTACCCAAGGGATACTAACCAAAGAAGTGTAATTGAAAAAACTCGATCCATCATAATAATCTATCAACCAATCAGAACCAAAATAACGTTAGTAACAATCGACTTAGAAATACATGCCTTATTGACTTTTCATTTCGATTCGAGGGAGTGCCTAAAAATGTTGTTTTATCGAACCCACCGATAGGGATATTATTTTTAAAGAATTTTTAGTAGCACAATAGACTTAACGAAGCATAAAATTATTCACGAGGACTGCCTGCAGGAAATGTTTCATCTCAGCTTTATACAGTGAGATATTCGTAGCTGTGTACACAAACTTTCTGCTGATAAAAAGCTTAAATGGCCCTCTCGCAAATTATTCCGCGAAATTGTTATTTTCATGCCCACGTTCAAAAAAATATTTAAAAAGTCCCCTATTCTTGCCGAGCTCGGCCTTTAATGACGTTCGTCGACTTATAAAACGGTTGAATTGCTTGTTTTAAATAAATAAACAGCGTTCTGTTTATGTCTTCGCATTTGTATTCTTTCTAAATCCTCCTGCATAGAAAACTTCTAAATTGAAAATTATAGTAGGTAGATATTAAACAACGTTTATGTCGATTGTCATTTTTTCTCTCTGACTTTTGGCATTGTTTTGTTTTTATTTCAATCAGGGTTCTTTAATTAACTCGGTTCTGTAAGTTATCGTAATAAAAGCCCACATTTCAAAGGGATGTACATTTAATTCACTCCTTAATGTCACTAAACCCAGAGGTACTTCCTAGTTTCTCACAGCCATTAGCAGGTAACTGTTGGGGTGTGGGCGGAACTTAATTTGCACAAAGCATTAGCATGTCAATCCAGAGACTCCGACAATCCCTTGTCGACACGGGTGCAATTACGACGATGTCTTTCTCATTTTTAATCGTGTTTATTTGTTTTTCACTTCTCACAGTAAAACAAACTCTAAACTCCGCTCTTGCACACCTCAATGGTGTTCAGATGCCCTTAAGCGCTAGGAACGAAAGGGCATGTGCTTATGCGCCGAGCTCGTGCGAGCGGGATGCCATGATTATTTGTCAAACATCAGTTTTGTTAGACAGAAAACCTTCCGTACGTATTTAGGTACCTACTATTAATTATTCTGTGGTATTGACCATGCTTAAGTAGGCATTGTGGTTCCGGTTTTATTTACGTTATTGTTGTACCGAAGTTTATGACGTTTTCTATGTATTTAGTATTAAGCAGTAAAACAAAGCTTTTAGTGGATTATCTGTGTTTTAACTAATTCTATAATGTTCTAACGGAAAGAATTTGAAAACTAAACTTTAATAAACTAAGAAATATGCTAACCGCTTAGCTAGCAGACGAGGCAGAATCGGCTCCGCTCCTCCTTCCGCTACACTTTAACATGGCCACTCTTACACTGCCTCCCCTCTGAGGCGGAGCGGAGCGGAGGCTTTCAAAAGTGAGCAACCAAATCGAAGCGTAAAAGAGCGCAGCAAATGAGCGAATTTGGTTGGTCAATTGTGAATGTCTCCGCTTCGCTCCGCAGCCATCTAAGCGGCAGCTTTTTTAGCAGTCAAAATACCATCCTTGCTTTTTACCCACGACGAACGGAGAAGGTATATGCGTTTAGGGTGAGAGGTTGTTTGTTTGTTGTTTGTTTGTTTGTTTGTGTGTGCACATCAATATCTTCGAAACGGCTTGACCGATTTAGAAACGGTTTTCTGCAATAGGTTTGTAGTTTAGGCGGGCAGAAATTTTGCTAGGAGTTACGACGATCCTCGCCAGGGGGCGCTGCAGTAAACATTTTTCACTTGCTAAAGTGCGTGTGAGTGCATTTTCTCCGGAACTGCTGGGCCAGCATTTACGATTTCCATAGAATGTGGTGTGGAGTACATGCACTTTAACTCTGAGGATCCGATGATGAAGCAGAAAAGCATAGTAGGGTACTGTGCAGAGGTCGATTATATTTTTGTTTGTTTTTGGGAGTTAGCGTATCGCCGGTCAGTTTCCTTACTCGTCAGTTAACTGATTCACCAGTTTACTCATTCGACAGTTTCTTAATTCGACAGTTTCCTTGTTTGTCAGTTTCATTAAGATGTCAGTTTCTCTATTAAGTCAGTTTCCCCATTCGCAAACATCTTTATTCGTCAGTAAGTTTAGGTTGTCAGTTTTGTTATTTCGTCATTCTCCCAATCAGTTAGCGTATCGCCGGTCAGGTAATAAATTATTATACTATACTACGAAGCTGGAGGTCTCGGGTTCGATCCCCGGTTAGGGCATAATATTTGTGTGATGAGCACAGATATTTGTTCATGGGTCTTGGATGTTTTTAAGTATTTATTTATCTATATAAGTATGTATATCGTCGCTTAGTACCCTTAGTACAAGCTTTGCTTAGTTTGGGACTAGGTCGATTTGTGTGCCAATGTCCCCAAATATAGAAAAATTTATTTATTAGTCGCTTTCGACCTAGCGAAACAGTCTAATGAGCAAACTGACGAATCAGGAAAATGCCTAACTAGCGAAATTGTCGACCTAGCGAAACAGTCTAATGAGCAAATGGACGAATCAGGAAAATGCCTAACTAGCGAAATTGTCAACCTAGCGAAATTGTCGAATGAGTAAACTGGTGAATCAGTTAACTGACGAGTAAGGAAACTGACCGGCGATACGCTAACTCGTTTTTGGTCCCTTTTCTTTATGTTGCATGAACAGACGTCGTACATAACCTTCTGAGGGTCTGATGATGGAGTAAAACCATGCCATAGAGAATTTTGCGATGGCATGTAGTAACTTATTCGTGTTTGGGCTCTTTAGATTGTGTTTGCTGAGTAGCTTCTATACATGATCTGCTGAGGATCTGATGATGGATCAGAACAGTATTTTATTGCATGTTTTAAAGGTATTTAGTTAGTAATAATATGCCATTAGACGCTTTTGATAGTACCTATCTATTAAGACGCCTCTGTACAGGAACTTGAGAAGGCCTGATGATGAAGCACAACAACAGCATAGGGAATTTTGTGAAGGCATATAGGTGGATTACTGTATGTCGACTATTTTAATACTATTTGCTGCGTAGCTTCTGTGTGTCTCTTCTGTGTTCTCCATTTGGACCCTTCGGGTACGGTACGGAACCCTAAAAAGTAACCAGATACTTACATCGTGTGCTTTGCGATGTTGCAATGTTTTGGATACTACCGATATTAACTAGGTTACTAAGGCTCGTGAAAAGATCTCTGGCGACTCGTATGAAGTATTTTCCGCAATTGTATTAAATATCCGAAAAATATCGCGCTCGCTGCGCTCGCGTTTTCATCTAGTTGTGATATGACTTTATAACCGAAGACCGAAAAGTATGAAGTATTTTCCACACTGCATCATAATGTTTGAAAAATTTCGCGCTCGCTGCGCTCGCGTTTCCATCTACATGTGCTATATATTACTTTATGACCCGTCCTAGTGACTACTATAAATATTATGTTTACTGAAATAACATAAAAACTTCCTTGGTTCTAAATATGATGGCAAGGTAAACGTCCCTGTACTCGACACCGGCCAAATACTGTGGTTTGGTGATTAATTACTGTAATCTATTGGCCACTAAGGTGACGATTACTGGGAGGTTTACCTTAATTGTGTAAACGAAATAAGGTATCGCGTACTTCATTTGCGTCATCCGATTTCAGGAGCCGTTGCAAAAATGAACCCTGAGTATTTATTTATTTACGCTTTGGGACTAGTTGGAAGAAGTGTAGGTACAAATCCGTGGCAGCTGTGAGCAGAAGAAGGGAAAAGATAAATGACAGAGAATGTGCGTCCACATGGGCTCGCTCGTCGGGTCTTCGGCCCCACGCAGAACGCCTTCTGAGCTCGTGTGCTTCGCCCCTCACTACCGGGTCTTTGTCCCTCAGGTTTGCTTGTACGACACTCGGGGCTGGAAAGTGTCGACTTGGCGAGCACGCTCCAAAGAGAAGCTTCGGGCCTTCGGCCTTTCGCTGAACAGTTTCTGACCTCAAATACTTCGCCCCTCACCTTCCGACTTTCGGCTCTGAGGTTCGCTTGTAAGACATTCGAAGCTAGAAATTGCCGATTTGGGCTAGTCTTTCGGGCCTTCGGCCCTCGGGCTCGTATTGAAGCCGAGCGAGCGTGCCCCGAAGAGAAGCTTCGGGCTTTCGGCTCTACGCGGAACGGCTTCTGACCTCGCATGCCTCGGCTCTCAGGTTCATTTGTCTTGGTCACTTGGGGCTCGAAATTGTCGACTAGGGTTCGCCCCCCGGGCCTTCGGTCCTCGTGCTCGTATAGCAAACGTGCTCCAAGGAGAAGCTACAGGCCTTCGGCCTTTCGCGGAACAGCTTCTGACCTCGTGTATTTCGCCTCTTAGCTTCGGGCCTTAGACCCTCAGGTTTACTTATTACACTTACTTATTTTTGTAGATCCTTAGGAAAACATCAGTAGGGAGCTCATTCCATAACCGAAGTGTTCGAGGGTCAAATGTATAGGTATACATAGACTGCTCTCTAAAAAGATTAAAATAAAGGCAAAATTAAAAATTTTGAAAATACCCCCGACGGATGTTCTCAAATGAAAAATAATTAAATCATGCAATTGAAAATCCCCCGACTCTATAGGAAATAATTACTTATAGATAAAAACATTTTTTTTCTTAACGGTTAACTGGTTGCGAGGTATATTTACAAGCCCAGAAAATTCCGGCGGGGGCTGCCATTGCCATGTCAATTCTCAATTTCATTAAAATAGTAATTATAATGAAATTCGTGATAACTTACAGAACGGTATAAACTAACTGCATAAACTATTACTTCATTTCAGGGCAGGCAATGGCAGCCCCCGACGGATTTTTCTGGGCTTGTAAATATGCCTCGCAACCAGTTAACCGTTAAGAAAAAAATGTTTTTATCTATAAGTAATTATTTCCTATAGAGTCGAGGGATTTTCAATTGCATTATTTAATTATTTTTCATTTGAGAACATCCGTCGGGGGTATTTTCAAAATTTTTAATTTGAGACTAAGTCGATTAGTTTAGATTACACCGTATCCACTAAGTTCGCACATAGCTTCAAACTCTCATTACAGTACCCGTGAGATAAAAAGTCAAAGTAAAATGTATGGAAATGACAGGTGTCAGTATTAATTTTTTATCTGCCGGGGACTGTAAAACAAAGTACTTAGTAATAGCAAATGCAATAAGAACTATTTTGAAAGATATTCTTATGTACAATATCATAAATAATGTTTTGGGATGACTCCAGCTCCAACCGAACTGGAAGGAATCGAGTTGGAGTGTGTTGTGAGCGATTGGCTAGCAACCTATCACTGCAATATCACATTTTCTCCATCTTCAAACCTACAATTGCTAAAAGTGGCCCTAGAATTAAATTTCATGTGCTGTCCAGCTTTAATATTCATAACTAGCTTCAAAAAAAATTCTAATACCTCACACGTGGCACGCTGGGGACGTATTTGTTTTGTCGGACGAAAATCTCTTCGTATTAGAGCAATGTCACAATACTCACAATGGTTGAAATGATCGTTTGTGGGCAGCAAATATACAAGATATTCCAGATAAACAGAGGAAATTGCTCAGATTCCGAAGGGCACCATTAATGATGATTTGAGGAGCAGTTTGTTCGTAGGATAAACTTCCTTTTTAGGGTTCCTTAGCCAAAATGAAACCCTTATAGATTCGTCATGTCTGTCCGTCCGTCCGTCCGAGACTATAAGCACTACAATTATGAAATTCGGTAGGAAGGTGTATTCTATGAACCGCTATGTAAAAGTGATGTGAAATTACAAAAAAATATTAAATTAGGGAGGGCACTCCATACATATAACCGATGAATGAAAAAAAAAATTTCAACGCACAGTCGTGTGGGGTATCGAAGGATAGGCCTTTATAAGGCCTATCCTTCGATACCCCACACGACTGCGCCTATCGAAGGATAGGAGCAAAGCTCCCGTCTTAATCTTCTAACCTATCCGCATTACAGTCGTATTGGGTATTTTTGTTTATGAGTACTTTTACAGAGTACACCAAGAATCTGAGAAAAAAAATAATTTTAGATTTACTTATATCAAGAATAGTAAACAGTGGTGAAATGATGTTCTAGGTAATAAGAATTTTGGGAGCTGAAACCTTCGTTAAACCAAAATTATACTAAAGGCCATTCGATGAACGACTACGTCGATGAACAAATAAAATACTAAATTAAAATTCGATGAGTTGATTCTTGTGTAAAAGGTAATTCGAGCAAATGTTTAAGCGATCTAACGAAGTTCGTTGAATGATTCCTAAGTGATAATAAAATTCTGCGAATAGTGTTATGGGAAATGATAATCGATGTAACGATTTTCGGTAAAATGATGGATCCCCAGTTGAATGATTTGAAACTGGCCATTTATTGATAGGAAGGGCATGTAGTTGATACAAAAAGTTATCTAGAGCATGTGTATGCTATTTATGACATTCTATGTCAGGTCGTACGACAACGGTTGAGTCAACGGATATTATTTCATACCCAGATATGTTAGGTCATATAAGTCAATTGAAATTTTAAACCAAGATATCTGCTAAGTCGCATGAGTCAACAAACAAATTATATCGGGAATAGCAGGGCCGTATAATGCGTCATTTCGATCGAGGACCAACGATACTACCTTTAGATTTTATGATCATTGTCTCATACACCCCAAGTAATTAAGAAAATCAAAATTTACAGCAATTACGACCAAGTTTTTGAGAAATCGTGCTTATAGGTGAAAAGAACTTAAACTACACAGAGCGATAGAGAAAAAATGAGTAAAATTGCATCAAAAAGTCATTTTGGCCAAAATAGCGTTTACGCCCTTTGAGGCTGAAGGTATCGATATGCGAACTTATTAGATACGGTGTATATTCACAATTGTTTTATTTTCAAATTACCTGGGTAATAGATCGCTTCCTTCCTCACTGCGTACTTCGCCTGCGGTATCCTAAGGGTGCAGATGAACTCGGCGGGAGAGGGTAGGTCGTCGTCACGGAGGGTGACCGACGCCACGGCGGAGTACCTCCCGTTTACAATCTTCAGGTCCTTGGTTACGCCATCGAGTAACCTTGGAAAAAACATGTTATGAAATGACATACTAACTGGCTCTAGATTTTTATGTATGACTAGACCTCAAAAATCTTTTGTCAATTTTTATATCTCCACTTATTTCATTATCCAGGCGAATAGCTTGAACATGCTTTACGGAACATTTTTCATTAAACACAAACATATTCTGACCATTGTACGCTCTGGCGATCTCTTTAAAAATGAGCTTTAGTTGAAATCTTTTGACGTCACCAAAGCAATCCGTCCGCGTTTTTTGAATGCTTTTATTAAAACTTCAAAGGTCTTTTGACCTGGACTAACAATAAACGCAAGAGCTCACATACTCCCATTAATGAATATCGCGTGCGGTGAAAAGAGGCAGTTATGTTTGTAGGTGCAGTAAAAAGTCCATTAGCAGATAATATTAGCATTATAATGGTTATGGAATTGAGATCCTTTTATCATCTCAACTTTTATACGTTGTAAAATTAAGTTGAGGGAGAAAAGAAGTTTTATTTAGTAGAATTGGTCTATTTAGTTGTATTTATAATAGTGGTTTTTGCGTACAGTAACTGTTTCATTTTCTTATTTATTTAAATAGCTTTTTACAAAAAACAGTACCTACAGTTAGATTACAGACCTATTTGATATTAGGAAATGGTTTCCACTATATAAGTTCAATTATAAATTTGTGGAAATCGTTATCCCGACTCCCACGCGAACTTCCAATTTCAAGCCGTTAAAGGAATAAAGAGTACCTAGCCTTTGTCAATCCCTGGGAGTCCATACCAAATTTTATCTAAACTTAATCACTGGTTTTAATGTGAAAATGTATTGATGATTAAAATTGAGACGACTTCTTTAACTGATGTTTAAGGTATGCAAAAAATGTGGAAGTGTTCACCCAAGAAACCACGAGTGGTAAAAGGCTTTATATTGGTGCCAAACAAAATCAACGCGTATAAACATGCCTACATCACCAAATTCCGTCCGGGAATATCAGAAACAAACCGCGTTGCGGTGTGTATATGCACTGATAGTTCCTGACACGACGAAATGACCACTAGAATCTGATATCTCTGATTCAATCTGAATTACTGGCTTCAACCGCACCGTGAAACGTCACAGACAAACTGCGGGTCAGCACAAGTTTGACGGGTACAAAGTTCGGTAGGAATTAGAGAGAAATTGCACAATGGAAACTAGTGTTTGAGGTTAAGCGTAAACTAGTAGGTTAACTGGAAGAGATCCGTTAAAGGGATAAGTTCGCCTTTGTACCAATGTAACCGAATTTGCCTGCATTTTTTACCTGTGTTTTGTGTACGATAAAGTATTTACATATTATAATATAGTACTTACTTCATGCCACATAACCTTTTAATAAAAAAAATTGCTAGATGCAAACGTGTGATATAGGCAGTCCTTAGTGTTATTATGTGTGTTTATTGATGTTGGGATTTTAGTTCCTATTTATTTTACGAAATATAAACCGTATTTGTAATTTGTAAAATATTATATTATACGTACCACTTAATAGGTCCAGAAAATTGAATATCTATATTATTTTAAGCTAATCACGTAACTTTTCGAAATAAACGTTAGGAATAAAAGGCAAAATTAAAAATTATGAAAATACCCACGACGGATGTACTCCATTGAAAAATAATTATATAATGCATTTGAAAATCCCTTGACTCTATAGTACATAATTACATAGAGATAAAAATATTTTTTTAAAACGGTTAACCGGTTGCGAGGTACATTTACAAGCCTAGAAAAAATCTGTCGGGGGCCGCCATGGCCATGTCGAGCAATCCTCAGGGCCCACGGCCCGAATGAAATGGGCGAAGTACACCAGCTCAGAAACTGTTCCGCGAAGGGCCGAAGGCCCGATGATTCTCCGTGGATCGCGCTTACTATGCGAGGTCGAGGGACGAAGGCCCGAAGGGCGAACGCATCAGTCGTCACTTTCTAGCCCCGACGGTCTCATAAGTAAACCTGAGGGGCTAAAGACCCAGTGGCGAGAAACGAGGCACACGAGGTCAGAAGGCGTTCCGCGTGGGGCCGTAGACCCGACGAGCGAGTCCACGTGGACGCACATTCTCTCTCACACATATTTTCTCTTCTTCTGCTCACAACTGTCACGGATTTGTACATTTCTTCGAACTTAGTCGCAAAGCGTCAATAAGGGTTCATTTTCGCAACGGCTTCAGAATTTGGATGACCCAATTTGAAATATACCTTATTTTGTTCACATAATTAAGGTAAACTTCCAAGTAACCGTCACCTTAGTGCCCAATACATGACACCATAATCATCTCTGTCATCATGACATAAGATTGAAAGTGCATGTATAAAGGCTACTCAGCAAACACAATTTCTAGAGTCCAAACACGAATAAGTTAATATATGCCATCGCAAAGTTCTCTGTGGTATGGTTCCCACCGTACTCCATCATCTGACCCTCAGAAGATTACGTACAACGTCCGTTAATGCAACATAATAAAAAGTTACTAAAAACAATCATAAAGATTATCTACCTCTGCACATTACCCTACTACGCTTTTCTCCTCCATCATCAGATCCTCAGAGTTAAAACTCAAACGCACTTTAGCAAGTGAAAAATGTAGGGTGGGTCGAAAATCACGAATTTCGGAGTACCGTAATGTAATAGGGCTCAAAAGTTGCTGTGTATTCTGTAGATTACAGGAAAAATAATTAAATAATTCTATATTTACACTTTGAACCCCCGCACAGCCGCCAAATATCGATGTTAAGGCCTAGATTATATAAGTACTTAAATAAAGTATTTGACAATTATGTTAATAATTTATCACTTAATAAAGTAAATTAAACTATAATAAAGCTAAATTATACTGAGACTTTTTGGTTATTTTCAAAATAGTCGACATTATAGCTTTTTGAAGTTTGATAACTTAAAATATTATGGCATAAATAAAGCAAAATGCTATATTTATATAAATTTTTGCCACTATTTTTTAAATTCAAGCTTGAATGAAAGAGCAAATCTAAATATTACAGGAAAGATTTGTTTTCTTCAAAAACATACGGTATTTATATGTTTTTAATGGTACCCAATAGTACCAAATAGCCTTAAAATTGTGTTTTTCGAGTATTGTTTCTCGCCTCATATTGCTTTAATCGATATATTTTTTGTTTCTATTGTCTATGTTTAGACCACTGATGATCCGTTAACAGCTTTAAATCATAATTTTAACAGTTTAAGCACATCAAAATGCATTTTACATAAAAGGCCAATTCTCTAGTTTGGCTACATGATGACAAAATATGATACATGGATAAAATACAATAAAAAATAAATAATTTTGAAATACAATAGTGTTATTTAATGATTTAAATAGTTTGTATTTATATATTTAATATGGAGTGAAAATAAAAAATATAATTATTTTTTTATACTTAACAGCCGTGCGGGGGTTAAAAGTCTAAATCTAGATTTTTTTATTATTTTTCCTATAATCTACAGAATACACAGCAACTTTTGAGCCCTATTACATTACGATACTCCAAAATTCGTGAATTTCGACCCACCCTTGTTTACTGCAGTGCCCTCTGGCGAGTTATCATCGTAACACCTAGCTAAAATTTGTCCTGACTAAACTAAAAACCTATTTAAACGACAGCTGCGAAACTTTTTGTTGGATAATCCATTATATTCTGTTAATTAATTTTATAAATTAACTTCTTAATGCTTTATTGTGACATTCTATTTGATATTTTTGAGTTTTTTGACATTGTAAGTATTTTGATATATAGGTAGGTAAATCCGTATTTTAACCATTATTATATTGTTATCAATACCTACATTAGTAATAGTATGATGATCCTCTTGGGTGAAACTTGAAATGTTATTTTTATTTTATTTATGGTTGTTTATCTTTTGTTTTAATTATGTTATTGTTATTATTCTATTCAATTTATTGACGAACACATTAGGGATTCCTTTAAATTGACACCAATGTAATTTATAATGAAGTCTTGTATTTCGTAATAAATGAAATCTAAATCTAAATATAGATTTGTAGAAAGCCGTTTTCAAGTTGACCGATTTTGAAGCCATTTTGAGGATATTGATGTACACGCACAAACAAACAAACAAACAACCTCTCACCCTAAACGAATATACCATCTCCGTTCCGTCATGGGTAACAATACCAAACTGCCGTTTCTAAATTCAAAAATTGACAGTTCTAATTGACGATTACGGTTACTGCAGTTATATAGCAGTTGACAAGTTGAAATTACAGTGACGTTACGGCGCCGGCGGCGACGGCTCCTATTTAATACCTACCCCACCGGATACTTTGTGGTTCTGTTTCTAACCCGTTTTGCATTATAATTAGATGTATAGAATCAATATAATATGGCTTACCTCTCCGGAGTGGCCAAGGTGAGATTGGGCGCTGGGAAGGCACCTTCCGCCGCGCAGATGACGTTCACTGTGTCATCGTCAGTCTTGTTCTGGATGAGGCGGAAATTCGTCTCAGGTACTAAAAAAAGGACACAATTATTGAAATTACATTCAAGTCAAGGCTCAGTTTCATAAATATCTGTTAGACCTTATTACGGTAAGTTTAGTGCAAGTACAAGTCAAAAAATGTAGGTGATACTCAGTTACAAAAAACCGGGCAAGTTACTTTTTTCGCAAGTTGATTAAGAATTTGATCCTCTTCCGAAAAAAAATCGAGCTTATTGATTTTCATATTTAGTGTCAACATATCTACACGAGTAGTAAGCTGTGTTCGTTAAGATTTGTATGGAATGACAGCTGTCACCATACTTAACGTTGATCAGTTTGTAATCGTAACTCGGTGCAACTCGATTTAATCAGTCACGTTTATGGAATGTACAAGCAGGTTGTTGGATGGAGTGAACATCGGTTCACACCTAGACTCAAGCATTAGGCGACGTATAGGAGTTTTTACGTACAGATGTGTTTTCAGACACCTCAACCGGCTTGGCCATGCATAGATGCGTAACGCCCGCCCAAAATAAGGCCTTTCTGGCGATTTAAATAAGGCTTATTTATATTGAATAGCCATGCGTATTCATCGATCGACAGCGGCGCCAATGTGGCGATATCAACCGTTAATGCCACCCGACGAACAAGTAAAAATAAACAAATCAATTTTTCGCCTAGTAGGTACTGTGGTATATTACGTAGTATATATATTAATACTGGGGTATGCTGCTCGAGAGGTACGGGTTTAGAGGTACTGGGAGGAGATCGTAGCTAAAATATAACACTGGAAGCACATATGAAACTAGTATATTTCACACTGTACTGAAATATACTTACAACAATGATCTTAAAATAATTAACAGAACATGTGTTTCCGATGGTGTCCTGAAGATCAGTCCCTGGAAAACCAATTGTTTCCAGAAGAATGCCAGTCTGACGCATTCTCGAATCATAGTTTAAATTCAATTTGTATACGTTATGATTCTGGACCTACACGGCCAGCCTCATACCGTAACAACCTCTACATTCTCCCTCCTGCTCGGGGTGAAGAATGTAGGCAAGGACCTGCCTAACCCTATAAACTAACTAGATCTTGAAGCAAATGCCAAAAAAGAACAGGTAACAACGCGGGTTGAGAACTGAACCAGCAAGCAGTTTGTTTCAAAAATTAGCCAAGACCAAACAAACATATCTAAAATCATTTAATATTATTCGCGCCTATCCGATGACAACGACGCAGGATGATGGTGCTGAGGCCCATAGGAGCCTCCTCGCCCTCTGCTGATGGAGTACAGCGAGTGCCCATCTCTGCGAAGTGGTCTTCTTTTTTTTTCAAACTGCCTGGCTTTCTTTGTTCTAGACTGCTTAGCTGGTCATCCTTCTCCCCTCGCTGCCAAATTTGCTTCAGAGTCATCATAGCAAGTCAGCATACTCGTTTGCATGAAATTAGAGAAGACTATATTAGTTTACACTTGAAATTAGTCACACAAGAATAATGGTTCTAGAAATGTTATTAAATCTTCAATTATTATAGATTATCATGAAAATATTTACAAGTTCAACTTGTATTAGTTTTAATTAATTAAACTTTATTAACATTACAATGTTTTATTAATATTTACACTATATAATCATGAACTTCTGTGAACAATTGGATTGAATTTTAATTTGCTTTATATTGCAAAATACAACTCAATATTGGGTTTTAGTTTACAATATTTGTAAAGTACAACTCAATGTCATTGTCATTACAATTGTCATAAAACAATTATTACTATTTAAACTATCATGGCTGAATATGATGATTATGTCCTAACTATTAACCTAATACTATCTATTTATATACACGTATTATTCTAAACATTTAATACATTTACCATAGTAGTGGTGCAAATCTGTAATTAATTTAAGACATGATTATTCGACTATTATACTTTTTTAATCTATTTACATGGACCTTATGTTTAATTACTCTTCCTTTAAGAGAGACCTTTTTAATGACGTAATTGACTTTTCCCACTCGTCGTTCTACTATAAAAGGACCTTTAAACATTCGACATAGTTTCATACTTCGACTAGTAATTCTTTTTGGAACATACAACATTACTAAATCACCTGGTGAAAATTCAAGAAGTTTAGTTCTCTTGTCATAATATGCTTTTTGCTTAGCTTGAGCGCATTTAATTCGGGACAAAACTGATTTAGTTACTGAGGCTATAGTGTTAAGTCTTTCGGGCAATGTCTGAGGTGGATTCAATTGCATGTTGTTTAAATCTAAATCACACTTGAGCATCGGTTCCCGACCATATAATACAAAATACGGTGACTCACGTGTCGTAGCTTGTGCACTGCAATTTAACGCAAATGTTACTGGTGGGACGTATGTACACCAATTCCTCTGATCTTCGGAGACATATTTTGACAGTGCCGCTGACAATGTTCTAAATTGTCGCTCAATCAAAGAATTTCCTTCTGGATGCATTGGCGAACTATGTGTCAGTTTTATACCCAACTCTTCAACTGCATGTCGCATCTTCTTGGCGGTAAAGATTGTGGCTCTGTCCGTGATGAGCTGCTGAATGCCTCCAAATCTATAAACAATATTTTTCATAATAAATTGTATAACTATTTCTGAGGTAAGTTTCGGTACAGATTCTGTGACGACATATTTACTTGTATATTCCACCGCTGCAAGCACATACCTGTTGCCGTGTAACGATTTTCTGAAGGGCCCCAGGGCATCAATTCCCACTTTTTCCATAATATTATGCAGCTTTACATTAACCAAGGGCGCTTTCTGTAATTTTCCTTGACGCTCCTGACATAAGTCACAGGATGACACATACATTTTTACCATTTTTTCTGCGTCTGGTATAAAAAAACGTTTACGCAGCTTGCTATAGGTTTTATACAAACCATAATGTCCACCAGAATACGGATCATCATGAAATTGCTGCATGACTTCTGTAAACATAGAATTGGGTAGTACTAATACATTTATATACGATTGCTGATTGCGGACTTTTTTATATAACATTCCATCTTGAGTGAAAAAATTGCAATATTTTCCTTTTTCTTCCAATTTTTTCATGATCTTTTTGCAATATTCGTCCTGTGACTGTTTCAATTTCAAATTGGATTCCGTTATCATATACAAACTTAAATCCTCTTCGCTATTAAGTTCAGTTTCCTTTGGCTCCTCCTCTGCTAACGGATTTCTGCTTAAATAATCTGCAACAACATTAGTCTTTCCTGCACAATGGACTATAGTAAAATCCCATGGTTGTATTGCCAAGGCCCATCTTGCCAATCTTCCAGACATATCTCGTCTAGACCGCAACCAAAGTAATGCACGATGATCTGTAACTACTTGGAATTGGGTGCCCCATAAATATGCCTTATAGTAATTTAAGCTCCATATCAGTGCTAAACATTCTTTCTCGGATATTGAATATTTCTCTTCAGCAGCACTTAATTTTCTGGAAGCGTACGCCACTGGCTTCAAGACTTCTTTTCCTTGAAATAAACACGATCCTATCGCTTTATCACTTGCATCTATGATCAATCTTGTCGTGCAACCTGGATCTGTGGAGAAATGTGTTAAAATCGGCGCCTCACATATACGTTTCTTTAATTCTACCTGCAAACCACCACCAGCATATCATTTCAGGCAACGCCCACAACAACAGCCACGTTACAGAGATAATTATAGGGATAATTATCGAAACCAATATACTCCGACGCGGCAACAGTCAAGCAGAAGTGGACCGAATTATGAAGCAAGTACGAGCCGGAGCCAGCAGCAACAGTCGAGTCACCCAAACGCGAACCAGCGGAAGGACCGGAGCGCGGTGTTGCAGGGATTACAGGACTCCGATGAAGCTTTATTTAATACAATGCTTTGTGTGCAATGTAATATTATGAATAAAAAAGTGTTAGGAATGGTTGATACAGGTGCATCTGTATCGTGCATCTCACTGCCACTATTTAAATCTCTAGGTCTATCGTATACCGAAAGCACGAAATTACCATTGCGTACGGTTGGCACTGAGATTGTACAGTCGTTAGGTTATGTAAATATTAATCTAGTTGTAGCAGATGGATGCTTTTCTCATCGTTTTGTGGTTTTAGATGTTTCGAGAAGTTTAGTTATCATTGGTGATGACTTTTTGAAAATAAACAAGGCTATGGTGGATTATTGCAATATGAGGTTGGTGCTGAAATGTAATTTTATAGCGCCGTTTTTAAATAAAATGCAGATTGCAGAGCTGGAAAAAGAAAATTCATCAAAGGTAAATAAAGAAATGTCAGATGACAGTATTTCAAGCGACAACCAAAACGATGTACGTTTGTTGTCAATAACAAAGAAGGATTTATTGTTTTTCACGCAGATGGTTGACCAAAGAGGTGATTCAGTAATGTACCCGTTCAAAGATGAACAAAGCTTTGATATTTGTCAAGAATTGACAGAATGTCAGCAAAGTCAGCTGAATAATTTATTAGATAAAAATAAACAGCGTTTTGCATTTAATAATACAGAATTGGGAACATATACTGGGTATCCCATTGATATCGTGACAGAAGATGAGGTACCAGTGCATTGCGCCCCATATAGAGTATCACAGAAGCAAAGGGAAATAATTGAGCAGCAAATCGAAGAAATGTTACGAAATGATGTGATAGAAGAGTCAAGAAGCCCTTACGCATCACCGATCGTCATCGTTGAAAAGCCGGACGGTACGCCAAGATTTTGTGTCGATTATAGAGCCTTAAATAAAAAGATAAAAGCAGATTCTTATCCCATACCAAGAGTGGATGATCTATTAGCATGTTTAGAAGGAGCACAATATTTTGCGGATCTGGACATGAATTCAGGATATTGGCAACTAGCTTTGGGGGAAGGAAAGGACAAACTCGCGTTCACGAGTCATTACGGTTTATATTCGTTTAAGAAGCTCCCGTTTGGATTGCGAACAAGTCAAGCCATGTTCCAGCGCGTAATGGATAAGGTACTTGCAGGGTTGAAATATAAAAATATTATTTTATATGTTGATAATATAGTTGTTTATGCAAAAACTTTCCCAGAATTCCTTGAAGCATTAGAAGAAGTGTTAAACAGATTCCAGGAGGCGAATTTGACACTGAAACCCTCAAAATGTAAGTTTGGTTATAAACAAATAATTGTGCTAGGTCACACGGTGTCTGCAGAAGGAATTGGACCAGATAAAAACAAAGTAAAGGCAATGGAAGAGGCGAAACCACCGAAAAATCTTAAAGAGCTAAGGTCTCTTATTGGATTATTTTCGTATTATAGAAAATTCATTGATTGTTTTGCAGATTTGGCCTTACCTCTTACGTCAATGACAAGGAAGAATAAGAAGTTTGAATGGACAAGGGAAGCACAAGGTGAACTGCAGTTGGTGGCAAACTGCTTGCTGGTTCAGTTCTCAACCCGCGTTGTTACCTGTTCTTTTTTGGCATTTGCTTCAAGATCTAGTTAGTTTATAGGGTTAGGCAGGTCCTTGCCTACATTCTTCACCCCGAGCAGGAGGGAGAATGTAGAGGTTGTTACGGTATGAGGCTGGCCGTGTAGGTCCAGAATCATAACGTATACAAATTGAATTTAAACTATGATTCGAGAATGCGTCAGACTGGCATTCTTCTGGAAACAATTGGTTTTCCAGGGACTGATCTTCAGGACACCATCGGAAACACATGTTCTGTTAATTATTTTAAGATCATTGTTGTAAGTATATTTCAGTACAGTGTGAAATATACTAGTTTCATATGTGCTTCCAGTGTCATATTTTAGCTACGATCTCCTCCCAGTACCTCTAAACCCGTACCTCTCGAGCAGCATACCCCAGTATTAATATATATACTACGTAATATACCACATTTGGTGGAGGCGCGGGGTATGCTGCTCGAGAGGTACGGGTTTAGAGGTACTGGGAGGAGATCGTAGCTAAAATATAACACTGGAAGCACATATGAAACTAGTATATTTCACACTGTACTGAAATATACTTACAACAATGATCTTAAAATAATTAACAGAACATGTGTTTCCGATGGTGTCCTGAAGATCAGTCCCTGGAAAACCAATTGTTTCCAGAAGAATGCCAGTCTGACGCATTCTCGAATCATAGTTTAAATTCAATTTGTATACGTTATGATTCTGGACCTACACGGCCAGCCTCATACCGTAACAACCTCTACAGTACCTAATTATCTCTCTTGGTACGGAACATGTTGGTCCGAAGGGTAATTGCAAAGTTTTGATTGTGATATCAGTTGTTTACATTCGGTTATTTTGTTAGAAATTGGGACTCCACCCGGACAAACCAAAGAGTCTATTTCTCATAATAGGAACATGCTTATACTAGTTTACATATTTGCTGCGCAATAAGCTATCATTTCTATATTAGTACAAAAAAAAATGTGCCTAAAGGATGGGCATCGTATCTGTCAATCATTCGTTGCCGACCCTATGTCGATTTTCTTCCGTGTGGTATTGCTGGTGTTATATTTTTTATAATCAGTTATTTATTTATTACTATCGGCGCGATGTTACACGCCGATAAAAGGTAGCCTATGTGTTAATCCAGAGTATAAACTACCTTCATCCCCAATTTTGGCCAAACCGTCCAGCAGTTGTTGATATTAAGAGGAACGTATCATCGATATATCGCAACAAACTTTCACGTTTATAATATTATTATTAGAATTAGGATTTCAAAGTACAGATGCCGGTCCCTACTTTCAACACTGCTCATCCTCGGGAACTCTGCCGACCGTATTCACCGCCACGATCATAACACAATACATCTGCATTACAAACAGTAGCGTTATTGGAAAAGCAGGGAGTGATGAAATCCGACACCGTACTGTCATTTCAAAACTCATGTGGAGTTGGGCAAGACATATTGCCCGGCAGAGTGATGGCAGGTGGACAAAAAGAAGCGTCGGTCATCCAGCGGCACGATGGGTTGACGACATTAAAAACACCGCGGGTTGCTCATGGACAAGACTAGCAAGAGACCGGGATGAGTGGCGTAGGTACTATAGAGAGGCCTATGCTCAACAGTGGGTGATTTCAGGCTGAAAAAAGCGCTGTACCTACTTCATCATATTTAAGGCTAACTCCAAATGTAAGTGGATGACATTCTGTTGTACTAGTATGGACTAGTCGTGAAGCCTTGAACCATTTCAATCATACTACCTAATTGTCCAAATGAGCGCGAAGTATCTCCGTTTTAAGCTTGGGCAAATATGCTTTCGTATATCTGTCTGGCGGATGTCCAGCTGATCTCTACAGGTTGCATTTCTCAATGACTCATCTTCCCTTCGCACAATGTGGCAGAAATATGCTTGGATTGGTTGATGACATCCTTATTGTAGATAATCGAGTTCTAATTTTTAGCTGTGAAAAGATTGAACACCATCACATCTCTAAAGCATAAATCCTTTGCCCTTCTCGCGCCCATTCTGCTAACAATAAGTCCGCAAACTACCCATACATACTTTATATACGTGCCAGATAGGCACAAGGCAAGTTAGACATGAAGGGTATACGTATTAGAGATGAACTTTCATCTTAAAAAAATCTTTTAATAAATAATCGATTATTTTGCTCCAAATTAAAATCGATTAAAAACAATAAATTTTTGAAGAAACAATAATCGGTTTTTTATTTACTTTTGTTATGGGGTCGGTTCCACGATGATTATTATCATGCGATACACTCATATCATGATCAGTATCACAAGAATGTTGACGTGTATTGCAGTATCATGATAATATCTGAGCACATCCGGATATTTTCAAATTCGCGATACCTAAGAGCCGTGGCTTCAATATTAGCTTCATTGCTAGAAATTTCCTCATAATTCCATTGTCTTTACTAGGACTTTGTAGACGTCTAATATTTTCATGTCCAAGGTGGTAACCTACAATATTCATTGATAAATTGTGTTACAATTAATCGGCTATGAAAATCATAATCGATTTTTTATTATTGGATTTATTGCAAAATCTGATATGATTTAAAAATCAATGATTTTTTAAAATAATAATAGGTTTTTTAATGATCGATTATTTTTTGACATCCCTAATACGAGTTCTAAAATTTTGTCGCCCTCTGCTATGATTATGGAGAAAAACGTTTGCGCAGCTTACACATCGATTTAAAATACTCATTTCAAAACGTTTATCTTGGGAGAAAATGTTTTGGCAGCTACTAGCCTCATGTCCGTTTAGTACTTGCATAGCTGAGCTGGCACGAAACTCACATCTTAAGCTTTTTAAAATGTTTATCTCGGAAGCAGTGAGACTTATGTTCATTAGAACATAAGTCTCACTGCTGACGCAGGGCCTTCTCAAGCGGTTGAGACAGAAGTGTGAATTAGGGTCTCCACGCGCTATTCATCGATTTTTGAGTTGATATTGCTCCATCAAAACTAGACACATTTATGGCACAAATGGTTATCGGTTCTTGAATCCTTTATCTACATTTGCAAGAGCCAAGTTTTGAAAAAAAACTGACTACTTCTTTTTTACGATTTATTCAAACATGGTCGAAAAAAGCTTTATTTTCGATATAAATATGCTGTTTATGCACTTATATATACGAAATGTACATGTAACTGTTCCTTGTTGACGTATCTAACAATGAAAGAGAGATTTTTAATTTTAATTCATCTTCACATTCCAAAAAACTGGTCGTTTGCCCTAAAACTGCCAAAGTTTGATGCCATATACGTCGAAAACAGTGAGTTTTAAAGTAATATGTTTTATTTCGGTAAGCCTCGTTGTTATTAATACGATAAGTAATAAAAAACACAAGAAAACGGAGAGTTACAGATGGAAGGTCATTGGGAGCTAGGAGCCCCTTAAACTCGAACAAACCAATTTCTTCATAGCTATATTGCAGGTTTCCTTACGATGTTTTCCTTCTCCGAAAAGCTACCGGTAAATATCAAAATTCACACATACATACATAAAAAGCAAATTAAACATGCTGAGCACACTTGATATTCAACAACCTTGAAGCTCCATGAAGGTTGCAACATCTGCACAAGAGGTGGGTTCATTGATCGCAGTTCCTCACATCTCAACGCTACTTTATTAAAGCCGTCATCTCTCGGCGAAAAAAATAAACAATAATATTCTTATGTAATGATCCCAGGGACCGGTAGACGACGGGTTAAGTATTAAGGGAAATTCCCATTATGAATATAGATAAAAATAATAAATTTTAAAAATGGTGCCTTAAAAATATACTGTTTATTTATTCAGAAAGTAGTCTTTAATTTTTATAGTAACGGCTAGTAAAAAAAAGATTTTTCTTTTATGTCTCCAGTCCATAGCCAGAAATCTTTTTTTTATGTGTCTCCAAGGGGTAACATAATAACGTTTTCGAGGGCACGTAATGTAGATCGAATAAAGTAATATTATTACCATCACATTTCTAGATAAAAATTTAGATTAAAAATGTAACTAAAAAATATTAGATATTATCTCATATTTTATAGTTAGATTTTTCAAGTTAATAATCATAAATATTTAAAAAAAGCTTGGAGCGACACGTAAATGAGGCCATTGCTAATGTAAACATTACGCCAGCCAACAATATTCCATTACAAACCAGTCGTCTGTATCCATGGCATGTCCGATTTTCGACTACTATTTCACGTTCCGAGATAAACATTTTAAAAAGCTTAAGATGTGAGTTTCGTGCCAGCTCAGCTATGCAAGTACTAAACGGACATGAGGCTAGTAGCTGCCAAAACATTTTCTCCCAAGATAAACGTTTTGAAATGAGTATTTTAAATCGATGTGTAAGCTGCGCAAACGTTTTTCTCCATAATCATAGCAGAGGGCGACAAAATTTTAGAACTCGTATTAGGGATGTCAAAAAATAATCGATCATTAAAAAACCTATTATTATTTTAAAAAATCATTGATTTTTAAATCATATCAGATTTTGCAATAAATCCAATAATAAAAAATCGATTATGATTTTCATAGCCGATTAATTGTAACACAATTTATCAATGAATATTGTAGGTTACCACCTTGGACATGAAAATATTAGACGTCTACAAAGTCCTAGTAAAGACAATGGAATTATGAGGAAATTTCTAGCAATGAAGCTAATATTGAAGCTACGGCTCTTAGGTATCGCGAATTTGAAAATATCCGGATGTGCTCAGATATTATCATGATACTGCAATACACGTCAACATTCTTGTGATACTGATCATGATATGAGTGTATCGCATGATAATAATCATCGTGGAACCGACCCCATAACAAAAGTAAATAAAAAACCGATTATTGTTTCTTCAAAAATCTATTGTTTTTAATCGATTTTAATTTGGAGCATAATAATCGATTATTTATTAAAAGTTTTTTTTAAGATGAAAGTTCATCTCTAATACGTATATCCTTCATGTCTAACTTGCCTTGTGCCTATCTGGCACGTATATAAAGTATGTATGGGTAGTTTGCGGACTTATTGTTAGCAGAATGGGCGCGAGAAGGGCAAAGGATTTATGCTTTAGAGATGTGATGGTGTTCAATCTTTTCACAGCTAAAAATTAGAACTCGATTATCTACAATAAGGATGTCATCAACCAATCCAAGCATATTTCTGCCACATTGTGCGAAGGGAAGATGAGTCATTGAGAAATGCAACCTGTAGAGATCAGCTGGACATCCGCCAGACAGATATACGAAAGCATATTTGCCCAAGCTTAAAACGGAGATACTTCGCGCTCATTTGGACAATTAGGTAGTATGATTGAAATGGTTCAAGGCTTCACGACTAGTCCATACTAGTACAACATATATTCATAATGGGAATTTCCCTTAATACTTAACCCGTCGTCTACCGGTCCCTGGGATCATTACATAAGAATATTATTGTTTATTTTTTTCGCCGAGAGATGACGGCTTTAATAAAGTAGCGTTGAGATGTGAGGAACTGCGATCAATGAACCCACCTCTTGTGCAGATGTTGCAACCTTCATGGAGCTTCAAGGTTGTTGAATATCAAGTGTGCTCAGCATGTTTAATTTGCTTTTTATGTATGTATGTGTGAATTTTGATATTTACCGGTAGCTTTTCGGAGAAGGAAAACATCGTAAGGAAACCTGCAATATAGCTATGAAGAAATTGGTTTGTTCGAGTTTAAGGGGCTCCTAGCTCCCAATGACCTTCCATCTGTAACTCTCCGTTTTCTTGTGTTTTTTATTACTTATCGTATTAATAAAAACGAGGCTTACCGAAATAAAACATATTACTTTAAAACTCACTGTTTTCGACGTATATGGCATCAAACTTTGGCAGTTTTAGGGCAAACGACCAGTTTTTTGGAATGTGAAGATGAATTAAAATTAAAAATCTCTCTTTCATTGTTAGATACGTCAACAAGGAACAGTTACATGTACATTTCGTATATATAAGTGCATAAACAGCATATTTATATCGAAAATAAAGCTTTTTTCGACCATGTTTGAATAAATCGTAAAAAAGAAGTAGTCAGTTTTTTTTCAAAACTTGGCTCTTGCAAATGTAGATAAAGGATTCAAGAACCGATAACCATTTGTGCCATAAATGTGTCTAGTTTTGATGGAGCAATATCAACTCAAAAATCGATGAATAGCGCGTGGAGACCCTAATTCACACTTCTGTCTCAACCGCTTGAGAAGGCCCTGCGTGAGCAGTGAGACTTATGTTCTAATGAACATAAGTCTCACTGCTGACGCAGATTCTCTGATCTCATAATTGAGAGCGAATGAAAATTAAGCATTTCTAAGCACGTCTGAGGAAAAACAAACCTAAACTAATAAATATAACATATTATTATTATCAAACGAATTTCGCTGACGTTATGCGTACGCATCGTGTTTTTACATCCCAGAAGCCTTCGGTGCTACAACTGTTTTCGGCATAAAAAGAGATGTGAAACGGATACCAGATGCCGACGTATATAAAACTGCTAAGTCCTGCAAAAAACAATGGTGTGGCGCAAGGAAGAGGCGAACGACGGAACAAATAAGATCGATTTGATATAGGACAAGAGTTTTGCTTTTTATAGGAATCCTGTTTGTGTATAAGGTAAAGATATACCAATGGTCGACACTGACACTACATAGCACTTTCAATCTTATGTCATAATGACAGGTAATCAATAGGGTCATTAGTGTCGAGCATTGGAACGTTTACCTTACTTAAGAATTTTTGCGTTGACCAAATGGTGTTAAAGTAATTAAAAAAAACTTTATTTTGCACGTTAGAAGATACAAACTCCAATAAGATTTTTAAAAATATAGGGCAGTAAAAAGATCTCAGCTATGTATATCTTAAATTTCTAACTTTGTAGTATATTGGAAACATTCTTGTTGGTGGACAGCCGAATTGCAAATTGTTGTACTGTGTCTATTATATTTTAGCTATTTTTTTAATAGCGTATATTAATTTATTTTATGTTATTATTATGTAATGAGTTTAGTGCCTGAAATGAGGAACCATTCGTACATTATTCGTTATTAGCAATCTGTCAAATTTGGCTGTTCGAAATGAATAGAATTATGACATCTCAGTTAGAGAGACTCGTATTCAAAGTCGAAAAAACTCCCTAATTACAGGAAATGCGAAAAATATCGCTCTCATCAGCATTATTTACCGGCTAGATCTATACCTATTCATAGATTAGATCTTAAATCGTTCTGCTCAATAAATTATTTGACATAGGGTCTTGCACGGCTTTATAAAATAGGTTCTTGCATTTTATTTTCTTCAGCTATTCTTTAGTGATTTCTTGCTAAAGGAGTGGTCAATTTAATGCTCAGAGTCGCCAAGCGTAACATATTTTCGTTTTACCTGTCCGCATACTGTAAAAAAACACAGGCATAGCCAGTTTATAATTATTGATTATTGTTTTATTATTTGTATTCTGTTTTTGTTTTGTTTAATTTTTGACATTACCTGATTATTTATTGTTGTGACATTGTATTGATATTTAACCATATTTGGAATTGTTCGTTTATATTGTTCTTATTATTAATATTATTTTAAAATTGTCTAATTACATTATCTATACGAATCCGAGCCATGTATACCAATTTGCTATTTCTATTTATTTGTTACCTGTGACATTTTTACTGTATTCGATTTCAATAATATTGCTCTCATTATTATTATACCTATTGACGATCCTTTTGTGAATTTATTTTGTTTTAAAAATGTAAAACATTACGTAATTTTCTACAGGAAATATATCTATCTTTCTAGCAATTTAACGTTTACGAGTATGTATAACTTAAGGCAAAGCCCAACAGCGTCAGCCAACGGTCACACGTTTCATCATATAATATGGGGAAGTAAACGTTTTAGCTGGCTCGCAAAATATTAAAAAGGCAGTGAACTTTCACACGATCATAACAATATTTTGTTATTGGTGTGAACCTGTAATTGGCTTTTTGTATCATATGTCGAAAATTAATGTAATAATGGTAGCTGTTGGTTCACCGAAAAAAAAATAAAAAAATATATAATGAATCTATGTTTTTCAGACTATTGTAGAAAATTATTCCGAAAACAGTTCGTGATCGGAATATTTTCCTAAAATGTATATATTTACATACACACATAAACTCACGCCCATATTCCTAAAAGGGGTAGGCAGAGCACATGAAATTTAATTCCAGTGCCACATTTAGCAATTGTAGGTTGTATATATTTACTAGTGAAAATTACAGTTACGTAATGTGGTTGTCTAGTGTTGTTCTAGTAGTTTGTCCAATGCTTCTACGCAAACCATTGCGTCAGACCTCCGATTATTATCGGAAATGTTTACCAGTTCCTTTTTGACACCTCACATCACCCATATAACATAAATCCGCTTTACACATCGAGCAAAGAATAAAATTAAGTACTTATTAATATTAAAGCTTCATTAGTGGTTTAGGAAGTTGTAATACGCGTTTTAGAGGAGCAATCAAATGAATGTATATTTTTTTCTATCACTTATGCGTAGTATTTTATGATAATAATTCACCATGAAAATAGTTACGCAGTATATCTTTTAATTTCTAAATTTAGTATAGTGACTAAATCATTCGTTTCGATTCAGATGATATTTCAGTAAGTTGATAGAAATCGATCAAATGAATAAATTTATAACCGTAATAAATTACGTGTCATAAAAATAATAAGTATTTGAATAAATTTCAAACGAATAAAGTGTAAAATTACCTTTATCGCGGAATTTGGAAATACAATATCGATTTGTGAACGATACAAAATTGGCGTAGGTAAAATCATATGACAAAAGTCCTTACTTTAGAGTCGTATCCAGTAATGAAATATATGGGAATATTAAAAAACTAATTGTAATAAAACCGTTTTGAATAATCATTCACCATTCATTAATAATTGCTAATTAAGACAATCGATTCATCTTAACCTCATCACTACAAACGCCAATTTATAACTGTCAAAAAGGAATTGCTAAAAATTTCCGACAATACGTGTTGTTATTACGAGAACCAGCGTCAAGATATCTAGGGGTGAGCGATGATGTGAGCGGTGACGTTAACATTGAAAATAAGAAGCACAGCCGATGGTGAGAAGAAGAACGCGAGGAACCTGCATAATATGTCTAGCTGTCAACACAACGATTACTCAAGTCAATACAGGGTCGGCAAAGTGATTGTGACTTCTTTGGGTTTCCAAGTATCCATAGCCTTAGGTGTCTGCATATCCTCAAATAGGCCTTAAGTTTATTTATATATTAATTTAATAGGCACGCAAAACAGCCGCTCTTCTTCAGCCTTCTCTCCAGCCTCCTTACACGCGGCCTTATAGGGTGATAAGTAGAGGAGAAAAGGTTTTTATGATCGATGTTCGCGGAAAGTATGTTAAAGTGTCCATTGATCGTATCAAGCCTGCTCACGTGCTTGAGGACGATATTCAGCCACAGGAAGCACCTGTAAGGCGCACGCGTTCTGGACGAATCGTGCATTTTCGGGATTGTTATCTACCCAAAGGGTCTGGAGGGGGGCTGGTGTGGCAGCTCATAGCAAAACCTCGCGTGTTTTCAACATGTAAATAGACATACTGGCCACAACGCCACGAATAGGCTTCGTTACGGTTCTGGCAGACAGAATATTATGTCAAATGTGTGAAAGAAATATATTACTGATATTTTTTGTTGAATAGAAAATACATTTAGTTTCGAGTTGAGAGAGTGTTTTTATGATTATCAGCTTCTACAACATTTAAACATGAAAGAACAATTACAATTTTGTAAATAAATGTAAGTACGTTTTGGCGAAAAAAAACCAAGGGTTCATTCATCTGGCGCGGCGGTCTTGCATAATACTCTATTAACCCTCCGGACCTCCGTCTCGCATAATATTTACTCTTTTCCGGTCATTGGTCTACTCAATCAGGTAACTCTTTGAAAACAGTTTTAGATTTTTTAATATTTGATAGCTTTAACTGCTCTAATATGCAATTTTATTGTTTTAAATATAATACAAGTATAGTTTTAATGCCAAATGCTTTATTAAATAAATAAGTAAACTAAATGAACCCAAAACTCTTTCGGTTGGATGTGTGGCTTGGACCAACAGTAAATTTAAAAAAAATGGAAAAGTAAAAAGCACTACTGCGTTAAATCCAACTTTGCGAACGATATACGGGTGGATTGCAAAAAAATTGTACGTAATGCATAGGAATATTCACAAAAATGTTAAACAAAGGAAGTAAGAGGCTATAAGTAGTCTACTACTAACACAAGCGAATTTGTCGATAGCCCTATTAGTTTTTGTGTAGTGGTACGATAAAGGGAAACAGAGCGTTTTTTCGCAAATATTGGTCAATTTTGTGTTATGCCTAAAATAGGTAATCTTATTGCTTTTTATTACTGTATTTACATAGTTGGATGGTGGAATTAATAGGTAAACGGCTTGGCATATACGAATGCTAGAATTTCTTACAGTATTTTTCTAATACGAATTGACAGTTTTCTGGACTCCAATTTCGCATCCTTTGTGTTACATTGTGTCACGTTGTGTGACGTTACACATTTTTTTTCTCATACAAATTAGCTTTCAATTACTTCCTTTGTTTAACATTTTTGTGAATATTCCTATGCGTTACGTACAATTTTTTTGCAATCTACCCCTATGTTAATTATCTACGTTAAAATGCGGAAAATAGCGTTACACAGCTGACGTAATACAAAGGAACGAAATCTTTTCCCGAACTTTGAAAAAAAAATTTGATACAGTATATTCGTTCTAGAAACCTGACAAACTATTTTCTATATATTTCACGTTGTACTTAATAGGACCCTAAATAAATTTCTTGGCCCGGGCTGTTTTAATCAAACTTATGATTTTTTGAATATCCTCTGTTACACAAAGGACATATGAAATTTGTATGGGAGCAGAAATACACTTTTTTTGGAAATTGAGATTTTTTATAAATGTGTCCAATTTATACTATAAAACTTTATGAATACTAGAAAACTATGAGCTGGACAACGTGAAAACAAACACGAAAAATATGCTACTCTAATACTTATTTTTTTACAGATTTTTGAATTAGGAGGACATTTTGTTTTTTGGAATGTACAATTTTTTTGCAATTCACCCATACAGCTACATAAAGTACCACTTTTTGAGCAACTGTATTAAAAATGTTTAAATTGATTGTACTTGATATTCTGGAATTTTCTAATGCAAGAAAATTAAACGTATAAGAATTAATTCGAACCTTTTTTATACTTAATTTACTTTTTGTTGACGATAAGAAAACAGACATCCCCAAGAAATATCAATATAAATTAATACTTTTATTCACACTTGACAAATAACCTTAAGAGTTGTTATATGAGCTTTATTCGAGATAATATGTTTCTAAGAAAATCTCTCAAAAAATAAAGCTACAATATTGTGAAGGTAATTTCGGGTCCTGGCTTTTTCTGTACTTAGATTGAATTTTAAACGATAGGTACTTATAATTCAATTTCAGAAATATTACAATATAATTAGAACATTAAATTTCTTATTTTTAGTTACTAAACTTCTTAATCATGAATTTAAGTACATATACTTAGTAAAATTAGTTTTGAAGTAAGTCTAACGAAATATCGAACATCGCATCAATGATAAGAACACCACCCACATTTAAAGCAAACTTCCATTTTATATTTGCGAAAGTAGGTAATATAATAAGGGAAAGTTTTCCAACGTCACCTCACCCTTAAGGCGTGTGATAAATATTTTGTACATAAGTTGGTGAACGACTTGGACCGTACTTTGGCCGAATATTCGGGGTCTCTACGAGTTATCGGTATTTTCGACCTAACCTTATTTTAAAAGTTGGACCCCAATTGCGTATGGATTGTAATAATCATACGACTTAGATCCGAGTATATCGCGTACCTACAAAATGAATGCATATCAAAGTATCCAGTTGTTAGTAATATTATAATGTTTATCTACACCCATATAGTAAACCCTCTTTAATGTGCTCAAAAAGTGTAGGTAAGGACCAGCTTTACAATATAACATAGCCCGCGCCTTCCGGCCGCGTGCGCGGCAATCTCGGCCCATTACAGCACAGCTGCCTGCCGCCGCCGGGGCTGCGGGCCGGGCTATCTCGTCAAACAATGCGCACGCCGGCTCAACGCGCCCACTTGAAAGTGGTTTTAATGTATGGATGTAGATTTTTATTTACATCTATATATTAAATCCTCTAGTGTATTCAACTGTATACAATTAGGAATTAAAACATAAGTGTGGTTTTATGCAACGAGCTGCAGGCGAGTTTCATAATAAGATAACACGAATGCCTCTCATTATCTAGCAGTTGCATAAACTACTATTATTTCAGAGAGAATCGTGTATATACCGAGAAAAATGCTTCAGTCTAATTAATAATGATTTATCAAACTTGATTTAGCTAAAATACCGTTAAAATTTTATTGTGACTTAGACATTTTGTGTTTGAGAGAAAGTGATAAACATATTTAGGTTTATGTTAGGTACGTGGGTTGACTTTTTTTTTGAGGAAAAGCTTTGTGGTAGAGTCTAACAGAAAGTTATTTTGCTTGAATTTGGTGCAGCCGAACCAGGGGGGGTGCCTATCAAATTCAGTATGATCGGAAACTCCATATTAGACATCGTCCAATTTAAAATTGAAAGATGTTACATACATTCGAAAGTAGTAGTAGTAGTATACTCACCGAAAACAATCATCTGCTTCGTCCTATGATCTTCCTCCATAAAGGTGGACACTACACACGTGTAGTCCCCAGAAATGTCCGTGTTTGGCTTCACTATCCTCATAGCTCGGTGCATCGTCAGCGGATCATTGGAGACCTTATACGACAAATCTACTCTATTCCTTAAAATATCCAATTCCTGGGGTTTCTGCGACGGTATCCACTGGTATACTGGTCGTGATCTGTTTTTAAAGAACCATTTCACCACTAAACCTGCCGTGTCGTTGCCGTATATGTAATCACAGTCTAGTATCACAGCATCCTGAACGCCATATTGAATTATTTCCGGAACGGTCACTTTCACTATTTTTAATGCATGCAAGTCTGAAACAAAGAGATAAGAGTTCTTAATTATTTCTACAGGCTAAAGCTTAAGTTGAGGCTAGAAAAAGCGATTTATCCATTTAAAAAATGTGACGGGTTTATGTGTACAGGCAACATCATGATTCTTAGCCCCAATTCAATATATTACATCTTAACATTACACATTTGATGTACTTTTTCCTCATAACAAATGCAACATATTAAATTGACGTAGGGAATTCTTTTCGTACATATGGTGTGGCAGACTGACGTACCCTCCGACTGACAGTGAAGCCCATTAGCTTTAATATCACATTATATATAAAACGTAAAATACTACAAATTTCAGAACAGTGTATCCTCTAAAGCACAAAAGGATATTTTTTATATATTACCTCGATTATACTGGGTAATTCAAGAGACGTTAGTTTCTCAGCTTAGAAACACGGCCGATTTTGCTCCATCGCTGCTCCGTAAGGTGGTAGAAGGGAGGAAATGTCTGGTTTAATGTTGGATAAATGGACTGTTTTTCGCAGTAAATATCTAGACAATGATTGGGTAAAAGTCAAAGTTGTAGAGAATTTTATCACATTTCATTATGTTGTATAAACAAGACAAAACTAAAGGTTCCACCAAGTTTCAGAATGTGGTGGAAACGGGACCTTTTTTGTGCCTTCCTTTACTATGGTTGTATCCTTAGTCCAAACAATATCCCGGAGTCAAACTTTCTGCTTTCGACAATTCCATACACACCCCCTTATGGGCCATTTATTTACCAAGCTACTCTGTTAACCGTTACGTACAGACTACTACAATAACATTGCAGAAATAAGCACATCAGAATAAAATGAAAAGTGTCATAGCATTGACCATAAAAAAAATTACCCGGTCTTTAAAAGAAACTTATGTCTATAGCCAACAATACATAAAGATGTACACGCTTAGTCGCTTAGACGCTTAGCTTAGCCTACATAACTTATCACGCTCCTAACTATCTATCTAACCATTAAATAAATGAAATGAAATAAATTAATGACAATGCAATGGCCCTTTTACAAGTCAAAACAAGCGTTTGTCAAAAGACCACTGCCGAGAAGAAACGCCAAAAGAAACTCGACAGTCAGTAATTTTCTTTCAAAATATATTTATGACAATGATACTAATTAACCTACTTAAGTAAATCTGAGTGGTAAACGATAAATATCATGTATCTCCACCCTGGTATAAAACAGGCACTTAATATTTAATATAAGTACACTGTGAAACGATGGATATCTTGTGTAAGAAACAATTTAAAGGACTGTAAAAGGAGCGCGATAAAATATAAGAATCAATAAGATGATAATAATCAATTTTACTAACAATATTCTTGTATGAGTCACGTGTTACTCCAAATAAATGTTTTCTATTCTATTCTATTCTAAATATAATAAAAACATGTAGTCAATATTTAATGCTAACGACTTCAAAAACAGGTTGCTTTTAATTAAGGCCTGACCAGAAATTTAATTATTATGTATTTATTTATCAAGCTGACAACAAAAGTTACAAATAAACAAAATCCCCGCAAAACTGTTATTACAGTTTGTCAGCAGGAAGACTTTACAAATTAAAAATCAATAAAATCACAACTTAAAAATCAATAACAACTTCTTATTTAAAATAAATCATTAACAACTTCACTTAAAAGAATGTATTATTTTATTAAGAAAAAAATATCTGTTACTATAAACCTAACTAAAATTAAAAACATATTAACAAACAAAAATAAATCTAATTACCGCTAAATTAAAACCTAAATATATAACGTAAAAGTAAATATATAACAGTGTATCTAATAAATGTTTCTCTTAAATCCGTAACAGTTTTTAATGGTAGGCAGATCAAACTTACCCGCGGCCACCGACCTAGTCCCATGTTCGTCGGTAGTTCTATACAGGGTTGTGCTCCTGGCTGTCACAGTTGTTAATAGCCAGGCTATTTATGTTTTAAAGTGACAGGAAGTATTTTACAAATTTTGAACAGTTTTCGGTAATCATTTTTACAGTTGTTTTTCATTTTTATTGGGACGAGGGATTTATTTTAAAATGGCAATTTCAGGGGTTCTAATGTATCTCAGTACGTTTTAAATGTGAGCCCATAACAGTCAAGAGCATACCCCAGTATACAATCTACCAATGATAAGTATAAACGTATTAAAGTTCCCGTTCATTTTTTCCGCAATTTTATTATACACGTACATTGCTAATAATGGTTTTGAGCATATTTTGTGATTTATTATTTAAAATTCAACACTTAACCTATATCACCAAATATACATTGACAACAGTGACAACTTATGATTAAAATTATTGCTAGTTTAAGAAATTAGTGCCAATTAAATTCCGCAACATGGCCGACGGTAATATATTTCTGGTCGGGCTTTATTATACTTGTGATTAATTACCTAAAAGTAGGTTTAAAATCTAGAGTTTAAGTTTCTTTTTAGTTTTTTGTAAATTTTCTGCTGCCTCTACAGGACAGTATGTTCGCCTAGCGACAAGCCCCTTAATTATTTACAAAAAAACCTAAACGTTATCAACTACAAAAAGGCGTACTTATCCATTTTTTCACGTAATCTGAATCATCTGGTTGCGATATAATATGCTAAAGCAACATTTGCAAACACTGTGCCAAAAAAATACTTTTCAGGTAATAGATACGCGTGTCCAATTTGTAGTCATTAAATATTCATATGACTTCCAAGTCGACGATGTTAAAAGCATATTAAAATTCATCCCCAGTGTTTGAAGGCCATAAGGTCTTCAATATTTTATTGTAACGCTCTTGAAATTTAATTATTTTAGCATATAGAAATTCTAGAATCCGGAGCTTCCAAAGCAACTCGTTACGAATTTATTATATGTGGGTCAGTTGGGTCTATATTCTGGGTTCTATTGAGTTCTTCCCCGAACGAAAAATAACAAAAACAAAAATCACAAGCGTGCTCTTGTAATCAAATAACGTCTCAAGAGTGTGATCAGACTTGAATATTCAACTACTAACATTATAAGCAGTCCAACAATTATTTTAATAGGCAAATGCTCTCGGGAACTTCCGATAAGACGTCAAAATTTCACTAACGAGGGCGACGCGAGGAGTCAGCACCGCGCCTGACCTGAACAAAGTTAGATAGCTGCGGTTTTATCTCTAGAGGGCATTGTAACGACGCGATAACGTCAGCTAGAAATTTAACTTCGAATATGAAATGTAGAATTTGTTATTGGGGAATCCTCCCAAGAATGAATAGAGAAATAAATTGGTGTAACAAATAGGTAAGCCGAGCCGGGCCCATATCGTGTATATTTTGAGTAGATTAAATTGGTAAAACGATTTTAAATAATGGTTTAAAGGACCTGCGTGCCAGTTAGACATATTCAAATGACTTTTCATGACATTGGTTCTTTACTACATGATATCAGTATGATTCTAAAAAATGTTATTAAATATATATTTTTTAATTTAATTAATACTTAAATCAATTTGTATGTATCTTAGGAATGTGTTGAATTAATTTATTTGAAATATTGATCATGAGCCTACATACGGCTTTTAATGCATTGCCTTTCGGTTTCTTTGCTGGTCTACTTGTTGTCGACTACACTACGTAATTTAAATATATATATTTGAAGTGTTCGGCTTGATAGCCCATTCAGCACTAAACACGACACATAGGTACCAAGGCGGTAAGATGAATCTTCGATACGTTCGTTATCATCATCGGCCTGTATACATCACACTGCTGGGCACATCACATTGATGAGATGGACTGGGAAGTAGTAGAATTTCACGATAACCTTTGAAGGAATCGTAGCGTTTGTAACGTGGTTTAACACTATACTGAATGTATAAGCTACATAACATCGCATTATACTGCAAGTCTTGTGTTTTATTTTTCTCGTTAAGACATAAGCGTTTTTAAGGACATAAGCAAATACGTCTTAAAATAAAACACGAATTAAAAGTTCCCTAAAATAAAATCCGACAAACATCGCAATTCGTCCCCGTGTTATTTATATATAATTCAGTTTGGTACAAGTAAGAACCCCGGGCCATACATACAACCCTGAATTTGAGATGCTCGAGTAAGAATGGGCAAGCGTAACAAGATCGCTGGGCTAGCGGCAAGTTTATATATAAGGGGCTTCTGTTTGCATATCTGATATGTACACAAGGTTCATTTCAACATATTAATTATAACGACCTTTTAGTATCTACGTATATATAAAGTTAAGCCTTCTATTTGTCATTGTATGTATCAATAATTTCACATTCTCAGCAACGTTTAGTCTATAAACTAATTGTCATGTGTCAAGTCACGTCTTAGTAATCTACGGACAACACTTTATAAATAGCAACAGTAATAAAATATTTTTAAAACGATTTTAGTTATTTAGGCTTAAGCCACAGTTGGGTTTTTGAATTGTCGTTTGAATGTAAAACTCAGTAAAATATTTTGTCGGAAATTCCAACAAAACATTTATGTTTTGGGAAGCGCTCTGAAAGAATCCTTTCGGCCGTTCAAAACAAATATGTTTGGATCGAAACGCCCCGTTTACACTGCCTGGTCCCATTCCCATTCCACCTTAATTCTACTATTTTCGAGTTCCCCGGACCAAAATGTCATATATTATTCCCTAACGGAAGCCGGTGGGCTGGCTGGCTATTAATAATGGCTTTCCTTTGCCAACGACGCTACATGCATCTGACAGTAACGATCGCACTTTTACTTCGTCATTTTTATCGTGTCGTTTTTAGATATTTAATTTTATTCGGGTTTCCGTTATCTCGCAGATAAGATTTTTATGTTCTTGAATAATTTGTTTTGTATTTTCATTTTTAGGGTTCCGTACCCAAAAGGGTAAAACGGGAGCCTATTACTAAGACTCCGCTGTCCGTCCGTCCGCCTGTCTGTCCTGTCCGTCTGTCACCAGGCTGTATCTCATGAACCGTGATAGTTAGACAGTTGAAATTTTCACAGTTAATGTATTTCTATTGCCGCTATAACAACAAATACTAAAACACATAATAAAATAATTATTTAAGGGGGCTCCCATACAACAAATGCGATTTTTTGCCGTTTTTATAGATAATGGTACGGAACCCTTCGACCCGCCCGAGTCCGACTTGCACTTCTGACATGTAAGCTTGGCTCACGTGAAACTTAATCAGTTGAAATATTATTTTGAAATCGCATGAATCTATCCACTTACCCGTTTTTTCTTGAGCACTAATTGAGACACGATATCGTCAGAGCAATTAATTGCAAGAAAAACGCTTGCTAACTACTGGGAGACGGACACAAAATTAATAAAAAATCTAATTGAAGTAAAAATCCTTATGCCATATATATACGGACTATGGGTATTGCAACATGATTTTATTTAACCCTCAACGGGTTGTCATACCCATTAAAAAAAACTGATTTGTAGAGGAATCTTAAAAATGAATGAGGAACACATCTCAAAAGCTTTAGCAATTAGACGATGAACCTAACCACTTAGATATCTCGCCTAAACACCTATTAGGACGTAGAATCGTTTGAGCCGTTAATCGCAAGTTAAATGACTGTTAACAACTCACGATATCGAAATCAAGAGCACTCCGGCTACAGCCAATCGAGAAACTTTGACTTCACGATAAAGGCTTTGAACGGCACTTACAGCGGCTAAAGCAAAGTTTTTATTGCAACCAAGATAAAATATAGTTTGTTTTATGAGAGTAAATATTGCGGCGGACTAAAAGATTAATTTCTGTTTTTTATTGCCTAACTGTTTTGTGTCAACTCTTTAATATTAATAGCGAACAAACACAAATACTTGCAGCGCATGTTAATTGTCTTGTTTGGAATTATGCTGCAAATTTTCAAGAATTTTGTTACGTATAGGTACTATAATAACATAAGTACCTCTCCATTTGGCTGATTTCCCGCTTTTGGTCGTAGTACAGTAATACTCAGTTAGGTAGTACAATAACAGTCAGTCTCCATATATTTAGATTGATAAAGACTTACTTATAATTGACTACAAATACCAAAAACAGCAACTTTTCACCTAATCGATTGTCCTACACTGATTAACCATGTATTTACTTATCAAAGAGTTAGTAATAAGAAAAAGTCAATCAAAGTTAAGCTTTATTGCATAATTACTGTTAAGCCTACAAATCATACTTTCCAAACAAGCGTCAAACCGAAGCAATGGCCAAAAAAAACATCAAATAACCATTCATTCGCCCAACTGCTACCAGCAAAAACCACAAATTGTAGTTTTATTAGCAACTATCTGGGCAATATTTCGTATTGTTACAATTAGTTGGAATCCAATAACGTACCCGGAGTTAGGAACTTCGATGCTACTCGTAGCCGTAACGTTCTACTCGATCGTTTTCGATTAACTGGAATTTAATGTTGCTTTGTACGTAGTTTCAAAATGAAACATTCAAATGTCCGGGCAGATATCGGGATTTGTTAGTTATTAAATAAATTAATAGCGGCCGCCCGCGACTTCATCCGCGTAGATTTTAGATGGTAACAAAGATACAGATGAAGTTTATTTGTCTGATGATAACAATCTTTTGTGAAAAATTACTCAAAAGAAAAAATAAATGTCCGCCATCTTGGATTTGAAAATGAATGTCATTTTCGTAATCGGCACTCCGAGGAACCACAAAGATGACACCTATATTTATTTTTAAGAAAAATAATTGTCCGCCGTGTTGGATTTTTAAATGCATGTCATTTTCGTAATCGGCACCCCGAGGAACCTCGAAGATGACACCTATATCGATTTTTACTAAAAAGTAAAAAGTAGTAGTAGTAGTAGTAGTAGTTTTGCTCCCCGCACAAACTTGGAACCCCCTTTTTACCCCATTAGGGGAACAATTTAGAAAAACGCTGAAACACTTTTTGTTGTATTTAAACAGAGAGTCTGTATATGAAGTTTTAAATCTCGCACGCCAACAAAGATTTGCTCCCCGTACGAACTTGGAACCCCCTTTTCATCCCTTTAGGGGAGCAATTTCAAAAAACCCTGAAATGCGTTTTGTAGTATTTAAACAGAGAGCCTATATACGAAGATTTAAATCTCTCACTTCAAAGAAGATTTGCTCCCCGTACAAACTTGGAACCCCCTTTGTACCCCTTTAGGGGAGCAATTTGGAAAAACGCTGAAATATGATTTGTTGTATTTAAACATAGTCTATTTACGAAGTTTCACATCTCTCACTTCAAAAAATATTTGCTCCCCGTATAAATTTTGAACCCCCTTTTCACCTCTTTAGGGGATGAATTTAGAAAATCGCTGAATTTAGTTTTGCTATATTTAAATAGAGAGTCTATATACTAATAACCTACTATAAACTTTCATTCCTTTGTTTTACCCCCTTAGGGGATGAATTTCGAAAAATTCTTTATTATCCCTAGCCTACGTTATAAATGTAACCGACTGTGTAAAAATAAACTCTCTAGCGATAATAGTTTCGGCTGTGCGTTGATAAGTCAGTCATTCAGGACTTCTTTTTTATATTATTGAAACACAATTCAAAGAATTTAAATATGAACTTTTTATTTTAACCTGTTTATTTTAACTGGAGAAAAGGACGGATTCATTTTACTGTCGTTGATAAATTTTCACCGGATCAAAATAATTGTTACGTATTTTTACTTTATTAGCATGGATTTAGGTAAGTAATGTATATTTTCATTTAAAGTATGTCATATACTACGTAGAATCAGTTCCGTACGTCCACTGTCATTTCGGCGAAGAATTATGTATGTATGTAGTTGTAAATAATCGTTGGAAAATAAAACAATTATAATTAATTACAGTTGTTACTGTTAGCTTCAATATAGTGAAGAGGATTTTCAGTTCGTCTTCATGTTTAATTTGTTTCATTTTTACGGCTAAAGTAAGCTTCCGAAATCATCTGTCCCTTTCTGTCACGACTTGATCTTGTTGTTTATTACTTACGCGATAACTACGAGAATAAAACGTGTCCAGAGGTCTTTATAATGTTGTCTGATTTTGATTTAAAAAAAATTGTTCGAAAGCATATACCATCGAGATGGTCGCTTTTTGCCAAAACGATGTAGGACTTTTCGGTATAAAATATAAAGTCAATGGTTTTCGAAACTGCGAATAAAATAAAAATAGAGTACATATTTCCATGCCTTTGACAAAGACTGGTGGGAGACTGGTCGGGATAAAATCTGCCTTGGCCATTACATTATGAAGTCCTCGTATGATCTACCACGCAGGTACGAAACTCGCAGCGTGCAAGCCGGTAAACTCCCCCTAGTGCCCCAAAAACTCGCAAAATCTCGGAAACTCAGCCACGTCATGGGTCGTAGGGTCTATAATCACCTTCCAGGTGACATTACCGCTTCACAAAGTGGTCCAATATTTAAAGTCAAACTAAAAAAATGGCTTCTCGAGCAGGCGCTCTATGACCATAGAGAGTTATTTTATAGAATTTAAGATAATGACATGACCTGTATTTAATATAAATTGACATGTAATCGGATATTATCAATAAAAATGAATATGAATATAAATTATATTTTTTTATACTGTATAGCACTGGCGCGGTACTGGGCTATCTACTGTTGTCACGTTTATTGAAATTCGCTAAGTATATTTCTAGCAAATTTCAAATTCAGATATTCTCCCCTGGAAAGACATTAACGGAAAATGTCACATATGGATGCATTTTATTCAACGAAGACATGTTTTCTCGTCACAGTTATGTACTAAAGGTTAGTGCAAAATTTACTAAGCTTCAATGTTGCCCTTGACCATATTCTAATATAGTACGTAGATTTTGCACAAAATGCAAATATCTTCCGGATGGAGTAACTGTCCAAGATAGCAGTGGCTCTAGAAGGTCCTGGCCTGGGGACTTTTGGGAGACGAAAACAAGGCCGCCAATGAACATTCGTACCAAATTTCATCAAAATTACCAACATTTCGAGGTTTTGCTTTCTCGACTGGGCTAACGTGCACGTGTGTGGCGTGGCAATTTTTTTTTGTGAAATAATTTTTACTTACAGCCAGCTCACAAAAATAATATGCCCGAAAAGATTGAAGAGATTTGATGTACTTAATTTGAACTTTTAATTCAAGCCGAAACTTGCATGTAAAGCACAAAGCAGCTTTAAGCGAAACAAAAATGTCCCTACTCCGCAGAGATGGAAGCATTGCGAATGTAGGTCAGCGCCTTCCCGGAGTAAACTAACAAATATTTTAACCGATGGAACAATTTACAGAAAGTTTAATGCTTTCGAGACAATGCAACTATTTTTATAAATACGTGTTTTCATTTTGGTTATTAAAGTATGCCTACCGCAGTAAAGATTTAGACAGATTTGGTATTCGTTGACCAGGGTATAACAGAAAGTGTTTTTTTTTTTGGGTTCCGTAGCCAAAATGGCGAAAACGGAACCTTTATAGTTTCGTCATGTCTGTGCTCGTTTTTGCTTTGATATTCCACCAAGGGCCCGTGTCACCCCATTCTTAAATAAAAACAACATCCTCAACATGGAGCACCGTCATCGCAAGCTTCATCTGGCATGTCTTCTTTTTGGAGTGATAAAGCAAAAATGTCGTGTTTATCGAACGGGATGGCACATGGTACACGCCAATGCAGCATACAACTGATGACACCTCAACAAGCGTCAGCAGCCTTCCCAGGTAGCTTCAGATACGTGGCGACAAGGTGCTGGAATATAATTCCGCCACCTTTCAGGCGCCTACAAAGTATTTTTAGTTTTAGAGCAGCGGTTAAAAAAAATGTATTTGAACACCAGCGGCGACATGAAACATTGGCGACGATGACTGAGATACGCGTCATACTCGTGATCGGGTGCTGTTTGTGGAGTCCGGTCTGTTCATGCTTGCTAGGACATAGTGACTACTTTAATACTAGTGTCTTTTTATAGGGAATTGACGAGAGACATCATCCTGTTGTGGATTCGTTTTTATTATCAGTGACTTAGAGACCATATACACCTCTAACAATATTAAATTAATCTTAATTTTGACGCTCAGGGACTATGTACATCTCTGGGATATTATATTAATTTCATTATACTCCTTGTTTAATCTTGAGAGAACTTTACTGATGTTGTAATATTTGTAATAGATAACTTTGCAAGTTTATCGTCACTGTATGCATTAATTTTGTTATCATTGTAAACTCGAAATTATTATTCTTTCTTGAACTCTAAATTAATATTTTGACATGAAAAATGTATTACTTATTATAGTCTGACTATCTTAAATTGTAAATTAATATTTTGACATGTAAAAGTGCCCTTGTGGCCTATTAGTAGAATAAATGTTTTAATTTGAATTTGGCACTGGACACAAGTTGTTTTTAGAATAAATCATTGGCAGGTAATACTCAGTCTATACCTGCCAGGTATACGAGTAGGTAGGAGACGGAAAGTAGTAAATAAATCACTGAAAGGTCAATATCTAAATATATAAAAGAAGAAACTGACTGACTGATTGACTGACTGACTGACTGATCTATCAACGCACAGCCCAAACCGCTGGTTCTAGAGATTCCAAATTTGGCACGTAGGTTCCTTATAAGGTCTAGGGGTGCACTAAGAAAGGATTTTTCAAAATTCACCCCCTAAAGGGGTGAAACGGGGGTCCAAAGTTTGTATGAAAAACCGTATTTATTAAAGTGAGAGACATGAAACTTTGTACATAGAGTCTGTGTTTAAATATATTAATGGCTTATTTCAGCGTTTTTCTAAATTGCTCCACTAAAGGGGTGAAAAGGGGGTTCAAAATTTGTACGGGAAGAAAATCTTTTTTAAAGTGAGATATTTGAAACTTTGTATATAGACTCTCTGTTTAAATACAACAAAACGTATATAAGCGTCTTTCGAAATGACTCCCCTAAAAGGGTGAAAAGGGGGTTTCAAGTATGTACGGGGAGCAAATATTTTTTGAAGTGAGAGATTTAAAACTTCGTACATAGACTCTATGTTTAAATACAACAAAACATATTTAAGCGTTTTTTGAAATTGCTCCCCTAAAGGGTTCAAAAGGGGGTTCCAAGTTTGTACGGAGAGCAAATTTTTTTTGAAGTGAGAGATTTAAAACTTCGTATATAGACTCTTTGTTTAAATACAACAAAACGTGTTTCAGCGTTTTTCGGAATTGCTCCCTTTAAGGGGTGAAAAGAGGGTTCCAAGTTTGAGCGGGGAGCAAGTTTTTCCTTTTCATAAAAATCGATATGGGTGTCATTTTCGAGATTCCTCGGGGTGCCAATTACGAAAATGACATTCATTTTCAAATTAAAGATGGCGGACATTTATTTTTCTTAAAAATCAATATGGGTGTCATCTTCGAGGTTCCTCGGGATGCAAATTACAAAAATGACATCCATTTTCAAATCCAAGATGGCGGACATTTATTTTTCTTAAAAATCAATATGGGCGTCATTTTCGAGGTTCCTCTGGGTGCCGATTACGAAAATGACATTCATTTTCAAATTAAATATGGCGGACATTTATTTTTCTTAAAAATCAATATGGGTGTCATCTTCGAGGTTCCTCGGGGTGCAGATTACAAAAATGACATCCATTTTCAAATCCAAGATGGCGGACATTTATTATTCTTAAAAATCAATATGGGTGTCATTTTCGAGGTTCCTCTGGGTGCCGATTACGAAAATGACACTCATTTTCAGATCAAAGATGGCGGATATTTATTTTTATAAAAATCGATGTGGGTGTCGTCTTCGAGGTTCCTTGTGGTGCCGATTACGAAAATGGCATGCATTTTCAAATCAAAGATGGCAGACATTTATTTTTCTTAAAAATCGATATGGGTTTCATCTTTGTGGTTCCTCGGGGTGCCGATTACGAAAATGACATCCAGTACATATCTGCATGCAGGTCAAACTGAGAACCTCCTTTTTTGTAGACGGTTAAAAATTACTCTTAGTACGCGGGCGAAGCCGCGGGAAAAAACGTTGAAACTTTGTATAAAGACTCTCTGTTTAAATACATTAATGGCGTATTTCAGCGTTTTTCTAAATTGATCCCCTAAAGGGATGAAAAGGGGGTTCAAAGTTTGTACGGGGAGCGAATCTTTTTTGAAATGAGAGATTTGAAACTTCGTAAATAGAATCTTTGTTTATATACAACACAACATATTTCGGCGTGTTTCTAAATTGCTCCCCTAAAGGGGTGAAAAGGGGTTCCAAGTTTGTACAGGGAGCAAATCTTTTTTGAAGTGAGAGATTTAAAACTTCGTATATAGACTTTCTGTTTAAATGCAACAAAAAATTACTCGGCATTTTTCGAAATTACTCCCCTAAAGGTATGAAAAGGTGGTTCCATGTGGTGTTTGTACGGGGAGTGTATAGACTGTGTTAAAATACAACAAACCATATTTCAGCGTTTTTTGAAATTTCTTCCCTAAAGGGGTGAAAAGGGGGTCCAAGTTTGTACGGGAAGCAAATCTTTTTGAAACGAGAGATTTCGAACTTCGTATATGGACTCTGTTTAAATACAGCAAAACACGTTTCAGCGTTTTTCGGAATTGCTCCCCTAAAGGGGTGAAAAAGGGGTTTCAAGTTTGTGCGGGGAGCAGTAATATGGGTGTCATATTCGAGGTTCTTCGGGGTGCCGATTACGAAAATGGCATGCATTTTCAAATCCAAGATGGCGGACATTTCTTTTTCTAAAAAATCGATATGGTTGTCATTTTTGTTGTTCCTCGAGGTGCCAATTACGAAAATGACAACCATTTTCAAATATGATGACGTTATATAATGGATATACGGTCATTTTTTTTCCTAAAAATCGATATGGGTGTCATCTCCGAGGTTCCTCGGGGTGCGGATTACGAAAATGACATGCATTTTCAAATCCAAGATGGCGGACATTTATTTGTCTTATAAATCGATATGGTTGTCATCTTGGAGGTTCCTCGGGGTGCCAACTATGAAAATGACATCCAGTGGCGTGCACAGAGTTTTTTGACAGGGTAGGCAAATATTTTAAAGCTATTGAGTATTGACTAACCAACATTGTTGCATTGCGACATCATCGATGGGTGAGATTTTCCACCTCCAATATCCATATATCGATTGATTTTATAGACATTATCAATTTGTGGATATTCAAAGTGGCGCTTTTTATTAGTAAATAACACACACGGGAACACAACAAGTGATTGTTATATTTGTTGTTTACACAACCTGTTAGCCACGGATAGGTATCGTATTGTTTGTTATTAAATTTAAGTGCGTGTCACTTTTCCTTTAATTTGTATTAATTCCAATTCCGGTGTACCCCGGCCTTTCTCTATAACCTGTTTTTTTTTCTACGAAAGAAAATTTTGCAAACGCATTATCTTTTTAGCACGCACACACCACTACAGCCACTTTCACAGTGAAAATTATCCATTTTTCTAACTAAAATCTATCACTTCACACCTCGAACCGAACACTAATACTTAACACAACAAACAATGGCGACCAAGAAGAAAAAATAAATAAATTTTGTCATTCAAATATATCCGGGAAAAAAGAAATGGTTACCGTAATTATCGTTATATGCACAAATTATTTGAGCAATGTAACTATTTCAAATAGCCGTGTAATTAACTCGCTCGGCTCGGAGTAGTAAGGTAGTTCGTAAAGCTTCGTAGGCGCTCGGGATTAGACACTGCCTACCCTGTGCGTTTGTGTGCCTGAGTTTTGTTGTTGAATGCCTCGTGTTATAGGGGTGCACACTACAGTGTATCTGCTTCGCTACACACGCACACAAAGATAAATCTAAGCAGGAATAGTTTGTGCCTTTACCGCAGTCGGCCGCGGCGCTAGTGCAGCGTGATACTGTATTGGTTCCATTGCCGTCGCATCCCGTTGGAATTGGGATAATTGAAACTAATTTTATTTTGAGGAGTCGATAGATGGCGTTAACGTTAATTTATCGTTTTGTGATTTATCCATTGTGGATTGCTTATTAAACTTATTGATTATAATACCCAGATAAATATATGACTGTCACAATGACAGGGTAGGCAATGTCTTTTTGTCTTTATGGACTGCACGCCACTGATGACATCCATTTTCAAATCCAAGATGGCGGAAATTAATTTATCTTAAAAATTTATATAGGTGTCGTCTTTATGGTTCCACAGGGTGCCGATTACGGAAATGACATCCATACGTATCTACATACATACATACAAACATACGGATCAAACTGAGAACCTCCTTTTTTGTAGACGGTTAAAAATTACTTTTATTACGCGGGCGAAGCCGCGGGTAAAAGCTAGTATATTATATATGTATGTATTCCTGTGTTTTCTGTCCCATTAATAAGTCCCGTTCTCTAAAGATGTCCAGAAAATGTAGGTTATATTTTGCATTCCCGTGTCAAATATGTTGTGCTCGAAGAGTCTTTGTCATGTGCAATTGTTATGACAAGCGTATAGAACCTGGAGATGAGAACAAACAAATTTGTATTAGGTAATAATTGATGTGAAGCAAAGCCGATACGATTCTTCAATGTAAAATATCTCAACTGCATATCGTTTATTTATTTTATTAAATTTACCTTTATTTTATGTCCCATGTGTGGTGAAATGTAACCTTTTAAGAATTTTCCTTACGTTGATAATGTCGCATACGAGGATGTTCTTTGTTTTTCTTTTTTCTCTTAAGTTTTGTGTAGGTAGTGTAATTTTTCGTATTATTGTAATTTTTAGATTTAACCACAAACTTTACATTGTACATTGTTACACAATCACTATAAATGTCTTTTTATGTCACTTTTTGAGTGATTTTGGAAAGGAATTACTATAAATTGTAAATTGCAGCCATGTTGACCGATGTCCTTGCGGCCTTGCCTATTGACAATTAATTAGCTGCCTGCCAGGATGGCACTGTTTGTTAAGGCCGCGTCAGACAACGGAGCAACTTGATCCACAAAAATGGTCTCGCCGGAAGACCAGCGCTGGCTTGTGAGTCAGCATTATGCTGAGGCGGGAGTTATGTACCTATTTATTATGTCTTAATTTGTTTAATGCTTTGTCACGAATAAATTATTTTCTTTGTTTCTTTTTTTCAGTTCTGTCCGTCCGTATGTCACAGCCGATTTACTCGGAGACTATAAGCACTACAACTATGAAATTTGGTAGCATGGTGTATTCTATGAACCGCTGTATAAAAATTATGTGAAATCACAAAAAAACATTAAGTTAGGGGGGCCACTCCAAACATTTAACCAGCGGATGAAAAAAAAATTCAATGCACATTAGTCGTGTGGGTTGAAATTTATTCAAAAGGAGGTTTCTAAAAAACTTGTCCATTTTCCATTTAAGTCAACCGTTGGTGAGATATTAGCCGTCAAAGTCATAAAAACTGTGCCCCCACCGCCAACCCCTCTAATTTCTAAACTATGAAGTTTAAAATTCTGAAAAAAATGGAAGTGGTGTGCATTAATAAAAAAAAACAACTATTTTGGTTTGAATAAGATAGGCATACGGTTTTTCAGTGAGTTGCCTATTAAGATACGACGTTTTTAGATTCAATGTATTGGATAGTGGTTTCAAAAATGTGGACTAGTAGGTGTTGGTACGGAACCCTTCATTGTGAGTGATCCGATACGCACTTGTCCGATTTTTCTTTATGCACAACGCCGGTGGTAAACAAGTCTATCGCCTGCCTGCTGATGGTAAACAGACACCGTAGTTTTTAACCACCGGTTGTTATGAATGCTTGCGACTCTTCGTTGACATGAGCATTCGTTGTGTTGACAGCTAAAGATATCGTATGCAGGTCCTTCACTCTTCAATTTTATAGTATTGTGATCCTGTAATTCTATATCATCATCCTCCTAGCGTTATCTCAGTACAGTTGCATCTTGAAGGATGCTCGGGGTCTGCAACCTAATCCCAAGATTTGGGGCAGGCACTAGTCTTTACGGAAGTGACTGCCATCCGACCTTCCAACCCAAGGGGAAACTAGTCCTTATTGGAATTAGGCTTTTAAAGTGAGTAAGCAACTTGAAACGTTCGCAAGCCGCTCGAAGACGTCTAATTTAGCTTATCGGCTGTTATCATAGACAGCGGCTAACCGTGGCTTTCAAAGCGCGGGAGCGCATAGTTAATAACCACTCAAAGTATACACCCATTCAAGAGTTGTGCTCGGTCGACGTTGCTTAACCTCGCATATCGCACTCGGTATAATTGTATTATTTAGAAAAAATAATACCTCTCAGTTTTTTACGCCGGTTGTTCTCGAGGCAGAGGTTTATTTAATTAATTTTCCGAACCCGTGGTAGTTTATTAACATTCATAGGTGCATATACAATTCCTAAATTGAGGGATAAATACCTACTTTTGACTTTCTTTCTCCGCCGTTCACCTTCAATTTGCACCGAACGATAAAAGTTACTGGGCGTATAATTTCTTGTGATCTCGGGGCGGCCACGGCCTCGCACCGCTTTGTTAATGTGTATTCGCACTTGCTGAATTAAATTTACTTGTTTCATAAACGGGAGTTGGTTCATTTGTACTAGAACGTTCTGAGTTAGTTGTTTTGATGATGCATTTAATTGCGGCTTGTTACTTAGGAAACGGGATTGCACGTTAAAGTACTCATTTTGTATTGCGTTACATATTTTTTTTTAACACCTAATAAATACACTTCAATAGGTTCTCTATAATTGTAACATAACACACACAGGCTTCGCTGGTTCGGCCATCTACTGACATTGGGAGAGGATCGAGCCGTCAAGAGAGCATACTTGGGTCGACCGAGTGGTCGCCGCCAGGCTGGCCGGTCCAGGTATCGCTGGGAGGACAGTGTGGAGCTGTCGAGGCGGATCTGCGTCAGCTTCAGGTTCAAGACTGGCAGGAAGCGGCGCAGGATCGGGAAAGGTGGCATGCTTTCGTTTTGAAGGCCAAGATCCCCTTTGGGCCTCTGCGTCGATAAAGTAAGTAGTAAGTAGGAATTGGAAAGTAAAACACTTACAAATCAATATTAGGATATAACCAGTTTTAATGACTTCCAATGAAGGAAAATGAAGAACAAGTATTTTTTAACTATATTTCAATACAAATATCTTTGGAACATCTCATGTCTAGCATATTCAAGTGAATTTTACCATCCACCCAACTACCGAGCTCAATTTTGATTATAATATAAACATCACCGATGTTATTAGATTAGATATAAATATAACAGGAAACTACCGGCCTTGGCGACCGTATCAAATGCCAGTAACATGCTTTCAAGGAAATTGGTGTCGCCGAACTGTGACATTTATTCACAGACCAACAGTTCTATCTACTGCGAAGCTAAGTACGTACCTATATTTTTATTTAGATTAATTTGTTCAAGTCACAAGGACACCTCCACATAGTTCTAAATATTACAAATATTATAGATTCTTCTGGTATATTCGTTTTAAATTGTATTTAGACCTGCTCGATCGTGACAACACAGATACATATAGTCCCTATTCGCCCCGGTAACAGGTCGGGCCTAGCTGAGTTCCTTCTCAGCTAGGGTAGGTTCAGTGAGTCAGCGACAAAACTTCCACTATCTCGATTCAACTTACACCTCAGATTCGGTTGAGGACCAATCTTACTGGAGCACTAACTCTTAGAGTATTTATTCCAGTGTTGAAACCGCCTACGTGGTCGTGTCGGAGGTTTCCCCTGGATTTTCCGCAGGCTACTCTCCAACCGCGCACTCCTATCGTATTAGTTACCTAAAAAACTATAAATGTTTGTCCGTTTTACGTTTCGGCAAAAACTATTCGACGTTTTAGTTGTTTCATTTATTCGTTTGTAAAAAACCTCTCTTCAAATGTTAACGGTTGGTCATTTATGGTATTTCTTTTTTAATCGTTTGACAAATACATCATTACCAATTGCTGATTTGCCTTCCGATGTAACGATTCGGTTGGCCAACCATTCGTGTTGTTTCAAATGGACTTAGGTGTTGTATTCGACATATTATTGTTTTTAGTTTTTGATGTATTAAACAAAGAAATATTGTCAATTGTTGGTTTTATTGTAAATTATTTCTGTAAAACACAAGGTAATGAAAGAACCTATACGGGTAAATTACTGTGATATTGAGCAACTCTGACCCGCCAGCGATTTGACAAAGACCCGCTTTACGACGCTCCTCCTTACCGCTCTGAGGGTCACAAGGTAACGAAAGACCTTATACAGGATAAATATCTGTGATATTGAACAATTCTGACCCTCTAGCAAATAGTTGCGGGGCTCCTTATTTCCGCTCTGAGGGTCACCAGGTAACGAAGGAACCTATCCGGGCTTGTTGTACTTTGTTTTGCAGAATAATGTTTTATAGAATGTATTGTTTTGCTGTATTGGATCCGACCTATAAAACCACAATCAGGTTAAAAAATGTATTCAGACAATTATTAACCGTTCCCCACTAATATGCCCCATAACGCACTATGTAATTGTTATTTTTAAAAAAGGAACCCTTATGATTTCACTTTATCTGTCTGTCACATCGCTAAATATCTCAAGAAATACTTATGCTATCGATTTGAAATTTGGAATAATTATAAAGGAGGATAACCTAGATACATAGAACATAGATTTATTTATTTTTTATTTTTATTTTCTGTTCAAAATTTCAAAGTCTAGTGAATATGTTAAGTGGGGTATCATATAAAAGGGCTTGAGTTACACATTCAATATTATGAAATTATTACATAACATTAATATCGATGTATATTTTAGAAAGCTCTATCTAGTTTTTTTTTATCATCAAAGAACATTTCTACACTAAGTTTGTAATTTAATCACCTTTGCATATATTTTAGTTTTATACATTCTTACGTGATTATGCTGAAAGTACCTTTTTTCAAATAAAGAATGTACTTTCAGCATAATCACGTATACGTTTTTTTTAATTCAGAAGAAAAATTGAAATCGGTTCACTTGATAAAGAATTATCCTTGGAAAACCATCATACAAATTCGGCGATAGATAGCGCTGTACCCATGGCGTACAATTTCTACACCATGTTGTTAAGTTTCAATCTGTTTTCATTGTGTCGGGACGGGTACACATCTGTGTACGGAACCCTCGGTGCGCGAGTCGGCCTCGCACTTGACGGGTTTTTTTTTATTAGGAACAAAAACTTGCCAGATTCCCACCCCAGATTTTAAACCTCCGTCATATTTAGAAATTAGGAAACAAAAACAACCTTCATAATCGCGGACACTTGCAAACCCACGTCAAATCTGGCGCAAAAAGACGGACAGCCGGCTTATTAACATCTTGAAATATAAATTATCCTAACACAAGAACACCATTACGCGCTCTCAAAACCTAGATACTTACTTAGTCCGAGAGTCACGAAACCGATTAAAACTTTTTCATAGACGTGAAAAATGAAATTACTTTTCATTTCCTCTCGAACTCGTTTAACTTCATACTTAATGCACATGACTTGCGGAACTTGGGATATGGTTGTTGACTCTTACTTGTTCGTTCTAACTAATGACTGTTTTAAATAGTTTCTTCTTCGTCCATTGTTTGTTTATATGAATATGGAAGAAAATGAAACGTTTGTGTAACTAGCACCATTAGCTAAACAAGTATACCTTGTTTTTTTTTAAGATTAGAAATTAGCTAAACAAAGAAGCAGTGCTGCCATGTCAGGCCTATCTCTGTTATCGTGAAATAATAGAGATACGCCTAACCAGTGCAAAAATAATTTAGACACTATGCTTACCGTAACACTCAAACAAAATTCATCTTTAGTTACCGAGATATTCATATTACAAGATAAACGATCTTCATGGTAAAAATGTAATTAAAAACTACATGGACGGTACAAACATATATAATGCATACAGACGCTCGAAAAACATAAGCATCCTTTCGGCAGTCGAGCAAATTGATGACGTTAATAAATTAAACACTTGAATAACTTGCGTTGGTCTGGTAATGCGTTTTACTAGGAACGCTCATACTTACAACAAACTCTTTCAACTTAAGATACATGTGTTACGCATAACTACCTCAATACCCTGGTTGCCACACACTCATACAATATCCTTCTAACTTTACATAAACGCGAGACACCGCAAACGACCCCCAAGCCCGCTAGTCTTGGTCATGCGGTCATGCGGTTTACTATGAGCGCTCATACAACGAACTCTTCTAACTTGAAAATAACATAGTTGCGCGCTACCACCAAAAGTATGAAACAGTGGTCACGCCAAACTATGTTTATGCATTTATTTTTATAAAAAAGCATAGAGATATTATTCTTTATGTCTATTAAAATACAAAAAGCTTTTAGATATTACTTTTTACACTAAACTCACGCAATACATGCGATTGTTTGTTTTCACATTTACCAAAAACGATTTACTAACCCTATAACCCTGCTCAATTGTGATTCAATTTGATGTATATTACCAGTTATATGATTGTGGTATTCAATTTCTACGCAATGCATACGATTTGAGAGATATGAAACGAACCAACCGTATGGAATTACTCTTACGCCGATGTCGCGTAACTTTTGGAATAAAATTGACGACTACTAAAACGAGACGTCACGAGTGCTCATGATTAAGGAACGCGTATCGGTTTGAAACCTGTCGGGCGATATTCGATTTTTAAGACGTGAGTGCCAAGTTTTATTATAGTTCGTAATTCGCTGTTACGTACTTTGCCTTCATGGTCATACATATTAAGCTTTCTGATGGACGTCAATTAATCGTTATAATCAAAATCGGTTTCGCTCTTGGTTGGAAGGTCAGATGGGAGACATCAAACTACGCCAAATCTAGGGATTAGGTGTTAAAGCGGACTCTGGGTCCGACTATAGACCGATCAAGGGTAAATACGGGGCCGGCATTTTTTTTTGTGGCTTTATAGGCCTAGTAAAGCGATAGGAGTGCGCGGTTGGAGAACTCTATTCTGCAAGTAGGCCGCAAAGGCACTTTTACAAGTCAAAAACTACTAGCGTTTCTCATGAGACCACTGCCGAGAAGAAACGCCGAAAGAAACTCGACAGTCAGTCATTTTCTGCAAAATATGCTTATTACAATAATACTACTTAACCTACTTAAGTAAATGTAAGTGGTAAACAACAAAAGAGAATTGAAAGAAAAACGAGGAAAAAATAACAATAGGTATTTACAATGTGTAGTTACACAAGAAAACAAAACATGTCGAATCGTTTGATATGCTTTCCTGCAAGAACTGTGTCAACTAGATACAATGAAAATATTAGACTCTTTACGCTATTTAGGTATTTGGTTTGGGCCATGCATTTCTGTCTGTTAGATAGTCCTCAACCCTATAATAAGCCTTTGACATCAAAGTTTTTTTTAGGTAATTTTTAAGAGCTGGAAAGGGTAAATTCAAAATTTCATCGGGTGACTTATTGACTTAGAAAGAGTAATTCCTGAAAATCTGTATACAATTTTGAAAATCTTCTATTTAAATGAGTAATATTATATCGTTTATTTTTGCAACACGTTCAGAGACGTAGAGTAAAAATCATTTAAATAAAAGACACGCAACTTGAAAAAAGGGTAATGCATCAACGTTCTAAAAAAATCTACTCCGCTTGAGCGCGATCGCCAGCAAGATAGCATGTAAAATACGGTTTGTATTTACTTCGCCAGTCCCAAATGCTGCTCAGCCCATTAGAATGAAATGGGAAAAAATTGGGGTACGTACCTACGTCACAGTAAACATATTTAATACCTTAAGACCCTTGTAGTCCAGAGCTCCATTGAAAACAATTTCAACATATATATACGCGGTACACGTGCTGAATTCGTCGAAGTCTGCTTTACACTTTCGCTGCAAAGCTTTTCCTAGCGCTATGCAATTTCCTCTACATACGGGAAAACGCATGGTATCTATGCGCCTACGATCAGAACGCCCGCTAGGCGGGTTTCTGTCGGCGAATGTGTTAAAAAACTCGTGTGTGATCAGCGCAGAGGACCCAGTTCCCGAGTCGGGATCTCCGTTTGTAAACAGTTTTCGCTACAGAGCGGAAGAACCATGTTATCGGCTACGAGCGTAGCGCGTAGCAGTCGTCGGCAATGAATGTATTAAACCACACTAGTATTTTAAGGAACCTTATAAAGTAAGCTACATAAACCGATTTATAAACAGCAATATATCACAATGTAATATATATTCATACATACAAGATTGCTAAGGGAATATTATACTACATAGTACACTTCAAAAGGGATTATTCCTGCTTCAAAGTATTTATTTATTTGATAAAAGTAAAAATTTAGATGAGTATGGATAAGTAGTATTCCTTTTTAATTTCTTTAAACTTATAACAAGAAATCAGTACTTGTTTGCAATACAGTTACAGGTCGGTACTGTAAAGTATCGTAAATAGATCATACTTACATAAATTCACGCGTAATGGTGTCGGAATTAGAATTCTGTCAGAGATAAACAAAAGTAATTAATTACACAACATTATGGGTACCTAATTAGGCTTTTTATTATATGACATATGGCGACCTAGTTCAGTCCAGCAAACTCTAGTCGATACGCTCGAGCTAACTTCGAAAACATTAGATGCAAAAATTTTCGTATTAAGCTAAATACTCTAACATACTGCTTTAAATAACTTAGGCGCAATGCAGTAAAACCTAACACTAACCTAGTTTTTAGGTATCTCGTTATTTTCATATCAAAAAAGTCTACAAAAACATATATGTCACGGATGAAGGATTATTATTATTATTTTTTTTATTATTCAAAATAAACTTATGTGGTAGGTATACAAAAAGTTTCGCCAAACTGAGGTCAGTTTGTTGGCGAATAGTGCGCTCACTTTAACAACATTTTCTGTTATACCTACTATATAAACTAAATACTAAGTTACTAATCTACTCTGATCTAAACTTGGTTACAAGACTAAAGTGTGGATGTTACGGAGTACTTGTCCTTAATTCCAGCCTTCATTTACATTTTCATCTCCACTGCGATCGTATCTCCGTGGTGTTTGTATATCGCGCCGTTTAGTGTGACATGTAATAGGCCGTTAAGGGTAAGTGGTGTCCGATATTTTGCCGCATCTTGCGTCATGCGATGTGACATATTCCCTTCCGAGGTTGTTTTGCCTAACGGATATGGGCCCTGGACAAAACAAACTTTTACATTATAATGGGAATGAGCACCTTTTTTATGGGTCTAATAAGTTACTTAACGATTTGCTACTATGAAGGTTGTCTAGATAAATGTTACTTTTCAATAAGGTATTTTAGTGTATGAAAAATAAACAATAAATGTTTAATAATAAGATAAATTTAGTTTTAGGATGTCGAATTGCTTAGAGCAATTTAAGATAGGAGATGCCTTCAGCGCATCTTTCCGAACAAAATATTTCGCCAAATTTGGGGATAAAGAAAATACGCACACTTGCAAAACATTCTCCCATTACTACACACTTCCACTAAAACAATCACGCACGCACACTGAACTAAATTAACCACCAATGTAACCACTTATCGCACGGCTAAATTGACCAATTTCGCTAAGAATCACATTTCAGAGAAGTCCTTATAGAAAGTACTTAGTCCTTGTATGTCCGATATATGATGAAGGCTGATGTCAAAATAGCGGCCAAGCGTGATGGTCAAGTACGAATGTTTTTAAATCGACTTTCTAATCGATGCTCGATTTTCGATTTTAATAGCAACTTTAATAGTGTAGAAAATTATTATTTAAGCAAAAACATCGTGCAAGAGAAATGGTAATTCATCTTTTCGTAAATTTGATAAATTAAAATATTTTTGATGAGACTGGCTCAGGACCGGGACGAGTGGCGTACTCGAAGAGAGGCCTATGCTCAGCAGTGGGCGATTACAGGCTGAAAATGATGATGATGATGAAAATATTTTTTGAACCCGAAAACAGCACATAAAGGTATTTTGACGGAGCTCTTCACACGCCAGGAACGTTTTCGAGACTGACGTATAATCGATTAATGAACTAGTTTTTAATAACCTTTGGCAAATATATCAGGGGCGTTTCCAGTCTTAAATGCTTAAGTCGAATTGTGTTGATATAAAGTCATTTAACATAATTTTCATAATTACTTTTAAAATTCATGCATATTTTATCTGTGACAAAAATTTGCAAAACGGTAGCCGCCGTTACGGGTGTCAATTGTGACGTTATACGACACTATAATGGGCGATCAACACCAATAGCGATGATGGCACGACGTACATGAAAATATACGTCCTGTACGTTGGGTGTAATTCTCTTTCAACGTCGCTCATTGTGTGCATCCGACTTAACGGATCTCTATTTGACACTTATGACAGACAACACTAGTGGTGCGGCCAATAAAAATCGCATACAGTTTTTTCGATAATCGATATGCTTTACGAAAGAAAGATAATCGATTCGAATCGATCGACATAAGAAAAAACAGTAATAAAATAATTGTAAAATATTTGAATTAACAAAAACACAACTCACATGGGCAGATGCAATAGTACTCGATAACTGACATATTGACGGATATAACAACGAATCGGTTGAACTGCGATTTTGTCAATTACTACGTGCCGTATGACGTCATAAAAATGGCGGCTCGAGTTTTCGAGCGGATATTGAAAATACAAATTTCAATCTTATTGTTTTAGTATTCATCTATTCCATAAAATAAATGTAATATGATAAATTTATATTGCAATAATCTTAAAATAAACTACAATAAAAGTCAGAAAAACAAATAATAAAAATAATTTTAGTCAAACAACCCTCCCCGTGCCATTCCAGGCGCAAAGGTGCCCATTACGCTCTCCGCTTTCCCGCGTTGAATCGCAATGGTCTGCCTCTGCACCAGGAAAGAGCCAGAGGACCCTCGGGTCATGCCCCTTCTCCCGAAGTCGCTGCCCAACCTCCCTGAGGAAAACTTTGGCCTCCGAGCCCCAACAACTGGTTGCCTCGACCGCCAGAGGGACAAACAAGTAATTTCACATTAAAAAAAAATGTGAGAGCGGCGTATTTGTCCCGCTTCCTCAAGGCCGCCGCTTCTGCAGCCGCATCCGCAGCCCTAACCGTGAGCCCAAGGTGTGATGCGGCAAACATGCTGACGCATATGGCGTCCCAAAGTAGACACTTCCCTCTCTGCCAGGGCACCAGTGTTAAACCATCGGGTCTCTCCATAAAATTGATATATATATAAAACTAAAATGGAAATGGGCAGGACACGTCGCCAGGATGCAAGATAACTGGTGGACAAATAAAGTGACTAGCTGGCCCGGGCCGTCAGGCAAACGGAAGAGAGGAAGACCTTATACGCGTTAGTCTGACGACATAAAAAAGATTGCAGGATCAAACTGGATACATGAAGCACAAGACAGAACTAACTGGCTTACTCTGGAGGAGGCCTTCACCCGAGAAGGGGTTCTTGCGTCATAAAAAAATCGATGTAATTAGGTATATTTTTTCCTCGTTTTTCTTTCAATTCTCTTTTGTTGTGTACCATTTACATTTACTTAAGTAGGTTAAGTAGTATCATTGTAATAAGCATATTTTGGAGAAAATGACTGACTGTCGAGTTTCTTTCGGCGTTTCTTCTCGGCAGTGGTCTCTTGAGAAACGCTAGTAGTTTTTGACTTGTAAAAGTGCCTTTGCGGCCTACTTGCAGAATAAAGTTCATTTATTTCATTTATTTCATTTATTTAAGAATAACATATGTGAACAAACTAGACATTTAATAATATTATTGACATTTAAAGCTAATATTGTTGACATTGTACTGACTATTACATTAAAAAATAACATAATGTATACAAACTAGACATTTAACAATAATATTGATATTTAAACCTAATATTGTTGACATTGCACTGAATATTTTTAAGAATAACATATATACAAACTAGAAATTTAATAATAATATTGATATTTAAACCTAATATTGTTGACATTGCATTGACTAGCAAGAAATAAAAGGCTTTTTAATTTAATTTAATATATATATTGTTTACTCTATCTAGCAGGCTGCGATTTCGCCGAGTGCTTTAGTTCGTATATAAAGAGGCTTAATATTGTCACTAGATCATAATTCCATAACCCAACTAAGCTTTGAGTTGTATACAATCTTCTTTTTCCCGTTATTATTTAGGTAATTCTGAATAGCAAAGTACTAATGTGTGCGCAAAGTTTGTTAAATTCCTTGTTCTGTCTCTATCTGTGAGTTCTTTTAATTGGCTTTGTATTATTATCTAAGTCCCTATCATAATCTAATAGCTGTTGGTACTCCATAAACTAAATAAATAAACATAAATATTAAATAATCTCGTGCTAATTGTAACGTATATACGGATTAATTCAAGCTACTTTTCAAAAATACGTGTAAGACCCTATTGGTTCTTAATAATTGGTCTTTAGTATTTTAAAGTCAGGTTGACGTTATATAATGTAAAATAAGTCGATAGTAACAATGAAATTGTGTGGCTTCGTTTGACATGATGTGCGTCAAGAATCCGCAGTTGTGTGTTGAGCAATGATGGGTAAATGAAGTAGCTCAATGAGGGCTATCGCGTTTGAATTCGCCGCTAGAGGCGCTAGTGTAGCGTGAGGTCTCCGAAATGTCAAATGTCACTCTTTGTGGTTGCGCTACGTGAGTTAATATCTAATTGGAACAATATGGTGACTATTTTGCAATACCTGAGCTTGATTATGGCAAATATGAGTTACGGGTCAATGACTGTCAGTGCTTTGAGACAGTTTTGCTTTCGGAAACTTATGTCCTCCTTTTTTTTCGAACAAAACGAGACTGCGCTACAATGCGGGATCTTCGATGTTTCTACGATACGGTTTTAAGGTATTAAATACGATTTAAATGTAAACTTCGTTGTCATGCCCATAATAAACAATAAAAAAAATTGACAGCTGGACCTTATTCGACAGTGGCGCCAACTGGTGAGCACAAAAACGATAGCCCTCATTAGGTACCTTTGAAGTCGTAGACGGAAACTTATACCAGAGTGAATTACTAATTTACTCTTTTATCAACTTAATTAAAGAATGTATTACTAATTAAATATTTTTTAGTTAATTTATTCATCTTTCAATTTTATATGCTTCCTATAACAAGTGACTACTTACTTAAAAGTCGTTGTAATGTAAGCAGATCATAATTCTAATACATTTTACACGCCATCACTCATAAAAAATAGTTTAAACTTTGCTTAAAATGAATCCAATGACGGTGAACCTAAATAAAAATAATCATGAATATTATGTATAGGACAATAATTAAATCTGTGGCACGTGAAACATAGATTAAGTTTTAATTAACAATGCAAAAGCAACGCTTAATTTTGTGAAACATTTCACAAATTGGCATGCTCATTTTGTTATGTTTGTGTACATTGTTTAATTAAATAATAACAAAGTATTCACTTAGAATAAGCCAGATGCAGACTATAAACCCATTTTAATAATCACAGCACTCAATGTTTTTACTAATCTTTAAGTCCCTTGGCCCAACGACACTCATCGTAGTAATTTCTACTTACGACGGTCACAGTCGGGCATTCACTGCTTAAACAATATACCATTAACACCGTACGGAGTTGGATCGGTATGAAAATTGTTAGCTCGGGCACTCGGCAGTGAGCGATTTAAGGAAAATGACAAGGCATGAGTCGGCGTTATGTACTAAGTAATTACATACACGTCATATTGTAGCGCTCTCCACTGGGGTGGTCATGTTTTGTGGGTTTTAATTGCGTTGCTGGTTTCATGATGATTGCACATTTTTGTAACAGATTACGGGCTTAGGGATGGCTTAAGGTACATTATAGCATTTTGTTGGTCAAATGTTTAAGATATTTAGAACGTGAACTCAACATGCATGTACGATAAAACACCCCTTTAATCTCCGTAAGTCGTAGTGTGATGAACAGGCAGCTACGTAACGTTCACCACTGCGCGTAGCTCGACATGCACTTGGCCGATTTTGTAAAATACATAACTTGTACGTTAATACTATTGTTTATTTTGGCCACTAAAATGACCATTTATTTAATTACATTTTAATTGTAAATGTAAGTGTGTTGTAGACAACTTCTCAGATGTATGTAAATAATTTATCGAACCACCAAATTATTTACCAAATGATGTCCTACAAAATTACATCTTTTAACCAAAAAACTATATTTGTATCTATTTTTCAAATCCATTATCTTTTCTAGTTGCACTCAAATAAATAACATCTCACTAGCAATTAAATTATACTATTCCCGAATAAATTATTCTCTACTCAAAAATACTAAATCAGCACCAAGTTTAAAACACCAAATATATTATTTAATTCCAAATATTACACAGTGAAAAATCCCTTTAAATTAAGAAGAAAGAAATATTTATTCACAAACACATAGATGACAAAAATTATAACAGAAGAAAAACATACACACAAACCACATACACTCAAGAGCAAACATAATGCGTACACTTTCTATGGAAAATCAATACAAAATGTAATTTTTGCTCTTGAGTGTAACATATTTATTTAGTAGCCTTTGTAAGTATAATATTTGACATATTTCTTTATTTGTGTTGACGATTAAAAAAAATCAGAGGCTATAAAATCGAAATAAAATATTAGTTGCACTTCTAAACTCCTTGAACAAATCAGATCGAAAAGTCCGGAAAAATCCAGCGCTTTTTACTAAACAATAAATTCCGTCTATTTTCCCATAACCATTCCGACACTCGACACGAGAGCTCTTGGCGAGCTGTGAATAAAAGACACGGCGCGCCCTAATGTTGTCAGATTAATTATAAAGCAATTCGATTTCGTCTGTACCTTCTCAACATGTAGCTTGTCGCTTACGAATTGAAAATGTCTTAGGCTTGTGACAGACATGTATACGACTACTACTCTACTACAAATATTATGTTTGCATTGTTTGAGATTCGTTTAAATTGTCGTTTTTCTTTCATACGCATACATAATCATACGTGCAATAACGTTTGACAGTACAGAAAGATTATGAAAAACAAGCAATAACAGAGACGAAACTCATTTTGAGGAACATTTATGCCTACACGTACGAGTTTAAAATTTATCAACATTAGGTATTTCTAATACCTAACCTCCATACTTGACTTGAGTACCAATACATACTTAAATAGATTAACTATGCAGTCGCAATGCAAACTCTTTAGTCACTTTTCCTATTTGACATTATCATTTATTAGTTATTCGTTCGGTCGGTTTAATATTTACTTTTGTAAAATAGGTACATTTTTAAAGACCGATTTTGGACAAATGGGGTCATTTTTAGTCAATATTTTTGAACTACTTGTAGCTCATTCTTAGACGACCACTATGATACCAACAACTCAAATCCGCCATAAATGTTAGTTATGTTGTTTTTGTAAACATGTCTCCATTTTTTATAGACCTTTTCCATCGAAAACTGTCCACATGTAAAGAGCTTCTTAGATGCTTAGTAGCTGTAGGCAGAATATGTCCGTTTCTACCAAATAGACATTCTGTTATATGTGCTCTTTATCTGATTGGTTATTGCACCCGGGATAACGACGTATGTACATAATGCGAAAGAAAATCACGTCGCTGATGGGTCGCGTCAGGGGAAGCCACAACAACATTCTGAAGGTGGCTGGTAGATTTCAGTGTCGCATATTTGATCGATCAAACGAGCCCGCCAAAGGCGGGCGAAGTTCGATCGAAATTATACGAAGCGTCTCGTTCGAAGATGATAGGTAACATGTAGTACTGTTAAGTATGTTTAAACTTCACAACGTTTAGAGATTTAAATTTGAAAAGTATTCCCGCGCCCCGTGCCATCGCCTCCCGCGCTCCTGTATCGGTCGCCATATATTTCAGAGTAACTAAGCGATATCACAGTTTCGTGTAAGATGATTACGGGGATGGGATTCATAAGACATTAATTTGAGTTGGAGCTTCCCTTTCATGGGTGGGAAGTGATCATCTTCGAACGAGACGCTTCGTATAATTTCGATCGAACTTCGCCCGCCTTCGGCGGGCTCGTTTGATCGATCAATTATACTGCGCGTCTCGTTCTCGATGATAGGTAACATGTAGATTTTTAGAGCCTGTGATAGAGCCCAGTTTAAGATTATTTGTAGTCTTTAACATTGTAAATGAATACAAATATTTGAAACTTTGGCAGTCTTTTATTTTAAGTCTCTTTTTCATAATCAACAATCATATACTAAATCATAACAAAAGAAATAGAATATATGCTATATCTATGTAATTATATAACACTTAATCATCTTTAGTTAGAATACTAATAGCGAACTTATCATTTTGTAGAAGCGTGCGAATGTCCTTGACCCTTCCGTCCATCCTGCTGTTCTCCTTATTGTATCAATGTCTATCCCTTTTCTATAGGCAGTAGACACAGAAGCATGTTTGGTGCTGTATGCACTGAATTTATTGGTATCAATACCTGCTTTGCTGAGCAAAGACTTGATCCAATGACCAATTGTTTGAGGACTTACTGGTTTGTGAGGTTTTACTGAGGATAAAAATAGTCTTTTATTTCCTGCTCTTATTGGTTCTGTTATTTTTAAGTAGTGAAGAACTATAGTGGCTACACAAACTTTTGGTCGTTGTTTGAAAAAAGGAATCACAAGTAAGGGTTGATTTTTTCCAATCTTTGATGTCTTAATCCTATCAGGAATTTTAATTTGTAGCCCGGAGGAACTCATAATTATCTCATCAATATTAATCAAACTTATTGTTTGTAGCCTATGGGCTGTGACCAGAATTAATAGTGTTGTAGCAATCTCTGATATAATTTTTAGGTTTAGATTTTCTATGTTATTTTGTTTTTCAATATATTCTAAAACTTGCTCTATGTTCCATGTTTCTGAGTATTTAGGAGCAGAAGGTCTTCTCCTGAAAATACCCTTGAAGAATCTAGATATAATAGCATCATTAGATATGTCACTTTTAGTTATGAGTGATATTGCTGATCTTGAAGAGTTTAATGTACCATAACTTGCATTTTCATTGAATCTCATTGTTAAAAACTTTATAATATTAGCGTTGGTAGGATCAAAAATGTCATATTTATTAAATGTGGCAAATTGTACCCATTTTTTGAGACATCCTTCATATTGCTTGAGGGTGGATTGTGATATTGAATCTATTATAAAATCAACAGATATCTCAGGGACTCCTTTATTCAGGTATGCTGCCCTGATAATTTCCCTGCCACTAGAGAAAGTTTGTGTGACAGTGGATGTATTCTGCTCCTGCAAGGAGAAAGTAATAAGTCAGCTGAAGGCTGCAATATTAAGGGAGATTCACATAAAAGTGATGTAAACATGGGATACCACGCTTGCGTGGGCCAATTTGGTACAACTACTATTCCTGTTGCTTTATCATTAATTATTTTTCTTAATACGGGTAATATTATTGCAAAAGGCGGAAAAGCGTAGAAGCGTTCTTTATCCCATGAAATTGTAAAAGCGTCTACTACTGATGCTTCAGGATCAGGGTAACGCGAGCAAAATGTTTTACACTTGGTATTAATTCTAGATGCGAACAGGTCAATGCTACAGCTACCAAATCTGTTCACAACTTGTTTAAAATATTTACCCGCCAGCTCCCACTCAGTGTCTAGGTTGGTATCGCGAGAAGCAGTATCTGCGTCGACGTTTTCTTTTGATGCGATATATGAAGCTACTATCCAAATCTTTCTGCTCTCACACCACTGCCATATTTTACGGGCTAATTCACTCAAGTGGGGAAATTTGACACCTCCGGCCTTATTAATGTAAGAAATTGCTGTAGTGTTGTCTATACGCAATAGAATTTCACAGTTACTGATTTTTGATGCAAAGCATTTTAGTCCAAAAAAGGCGGCCAGGAGTTCAAGATAATTTATGTGAATTTTTTTATCATCCTGGCTCCAGAATCCACGAGTGATTATTGAATTGGATTCTGCGCCCCAACCGGACCGAGATGAATCTGAAGATATTATTATTATGTACTGACTTGTTCGTATGGGGTTTGAACCAGTCAATACATTACAGGTCCACCAAGCAAGGTCTTCCATTACATAGTCAGTAATTTCTATGTAACTTTCGAAATTATCATTATTTACAGTTAAAGCCAGCCATTTAGCTCGCTCTAATCTCTTATAATATATTTTACTATATTCAACTGCATGTGATGCTGCAATTAGTACCCCAAGTAGTTGCGCGAAAAGACGGATTTTGTATTTTTTTCCAACTTCAAAATGATTTATGAATTTTATTATTTGTCTTTTCTTTTCATTTGGTAAATCTACTGAATATTTTTCTGAATCTAGAATGAATCCAAGGTATTTGCATCTTTTACTTGGATTTGTTTGGCTTTTCTTATAATTTATAATAAATCCTAGTTTTTCTAACAATATAATTACATATTTTACATTATTTTTACATGTTTCATATGTATCACCAATGCAAAGTAAATCATCTAAGTAAACTAACGATAACCAGCCATTTAAGCGTATATTATTCATTACAGGTTTCATGATCTTGGTAAAAATATAAGGACTGGTTGACAAACCGAACGGGAGACAGGTGAACTGATATAAAACGCCATTAAATCTAAATCTTAAGTATTTTCTACTATTTTTACACACAGGGACTAAAAAGTAGGCATCTTTTAGGTCTAGTGTTGCCATATAAGTATTTGGAGAGATTAAGTCTCTAGCTGCTCTAAGATCTTCCATTTTAAAATGAGAAGTTTGTATGAACTCATTTAATTTTTGTAAATTTATAATAAATCTATAAGACCTATCCGGTTTAGCAACAAGAAAGTAGGAAGACACAAATTGTCCCTCGCATTCGGTACATTTTTCAATAGCCCCTTTAGATAGAAGTGTAAAAATTTCTTGTTCAATTTTTATGAATTCGTCCGGAGGCCAGTTGGAAGACTTGGCTCTCGAAATTGAAACGGTTTGTTCTTCAAGGTTATATCATACCCTTTTATACAATTTATAATGAAATCGTCAGCTGTAATATTTTGCCACATTTCTACAAAATATTGCAGTCTGCCTGCAGCATAATTTACCTTATTTACTTCTTCGAGGTTGGACGGTTTTGTTTTTGGGTCATTGAGCGGCCTGGATTCTGCGACGATCTTGGCTGGAAAGGCTTCCCTCTGTACCTCATGTTGGTGAATTGCCTCCTTGGCAAATAGCCCACCTGTCTGCCTCTTGCAGGTGGGGCCCTCCAGTTTACCTGGTTGGTGGTTTTCTTGGCTGGTGGTTTTTCCGTTGGTTTAAGAGAAGCAGAAGCTTTCTTAATATTTTTAGCATCCTTTACCTGGTCATTTAGTTTTATGCCATAGAGCCATTCATCAGAATCCGTCGCTTCAAGGGTAGACTTAATGTCTTTATCGAGGTTTGGAGTGATAAAAGACTTCCTCGCAACTGAGTGTTGATGAAATATGTCTGCAAGTATTTTTCCAGAGTCCCAAAGATATTTCATAAGCTGCATATGGTCTACTCCATCTTCAGGATTGTCCATCAACATTGAGATTGCTGCCCCGAGTGATATCAGGCTTGTACCCACACAGTTTTGGGTATCGGTGAAATGTTGATCTCTCTTTTTAGCTACCTCCGTTAAATGACTCACTATTTCCAAATTTATTTTGGGTGCCTCAGTACGAAAAGTACCTTTTCTATAAAAATTTTTTAAATAGGTCTTTTCGAATCTCCTCTTTTAGGCCTTTAGTCATCCAGCCGGTCCACTGTTTTTGAATTGTATCATCAATATTTGTTGTTGAGTTATTAGAAGGTAATTCTTCTCCCATCATTTCCAGGAATTCCTGATTCCACTCATGTGGAGCTTCGATTGACTCCTGAACATCTTCGTCGGGTGTAATAATAGAATTCATGTTGGATGAAGTGGATTGAAAATTACAATCATTTGGAGATTTGTCAGTGTCTTTATTAGATGTCTCTGATATATTTTCTTTATTACACTCCAAAATATCTGTAAGTGAATGTATATAAAATACATTTAAAAGTACTTTTAGACTGGTTCTTGTTGAACTTCGCTCGATTATGGCAACTCTGTATGTATTTCGAAAGGACAAAATTACAAGTTCATGTCCAGTAGGACTAAACACGCTCGAGTGGAGCTGTCCAACATAAGATATTTGTGTAAAACTGAGCACGTTCGTGTGTTCAATATTACTGGGTTTATATAGAACTGAGCAGTCTCGTGTGGAGTTTGCTCAATATTATTGTGTTCGTATAGAACTGAGCTGGCTCGTGTGGAGCTGCTCAACATATGATGTTCGTATAGAACGTTCATATTTAGTAACTGATATACAATAAAAACACTTATTTTGCCTTACTTGCAGTATTGACATCCTTTTTTTGGCTTTGTATAAATTCCGTCATACACTTAGTTAGGTTATCTATTTGTTCCTGCATTATTAACTTGAGTTTCTTACTAGTTTTTCGATCATCCCGATCTGTTTCTCTAGAGTGCGAACGTGACCTCTTTTTCGACATTGTAAAAAACGCAATCTAAATGAATTATACGAAGTAATCAATATTATTTTGAAGAAAGAAATTCTCAAACGTCAGAAGCTATTTGCACAACAAAACAATATGGCGACCGATACAGGAGCGCGGGAGGCGATGGCACGGGGCGCGGGAATACTTTTCAAATTTAAATCTCTAAACGTTGTGAAGTTTAAACATACTTAACAGTACTACATGTTACCTATCATCGAGAACGAGACGCGCAGTACAATGTGGCATTGGATTGAGCGGGTCAGGATTACATTGACGTATGTCAAGTAGGAACTCAAATCCTTTCCCTTTGCTTTGTAATAAATACTAACATTAGTTTTTAGGTTGTAATTCTGTTGCTAACAAGATATGGATCGCCAATAAATATTTTCATGTCATATCATTTAATTTCATAATAAAACCAATAAGCAGACTAAAATTACAATTAAAAAAGTTGGCCTAAATCGCTGTCGATTGCCAGGGTGCTCAGAAGGCTGGCTGTATTACCTCGCTGCTTGGCAATACTTATTCGCTGAGCGGACTAGTGGCCAGCCATGTGGTAACCAGAAACATCTATTAGGCGCTTTGTGAGATCTTTATAAAGTCGACGTGCGAATGCTGTATATATACACTATTAAGTATTTACTTTTATATATAAAAGAATATGCATGCGGAATGAATAATAAATAATATATGAATAGTAAACCGTCAAATTATGACAAAAAACAGTAAATTAATCAATATATGCTCAAAATCTTACAAAGATATGACACTTGAAATTTTCGAATAATGGTGTATTTTTTTATTGACAAAGTAAATTAAAAACCATTATGTTTTACGAAACAAAAAATTGTATGACAACAATGTACCTAAACGCAACATTTCAGGACCAAAACATCAAATTACTTGTTTATCCATACAATGGTAGTACGGGCACAAAGTTTTATGCCGTACTCTGAAATCCATTTTTGTCTTTTGTGTTGTTCTTATTGTACTTCTTCCATATACACATTTGCTCCTTGAAAACTGGTTCGAAATATTATCTATTGTGAATAATAATTGGAGCAGCGTCTACAAACAAATAGCACTATGGTGTGGCAGAAGGTTGTAATAAGTTTATAAGTATTTGACGTGAATAAACAATTCATCTTAGGGATTTGCCGATTGTGCCCTAAGGATCCTGGAGCCCACTAAGACACTTAATCCCAAGATTTGGAGTAGGAACTAGTTTTACAAAAGCAACTGCAACCTGAACTTCCAATTAACCTAGAAGAAAAAGGGAGTTATTTTAATCTCGAATATAAAATTGTATAAATAATTGGTTGATTTTACAATGATACAGCTGCAAAGTGTATTAATAGAAAACTATATTAGTAGTTTTAGTATCAGTAGCTCAAATTATCTCTTCTTCGTCGCATTCTCATGACTGAGAGTCGTGACTACATGAGGCCATCACTTTGCGCACTATTGGTCTGCAGGTCGCTCGGTTCTCGGCCATCCGGATAGAGGTTTGCAAGTTCCCTTTGGAGATTTCCTTCACAGCATCGGTCCAACGGGTTGGCGATTTTCCTAGACTTCTTTTTCCGTCTACGTCCCCACAACGATGAGTTTTTCCAGGCTATTGGGCTCTCGTTTGGCCACGTGTCCGAAGTACTAGATTAGTCGTTGCATGGATATAGTGGATACACGAGATTTGATTCCTAATTCTAAGAAAATTGAAGCATTAGTACGGCGCGCAGTCCAAGGAATTATTCCTATCATTTGCGCCAGCACCATATTTCGAATGCATCTATTCTGCTCCGAATTCGATCTTTCGGGGTACATGTTTCCGAGGCATACATAAATATCGAGAAGATTAGGGTTCGTATCAGCTTGGCCTTTGTCTTCTTGCTGACTACCCTGTTCCTCCAGTTCTTCCCTAGCCGTTTCACTGCTGCTTTTTCTATCTGGGTTCTTTTAACCACCTCTTTCTCACAGTCGTCGTCCGTAGTTATTAGAGATCCAAGATAAACAAATTTTTGCACCATGTAGCAAGCCTGCTCGATCTACAAACAGTTTGGTTTTGGCTCAATTGATCTGAAGACCATACTCTACACTCACCGTTTGAACTCTTTGCAGAAGAAAGGCTAGTTCTGTTTCATTGGCGCCTATAATGGTGGTATCATCTGCAAAGCGTAGATTATTGATGAGGTGTCCTACGATTCGTATTCCTCCATTCCAACCTTCCAAAACTCTCAAGCTCAAATTAGATAGGTCTAAATTTGTTTAGACTAGACATATGCAGTCTTTTGAATCTAGTTTCATTTTATTGTTCACATTCAGTGCATTGATTACGAGGAGCGCTCGTGGCCAAGCGGCGCCCGTGTACCGCGTGCGGTATGCGAGGTTAACCAACGTGGGCCGAGGTCAGTTCTTGGATGTTTGACCGGTTAGAGTAGTTATTAACTGGTCGCTCCCGTGCTTTAGAAGGCACGTTAAGCCGTTGATCCCGACTGCTGTCTATGATAGCATAGCAGTCGTTAATTTAGAGGCCTTCGGGTGGCTTGAGAACTTCTACCAGCCAAGTTGCACACTCACATGACAAGCCTAATTCCAATAAGATCTGGTTTCCCCTCGGGTCGGAAGGTCAGATGGCAGTCGCTTCCGTAAAAACTTGTGCCTACGCCAAATCTTGGGGTTAGGTAGCGGACCCGGGCATCCTGCAGGATGCAACTGTCCTGGGTTATCCCAGTCCGTTAGAAGGATGATGATTCAATGCCTATGATTGCGTAGCGCTGCTCGCTCGTGGTCAAAGCTATATTAGCTCAAGCGCGCGTCTACTGCTTATACCACATTATAGCTATATTATAGCTTAGCATTATTTTATTATAGCTTTGACCACGTAAGTAAATCGTAAGCAGATTACGGTGAGTATTAACGAGTTTGTACAAAAAATAACTGAACACAAGTCTGGCACCGACGGAAATTGCTTACAAAATAAGTCACATGAGCACGATAAAATGTGCGGGAGAATTCTGTAGCAATTTTAAATAAGTGCGTTACGTAATTAAGTGCCGTAAATTGAATTATGGCTTACAATTTGTGATTGGGGAGTTCCTGACGAGCTTTCGTAAAAAGCGGAACCTGCAAACATACTTGTATATATATATATATATATGTATACATATAGTCCTTTTTTATACCACGTCGGTGGAAAACAAGCGTACGGTCCGCCTGATGGTAAACGGTCACCGTAGCCTATGGACGCTTGCAACTCCTGGGGTTTCACATGCGCGTTGCCGACCCTTTAAAATTTTATACACTCCTTTCTTGAACCCCATACTGTAGTCCCTCGGGAAAACCTCGAAATTAAATAGAGTTCCGTACCCAAGGGGTAAAACAGGACCCTCTGTCTGTCCGTCTGTCACCAGACCGCCGTGATAGTTAGACAGTTGAAATTTTCATAAATGATGTTATTCTGTTGCCGCTGTAACAATAAAATCTACAAAACAGAATAAAATAAATATTTAAGGGGGCTCCCCTATATGATTGCATCACACGTGATTTTTTGCCGTTTTTATATATTGCTAATTCAACTCAACTCAACTCAAAATATTCTTTACTAGCGACCCGGCCCGGCTTCGTACGGGTGTAATGCTGATGCATGTATTATACATATAAACTTTCCCCTTGAGTTACTATATCTATTTAAAAAAACCACATCAAAATCCGTTGCGTAGTTTTAAAGATTTAAGCATACATTGGGATATAGGGACATAGGGACAGAGATAGCGACTTTGTTTTATACTATGTAGTGATTCAAATAGGCCTAGCAACAAGCACTTTTGAATCGTCAGTTATATATATTACATAAATTGAATCTAATTATTCAAAGCAATTTATTGATGCATATGAAGTTTAAAAAAAGACATGAATGAATTAAAGAGAGTATAATAAATTCACAAAAAGATCGTCAATATGTAAAATAAAGACATAAAAAATAAGGTAATGATAAGGAACCCCTCGTGCGCGAGTCTGACTCGCATTTGACCAATTTTATTTAAATAACATAGCAGCTAACTTTAAATCCCGATTTTTATTGAATGGCGATACTGCAAATTAATACCAGTTTTGTCACACTGAGCACTTGATAAGGTAATTGTGGGTTGTGGGATGGGACCGTGTAGGTAAATACGTACCTAATTCACACTGAGCACTTGATAAGGTAATTGTGGGTTGTGGGATAGGACCGTGTAAGTAAATACGTACCTAATTCACACTGAGCACTTGATAAGGTAATTGTGGGTTGTGGGATAGGACCGTGTAGATAAATATGTACCTAATTCGTCGAGTTACAAACTTATTCGACAAAGTCACTAAGTAACAAATACCTACTTAAAATGAAGCTCGTATATCAGCATCGTTTCAGTACTGAAATACGAGGTTTCGAAGAGTAGTGACAGATTTGATAGTGAGTTTTTCTTCTCACCCGACGTTATATAACAACATCGGTTTTTGCGATGCAACTGATTGTAGTAATTAATAATTGGCTCCCTGAGCTACAAGAAACTATTAGTATGAAAAGACCATTGCATGACGACTTTCAGTTTTACTAATATTCTTTATTTCTCAACAAAAATAGTACCAATAGAAAAAAACCGGCCAAGTGTGTGTTAGGGTTCCGAACCAACCCGACCTAGACTGACTTACTTTAACCAAGTGAGGGAGGAAGTTGCCGATTCGTATGGGAGAGTCAAGAAACTGGCAATGAATAGAGAAGAGTGGCGGTTACTCCACCGATAAGAGCGAAGCTCTTAAGTTTTGATGATGATGATCTAAATGAGCTCTAAACAACGATACCCCACTCGATGGTGTAGGTCATAAAATGTTGATCCCAACTGGGTTTTTATAATCTTTTGTTGTTAGTTTCCCAACTATTAAACCTTGTTATGTTTCTGACACAAACTAAGTAACTATCTTTATCGCTGTGATGCCAGTTTATTATGTTTTTCTACCTTCCTTTTTTACACTTCTTGTTTTACTTTATACTTAACGTTCATCTATTTAGGCCATTTTCTGTTTGAATTTACACGTATCTTGACATTTTATCAGTGTTACTATCTATAACAGGACTATTGCGACCTAATGTCATACATTTTAAATGTATTTTTGGATATTTCATTAAGAAATATCGTTACAAACATCACTCCAAAACGACCATTTTTAAAATAAAAACAGCTTTTTTTGCTTAAATTCTACTATTCACAATAAAATCAAGAAATGGCTATGTCACTATCTAAAAGTTTTATAAAGTCATCGTATCCTTTAATCACTGTATTGGTATTATCAATACTTTTGTCATAATTTGAAATCAAAAACATTTTAAAACTTATAAGGCCTTAAAACTACATCAGTTTGTATTTATTTACATGTGTCTTAAGTTAAACGACGTTTAAACTACACTGATCGATATTGTTTCTTAACATCAATATAACTAGTGGCTCTGTGAGCTGTAGATCTCGTGAGTGAGTTCTTTTGTCATTTCCAAAATCTGTCAGTATAAAAAAGATCAATTATGAATATCGAACCTGCTAACAAAATTTCACGAGAAGCGATTGAAAAATGCGACCTGTAGAGGACAACAAACCGAAAATCGGACGCAGAAACTTACAAAATCATAGAAATAAAAATTGTTTTTGAAAATTTCCAAAAACTGACTCGACAAAAAAATTCTATATAATTACCGGACCTGCTCACCAAATTTCACGAGAATCGTTTGCGAAATGTAGAGACCGACCGTCGACCAGATGTCGACCTGTAGAGGAGAACAAACCGTTGAACAAATATATATATTTTTTAATTTTCAAAAACTTATTCGACAAAAAAAATATGTATCCAACCTGCTCACAAAATTTCACGATAATCGGTTGAGAAATGCGACCTGTAGAGGCGAACAAACCGAAATTCGCCCGTAGAAACTTACAAAATCATTGATAAAAAAAATTTTTTTGGAAATTTCCAAAAACCGTCTACAAATAAAAATCCATATAACTATCGAACCTGCTCACGAAATTTCACGGGGATCTGTTGAGAATTGTGACCTGTAGACGAGAACAAACCGAAATCCGGACATACGAAAGCATTTTTGTCGAAGCTGAAGCAGAGACCTTCGTTTCACTCGGTATTTTACTACTTCTATCGTACGATTTTTAGACGGTGTTTAAGTAATAAAAGTCTAAGCTAAAAATCCACACTTAGGCGAAGTAAACTGACAAATAAGATATTGCCAGGAGTAGAATAAAACAAATAGTGACGGTATATGTCGATATAAACATATCGATAAGTATGACGTTGTACTACCAAACTTATTCCCATGTTGTAATCTATGAGATATGCATAAAATATGCATAAAGGCTCGTTAAGCGGGAAAAAAGTGGTATTTAAACATAAAATTGAGAACTTTAAATGGGAATAAATCATTAGATATACAAAATATTTTTATTTGGAAGATTCAGAGCATATCAGACTCGGAGAAATTTCGATTTTCGATGTTCTCGGCAAGCACCTAGGAGTGCCCGATAAATTGCGCCGAAAGATCGGTAAGTCTAATAAGGCTTTAAATAATATCGACACGAACAGCACTGGCCATACTGTGGCAACATTTGTGCATTTTGAAGTGTCAAACAACTTCGCCTAATGGTGGACTTAGACTTTGACTTTTAAATGCCATTGCGGCCTACTTGCAGAATAAAAACTCATTTATTTCATTTACGAATTACACTTTACTATCTACAATTAATACTACATATTCCAGAAACCTTCATATAACCACGTAAACAGCAATTACTTACAAAGCCTTACCAAAATAATTTACCATTCAAACAAAAACAATGTAAGTTAAGTACAAATATCTCAACAATAAACGTCAAACTGAAATACGTTCACAATACCCAAACCTAACAGAGTCGTATAAATGAGACTAATCACGTAACACAAAGCCCGTCACACCGTGATGAATTACACAATATTACCCCTTGTGGCCATCAATTGTCGATTATAAATTTGACATGTTTATTGCTACTGGCTTTGTCCGGCTAAGTGGGCGGTGTATTGTGGTTAGGAATAGTAAATTGTGTGGTTACTGCGTTCGCGACATGTGAGGAAGGTTGACTAATGCTTACGGACGGGACGTTTTCTTTATTACGGCAGGTCACAGTTGAAGTTGGATGTCTCGGCCAGGGAGTCGGATTAAAACTGTTGAATAACTGTTTTAAATTTTCACGTGACGAAGAAAATTTTAAAAGAGCTGACTGGCAACCTCCCGTCACGGAGAGCCAAGAACGCTAACTTTTTTGCGAATCTTTATAATCCCATATATTTTAATGATTCTAATTAATTTGTCTAATTTATTTTGATAATTTGATGGTTTATATCCATATTGTCACACTGTATTTTAATTTTTTTGCATGTTTATTTGTATAACGTACACGCATTAATGCTGTACAACCGTTACAATACAAATGTAGCACAATGGGGAAGATAAACGCAGCGGCTTTAATGTCGCATTCGCAATGGACATGCCCGGTATGCCGACGGGTGTTTTTGTAGACTTTTTTAATAAACGGGGTAACGACTTATTAACTGTTATGTTTTAGACGTATGTATAAGCTCATTGTGATACGAAATGTTGTTGCTGGTTAAAAACGGCAGATAAACGAGAAATGAATTTATGTGATTTTAAAAGGGGAATTTTTATAAGTGTCTGTACCGTAAAATATTATTCGCGCGCAGCAAATCCCACTTCCTCGCCAGGGGGAACATAAAATAATTTTGTACTTACCACGGGGGGTAATAAAGGAAGCCTCAGATCACCTTGCCTTCGGCTCGGGCACCAAATACCGGCGATCCGAAACATTCTTTGTCTTACCACAGTAGGTAAGTAATGTAATGTACTAATGTGATGTGTCAAATGATATTTTACCAATAAATGTTTGTATTGTAGTGCATTGAATGCAATGGATAATCTCTTAAATTAAGTCTTAAATAATCAGTGTATATAATTTTAAAGGACGTACCTAATCGTGATTTCCAGCTCGGCGTCTCAGGATAAACTTAAGGTTATGTTTAGTTTAACGAATGAGTACACTATTGTGTTTAAACACAAATATTATATATTATATAAAATTCGCATTTGTCTTCTTTTAATATTTTGTTTTCTACCTGTTAGTTTAATTTTCAATTATTTTACAAAAATAAGGAACTGCCTCAAGAAAATTGTTACATTAACGCGATTATTTTCGTAAACGGTAGACGATAAGAATAATAATACATTGACCACTTTAGAATTACAACTTGTGTAAATAAGTAACACGTTTCGGATCTTTAGTTATACAACATATTGCATTTGGAATACGTAGAGAATAAAAAAACTCGGTGGAATCACCCCGTTGTAAGTCGCATCGGACATGTCCGCTTCGCTGGCATTACGAAGCGATGAGCTCGCAAAACTGGGAATTATACAGGGCTGTCACACTCGGAGCATACAAATAAGTTGACGGATATTGCATGCTGTGTTCGACACAGGAACAAATACGTTGCTGATTTATAAATCAGGAAAGTATTGCAATGACAACAGGCTTTATCATACAGGAATTTATGACATGTCTGGAAACGCACTTTTATATGAAAATAATATGCATACTCGTACTTACTGCAATTTTTTCGATTCGTGATCACCTGAAATTGGCAAGTTCTCAAGACATCAAAAACAACAAATATAGTCACAAAGAAGTGCAGAAAGCTACACATGTTTACTAATCATATTTAATTTGAAAAATCGTGTCGTTTAACCAGTTGTCTAACCAGTCCCTGGGATCCCTGGGCTAATTACAAAAGAATGCTGTTGTTTATTTTTTTCGCCGGGGAACGACGGCTGTGTACTGTTCAGGCACAGTAATCTTTCAATATGAAGGTAGATTGCGACGCCTCGGTGTTCGGCGGATTTTAACGGGTAGACAAACAAAAAGCAGTCTTAATTCGAGCAATTCTTCGGCTTGGTGGCAAGATCGTGTTCCAAACTCGGAGGTCTTGCGTCGAACGGGCTTGGTTGGCATGGAATGTCTCCTCGTGAAGGGCCAATTGCGTTGGTGTGGACACTTCGTGCGAATGCCGTCATCAAGACTGCCTAAAGCAGTGTTTTACTCCGAGCTAGCCACAGGCAAACGCAAAGTTGGCGGACAGTACCTGCGGTACAGAGATGTCCTGAAACGCCACCTTTCTGCAACCGGCATATCCTGCGAGACTTGGGAGGAGCTTGCTACTCGGAGGTCGGACTGGCGAAGTGCTGTTAATACGGGCCTCAGTGACTTTGAACGCACTCGTCTCGAAGCTCTGGATGCTAAATGCCAGATTCGTAAAACTCGACCCAAGCCCTCCTATCTATATACTTATAACTCAAGTGAAGAGCTCCACTGTTTCTCATGTTGCCGGAGTTTCAAAACCAAGTTTGGCTTTGCAAGTCACTCTCGCGCACATGCTTGCAATCAATAAGAAAATACCTAACATCCCATAGAATTAATTTGTCAGGATGTCGCCGTCGACGGTAGCGTCTGGGAGGCCATCATCTACTATACAAGTATGTAGTGTTGTGTTCCAGGAGGTGAGCAAGGTTGCCAGAGCTCCCGAGGATGCACTGTGTTGAGAGTGAGGGACCTAAATTTGTCCCTGCTGTTGTCAACACAGTGCATCCTCAAATTTTATAAAGGGTCGGTCCGCAACTCCAAAGGAGTCACGTACATGTTACGTGACTCCTTTGGAGTTGCGGGCGTGTATAGGCTGCGGTAGCCGCTTACTATCAGGTGGACCGTAAGCTTGTTTGCCACCGGCGTTGTATAAAAATATATATATATATGCGAGTGGAAAAATAGAAAAACTGAGCCGTTATTCTATCCATGACACTATGATTCTACAAGACAAATACATGAAAAAGGGGTCATTTCCCCTTCTAATAATATTGCTATGGAATACTAACCCAAACTTAGCTTTTGTTACTAGATATCTTAGTTGAATAGACATAGACATAGACATAGACATTATTTATTGGTAATAACACATTACAAGTCGAAAAGTAATAAGTAAGTAATAATAATCGTTTACACTTATAACTATAACTATATAGTATAACTTCTTGAAGCCCTTGATTGTGTATTATGTCCGTCTCAAACTTGACTATGTTACAGCAAAGTGAATATAATATAACTTGTAACACCTAAGTCAACCACTAACTTTCAGTATGAAATCCGGCATTGGGCCGCCTTAAGGCGCCTATACCCGCGAACGACCTTGCGCGTTGGGGCGTGGCTTAGCCTTTCCCGCCGCACTACCCGCGCCCCCCCGCTGTAACAGGTTTTTGCAGATTTTTTGTATGTGTGTATGTATTTTTTATATTATTATTTTCTAAATACGTAGGAATGTTTGAAGTAATTAAATATATAAAATAGTTAAGTAGGTATATTGTCTCAGAACCGAACTCTTATATTTTAGCGTCGCGCGCAAAGCGACACAGCCTTCCCGTCCGAGAGCCGGTGGCAGACTGCCGCCCGTCGCCCGCGCACGTATCCGCCCCAACTTTTATGACGGTGTGGTAGTTATTCCAGGTTTTTGACAAAAGTAATGATTATTTTACAATATCCAACACAGAGATTATGAAAAACTGAATTAAGTTTTATTTTCTGAATATCCCGTGTAAAAAACATGTCTAGATAGTGAGCAGTAGCGATTTAAAAGGTTGAAAAATGCCTTATTTGATATTTCTTTTTTGTTAGGACAATCTAGGCGTGTTGCAATTTCCATCACAGAGATTGAAGAGGACATATCAATTCTTCAAGTATAACTTTTCGAGACCTATATTTCGGGCCAGTTTTGAGTTTTAGGCCTTTGAACTCGACCAAAATGTGGTATTTCACTCTATTACGCGCCTTAACGAGGGTATTATAGTGCAAAACCTGTAAACCAAACAAGAGTTACTATTTAGTGTTACTAGTTGCTACGGTGAACTGACCTCGTAACCGCAACACAGTATACTAAGACGCTACAGTTACAGTACAGATTTGGGTTACTACATTGAACGTTCCTTATAAAGCAATCAAATCCTAATTAGAAGTTACGAAGGTACCATTTACAAGTTAGACAAAAAGTAACCAACCTTAAATTACTCAAGTATTTTAAATATAAAACTGCCGTGAGTTTCAGACATATCGAAATATAATAAACGGATCACTCACATCTTCAAGGTCGAGTGTAGCTCGACATGTTTCGGACCAATACGTGGCCCGTAATCATGAGAACTAGCCGCGACAGCCGCGCGTCTCGCACTGCGCGTCGCGCGCGGCTCGATCGGCTGGTTGATGTTGGCGGCGGCGGTGCGGGGGGCGAGAATCCACCCTCATTTTCGATTTTATGACGAGCTATACTCGACCTTGAAGACATGAGTGACCCGTTTATTATATTTCAATACTCAAGTATTATTATCAAAGCATTGCCCTACTTATTTTTCTTCTACATAATACAGCGACCTCAAATTACAACTAGTGGCTCTGTGAGCTGTAGACCTAGCGATCATTCTTTTTTTAAATTTCCAAAAACGGACTTAACATAAATTCTATATAATTATCAAACCTCCCCACAAATTTTCACCAAAATCGGTAGAGAAATGTGACCTGAGGGGGGCACAATGGAAACCAGTCCGTAGAAACATTCGATATTATTGAAAAAAAATTGTGTCCGAATATATCCCAAAACTGTTTCGGCAATAAAATCTATATTCGAATCGGTTGAGAAGAACAAACTAAAATTGACCCGCGGAAATTAACAAAATCATAAAATACATTTTTTTTTTCAATATTTCCAAAGCAGACTCGACAAAAAAAACTAGATGTTTACTAATAATTATAAGTTTTCAAAGTTTTAAGAGGGGGCACTCTGTCCCTTTTCCGCGAAACGCACCTTTGTATTGAAACGAGCGATGGCGCTCGTGGCCAATGACGTCACTGATCTGTCGCGCTTTCTCTCTCTAACCAGCAACGTTGAAATGGTTGTATGTAACATCGTTGTTTTTGAGATATTTGAATAGGATTTTCACCATCTGACATATTTTTTTGCCTTGTTTCTTTTGGAGTAGTCTTATGGAGTAGTCAAATTTGAGTCAACACCCCTATTATTATTATGAATCATCTTTGTCGTCATGTTTGATACATATTATACGTAATGTACTCTATCTCATCGCATCACGCTAAGAGGATGAGGTCACATTGTATATCGTTAAGTTCGTTCTGAGTATAACAATTTATATTCATGTTATTCAATTCAACTTACGTAAGATCCTCGTTCCGGCCTTCCAACTTAACATTTAGATCTATTTTGTAAATTTATGACGCGCGTACTAATTAACGGCTGTGTACTGTGACAGCATGATGTCAGGGGTAGCGAGACTAGCGAGTCCGCTGTACAAACTTACTGTACGTAAATAGCGCGTGTTAAACGTTGAATTGGTTTTGATTAAATTAGTAATGTATATATGTGAACTGGTTATTGGTAACAAAGTGAATAAATCCGAACTAGATTACCAGTGGCTACGTGCTTTTGGACTTTCTTTTCACCGGTTTACCTATTATTATTATTATTATACGTAGCATAGAGTTATCGTCGCCAACCCGTAGCATAAGATTTGCTTACTTTGGGACTAGGTTGATTTATGTAAGATTGTCCACATTTTTTTTTTATAATATTACGTAAACAAGTCGTGTTTTATATTTGAGGAATGTTTTAGTTCCCTCATGAATTAATAATTATCAAACAGATCAAATAGGTATAAATGGGGACACTGTTGAAGGCATTCTTAACCATGTCCCATTTCAATTATTCTATTGCTTTAAACATTTTGTATACCTTCTTGCGCAATGCTGTAGCGCAGAGTCCGCTATTGGGTGGCAACTTACTCTTCAAGTACCTATGATTTTAATCGGTTTCTATATAGAATTGGACATCATTATAGTGCTTGCTCAATTATTTGTGAATTAGGTAAGTAGCGAATAGTACCCGAAGCCGACCCTCTTTTACCCTAAGGCTACATACAAACACATCATACATAAACTCACCCCTGGATTCCTAAAAGAGATAGACAGGGCACATGAAATTAAATTCCAGTGCTACTTTTAGCAATTTATAGGTTTAGAGATGGAGAAAGTGATTTTGCAGTGATAGCTTGCTAGCCCATCGCCCGCGCCACAATACACTACAACCCGGTTCCCATAGTCGGCTCTTACGAGACGAGACCCACGGGAACACCCTAAGGCTACCCAATGATTAATCAAACACATCAGATTTGTGCCTTTATTTCTGGAGTACGTGGGTTCGAATCCTGGCTCGTACCACTAAGCGTTTTTCAAAAAAATTACGTATGAAATATCATTTGATATTTAACTAGCTTTTCAGTGAACGAAAACATTGTGAGAAAACCGGTTTAATCTTCTAACAAGGTCTAGTTTTAGGTCGAATGGCAGTCGCTTTCGAGCAACTAGTGCCTACGCCAAAACGAATCCGGGGCTCCTTTAGGGCACAACCGGGAAAAATAATAATAAAAATTAATCCATTTGACATGCCTTAATATGTATTTTTAACTTTTGTATTTTAACTTTTAACTTTTGCGTTTTAACTGGTATATTCATATTTTAGACATTAATTAATTAAAGTGACATGTATTTTGATAATGTATAAAAATAATAATGTAAATAATGATATCAAAAATAATTAATTGTTTAATGAATTAGAATAATCCAATAATGTTATATATACATGTGTTAGGTAAAATTATTTTCATAATTAATCAATATACATCGTAAATTTTAAGTATGAAGTATTTTGCTATGCCCTATGGGGGTCCATGAGATAAAACAAAACATAATGTAACACCTGTACTGTACCATGGTTGCAAATAAATGAATTATGAATTATGAACTGATAGAAGGATTTTCAACCAAAGTGAAAAATGGAAAAACTAACGCCACAAGTGGGATTTGAAGCCACGACTTCTGGAATCCGTCCATGCTCTTAACTAACTGAGCTACCGTGGGTATCTTTTGTGCTGGCAAATCTTTTAATCATTACACTCTTTTAATTACGCCTTGGGGAGGCTAGTAGCGACATCTACCGCGAAGTATTTCAATTACAGAACCGGCATCAATTACATTGAGAATTGTTAGTAACCCATATTAACTTTAAGTTTTGTCAAGCGGTTACGTCCGCTAACTAAATTACAATTTTCAATCAAAGTGAAAAATTGAAAATATATTAGACAGAGGTGATTTGAACCTACGACCTCTGGAATTCGTATATTGTTTAACGCTTGAAAGGTCAGATATGTGCCAAAATTCGATAATTAGTTGTCGCAGCCGAATCGAATAAAATAAGTAAAAAAATACCAAAAACGATGGCGTTTATTACCTATTCTGACGATTAAAATGATACATTGTTAAATTTTATTTTAACATAAACGGTATTGGAAAACGGAATTCGATATGGATATTTTCCTAATAATGGAGAACGCTACCCGTAGGTTATACTCGTACATCTATTTTTTACTATTTTTATAAAACAATTCAGCAAATTCCTGACAGCAAATTTTATTGAAATGGGTGGATCAACTATTTTTTGTTGGTTACGTCTCCTGAGTCACTCTTTAAAACTGTGATTTTATAGGGCTTAAATCTACCAAACATGAGTTTTAGCTATGAGCATAAATCCATTCGGACATGGGTCATCTCTTGAACATGCTTGAAATCCATATTATAAACATTTTTCTAAGAAACTCGGTTACTGTTGTCTCCTCGCTGACGGGACAGAATAACAACAAAATAACAGTTGATTGACCCCAATACTATATGCATACATTGTTTTATTCCGGCCCACTTCGCCCAACCGATTCATAAGACAATGAATTATGTCACGATAAGAAAAAAGCTTAACGAGTGTGTAGGCCAGAGACCGTACTCGATAAAATGGCCATCGGTAGCCATTGGATGGCGTTAAAATGTGTTTTATGGCTGGCCCATGTTGTGCTTGACAGTAATGGCCAGTTGTGAAATATGGGGCTTTTCAAAAATGTGTGTCAGTGATATTTTACACAGATCGTGCGTATAACTATCGTTTAGGCAAATTTGTAGACCAAGGTACTTTGTAGTTTGCCTAGGAAGAATGTGATTACGTATTTTTTTAGGTGAATAAAACGGGTAAGTATGGCTGGAGAAAAGGTTCAAGCCTTTAACTCATAAATTACACTTATTTTGATACCAGGTTTTGCCCGTAACTTCGTCTGCGTGGAACTCGTTCATAGCGTTAGAATTTAATAGCAATCTTTTTTACAAACGCTTACCTAGTAATCGCTCATTCCATACAAATTTCCGCCCCCTCAAGGGATGATTTCTGGTATAAAAAGTAACCTATGTCCTTTCCCGGGACTCAAACTATCTCCATACCAAATTTCATCTAAATCGGTTTAGGAGTTTAAGCGTGAAGAGGTAAAAGACAGACAGAAAGATACACCTTCGCATTTATAATACTAGTATGGCTGAGATACGCGTCATAGTGACTACGTTAATTAAATACTAGTGTCTTTTTATATGGGATTGACGAGAGACATCACCCTGTTGTGGATTCTTTATTATTATCAGTGACTTAGAGACCATATACATCTTTAACAATATCAAATTAGTCTTAATTTTGACGCTCACAGACCATGTACATCTCTGGGATATTATAAATTTACCCACTACACCTCTTCAGTTAAAACGTCAAGTTTGAAAATAACTAACGGATCGCTTTTTACTTTCTTTAAGATTAATGCTAAACGTCATATCTGGGTATTTAAGACTCCTGGTGCGCTATTCACAAACAGTATCAAGTGAAAAGTTCAAGGACCCAATTTCCATCAACGATGAAAGCGTGTTGTTGGCATTTCATGAATAATAAATAGCGCCCATAGTGACTAAATTATAATGAGTACACTGTACTTGAATCATTATCTATAATACATAACTGACGGCTCTATGGCTACTGTCTCAAGAAAATTGTATAAAAGTTTAAGACTATTTAATTAGGGTTCCGTAGCCAAAATGACGAAAACGGAACCCTTATAGTGCGTCACGTCTGTCTGTCCGTATGTCACAGCCGATTTACTCGGACGGATCTAGGTAATTTTGGGTTGTCTAACGCAGAATTACGAGTACTCTATTTTAAATTTCAAAACACAAAAATACAAATCAGTTGAATTCAAATTGAGTTATAATTATTTACATGTCAGTAAGCTAAGGTCCATATACTCTTTAACCGAGTATAATGTGTTTTCCAATAAGAGGCGTTTCAGGCGGCGTCGAAATGCTTCGTCAGATGGTTCAAGTCTAAGGTCAGCGGGCAGTCGTTCGTAATAGGTGGGCCCAATGACATTTGATATCATGTCAAATCATTGGTAGTGAGGCTATGAACAGGTTTTGGACAAATCGACGGCCCCTACGTAAATCATCGAAACTTTTTTTAGGACCTTGTCACTATGGTGATTAACAGTTTGATTTTTACATAGTTCTCAAATTATAATGAATGAGTTAACACTGTTATGTATGTAAGATATGATAAATTGAGCCCTTTATTAACAGTACATTAATTCTAAAATATATATGCTAGTTTTCTGGAAATTATAGTTTCGATAGTCTACGTCGACATTGCAACTATGTTTGATATCGAAACTGGTACTTTCGATTATTTACAATGAATGCTTTTATTATGTGTTTAAACGGAACTGGCAGTTTCGACAGTTTACTACGAAGAAAATAAATAAAGTTACTTAGAAATCAAACTACCAGTTTCGATTTTTTTCGTCGTTTCAATGTCATCAGAATTTACACTTCCGATGGTGATGGGGTGTTATGAGTATTAAAGAAAATATAAAATATCTTAATGAAATATTTATTGACGCTTCTTATGTTATAATTAGTAATTAATTACTCTTAAATCACAATTGTTTTGAATCAGTCTTAGAATAATTCACAGCAAAATTATCACAACAAACTACTTTTTATAAGGCACTAGTAACTTTAATGTGCATTACTTACATATATAAAACAAAATAAATTAAAACAATCCTCTCTAGAAATCTTACTTTTTGATATAAACCAACAAGTAAAAGTTATATAACATAATAACAATCTTCTCAAAATTCTTAACAAAAATTGCACCATAATCTGGTTAAAGAGATCAAAAACTATAAATGTAATACCTAATAACTAATCCGAATCACATTCGTTTTCTTGGGCATTGCCGCCGTGCGAAATATTTTTATAAAATCTGTGATATTCTTTTGGAATGACCCCAGAATTACACAAAGAAATGAGATCTTTATGCTTAGCATCTGAAATAGCAAGAGTATCCATATATGCTACTCTTAATTCTGTATTGTTATTTACTCTCTGGCCTCGTCTTCTAGTTGCAATGACAGAATTTAAGCAATATTGCTCGCCTTTTAAATTATATTTAAAGAAAAGGAAGTTTGGTACATCCTTGTCTACTCTAATCTCTTTGATTTTGTTCCAGGATACATTCGCGTTGTTCGTATCTTTTTTCCAGTTTCGTTCATTTAACAATGGCTTAAAATCAAAAATATCCTGTTGAGATACTTCGATTACATTGTATACTTTCCCAGAAGTTTTTGCCCATCGTACTAATGCATACCACTGATCAGGAGTATATATCAACTTCCCTTTCGACTCTTTCTCTATAAGAGCATGAACGCTGTCACCCTCATTTTGTGTGTGGCCGCTTTCCAAAAATCTGTGCGTTATATCAATTTTATAACGTTTTGATAATGCCATATACATTGAATATACGACTCTATTTCTATTTTGCCCTGAACAATTATCAGACCAAAACAAAAACGTTTTGGCTCCTTTGTCAACCTGAGTCTTTACAAACAGGCTCAAACAACTGCTTACCTCGTTGGCACCTCTATTACCTGTGCATTCTGTCCACATGTAACAAAAACCTTCCTTTTCAGCTATGTCAAAAACTGTGAAATTGTATACCGACAGTTTACGCTTATAATAAAGCAAACCTATGTCTCCATGTGGAGAATTTAAGATTTTTTGGAAATCAAATGAAGCACATACAACTTCGGGCTCGCTTTGAGCTAGCTGTTTATCAATCTGTTTGAATTCTCTAGCAGTTTGCTTATTTTCCAAATGCTGAGAATGAGCGTTTACCTCTGGTTCTGTTGGGCTTTTATTATTAGAAAATGAATGACATTTGTCACATATATCTTTCTTTGGTACAAAGAACGCAATGTTCATGTTTTCATTTATAATGTCAGTATACTGACGAACAGTGAGTGCATGGCTATCATAATTTTTAAGTTGGTCCCATTCTTTATAAAGAGTAAACATCTTGTTCATGCTTAAATTGTTGTCCAGATACAGCTTATCGGAGCTTTTACGTGCATAATGGGACTCGACTGGTTGAAAAGAAGCGACATGATCACAAACGCTCTTTACCATTTCAGCGGTCTGGACAACTGGATGGTTTGGGTGTTTTCCTCTATTATCGGACAACGTAACTCCTTCCTGACTTAATTTAGCATGGGCAGTACGCACTATTTGATCAGTGATACATAAAGTATTTAAAAACGTTTTTAGGCAAACTTGCACATGTTCAAATTGTTGACCATTACCAGATGGCAGAGGTAGAAAATACTTTGTGGTGAAATTCCGCCGAGATGGACCCTCAATAGTAACGCTTTTTTTCTTATTTTTGTCAGTGAATTTATTAATGTACTCCCACTGCTTGGTATGATCAGATAGTTTCCAAAACTGGGTGAATATATTTTGGCGTGTTTCAGTGTCGAATCTTTCATAACATTTGAGTTTACATGTATCAGAGCAGATCGGACGTAATCTTTTTTCATCTTTATGCTTACCTTTTCTAGTTGTGTACTCTTGGCCAGAATTTAGTAAAATTTTTCTTTTGTTGTCTATCCAGTTCTCTTCACATCGTTTTCTTTTTTTACCGGGGTTAGATTTGTATGTCGCCTTTCTTTTTCTACTGATGTTACTATTGGTACACGGAGAATCACATCCTGAAATTGTTATCAGAGATTGGACACTGGGGATTGGCATCGGACTATTGATCGACGTAATTTGTCTATCATGTGTTGGGCTGTGAGGGCGGTTATTACTGTCCACAGACTTCGATTGAGCAGCATCGTCGATTGGTTCTTCTGGTTCAGTCTGTAGCGGTTCAGATGGAGAACATGAGTTAGTAGCACCTGGGTCAGAATCACCAATTTGATTTTGTGTCGCGTTCTCAAAATCTTGCAATGGGCTTGGTAAAGGCGTATTATCTAGGCTGTCTAAAATACACGACTCTTGGTTACTAGGTGACCTGGGAAACGTGTTTTCAAGCAAATTCGTCGCCGGCCAAGCGGTGTCTGAAGATAGTTCATCGTCTATTATTCCCTCTAAAGCAGCCCATTCCGAATCTCCGAAGGTGCATGTAACGGGTAATGGCGATTCTAAAACAACATTATTACTATAAAAACACAATTATATAATTTAATTTTCAGAAATTTATCGCAGAAAAACATCGAAACTCAAAAAATACTGTAATGTAAAAAATCGAAACTGCCAGTTCCGATTTTATATTAAACCAAGGTTATGTCGTAAAATAATGAAAGTGTCAGTTTCGATATTTTTCCTTCGATAAATATCAATGTAAATAATCGAATCTAGCAGTTTCGACATATGTTTAAAAGTAAATTTCGTAGTATAATATCGTATCTGTTAGTTTCGATGCTTTACGTTGTTATTACTTTAAAAATTCATGTTATAACCGTTTTTTGTAAAAAAATATTTGATAACAGCTCTAAATATGTGTTAAATATTTAGCATTTTAGTTTAAATATTAAATCAGGTGTAAAATCACTCGTACAAATAGTTAAACTTACCAGCTTTGGGTGTTTCATGCTCAGTTGCTCGTTGTATGGGACTGCTCGGTTGAACTAAATTTAATATTTTCCGACACCGGGAGGCAGAAAATTTTGAACTATTAATTTTTTACTAAACTTAAACAAAAGCAGACTCAAAATTACGTGTCTAACTAAACACATGTTGCTTCCGCAGCTACTCCGCGCACACTAACGGCAACGCCGTGTAAACTCTCGAGAGTGGTAGTTTCGTCTCTTTCACTCCCCACCTATCACCACGTATATAACCGAATCTAGACTATCGATATTATACATCGGAATTACTACGTTATTTTCGATAATTTACGTATAGAATTTCTGTAAAAAAATATTTATTTTAAACTTTTTTTAAGGGACTATGTAATATTAATCCAATAGAAAGCAGTTAAGCTACTAATAAAAAAAAGTCATTTTTGAGTTTCGATGATTTACGTAGGGGCCGTCGAAATGGGCTGTAAGACCGCAAGAGAAGAAACGCGTTCGATTTTCAGCCCTCCGCTGGGCTCAGTCTTCAGCTGTTGAGCCCTCCACCGGAATTTAGTCTTGAGCTAATGTGCTGCATTGAGTTCGCCCTTCCGGCTCGCAAAAGTAAATTGCTTAACGTTTTCAAAATTTAGTTTGCTCTTATATTTTCTGTCTTTGTAAAGGTAAATAGGTGAATACTTGGGAGGAGGAAAGTAGTAGTAAGCACTCCGTTTTTGGGTTTACAAAAAATGCTTTTACAAACTACCTATACCTACTAAGCACGACAACATGAAAAAAAAGTTGAGCATTTTGAAAAAGGTACCTATATTCTATTACGAATGTACCTGAACCACTTTTATTCATCTCTTACATTCTAGAATCTGGTGTTCTCTTTCCGGCATGCCGCTGCTAGCAGTAGAAATCGTAACATTCGACCAAGAAATTAGTCTTCTACTTTTGAGTCTTTTATTCTTATGTAAAATGAGGCAAAAGAGGTAGACCACTTTCTTGGCTGACTGTACCTAACCAGGTTAAGTATATATTCCATAACAAAACTTAGTATCGAGATGACTTCCAGTACACAGCGCGGAGTCCGGTTCATGCGCCGCCCAGCATTGCTTTTCACCGTACCATTTCAGTGGGCCTGCTAGCATGAAGTTGACCCCCAGCAAAATCCCGTAAGTAGGAGTCAGTGTCAATTATCAAAGCGCGACTCAAACACTTTATGTTGTCGGATTATTTGTTCCAGCGTCAACACCAATATTACTTTAGCCTAAGCGCCCGGTAGGTAAATATGTTGATTATTCCAGATGAAAAAGTGAAAAATTGTATACGAAGTGAATGAAAACAGCTTTTCTTATTAAAAGTGTTTTCGGGATAGCACCTAAAATTTACAATTTTCCAAAAAATATAACTATGTCAGAAGGATTGATAGAATTTAAAAAGTCTGTTTGGTTTTATAGTTTAAAAAGGCGACTATTCACTAAGGGAATATTTAACGGATGAAGAATTAATTGTAACGGTTTAAGCATGCACCTTGACTCAGGATATTTGTATGCCTTATGGAAAGACATAGAGAGACATTAATATTTATAACTCACACCTCAGATTCGGTTGAAACCGCTCAACCGATCTCACTGGAGCGCAACTTCTTACAGTATTCCAGTGTTCCAAACCACACTCGTTGTCGTGTCGGAGGTTTTCCCCTGGATTTTCCCCATGCTACTCTCCAACCGCCCACTCCTATCGCTTTATTTGGCCCGGTCTATAAAGCCACAGTCAGGTTAAAAAAAATATATAGATAAGACCTATGTCTTATCTATATATTTTTATGGTATTGGTATGGTGGAAGGAGGTTGTCAAACCTTCGTTTCGCTGACGACATTGTTCTCTTCGCCCCTTCTGGAACAGAACTCCAGCTAATGCTCGCAGATCTGAGCTTGGCAAGCCTTCAAATTGGACTCACAATCAATCGGTTAAAAACTCAGGTGATGACAAACAGCACAAAGCGTAGGGTCGAGGTAGACGGGCATATCATACACTACGTTGACGAGTATATATACTTGGGCCAGCTAGTCTCTTTCAGGAACAGGCAAGACAAGGAAGTCGAACGCCGTATCGAGAACGCCTGGAAGAGCTACTGGTCCATGAAGGAGCTAATGAAGGGCACCCTTCCACTGTCACTGAAACGACAACTCGTCGACATGTGTATTTTGCCTGTCCTAACCTACGGTGCACAAACATGGTCGTTAACTGAGATCCAGAAATCCAAATTGAAGGTTTGCCAGCGCGCTATGGAGCGCAGCATTTTGGGTGTCAAAAGGACGGATCGTGTTCGAAACACTACACTGCGCTCTAAAACACGCATTGCTGACGTAGGTAAAAAAAACTGCCAGGCTCAAGTGGGACTGGGCCGGCCACGTCTGTCGCATGCATCCAGATAGGTGGGCTAATGTAGCCACCAAGTGGGTGCCACATGATGGACGACGCAGGCGAGGCAGGCCCAGACGGAGATGGCGGGATGATCTGGATGCATTTGCCAAGAATTGGGAGGAAGAAGCGCTCAATAGGGAGACCTGGAAAACATGGGGAGAGGCCTTTTCCCAGCAGTGGGACAGCCAATAGGCCATTTAAAAAAAAAAAAAAAGACCTATGTCTACAAGTAAATATTTTTTACTTTTGAGTTACTCGGAAACATAAATATAGTAATTTATTCAAGTTAGCAATTTATTCTAAATTGGAATAAATACAACTTCATGGTCGACCACATACAGGCTGATTTTAGTTACCGAATTCCGCTGCGTTATTCCGCTGGGCCAGCCTGTCTGTGGTTTTGTATGGAGCAGAGTTTAGAGTATATTATTATTTCCACATGTCCCTTTTCCCACGGCATTCGGAAAAATAGTAATAAACACTGTCCCTTCGGATCAAATCCATTAATCTTCTCGAGTAAGCAATCGAACCACTAGTCTCTTACATGTCCACGTACGCATTTTAATATTCATGAGCACAAGATACCGTTTCGGAAGGAACAAAGCGATCGCTTAAAAAATACATGTTTCAGAAACGATCCATATTTACTGAGTGTGTTACTGTGTATATTGGTTAAAATCCAGCCCTTTGGCAAACGTTTTTTTGTTTACTCATGTAAATACGTAAGCACGGAGTTAGTATAATAAATTATGCGTACCTATGCGTAAACGTTCCTCGATGGTATTTTGTGAATCAATGATATATTTACTGGACTTGATTTCAGTACATGTTATTTTTGGTATTTAACATAAGTAGGTACATAAAGCATAGACTTTTGGCTTAGTTTTAAAAGTAAGGCATTGTATTGTGCATGTACATGAAGTTCTAATTCAAAGTAGAGATGTACCGACTAGCCGACTAGTCGGCGCCGAGGTGACCGGTAGTCGCCGACTACTCGCCGACTATAAACGTGGCTGGATTCCCGACTAGTAGGTTAGGTACATCTCTAGTCAACATTATTTAATTAGTCTATGATCAAAATAAAAAGTTCCCATACCTAAAACGATTATTTGTTGTATTTAAGAAAGATACTTAAAATCATCATCACACTTCAGCCCATCTCACTTCTGAGCCATGTTTACAAGCTGTTTTCGAGAGTCATCACGAACCGTCTCGCGCGCAGGTTTGACGACTTCCAGCCTCCCGAACAAGCCGGATTCCGAAAAGGCTACAGTACCGTAGACCACATACATGCCTTGCGGCAGGTTATACAGAAGACCGAAGAGTATAACTTGCCACTTTGTTTAGCATTTGTGGACTACGAGAAAGCCTTCGATTCGATCGAGACTTGGGCTGTACTGCAGTCTCTCCAGAGGTCTCTTAAGTGGCAGTGGGCAGGGCACATTGCTCGCAGGACTGACGGTCGATGGGGCCAGAAACTGCTTGAGTGGCGTCCACGCACCGGAAGACGAGCTGTCGGTAGGCCTCCGACAAGGTGGAGTGATGACCTGGTGAAGGTCGCGGGAATCCGGTGGAAACGAACGGCACAGGACCGGTCTAAATGGCGAGCCTTGGGGGAGGCCTATGTTCAGCAGTGGACGTCTTTCGGCTGAAATGATGATGATGATGATGATGACTTAAAATACGAAATTTCAAGTATACGAGTATATTGATAGTATTTTTAACATTTTGCAGTAAATCATTAAGTGCCGAATAGTGGGTCTCTTTTGCCGACTAGTGGGCTTTCCTGACTAGTGGTACATTACATTTATAATCTCTAATGAGGGCTATCGCGTATGAATTCGCCGCTAGAGGCGCTAGTGTAGCGGGAGGTCTCCGAAATATCAAATGTCACTCTTTGTGGTTGCGTTACGCGGGTTAATATCTAATTGGAACAATATGGTGACTATTTTGCAATACCTGAGCTTGATAATGGCAAATATGAGTTACGAGTCAATGACTGTCAGTGTTATGAGATAGTTTTGTCTTTCGGAAACTTATTTCCCCCTTTTTTTCCGAACAAAACGGGACTGCGCTACAATGCGGGATGATCGATATTTTTACGGTACCAATAACATTTTTTACAGCTGGACATCACTCGACAGTGGCGCCAACTGGTGAGTACAAAAAGGATAGCCCTCATTCAAAGATTATAGTTGACGAATATAAAAATAAACTTTTATTCAATGCAAATCAAACTTAGAACAACATAATCCTAATCGTACTATCCTACTACAATATTATAAATGCAAGAGCTTAGATGTTTGGATGATGGATGAACGGATTATGACGAAACTTGATACCTTGATACAGTACTTTATAGCATGGATTAACATAAAGGGTACTATTTAGGGTTCCGTGCCCAAAGGGTAGACTCCGCTGTCCGTCCGTCGGCCTGTCTGTCTGTCCGTCGATCACCAGGCTGTATCTCATGAACCGTGATAGTTAGATAGTTGATATTTTTACAGATAATGTATTTCTGTTGCCGCTATAACTACAAGTAATAAAAAACAGAATAAAATAAATATTTAAGGGGGCTCCCGTACAACAAACAAGATTTTTGCAATCTGATTGCTGATGATTGTTGCAGGTGTCTCATTGTTTATCTGAAATAAATACCCTCTTCCCTGGCTTGCTGTGTTTACTTCCTGATTCTGAACCTCTCTTCCTGAGGAGAGTCTGCAGAGCCCTCACGAAAACAATAACATCATCGATACGTAAGGTCCATTATCACTGTTGCAATTATCAGTATATTCCTATTCTGTAATTCGTACTCTTACTGAGTCTTTATTTGTACCATTGGCTGCAAAATTTCACCGACATATTTCAACCGTTACACTATGGCAATACGGTCGAAATCTGTTCATGCTATTTTGCAGCCCAGTGTACTTAGACTGTAATGGAGGCGGAAAGGACTCGAAAGGTGGAATAAAAAGTTTACAGCCTGCAAATATATCTTAGAGTAGTTGCGATAAACCTCGGCCCCTTTATGCATTCCCCAACCTCATACAACTGGGTTAAAATTGTTTAAATTATGGTCGACGTTCACGTAACACATATACATATATATTATACAAAGCCGGTGACAAACAAGCTTACGGTCCACCTGGTGGTGTGATTCAATATAACAGCTATATTTACAAAAGGCATATTTAATTAAGAAACAATATTAAAATTAAAACTATTGCTAAAAACTCTTAAAACAAATTATAAATAAATTAAAATGCCCCAAATCGCCTTCTGATGGCAGCGTGCCCAGAAGGCTAGCAGCAATGCTGATCCTTTGTGCCGGATAGGATCCAGCCTTCCGGTCACGCGTTTCCTCCATCAGGCGTTTGAAGCATTCTTTAAAGAGACTATGGGCGCTTTCACCCCACGGCCCCAGTCTCAACCCTGTTGTTGGCTGCATATTTGCGCTGCTTGAGGCTTTCGGTCGAATTCGCCGCAGAGCCGGCCTTTGAGGCGGTGCCATGAAGATGAGACGGCGCCAGGGTATCAGCACAAGTCGCGTCCCAAACCAACGCCCCATCTTCTACAGCACGAGGGTCGTGCCGTCGGGTCTCTTCCCATCATCGCGGGCAAGGCCGGTCGGTTCTAAAACGGCCTTGCCCCCAAATGATGTCATTAAAATTGGAATAACGAGGGGCACGGCCTGCGCTTCTGCCGCAAGATAAACCGTGGTGGCCCAGTTGGTCGACTGGGTCACCGGAACGACAGCGATGTGGGGCAACGCAAGTCACTCTCAGGCGGAGAGCGACGGAGAGGCGGAATGTGGTATTATCCAAGAGGGTCCCTATCGATGACGGCGGCAGAGCTTGGAGCCACTGCCGTATATTTATATATTTTCTGTAATCATATGTGATATTTTAATTATTTTCCATGTGTTCGTGTAGGTAAAAAAGGATAATACCTATATATTGTTATTTATGTTATTTAAGTTAGTAAATTAGTGTTAGTATAGACATGCATGCAAGATCTGGACTACAATGTTTGTATGCCGAAAGGCAAAACATAGCGATACCTACCTAAAATTATTGTAAGACCTTTTCAACCTATGTTTACAAATAAACAATTTTGAATTTTGAATTTTTGAATTTTTATACGTTTATTTGTTTTAAGTTGATGCTCAGACGTGTAAGTCTAGACTGTCAAGACTGAGCCACAAGTTTTTTTTAGGTGTCAGAAACCGATATTTAGCTTCACTACAGTAAAGCCCAATAGGCAAAGTTGTTTGACAAGTCAAAATGCACAAATGTTGCCACAGTATGGCCAGTGCTGTTCGTATCGATATTATTTAAGGCCTTACTAGACTTACCGATCTTACGGCGCAATTTATCGGGTACTCCTTGGTGCTTGCCAAAAACATCGAAAATCGAAATTAGTAGTGTTTCTCTCGATCTAATATGCTCTGAATTTGTCAAATTAAAATGTTTTGTAGATCTTATGATTTAATCCTATTTAAAGGATTTTATGTTAAACTTTATATTTATAAACCAGTTTTGTCCCGCTTAACGAGCCTCTATGCATATTTTCATGCATATCTCATAGATTACAACACTGGAATAATTTTGGTAGTACAGCGTTATGCTTATCGATATGATTTTATCGATATATATACCTTCACTATATTTTTTTCTACTCCTGGCAACATCTTATCTGTCAGTTTAGTTCGCCTAGTTGTGGACTTTAGTTTAGCGGAATCGTAACACAAGACACCTCTTGTAATAAGATCAAATGTCAATGGCGAAAGTGCCGGCTGCCATAAGGTCCCTTTTGATTTGGACTGTCACACTAGCCTAGCTGAGTTTCTTGCTGGACTCTTCTCAGCTAGGCTAGGTTTAGTGAACCAGCGACAAAACTCCTCGTAGCTGGATTCCCCTTACACCTCAGATTCGGTTGAAACCCCTCAGCTAATCTCACTGGAGCGCAAACTCTTAGAGTATTCCAGTGTTCAAAACTACCCGCGTGGTCATGTCGGAGGTTTTCCCCTGGATTTTCCCAAAGGCTACCCTCCAACCACGCACTCCTATCGCTTTACTGGGCCCGGGGGTTATAAAGCCACAGTCAGGTTCAAAAAATATATATACGAGTGTATCGCGTCATTCGCGTCTTAACACTTTCAGTGCCAAGAACACCCTTAGGGAGTTCTCTGCTCATAGACGCATAGCCGATAACATGCGTTTCCTCGTATGTGGAGTATTCTTTTCCTCGTATGTAGAGTATTCTTTTCCTCGTATGTAGAGTATTCGTTTCCTCGTACAGTACTCATCTTAACACTTTCGCTGCCAATCTTTTCGTAGTGCTACACATTTTCCTCTACATACGGGAAAACGCATGCTATCGGCTACGCATCTACGAGTCTGAAAGTGTTAAGTTTAAACTGGATGTTTGAATATACTCGTACTTTAAAATATTAAATAATATGTCAAATAAACCCTTAACTTCGCTACCGCAATAAACTATATGTGATATATTCACGTTATATACAATACAATACAAATATTCTTTATTGCTCACCAAACGAAGTACATTCAAAGAACAACAAAAATCTCACTCTATATATTCTGAAATAATTATCGTTCTGACAATATGGAGTTTTATTCCAATTACGGGATTTGGTCCATGCGCGGGCACAGAGCACGGCATACTTAACGAGCTCCCACTACCGAACAAGCACATTTAGGCTCGGTTTTATAAAGATCCGTTAGACCTTATGTCGGTTTGTTGTGTCAAAAAATGTACTGAGTTACTGAAATTTGATGTGACATTTGGTCTAACGGATCTTTATAAAACCCGACCTTAGTAGTACCTGCCAAGGGCATTAAGGCATTTGCACTGGAACGGCCCCAGCGCAAATGACCCCTTTAACACGCGTGAGTTTGCAATTAACCATCCCGCTCTCTACCGAAGCTCTGCACATCATATCGTAAATATTTAGTACACTGGATCACTTATGAAAAATCTGTCCGGTTATTGCATTAGAATAGTAAGAAAGCTATCATTTTTTAGAAAAAAAAAACTTATCTCTGTCGTTGATAATTACGAAATCTGCAGCATTAAAGTTTATTTTTACGATGATATTCAGGATTTTCGGACAGTTACCAAGGTAGATTTCAATATTTTGTTCGGTTATATCATCTCTTTGTTTCTTTTTCAGTCCACATTAATTTTTGTGTAGTGTATAACTCTACATTATGTCTTCACACTGGAAGCTCAAACTTCAGAATTTTTGCCAGATTTCTGAATGGGCCTTGCCTTAACGTCAAAATGCGAGACACTCTCTTCGAGATGTGGAGCCCGAGACAACCCGCAACCTGGCAGCACCCTCACCACAAGGGCCAACAAACTGGTCGTTTCAAAAAGTAAAATTTTCAGCGCCAGCTAATACAACAGCTTGCGACATATTATTCAAGCAACGTTATAGCAGTTACATCGCGTTACACGATACGACTGATATCATTCGCTCTGATAAATATGGCCTATCACTTGGTAACCGAAAACAGAATCTACGTTATTTACGACCGGTTATAAACTCTCACGCCTGTAACCATAAATTTCGACTAGCTTTGTGCTCTAGCTGGGCTTTTTTAGAACCTGAATAATATATGCTGCAAGTATTCTTGTTAGATTTCAAATTTTCGCATCGCGATTTCGCAGGCGGTCTTATAGCTCTTTAACGATAAGACAACCGGCGGTCTTACCGGTTTACCTCTACTTTAAGCGTATGTCCGGTATTGTGTTCCATTTTAAGGTGTGTATTGTATTGAAATGTTGAGGTGCTCTGGAATTTTTGTTTGCAGATTTACTGTTACATTTTTAAGTTTTCTCACTTAATTATAATTCATTCTCTCGAATTCGTTGTTCAACGCAACATTTGGTGCTTATTTTTAGGCGCTGTTACGCTGTAGCACGCAGCAGGTTTTAAAATGAAACCCCCTCTCAGGAGAAAAAAGAAACAATGCCTCCCATGGAAGACATTGTTTTTGTGAGTTTATTTATTTAATTTATCTATAACAGCCATATAGTAAATTAGGCCTTAAACACTCGTATGACTGTGATTTTATTATTCGTGTTATGAAACTCTCATTCTGTATCAGTTGCATAAACTACTATATCTATACATCTTCTATTACATAAAAGAAGAAGTCCTGATCTACCATCAACGCACAGCCGAAACTACTGGAACTAGAAACTTCAAATTTGGTCCAGAGCTTACTTTTATAATGTATGCAAGGGATAAGACGGGATTTTTGGAAATTCCAACCCTAAGGGGATCAAATAAGGGTGCAAAGTTTGTATGGGAGAAAAATTTTTTTTTGAGCTGAAGACTTCAAAATTTGTAAAATGTTTACGAACTTAAATCCAAAGAAAGTGTTTTCAGCGTTTTGCAAAATTCTAACCCTAAGAGGGTAAAATAGGGGTGCAAAGTTTGTATGGGAGAAACTTCTGTTTTAGAGTTAGAGACTTAAAACTTCGTATATAGACTCTCTGATTAAATATAACAAAACTAAATTCAGTGATTTTCTAAATTCATCCCCTAACGGGGTGAAAAGGGGCTTCAATGTTTGAACGGGGACCAAATCTTTTTTGAAGTGAGAGATTTCAAACTTCGTAAATAGACTCTCTGTTTAAATACAACAAAACTTATTTCAGCGTTTTTCGAAATTGCTACCCTAAAGGGGTGAAAAGGGTGTTCCAAGTTTTTACTGGGAACAAAATAAATCTTTTTTGAAGTGACAGATTTCAAACTTCGTGAATAGACTCTCTGTTTAAATATACAACAAAACATGTTTCAGCATTTTTCTAAATTGTTCCCCTGATGGGGTAGAAAGGGGGTTCCAAATTTATGCGAGGAGCAAATCTTTACTTTTGGCTAAAATTCGTTATAGGTGTCATCTTCGAGGTTCCTCGGGGTGCCGATTACGAAAATGACATCCATTTTCAAATCCAAGATGGCAGGAATTTATTTCTAAGCTATCTATAGATATAATAAAGCTACAGAGGTTCAAAAATCTGTACATTGAAGATATTAAAAAAAAAATCGATTGAGGGGTCTTAAAATCAATAACAGAACACATTTCAACAGTTTGTAGAATTTGTGTCTGTTTGTTTGTTTGTCTGTCTATTTATTTGTCTCAGAATCACGCGAAAACTAGCCAATAGATTTTAGCACAACCCTCACTAATAAGTTTAAAGGACCTTCGGCCAGGTTATAGGCTGTAAAAATCATACAGATTGGGGATGAAAGGGGATGAAAACAGAGCGTGAAATTTGTATGAGAAGTCCTTCAATTCGTGACTTAAAGGCTTGAAAATTAGTAAGCATATAATTGGAGGCAAACTAAAAAGAATCCCATTCAAAAATTGTACAATAAACATCAGATAATATGTGAAAAAATGGAGGGTGGAAAAGTGCTTAGGGGATTAGCGACAAATAACCAAAAATCCCTCAACCCATAGTAACTGTTTGAAATAAGAGATTTAATTATGTTAGTCAGTCGCTGTCAACATTGCCTACCTGCCTCCGTCTACCTAAAATTGATATGTCTTCAGTGGTCACCTAGAACGTTGTCAGAGTGGTCGAGTGTGATTGATAACGGTCTTATCTGAGGCCCTACAAAATCCCACTAAATTCCAGTAATTCCCACTATTCCCACTAATCTTATAAATGTGAAAGTTCGGATGTTTAGATGTTTGGATGTTTGTTACGGCTAAACAGATTATGATGAAACTTGGTATGTAATGAGTTTATAGACTGAATAAACATATAGGATAATTTTTATCCCTTCATCGTCCCTCAAATTTATAAATTCGGGGTCGGAATTTGAATCTATGAACCAGCTTCGCGGTAGTCTCTCAGAGTCCTGTAGATATTTACGATGCCCGCTAACGTACGAACATTCGTCTCAGATGAACCAGTGTAAGTCTGAGCTCCAAATATGCACATAGTTGTCACGAATCGTAGGGTCAAGATAAAATAAGGAAAAGTATCGTGAGGCGAGTCTAGACGGATGTAAATATCACGATATTTGACGTTTGGCGTGTCAGAGACGTGCCATTACACCAATTCATTGCATTACACAGATGACATTCGGCAAAGTCGAATTGAAACTAATGAAGATTATTTCGTACTTGCACAATTTAATAATTTGAGTTTTATAGTGGCTAGGATAAAGTACGTATTTGCATGTAAAGTTTTTTATCATCGTAGTTACAAACAGTAATGTCGCTACCAATTGATTATGATGAGAATATTTTTTTTGAACCTGACTGTGGCTTTATAGGCCGGGACCAATAAAGTAATAGGAGTGCGCGCTTGGAGAGTGGCCTGGGGACAATCCAGGGGAAACCTCCGACACGACCATGCGGGCGGTTTAAATACTGGAATATTCTAAGGCCTGGTTTTATAAAGGTCCGTTAGACCAAATGTCAGATCAAATTTCAGTAACTCAGTACATTTTTTGACATAACAAACCGACATAAGGTCTAACGAATCTTTATAAAACCGAGCCTAAGAGTGTGCGCTCCAGTGAGATTGGTTGAGCGGCTTCAACCAAATCTGAAGTGTATGTAGGTGGAATCGAACTACTGGGAGTTTTGTCGCTGGTTCACTGAACCTAGCCTAGCTGAGAAGAGTCCAGCAAGGAACTCAGCTAGGCCCGACTCTGTCCGGTATGCAGCGGAATCAGGACAAATAGGGATTATATGTCTCCGTGTTGTCGCGATCGTGCGGTGGACGTCCTCGCCGGCGTGGTAATTTTGTGTCTGTCCTACGGACCCATAGAAGCTATTACAAATCTTTTTGGTTACTTTAGGTAAGTTTATCCAAAATACTTGTGGGTAACATGAAAACAGTGATTACCTAGCTGATTAGTTATAAACAATCACATCACTGGGAGGTACAAGTAGTAGGTATATGAACAGGTTTTGTCCTATGGTCGTCCGGTGTCCACCTAAATTCGGTCTTCAGCTGTCCGCCGGTTTTATCAGGCTTTGTTTCGAATGTATTGGAATTAGGAGGTACATGGGAGATATTGAGGGATTTCAATTTTTAGGTTCTTAGAAAAGAAAAAAAAATTAAATCGTCCTAGCTTGATATTGTAGAAAGTGGCTACTTACAAGGAGAAAAGTAACTTCAGGCAGCATTCTACCTCTCAGTCTTCGGGCTTACAATTTTTTTTAAATATAATTGTAAAACTATAATGTGCGCTGTTAAGCATCTGCACTTAAGAATATTACTATTGTTTTAAGCATTAACATTTGCTAACGAAAATTATAAATTGAAGTTAAGGAATGCGTACGCCTCCCCAGGCTTTGTAAGAAAGAAGTGGTTGAAAGACTTGGTAACCGAGTGTGATTATTTGTTGTTAGACAGCTCAGTTAAAGCGATTGGCTGCGTATGTCAGGATGTCACAGGTTCCATTGTACGTTTTGGAGGTAGAACTTTCACTAGAAAAATACCTACGATAAAGGGAGAATTTCTTACAGATATTTTCATAGGGTGCTTAAAATTTTTGTAAACATGTTTGTCTTAGTAAAGTACAAGTACCTATAAAAACATTTTCTTAATTTATTTATTTATTTTATTTATTATTAGGCTCACACAACAAATTACAGTCTTTTACACAATACATAAATAGCTTAGAGTCTAGATCTGGACTATAATTCTTACATATGTGTGCACAGACAGATTAATAACATATATTACAAATTAATCGCTAGACAAAGATGAAATGATTATTGGTGATATATAATTTAATTTTGAGGTATATATTTGCTTTCATAACATTAACTTAACTAACATTTAACTAAATATTAACAGTTAATAAACTAGAAGTGTTCAATCAATTTTCCTACCAAGGGATAATGCGTAGAGGTTTTCCTGCAAGTAGAGCGTATCATATTGTTGCAGGACATTAAAAATCTTGGGTTATAATGAAGGACTCCTACCACTTTGCATTTCGAGAAACATCAAAATTTTTGTTCGATTCAAGCATAATATATCTTCTCCTGTAGTCGCTACATCGAGCATGTCAGTACTAAGGGTCGGAAAGTAAGGAATTGGGTAACGTCATCGAACAAGAAAGTATGTGTAGACGTACGCAACAGCAAACCGTGACACCACTATGCTACATGTATGTGATGAGGTAGTTTCTTAGCGGTCATTAGTGTTTTGTTACATAGTATAAGAAATCATCAAAAATAAATCATACGCATAAATGCTATATGGGATCGAGACGACGGCGTTCTCCGGCTTGGAATGAAATATGTATTTAACGTCTGCCCTACTTAGTCAGTACCTATTACCAACATACATACATATGTACCTATATTGGTATTAATAAGTCAGTAGAAGTTCACGCGAACGAAGTCGCGGGGCAAAAGCTAGTCTATACATATAATAAAGCTGTAGAGGTTCGAAAATCTGTACATTGAAGATATTAGCAAAAAAATCGATGGAGGGGTCTTAGAATCGATAACAGAACACATTTCAACGGTTTTTAGAATTTGTGTCTGTTTGTCTGTCTGTTTATTTGTCTCACCATCACGCGAAAACTAGCCAATAGATTTCAATACAACCTTCACTAATAAGTTTAATTGATCTTCGGCCAGGTTATAGGCTATAAAAATCATACAAATTGGGGATGGAAGGGGGTGAAAAGAGGGTTGAACTTTGTATGACAAGTCCTTCAATTAATAACTTAAAGGCTTGAAAATTGGTAAGCATACAATTGGAAACAAAATAAAAAGAATCCCATTCAAAAATTGTACAATAATAAATAGATAATATGTGAAAAAACGGAGGGTAAAAAAGTGCTCAGGGGACTAACGACAAACAACCAAAAATCCCTCAACCCATTGTAACTGTTTGAAATGAGAGACTTAATTATGTTAGTCAGTCGTTGTCAACATTGCCTATCTGTCTTCGTAAATCTATAATTGATACGTATTCAGTGGTCATCTAGAACGTCGTTAGAGTGGTCGAGTGTGATGACGGTGTTATCTGAGTGCCTACAAAATCCCACTAATTCCCACTAATATTACAAAATGTGAAAATTCGGATGTTTAGATATTTCTTACTCAATCACGCAAAAACGGCTGAACAGGTAATGATGAAACTTGGTAGACAACGAGTTTATAGCCTGGATTATCATATAGGATACTTTTTATCCCTTCATCATCCCTCAAATAGATAAATTCGGGGGTGGAAGTTAAATGTCATAGATCCAGAATCATGTAGAATATTTACAATACCCGCTGACTTACGAAAATTTGCCTCAGATGAACCAGTGTAAGTCTAAGCTCCGAATATGCACATAGTTGTCACGAATCGTAGGGTCAAGATACAATAAGAACGTATCGTGAGGCGAGTCTATACAGTTGTAAATTTACAATATTTGACGTTTGGCGTGTCAGAGACGTGCCACGAAGTTAATGTAGATTATTTATTACTTGCACAATTCAATAATTTGAGTCTTATATTTGCTAAGATAAGGTAGGTATTTTCATGTAAAGTTTTTATTTTTACCATCGTAGTTATAAAATAAGTAATGTCGCTACCAATTGATTATGATGAGCTATTATTATGAAAGACTTCGGATATTTGTGACTCTTAGAGCTTAATTATCTCAAAACCAAAGCGACTCATGTGAATGTGAATGTTTACTGCATTTCAGTACCTGAAGTTCTATCAATTACATACATGCATAATCGTAAGCAAATCATAATAGATTTGCGTTATTTAGGTACTGACTTACACCCTCTAAAGCGCTTGCGTTTTAAATCAAAACTTTCTGACCCATTGAGCCTAAATAACTTTACTGTTTATAAAATTGGAGATTAAATAAATTGGACGTAGACGATTGTTGTCAGCATTGACTGATCAGCGCTTTGATATATGCCTACATAAAAATTATAGAATTTCCACTCCACTGTATTCATTTAAAAAAAAAACGGACGGTTGAGAAGTATAAAACAGTTTTTTTTTTCTTGAACCTGACTGGCTTTATAGGCCGGGCCCAATAAAGCGATAGGAGTGCGCGTTTGTTTGGAGAGTGGCCTGGGGAAAATCCAGGAAAAACCTCCAACACGATCACACGGGCGGTTTAAACACTGCAACTGGAATACTCTAAGAGTGTGCGCTCCAGTGAGATTGGTTGAGCGGCTTCAACCAAATGTGAGGTGTGGGTGGAATCGGACTACTGGAAGTTCTGTCGCTGGTTCACTAAACCTAGCCTAGCTGAGAAGAGTCCAGCAAGGAACTCAGCTAGGCCCGACCTGGGTCAGACTGACTCTATCCGGTATGCAGCGGTATCGGGACGAATAGGGATTATATGTGTCCGTGTTGTCGCGATCGTGCGGTGGACGTAATTTTGGGTCCATAGAAACTATTACACATCTTTTTGTTTACTATAGGTCAATTTATCCAAAAAACTAATTAAATGTAGGTAACATGAAAACAGTGATTACCTAGCTGATTAGTTATAAACAATCAAAACACTGGGAGGTACAAGTAGTAGGTATATGAAGAGGTTTTGTCCTATGGTCGTCCAGTGTCCACCTAAATTCGATCTTCAGCTGTCCGCCGGTTTTATCAGGCTTTGTTTCGAATTTCTTGGAATTATGAGGTACATGGGAGATATGGAGGGATTTAAAATTTTAGGTTCTTAGAAAAGAAAATAAAAGTCAATCGTCCTAGCTTGAAATTGTAGAAAGTGGCTACTTAGAAGGAGAAAAGTAACTTTAGGCAGCATTCCACCTCTCAGTCTTGGGGCTTACAATTTTATTTTTAATATAATTGTAATATGATAATGTGTGCGTAGATACTTAAAAATATTACTATTGTTTTAAGCAGTGAAATCTGTAAACGAAAATTATAAATTGAATTTAAGGAAGCGCGAGTCCTTTTGGTAGATGTCACTCTGCGTAAGCCTCCCTAGGTTTTGTAAGAGAGAACTGGTTGAAGGACTTGGTATATAGCCGAGTGTGATTACTGATTGTTCAGACAGCTCAGTTAAATCGATTGGCTGCGTATGTCAGGATGTCACAGGTTCGATTGTACGTTTTGGAGGTAGAATTTTCACTAGAAAAATACCTACGATAAAGGGAGAATTTCTTAAAGATATTTGGATAGGGTGCTTAATATTTTTGTAAACATGTTTGTCTTAGTAAACTAAAAGTACCTATAAAAAAACATTTTCTTAGTAAGACTAGAAGTGTTCAATTAATTTTCATACGGGGATATAATGTGTAAAGGTTTTCACTGCAAGTAGAGCGTGTCATACTGTTGTAGGACATTAATAATCTTGGGTTATAATGTAGGACTCCTAACACTTTACATTTCGAGCAACATCAAAATTTTTGTTCTATTCAGCATAATATGTCTTCCCCTGTAGCCGCTACATCGAGCATGTCAGTACTAAGGCTCGGCAAGTAGGGAATTGGGTAACATCATCGAACAAGAACGTATGTGTAGACGTAAGCAACATCAAACCGTGACACCACTATGCTACATGGATGTGATGAGGTAGTTTCTTAGCAGTCATTAGTGTTTTGTTACATAGTATAAGAAATCATCAAAAATAATTCATACGCATAAATACTATATGGGATAGAGTCGACGGCGTTCTCCGGCCTGGAATGAAATATGTATTTAACGTCTGACTTACTTAGCCAGTACCTATTACCAACATACATACTTACGTACCTATATATAGGTATTGATAAATCATACTCATTTTATTTCATTATCCGCCTATTACATTCCCTTCAGGACAAATGCTTCCTTTCATGGACAAGAGGGCCCATTTCACTTGCTAATATAGTTACCTATATAAATTAGAAATTTTGTAAGGTTGTAACTTTAAGACGTAAAAACGTTGGAGTATGAGTCACTCAAAGTTAAGTAGTTTATAACCTAACCGGCATTTATCTACCAAGGGCAAGGAATAGTCAGTAGAAGTTCACGCGAACGAAGTCGCGGGCAAAAGCTAGTTTAAAATATATTGCGCAAAATATAGAAATGTACAAATGGCAGCTAGGTATAATGAAAAAACCAAACATGAACCTAATTAGGAACCCCTTTGCTAGTCACGCGTCCGTCCTATGGACATCTGTCCGTCGTCTATCACAAATTTTGTTCCGAAGAACTTTTTTAACTTTCCATTACCCTATCAACTTCAAATTTAGTGATAATGTTTGTATTATTTATTATTACTTATTATATTACCTTGTACTATTATTACGTATATTTTACCGACAAATATTAATATATCGATAAAGGAGAATGGGCAAAATGTCCCATCGGTGTATACAGTTGAGACATATCTCGTTTGAAAGGTCTTAATCGTGGCAGTATTTCATTGTATGGCACCAATGTTGGACAGCGTGCAGGGGCCGAGTAATTGACAAAAGTATGTATCGCATAAAAACGTTTATTATACAAAATGCAAATGATATAATTAAATATAAGGTATCTCATACGAAAGATAATGATAATTGGGCCACGTAAGGCTGCCGATATCAGCGCTGAAATATTTACAGGACTAGAATTAAGAAACGAAAGATATGTGTGAACGAAAATTCAGCTACTACTCAAAGATGCCTACGTGTATACACTGGTGACTTATATCACGTTAAAGGCTCTAATGTAAGCTATTTTTTGATATATACAACTTCGAGGTAACGCGTGCAGGGATCGGATTATATTGAGTTTTAAGATTTAACTCTCACTTAACTCTACGTTAATTGAGTGTTATAACTTATTCTACTTGACACCAGATGTCTGTAGTTGTATACTTCTTCTAGATTTATATTGTTGATAACAAACAGATAATCCGGTGATGTATCTCTGGCATTAAGAGGTTCGATTACTTTTTAAGGAAGAGGTTGCATTACTTTTTAAAGAAATATCTGACAGGTCGTGTCAATCAATTATCTACATGTCATATCATAAAAAAATATCAGCATTTTTACAGAGATTGAAAATTGTGAATAAGATAAAAATAAACGGATAAAATACAAAGTCCACGTATTGGACGTAGTCTCAGTAGTAAGACGTAAGTAATCTGCATTAATCTATAATACATTTTTATTAATCTAGTTATTTGCGGGCGTGAGCCCTGATATAGTTTGCGAAGCCGAAGCCTGAAAATCTGGTCGATGCTGTGATGTACCTAGTTGTACTTGGGGTCAATATTTCCTACTTGACGTCGTACATCAAGGTCTATGAGACGGAACGTTAACGACGTCTTCAAAATAAGATATGTATGTATGGTATGTCTGTCTTATTTTGCATGCATTTCTGATATGCAACGACAGTGGCAAACAAGCTTACGGCTTGCCTGATGGTTAGGTAGACATCGTAGCCTGTGGATCATAGCGACTCTAGAAGAATTAGAATTCCTGTGTATATGTGTTAATATTAACACAGCACATCCTCGGGTATCAGGCGGCTTTATCACATAATAAATAATAGTACCTTCTTACATGGAAGGTTTTCATTTCGGCTTGCCGCATATATAGTACTTAGCTCTACGTTACTAGCGCGATAGGGTATCTGGATACCACGGAGGTTCAGCCGAAGCGGAACAAGCCTAACTTTACTCACACCAGGAACAAAACATCTCATACCTAGAAAGGAACTGTGTTATTATGGCTGCGGTCTTCTGTAATGAGGAGGTAATCCCCAGTTGAGTAAGGTGGTAAGAAATATGAATAAGCTGATAGTCCGCTGTACCCTACCTCTATGCCAGAAATATAACCCTTGACAGAAAATAAACTTTGAGTTAGATACAGGAATCTCGGAGCCTAAGATGTTGATCTACAATATTATTATGGCCAACTGACAAATAGATACCGCAGTTTACTAAGGATTAAGGTACTATTTCTTGCTAATGTTACCCATAAAGTTCTAACCTGCATAATGAAATTATATATATATCTTGTGTAGGTAAAATAAAAAATGAGATTCGGAGTTGAGTTGCCTACTACATTTTCTTGTTGCTTAAACAGGTGAAATTATAACATCTGATCTGTGTCTGTACTTTTTACCCGACTGCGGCAGTAGGCCTGTCACGTTTTTCGAGTGTATATATGTCTCTTAAATGTGGGTATGTCTGTATGAATGTATAGGTAGCTTTGTCTATGTCTTTGGTACGTTCTGCAGCTTCACCATTTCAACGTCCTGTCAAATACAAAAGCTGTCACTTACACGCCATTACATGGAAATGTCAAACCCGAAGTTGAACCCTATATTGTGCGAATATAGGTTGATATCGCACTGCACGCCGTGACGGATATATATATCGTTGGCGTTGAAAAGTTGAACAATATGATGAATTTGAACAAGCTAGGTATCTTCTTAGTCTTGGATTAATGTATAGACCTTATATCTATAGATACATATTGCAAAATAAACTATGATTATGCGGTCATGATCACGGAGATAATTGTCTGGGGCAGGCTATAAGTGTACAGATTAATGTATGCTTCGTTTGTAACTAATTAATTTCATCCATTTATTCCACTTTCTGAACACAGGCCGTGAGACAGTTGACAACGTCTATCTCTGATATTGATGCTAATTTCGCCGATGAAGATGTTGGATGATGATTTCGGAGATCCTTGAATTGACCAAGGTGGGCGGTTGGTATCGCAATGGTATGCTTTTTTAGCAATCTAGCTAGTTGCGTCTGCGAGCCTCGGCTAAGAGAAGGAGAAGAAATACTTTTTGTTTCACGGTTTAGGTATTTACTGTTTTACAATTTTCTCCTATACAGAACTAAGAAATCTTATTCATAAAATATATTTAATGCCGGGTTGATAACACGCCACCGACCCTATATTGTTTTTTGGATGCACTGTGTTCGCATTAAGAAGTTATGTATATTCCTGAATTCCACATCACATGTCTACAGTTGTTGGTGGTTATTATGGCTATAGTTCTCGTTGAGCGGAAGTACTGTTACCAGACTGACGATCATCAGTTTGTCCATGTCTCCATGCCTATATAAGTCGCAATACGTTAGGATATATAAAGGTGTGTCTAACTATCCTTCCCTCCGTCTGTCTGCTTCCCGACCCATGTTTCCTCAGTTTGTGGATCTTTGTATCTATAAATAATAATAAATATTTTTGGACAATCTTACACAAATCAACCTAGTCCCAAACTAAGCAAAACTTGTACTATGGGTACCAAGTGACGATATACATACTTATGTAGATAAATAGATACTTAAATACATTTCTATGTATTCAACGTCCATGACTCAGGAACAAATATTCGTGTTCATCACACAAATACATGCACCGACCGGGATTCGAACCCGGGACCTCCAGCTTCGAAGGCAGGGTCACTACCAACTAGGCTAAAGCGATCGTCTATGTATTTGTCATTGCGTTACTCTGTTAGGTAAGGTGCCTAAAGAACTTTCTTCACTTTGATTCTTCTGTCCGTTTATCTGTCTGTTTGTCTGTCTTGATAGTCACAGATGTACACATTGATATTTTACCTAACTGGATGTTTATAAATAGGTTATAAAAACGGTATCAATAAGAGCGACTTAATTTTAACACTAATGTGTTAAGAGTACGATATTATCATTCTAGAGTGCTTAATTTGGGATTGCCATGTTACCGGTCATATTAATTTTATATGTGGTAAATACGTAAAGTTCATTGGATTGCGTAAATAGATATACTAATCGCAGTATTGAAAGGGATATTTACACTGCTTTTATTGTTTATGCATTATATGATACCGTTTTGTTAATTATTATCAACAGAAAACAGTACGGGATCATTATTGAAAGCGGCATTACACACTATCGTCAGTATTAATTTGGTTTGCTCCTCAGTATATTTGTAACTTTTTGCCAACATGCATTACAAAAATATCGCAATATTGGTATTCATTTTACATTAAACATTTGTATGCATAAGTAAATGTACTAATGTGGACTATCTTAAAAAATCGACCTAGTACCCATGTAATCAAAGCTTTTACTACGACTATGGGCACTAGGCGACGTTATACATGCTTGCCTACATAGATTGCTAAAACCTTAACATACATAGAAACTATCCAAGACTCAGGAACTAAAATGTCCTGACCGGGATTCGAACACAGATCCACCAACGTCGCGGTTGGGATCGCTTTACATACGTAATAAACATTGGGATAAAGATTTATTAGTTTAACACCAGTTCTTTCAGTTTAAACCGGATCGCTGAATCAGTGACGATGGTGGAAATACACAAGCTTTTAGAGGGCGCGACTGGCATTATGAAGAAGTTTGAATTAACAATATTATGAATGCTGATTTGGTTGAGGCATTATCACAATACTACGATACACGTCATAATGTTTGTGGTACGTATATCAAGCAAATAGCAAGTAACACGAGTGGATTGACAATGATTGCATTGATATCACAATGACAACGGCTGCATTGGGACTTTGGAAGCCTTTGGATTGGCCGTTTACACGTTGATTTATTCATGAAACCATGACGTATGGCCACGATCACGCTATTGCAAGTCAGCAAGTATATCATCATCATCATCATCATCGTCATCATCATCAGCAGCAGCAGCAGCCAATATATGTCCCATTGCTGGGCACATCCCTCCTCTTGTTGATGAAAGGAACGAGGCAATGGGGACTACTCTCTCATTTTCAGTGGAGACTTATTTACATACACCTTTGAATTTTATGGCAGATCTAATATGCAGGTATCCTGACAATCTTTTCCTTTGCCGAATAGCTAACGGTAATTATTTATCATTATTATTATTTATTTACTTATTAATCATTAAGTGCAAAAAGGAATTATATAATATATCGCTCCACAAAACTATTTAGGTTTGACTATGGAGTCGAATGTCAGTCTCAAGTCTCAAAAATACATAATACTTAGTTATTAGGTAATAAGGTATAATATGGCAATAGCCATATTAATAGAGGGTGAACCGGGTGAGTTATAGTGGTTTTATAGGGCACCAAAAATCCACTACTATACGAGATACTGTTGCAATTAAGGAGGGTTTTGTTTTAGTGTATGTAGATATGTATGAACTAAACATCTATATCTCGTTTATATATTAAAACTTAAATAGCCGCGTATGTTGTCGATCTCGAATATTATTGACCAATGTTTGACCAATGGTTAGTTGCAAACTCGTCATCGGCCCTAAAGGAGTATGATCCTGAATCCTCTGCTGCGATCCAGTCATGGTTCTATTAACAGGATTTATTAGTTTTATTACTGAGTACTTATTCTTTACTTCCCCAACATAGGGTATATTTTCCCACATACTTTTTATATAACACGACGATGTCAGACAAGCGTACGGTCTGCCCAATGTTAAGCAGAGACTGTACCGTACTGATGAAAACAAGCCCTCAAACTACGCAATCTAATATATATTACCATACAATAGTAATAATCGTTACATTATAATCTAACTAGCGAGATTGTAAACTGTCAGATTGTAAACCGATAACTGTTTTGTACTTTCCATCAGCAAGTCGACGAAGCCCCGAGTACCGCTCTGAAGAACTTAGACAACGAACGAATCTAACCTAAACTGCAAGTTTCATGTCGGAAGAGTTGGAACTATAAAATACTATTTACAATTTAAGGCATTATTTTTCTGACGGTGACATATACAACGCATCCCAGAAGGTCGTCTAACATAGTATACCAAATATAATCGGGCCGCGCATTTTTCCATTCTTGTATTCGTGTAGTCCGTCTGTTAACCCTACTATACTTACGTTGTTATATAAGTGAAAACAAATCCCTCAAACTACATAACGCGTCTCCAGCCTTTAGAAGCTCTGTTAGACATTCTTCCAACACTGCATACCTACACAGTAGTTCCTACCTAACATAGTCTCGTTTTTTTTTTCATTTTTGGATTATTTTGTATAGCCCCTTTGTTGACACAACTGTACGTTGTTACACAGTACTTACCTAGCGTGAAAGTGACTACTTAAATTTTTAATTACCATTGGTTTTTCAGGTATCTAATCAAGTCATGATAAGGATGGTTACTATAAGCAAGAAGAAAAAAGAACCGTCCAGGTGTGTGTTGCGCCCGGGCCACGTAGGATTTCGGAGTTGCGGCTCGTCACATTGCGGCTTAAAAGGGTTTTTTTACTACAAACTACGGATGCATTTGCTTATGATCTTAAGTGGCCGGTGCTTAGCACAAACGGATGTCTGGATCGAAATACGTTTTTTAAAACCCACTATACTTATGATGACAAATGATCCATCATCTATCGGTACTCCCTTCGATGGGTTTTACGACGGACAAATAAGGCATCCCCACCTTTAGTGTAGGAGAAGTATCGTAACAAGATGGGTACATGTTCCCCATTTTTTAGGGTTCCGTAGCCAAAATGGCAAAAACGGAACCCTTATAGTTTCGTCATGTCCGTCTGTCCGTCTGTCCGTCTGTCCGTCTGTCACAGCCGATTTACTCGGAAACTATAAGTACTACAGTGATGAAATTTGATGGGAATATGTGTTGTATGAACCGCTACAAAATTATGACACTAAATAGTAAAAAAAAGAATTGGGGGTGGGGCCCCCCATACATGTAACTGAGGGATGAAAATTTTTTTTTCGATGTACATACCCGTGTGGGGTATCAATGGAAAGGTCTTTTAAAATGATATAAAGTTTTCTAAAAAACATTTTTCTTAAAGTGAACGGTTTTTGAGATATCAGCTCTCAAAGTCGTAAAAAGTATGTCCCCCCCCCTCTATTTTTATAACTACGGGGTATAAAATTCTAAAAAAAATAGAGGTGATGCATGCTAATTAACTCTTTCAACGATTTTTGGTTTGATCAAAGTATCTCTTATAGTTTTTGAGATAATAAGTTTATTATATTTGCTGCTACGGAACCCTTTGTGCGCGAGCCCGACTCGCACTTGGCCGGTTTTTTTTTTGACAAGAATTTAATGTATAGTCTGTATAGGTATACGGTAAACTAAGTAGAGCCTCTTCAATCTCGAAAGGCCGTGAGTATCAAACCCGTATACCACTGGGTTTTCTTAGAAAGCTTACTTACGAAATATCATTTTATAATTAACTGTCCACGGAAAACTGCTCGCTGTTCATAAGATCTAAGGTTCTCAAATGTTAATAAATGTTAATCAAATGTTAGTCATCATCATCCTGCTAGCGTTATCCCAGTACTGTTGCATCCTGAAGGATGCCCGGGGTCCGCTACCTAATCCCTAGATTTGGCGTAGGCACTAGTTTTTACGGAAACGACTGCTATCAGACCTCATTGGAATTAGGCTTATCAAGTGAGTGGGCAACTTGATTGTTAGAAGTTCTCAAGCCGCCCGAAGGCCTCTAACTTGGCTTAACTACTGCTATCATAGACAGCAGCCGGGATCAACGGCTTTACGTGCCTTCCAAAGCACGGAAGAACTGACTTCGACCGAATTGCTTAACCTGGCATACCGCAGGCGGCACACGGGCGCCGCTGGGCCGCTAGCGCTCCTCCGGTTGGAAATGTTAGTATGACAGTTTAACATGGCGTTAAAGTGAAAAGGCGACTTTGAGTCCTTATTTGTTCGACTGTACAAACTATATTTGTAAACACAGGTCAATAGCTCATCATAAGTCTTACAACTATTTTAAATATTTTAGTGTATCACTATATTTTGGCATAAGGCATACAAATAAATAATCTCAAATTCACGGACTCAAAGTCAAAGATGGGGCGTGATAGACAATTAAAATTCTTCATCTGTCAAGTATTGGTAGGCTACTTTCACTAGGAATGCAAATAAGCTTTTTTGAATTCTATCAATTCTTCTAACTTAGAATATGTTTCTTGGCATTTTATTATATATTTTAGGTGCCAGTCCGGAAATACTTTTAGACTGAACGTTTTTGTGCAATTGCCCCAGAAATGACCCCGTATCTCAGTGAAGAAGTGACTTGTATTTGAGAATAAGTTTGTCAAGGATCGTAGCAAATGGAAAACAGTGATCTCTAACACTGCCTCTACCTACCCTTCTGGGCAATAGGGTTAATGATGTGTATGTGTGCAGTGTGTAACATAAAATATTTGAACGTATTCGTTGACTGCACACCATCAATATATCCGCACCAGTATATCACGGCGTGCAGTTGGATATCAACCTATCTGTATGCATTTCTGTAGGGTTAAACTTCACGACAGATGGTCGCTGTTAGTAAGCGGCAGTGTACTATTAGTATACCATAATTCATTCAAATTCAATATCTATATATTATAAATATGGCATCTCGAATACCTCCAAAGAAGTATACATACTTCTGGCATTCACTATTAACTTGTTTCTCTGTATGGTTCGGAGGGATTCGATATACCGTTACTATAAAGTTATGATTACAAAATATAGTGAAAAAAAATAATCTAAAAAAGTGTTGTCATTAAAAAAATGTAGAATAATGTGAGCATGAAATGCTTTTTGCCCCAATTATGGCAAATCGATGCCGTACTGGCCTTCGAGATATTTTCTACTGTACAGCTTTGCGGTCTTAGGCACTAATTTTTGCACTAGTTCACTGACGGCCAATCTGCTTATGGTGATTTTTGTAATAACAGTATTTTAGACGACCGCCATTTAAAGGAGGTTGTCAGAATTGAGCTCACTTATGACCGCCCTCGTGTACGCCGAGCTGGTCGTTGTAAACAAACTGGGCAGTCCTCTTATCCCGTAATCTGCATCTGAGATTGTTTCTTATTCAATGTTATTGCAATGGCAATCTGGCCCCTATTTCACCAACTTGACATATGTATGTATTTGACATATGTAGGCTGACCAATCGAAAATTGTCATGATTGTGAAAACTGTTTCACCAACTACATTTGTAATGTTTTTTGACAGTTGTCGCGCCTGTCAGCTTTGGTGAAATAGGGGCCTGATGGAGTCAAACGAATTTCGAAGTAATTTTTTAACTCTTTGACCACCGAATGTCAAAAGTGTCAATAAATCAATAACATGTCATTTATTTCGTCTCATATATCAGACGACGGCGTTTAAAGGGTTAATTACTGCATCCAAACATATAAGCACATCATAAACACTTTTTCACACCTACTTTTCTTTCCTTTTTCTTTTGTAGATTATTTTATTTTAGCACCTCTGAGCCGCGAACCTACCATTTGAATCGCAGCCAGTACGTTGTTCGCATTAAAGCCGGATTCATACTTTTGCCACGTGTTGTGTCTTGAAGCGCCAGAATGATGTCGGTTTCATACATTTAACTAGTACGGTTTGATCTGATGCTCTCCGACGATGTGCTATGTTACGTTGTGACGCGACAGAAGTGACTCGGATTCGCATCAGAGCAGTTGAGGTGCGGGGGGTAGGGAAGCGGCCGCGACACAACAGATCTGACAAGTGTGCACGGGCGTGTGTTCTTGTGTATGTGACGGGCTCTAACGCCGCATCGCGTGAAAAACGAAATGATGCATACACTGCTTTTAGCCCCTGACGCGCAATGCAAAAAATGGGTTTTACCATGTATAGAATCAATTTATTTTTACTGACACCATAGATTGGATAAAATCTTCTTCAAAATCAATTCTTATATACCACAACAGTGGCAAATAATCATACGGCCTGATAGTAAGCCTATATAATTATATATAGATGTTGGCGACTCCAGTACATTCACCAGCCCGTTGCCGATTCACTGATGAGTTGAAAATGGTCATACTGACACATATAAAATCTAAAAATATTTAATTTAGGTTGTTTTTATTAAAGATTGTAAACTGTTTAAATGCAGGTTCCTCACTCAAAGCATCATTGGGAGCTCGGAATCTGTCTAACGAGAACTTTGTGTTGTGCATGTTTTATAAGCTACGAGTGTATCACTGATGAAAATATCGTCAGAATTCGTCATAATGTGTCATAGGCATTGCAGTACATGAGATCGTTTAGATCTTAATTTTACTGTCGTTTGTCTTGCACTTTTAACGTTTCTACATTTTCCTGCACCGTTTTTAGATGTCTCTGTGGTTTACTAGTAGAGAATGCCACTTGGCATTAAGGTAGTCATTTGTACACTGTATTTTTCGTGCAATGAAGTTTAAATAAATAAATCGTTAGACATTGTCATAATTTTATTTATATAATGCGACATGTACAGTACGTATACGCTCGTGATTATAACCGTCAGACATCAGAGCGCATCAGAAATCATCACATCTGAATATTATGAATCCGGCTTTACACGCACTTCCGATCATGAAGAAGCGGAAATAGAGGTAAGTTTAAACCTATTTAACGATAACAGTTTGAAAGTGTCTTGTGTGGTCGTGGCCTGGTGGGCATGGACGGCGTCTTCATATTTTTTACCCATCGAACGCCAAGAATGTATTAATGTTATTATTGCGCACGTTGTCAATTATTTTCAAGTAAGGTTTTATATTCAATCTCTTAAATAAAAAAAAGTTAATTCATGCTCCCTGGCAATCGCATTTTCAGTTTTTTATGAATTATTTTTAAAAAATGTACTGAATTTGTAGTTAATAATAATATTAATAATAATTGTTTATTTTCCGACCAACATGGATCATGGCGTTAGCATACAGTTTTATCTTACGCATCGTTGCATAAAAATAGCCTAGTCGAGCCTCCGTGAGCATTCCCGACGCAGTGCAGAATCGAGGTAGCCCCATCAGCATCCTGAACGCGTTATTATATTGAACACGCAAAGGGCTGTATTGTCTCTGTGTATAATTCACCTACAGGATGCTTGTATAAAAGTTGGTACAATATGCTTCAAAAAGGGTACCTAACCTTTACTTTCTTTGGAACAGCGAGCGAACCTGCGGGCCATCATATTAGCCCTGACACAACGCTCTGCGCCAACGTTCGATATCGGCATCGTCTTTTAACTCTGACGGCCTATTCCGAACTTCGAAATCCGAACTTCGTATCGTGCCGTCCCTTTCACTCTCGTGTTATACACTATATGAGTGAAAGGGACGGCACGATACGAAGTTCGGAGTAGGCTCTCTGGTGTTAAGTATTGAATCTGTTTTTTATTTCACCTGATTGTGGCTTTATAGGACGAGGTCAATACCGGCAGATGCGCGGTTGGAGAGTGGCCCGGGGAAAATCCAGGGGAACCTCCGACACGACTGGAATACTTTGAGTTTGCTCTCCAATGAGATTGAATGAGAGGCTTCAACCAAATCTGAAGTGTGAGTGGAATCGAGTAAATGGTAGTTTTGTCGCTGGTTCACTAAGAGTCCAGCAAGAAACGATTCAATCCGACCCAGGTCGGGCCTAGTGAGTGAGCGCTTGGTATGCGGCGGTACCGGCACGAATAGGGACCATACGCGTCCCGCATATGTAACCGCAACGACCCATCTTTCGATGGATGCTGTCATCCGGGTCCTTGAGTTTGTGCCTAGGACGTCGGACCGTGCGGCTGGAGGAGTCACGACAGAGGGGGAAGGGATGGGAACGTAGTCGACAGCCTCCCTAACTAACGGATTCCAATGATGGGGAGCGTTGTCAAAATAACATCTGGCAGTCTGCTTAAAGAAACTATACATCCCCATGTAGTGGTGCAGACTGAGGTTCGACTGGTACCAGTCGCCCTTCGGAGAAAACGATTCTGAATGAAGCGGATTGAGCGGTGTCCTAGGGACGTGAGTAAAAACTACACTTGTATAAGACATGATTGCATGGACGTACTGGGACGTAAGGGTACAATTATTTCAGTTTGGGGTTTCTGGAGAGCATCTCACCAGCACCCTCAAGCTTCAATAAGGGATTGAATTAATTGTACCCTTTCAGTAGTACATTTTTTTACTTATTTGGCCATGTTGTCAGGGAGCATATATATATAAAAAGCTTTCATATGTTAAGATATTCGTGTTCGCATTAATAACAAAAATGTCACATGTCAACATTTTGACTACAAGAGAGCGAATATAAATTATATGAATATGATGGCAAGAGAGTTACTTTGACAGAAAATGCCATAATGGTAGAAGAGTCTAAGAGGGGATTTTTGGATTTACTTGAGCGAGTCAGATTAAGACATGGAGGATACCTTGCACTCTGAAAACCTCCTCCATTTATAAGCCCTCATGTGGGATGCATATACACTTTCAATATCTGATGCCCGGGAGTATGTTCGTGTTGTTGTTTCTTTTTATTTTTGCAGACGCTCCCCCCGCCGGCGGAGGGGTACACCTGTTAAATATTTTCTTCCTATTATCCAATTTTCAAAATCCAATAGGTCCTAATTACGCTCGAGTAAATCAACATTTGAATCGTGACCTCCCCTATAGTTATCACCCATCAGCGAATTAAACTGCCGGATAGCAACAGTATCTCATGACTAATATCCTCTTGGGCGATAAATTATAAGGTGGTTACCTAGTAGGTCACTAGGCAGTGGTGGTGAGTTTGTATTCTGAAGCCCCATGGACGTCAGCTGGAGTTCTCTCCACAATCACTCAAACACTTAAAATAATAATGTTTTTTGTCGTTTTCTCTCGATTGATAATATTATTGAATGTTAGCTAACCGAATATCTTGTTAGTTTACAAGCTCATGATCTAGAATAAAACCTTATTTACACACGTACAAGTTTTGCATGCGAGTTTGGTTATATTGCAGGTGAGTCATCGGGGTAAAATGACTTCAATCGATTTATCAAACCGCGCAATGTAGTTAAACTCGCATGCGAATCTCGTATACGTGACCATAATAAAGCAAGTATATAGAACATCGACGTTCAGTCTCAGATTGACCTTTTTCAGCTCTAATTGGGACATTTTTATGCGAGAAGTGCATGAGTAAAGAATGCGAGAGTTAAAAAAGATATCAAGGGCAACACACCTACAACCTAGGGCTTATGAGCATCGGAACCTCTTTAGCTAGAAATTACGTATATAGCACCGGACTGTCCCATTTCTGGACACCACAACATAATGAATAATTTACGCCTCCAATATTGCAACCACCCCCGGATCAAATGGGCTAACACTAGTTCAAAGATGCTTTTTCACTCCGTTCTTAGGCCGCATTTACGCACAGGCGTACTCAGAGCAGTTCTGGCTCTTCAGGTAAATTCGACGGTAATCACCAATGCAGCTTTCTTTCAGGAGCAAGAAGTCCGCGCTCTCTGCCACAGATTTTTGTAACAAAGCAATGGTAACATAGCAATGGTAACATAATATACGCAAGAGCAAAGAAAAAGTTTCATTTTCATTAGCTTAGATGCACGAATATAGATTTTTTAGCTTATTATTTTATTAACCCACAGTTCGCCTTTTGTACTAAGCTGTGTTATGATGAATAAATAATCAAATATCTAACGGTTATTTTATTGATTGCATCAAGACCACCAAACCACCAAAATCAAAATTCAAGTTTCAATATTTGAGTCTCTATCACACTTATGTTATTTTAGCGGCAGAGAGAGAGAGAGAGAGCGATACGACTTTGTAATTAGTACAGTCGCAAGTACTGAATCCGCTAAGATAATTCGGCGGCTTATTAGAACACTCGTAGCATTTATTATTTACATAGGTACTATCAAAACTGTTCTCATGGCTCGGGAATAATAATAGGCATTATTGAGCGCTCTTAGTCGAATTCCCGAATAGTGGCATAGCACCAGCGGGGCTCATATAATCGCTTATATGTCGGACATACAGCATTCATCCCTTACTGTCATGTACGAAAGTGCGAGAGGGACGAATGGTCCGACATATAAGCGGTCATCTTAGTCCTTCAGATACAGAAACTTGGCATTTACTGCGGGCCTTAGATGCCAACTGTCATATTGTTAGCGTGTATAAACGACCATGTGAAGCTATCATTATTTACTAGCGACATCTCGCGTGCAGTAGCAGAATCAAACGACACTATATTTTTATGTAATTAATTGATTTAATACAGTTATTTTATATTTATTTGTTTAATAAAAATATAAGCAACTCATTCCCGTTCATTTCGAAGCTCTAGTAATGATTTATTAAATTATTGGCGCTACTGTCTATGCACAAACGTCCCATTAGTATGAGAATATTTAGTTCCAGTAATCGCCACATTACAGTTATAAAATGAGCTATTCCAACTTCCCTGCACGCGATCGGTCTTCGGCGTCATACAAGAAATTAAAGCTGCTGCTGAGAGCTTTCAAATGATATATGTCTCAACTGTATACACCAATGGGACACCGCCCATACTAATTTGCCCATTGTCCTTTGATTTTATTTTGAAATATTTTTATTTTTCAACCCCTGCATGTTGCCAGTCTTCTGCCGCCTGTTGTCTACCACTGTTACGTGTAATTTAATTTCTGTTGTTCTTTTTACCCACGACGGAACGGAGAAGGTATATGCGTTTAGGGTGAGAGGTTGTTTGTTTGTTAGTTTGTTTGTTTGTGCACATCAATATCTTCGAAACGGCTTTACCGATTTAGAAATGGTTTTCTGCAATAGGTTTGTAGTTTAGTCGGGCAGAAACTTAGCTAAGAGTTACGACGATAACTCGCCAGGGGGCGCTGCAGTAAATATTTTTCCCTTGCTAAAGTGCGTGTGAGTGCATTTTCTCCGGAACTGCTGGGCCAGCATTTACGATTTCCATAGAATGTGGTGTGGAGTACATGCACTTTAACTCTGAGGATCTGATGATGGAGCAGAAAAGCATAGTAGGGTACTGTGCAGAGGTCGATAATATTTTTGTTTGTTTTTGTCCCTTTTGTTTATGTTGCATGAACAGACGTGGTTCATAACCTTCTGAGGGTCTGATGATGGAGTAAAACCAAGTCATAGAGAACTTTGCGATGGCATGTAGTAACTTATTCGTGTTTGGGCTCTTTAGATTGTGTTTGCTGAGTAGCTTCTATACATGATCTGCTGAGGATCTGATTATGGATCAGAACAGTATTTTAAGGCATGTATTTAGTTAGTTTACCTATCCATTGAGACGCCTCTGTACAGGAACTTGAGAAGGCCTGATGATGAGCCACAACAACACCATAGGGAATTTTGCGAAGGCATATAGGTGGATTACCGTATGTCGACTATTTTAATACTGTTTGCTGCGTAGCTTCTGTGTGTCTCTTCTCTGGTTTGGACCCTTCGGGTACGGAACCCTAAAAAGTTACCAGATACTTACATCGTGTGCTTTGCGATGTTGTAATGTTTTGGATACTACCGATGTTAACTAGGTTACTAAGGCTCGTGAAAAGATCTCTGGCGACTCGCAAGAAGAAGAATACATGTTTTCTGCCAACAAACTGTAATACAGTTGGCCAGATGAGAAAAATATATATATGTAAACTTCACGTGTAACAGATAAATTAAAAAAAAAATGTTTATTCCGCAATTGTATTAAATCTCCCAAAAATATCGCGCTCGCTGCGCTCGCGGTTTCATCTAGTTGTAATATGACTTTATAACCGGAGACCGAAAAGTATGAAGTATTTTCCACACTGCATCATAATGTTTGAAATTTTCGCGCTCGCTGTGCTCGCGTTTCCATCTACATGTGCTATTACTTTATGACCCGTCCTAGTGACTACTATAAATATTATGTTTGCTGAAATAACATATAAACTTCCTTGGTTCTAAACATATTGGCAAGGTAAACGTCCCTGTACTCGACACTGACCCAATACTGTGGTATTTGGTGATTAATTACTGTAATCTATTGGCCACTAAGGTGTCGATTACTGGGAGGTTTACCTTAATTGTGTAAACGAAATAAAGTATACTCGTACTTCAAATTTCGTCATCCGATTTCAGGAGCCGTTGCGAAAATGAACCCTGGGTATTTATTTATTTACGCTTTGGGACTAGTTGGAAGAAGTGTAGGTACAAATCCGTGGCAGCTGTGAGGAGAAGAAGGGAAAAGATAAATGACAGAGAATGTGCGTCCACGTGGGCTCGGTCGTCGGGTCTTCGGCCCCACGCGGAACGCCTTCTGGCCTCGTGTGCCTCGCCCCTCACTACCGGGCCTTTGTCCCTCAGGTGTACTTGTAAGACACTCGGGGCTGGAAAGTGTCGACTTGGCGAGCACGCTCCAAGGAGAAGCTTCTTGCTTTCGGCCTTTCGCTGAACAGTTTCTGGCCTCATATACTTCGCCCCTCACCTTCGGGCTTTCGGCCCTTAGGTTCGCTTGTAAGACATTCGAACCTAGAAATTGCCGATTTGGGATCGTCTTTCGGGCCTTCGGCCCTCGGGCTCGCGTCGAGGGCGAGCGAGCGTGCTCCGAAGAGAAGCTTCGGGCTTTCGGCTCTACGCGAAGCGGCTTCTGACCTCGTATGCCTCAGCCCTCAGGTTCATTTGTAAGACACTTGGGCTCGAAATTGTCGACTAGGGCTCACCCCTCGGGCCTTCGCTCCTCGGGCTCATATAGCAAACGTGCTCCAAGGAGAAGCTTCGGGCCTTCGGCCTTTCGCGGAACAAATCCTGACCTCGTGTATTTTGCCTCTTAGCTTCGGGCCTTCAGCCCTCAGGTTTACTTGTGACGCATTCGGGGATAGAAAGTGGCCACTTGGCACTTACTTATTTTTGTAGGTCCTTAGGAAAACATCGGTAGGGAGCTCATTGCACAACCGAAGTGTTCGAGGGTCACACGTATAGGTATACTTAGACTGCTCTTTAAAAAGATTAAAATAAAGGCAAAATTAAAACTTTGAAAATACCCCCGACGGATGTTTTCAATTGAAAAATAATTAAATAATGCATTTGAAAATCCCCCGACTCTATAGGAAATAATAACATATAGTTAAAAATATTTTTTTTCTAAATGGTTAACTGGTTGCGAGGTATATTTGGGTGAATCAACTTTTTAGTGCCACTCGTTGGCGTGGTTATGTCTAGTTGTCCAGGGGACAAAATTCGAATACAATCGTGTTTTATGCTATTAATGTTTATCAAACATACGTATTTGTGGTACTTACAAGCTATTTCCATAATGGTCCATCTACTAAGCATGTTAGTAGAACTTAATACAACATTTTTTTTAACAAACTACGCCACTAGTGTCACTTGGACAACGGGTCAAGATAACAACACAAAAAAACTTGATCCACCCATTTACAAGCCCAGAAAAATCCGTCGGGGGCTGCCATTGCCATGTCAATTCCCAATTGCATTAAAATAGTAATAATAATGAAATGCCATGTGAATTCCCAATTTTCACGGATTTGTACCTACACTTCTTCCAATTGCATTAAAATAGTAATAATAATGAAATTCGAGATAACTTACAGAACGGTATAAACTAACTGCATAAACTGGTTCACTACTCGTAATGTTTCGGCGAAAATTATTTAGCAAATTTTTAACTCGCAAACTTTGTATCGCATATTTTGATTTGGGCGAAGTTTTATTTCCAAACTCAACGTTTAGCAACGATATCATTTCCCAACTAATGATTGGATAAATTATTGTTAGGCAAAATATTACCTGGGATTTGTTTAAGATGTCATTTATGTATTCGTCAAATGTATTGATTGGCATACCATACTTTTAGCAACATACATAATTTTAGCACTGATATCATTTCCCAACTAAGTAATTATTTTATAAACAATAGGTACCTAGTTCGATAGAATAGATGGTTCAAGTTGCAGTATGATTGTATTTTATTTAAGTGGGTAGGGTGATGCATTTGCACTTATATTCAAAATACCGAAAGCTTAATCATTAGGTATTTAGATTTTAGTGATTTGAGCCTATGTTTATCTTAGTAGTAAATTGCCCAATTGTCATTTGTTGTAAGTGTTAATAACAAGTTTTTCCGCTCTTTTATAAAAAAAATAAACTAACCTATCCGCGATCCGAGTCGGTTTTGCCCATAAGTCCCTGTACAAAGCGCAATAGGTAGGTAATCCGATGTCCTGAGGTATTTTTGATTTTAAAGAAAAGTTATTCTTATAAAACACGCTTATTTGATTGTATTATAAAAATGTTGCCTAATAAGAATAGTGCGAAGTAAAGTAATGCCAACAGTTGATTTGCCAAATGAAACTTCTGCAAAAAAGTTGGGTGCGAAGTGAAATTTGGCGAAACCTATTTCGCCGAAAAGTCATAATACCAAGCAAATCATTTGCTTCATAATTTTTTGCCACATAAAAGTTTGTTGAAGTGAAATTTGGCATTATAAAAATGTTGCCAAATAAGAAAAGTGCGAAGTAAAGTTATGCCAACGGTTGGTTTGCCAAATGAAACTTCTGCGAAAAGTTGGTTGCGAAGTGAAATTTGGCGAAACGTTTTTCGCCGAAAAGGCAGTATACCGCATAAACTATTACTTCATTTCAGGGCAGGCAATGGCAGCCCCCGACGGATTTTTCTGGGCTTGCAAATATACCTCGCAACCAGTTAACCATTTAGAAAAAAAATGTTTTTAACTATATGTAATTATTTCCTATAGAGTCGGGGGATTTTCAAATGCATTATTTAATTATTTTTCAATTGAAAACATCCGTCGGGGGTATTTTCAAAATTTTTAATTTTGCCTTTATAATGTAATCCGTTTGGTGGGAAATAAAGATTATTTGTATTGTATCAACTAAAATAAACCAACTTCATTTTGTGATTGGTTCGGAACCCTAAATGTGCGAATCCGCTCGTTCCATACCAACTTGCGCCTCCCAAAGGGATGATTTCTGGAATAAAAGTATCCTATGTCCTTTTCCGGGACTCAAACTATCTCCATACCAAACTTCATTTAAATCGGTTCAGCGGTTAAAGCGTGAACAGGTAACAGACAGACTGACAGTATGACAGACAGACACACATTCTCATTTATAATATTAAGTTTGGATTAGTCACCTCTGTCATCATGACATAAGATTGAAAATACCATACTGTATTAGGTAAGACAGTGTCGAGCTCAGGAAATTTTTACCTCACTATTGTTTTTATTCTTCTTGGCCTTCCTGTTCCTCTCTTTCCCTCAATCTTCCCTTCTATATAATGGTCTTAAGGAAAGGGTCATGACTTAGCACATGACCCATCATTATTCCTCTCCTATTCTCTATGGTTGTATGTGGTTGTTAGTACTACTTCGAGCAAATAAAAGAGAAGGTTAAGGTCATGACATATCAGATAGTAAAGGAGATGGCAGAGGATAGAAACGGCTGGCGATTGCTCCACCGACAAGAGTAGTAAACTTTTAAATAGAATAGATAGATTGTTTTTATTATTAATAAGGATGGCATCTAGTCGAATTCTCGTTTAAGTAGGTGCTTACGCAGCATCCGCCTGAAAACAAGCTTACTTGGGGCTTGTCTATGCTAGTGAAATTTCTGTGTACTTATCGTCATAAATTTAATGTATTTATTCTTGTCGGTGTAGCTCTCTCCACCTGACTCTATCTAGGGCCGCCTCCTTGACCTCCTTATACGACACGACTGCTAATATTCCTTTTATTTGTTTCATGTAGCTTATCCTCGGTCTTCCCCTTCCTCGATTTCCTTCAATTTTGCCTTCTGTCATGTTCTGTATAAAATGATCGTGTCGTAAAAGATGACCAATCATTTTCCCTCTTCTATTTTCTATAATTTACAACAGTTTCTCCTCCACTCTCCTCAGCACTTCTTTGTTTGTAATTTTTTTTCGTCCAGCTAATTTTCTCCATTCTTCGCCAACACCAAATTTCACATTGTGTACTTATATTGTGCTTATATGATTACGACAGATGCGAGCACACCCGAAGGGCGTTCAGTTTAGAATGGTATTGCGCCACGTCAATACGGATAATCCGTTGTAGCAGCCTAATGCACACTCAGATCATGTGCGCAGATAGGGTTAAGGGGATACCTCGATTAAACCCTCCGTATAATCTTTCTATCATCATTATCATCATCATAATCTTTCCTTTCGTGATGGCTGGGTTAGACGACGCGTAACGTATTTATCCTCAATGGTCCAGTACATCTAGTGTAAGTTTTTTCGAAACACACAAACGAATGCATTTGCGTTAAGTCCCAATTCGTATGGGAAAAAATAGTTACCATCTAAGGACACCAGAGGCGCTGCTCGCGTTGCTATGTATTTAAATTGAGATTAAACGCAAACGCGTTCGTTTGTGTTTTGTTCCGAAAAAGCTTTAAGAGTTACAGGTCTAGAAATAAGACTAGTGAGAACAAGTTTACGTACGTAATAAAATACTATCAGTAGGTACTTCGGAGCAGGGACCGTTTTCGGTACGGTATAAGCGGTATGGTAGCGGTTTTGGATATCGATATCGCTTCGTTATAAAGGTAGAACTATACCGGTTGAAATATAAAGGTACGCTACCGGTATGAAGAAACGATATCGCTATTTTTCATAAGTGTACTAAAACCGAAATAATAACGGTAGTCAACCGGTATTATTTCGGTACTGAAAAATTTCGAACGTAACTTTTACGATGGGTACGGAAGTGCGACCAACAGCGAACAGCGACTACGTCAGTGATATATTTTATCGCGCTGAAATAAATTGAACAAAAATGGGTATTTTAGGCGTACAACCTATTGGGTGTACGCCTAAAATACCCATTTTTGTCGCGCCAACCAATCAGCGCTATTTATTACTAGCGCTGATTGGTTGGCGCCGTTGTAGGCACCCTCGTAAAATCCAAACGATACTTTAATGAAAACGGTTCAGCTATCGAAAAATAGCGGTACCGTTATATTCCGCTATCCAAAAATTTATTTTGCGGTATCGAAACCTAACCGAAACGAAACGGTATGACATCATACCGTTTTAAAACGCTACCTTTATTTTCCGGCTATGCAGTCCCTGCTCCGGAGGGGTGGCGTCCGGGAACTAACCCAGAGTAAACATATCGTCGGGTTACAATCAAAAGTCACTAAGTAACAACCTCCTTAAAATATGGCTCGTATATCAGCATCGTTTCAGTACTGACCTACGAGTTTTTGAAGAGTACGATAGGCTAGCTAGATAAACTACGAAAACGGATCAATTTGTATGTAAATTCGATACCGTAGTGTCAAATATTGAGTTAAAACATAAAATGAAAATTTATACCTACTTTAAAAAATTATAGTCATAAAAGTAAGATTTTATTGTCTGAATCAAATTATTAGGTACCAATTTTCTGTCTATAGTATTATACAAATCTATCTATCTATACATATAATAAAGCTGTAGAGGTTCGAAAGTCTGTACATAGAAGATATTTGCAAAAAAATCGATGCAGGGGTCTTAGAATCGATAACAGAACACATTTCAACAGTTTTTAGAATTTGTGTCTGTTTGTCTGTCTGTTTATTTGTCTCACCATCACGCAAAAACTACCCAATAGATTTCAATACAACCTTTACTAATACTTTTAATTGATCTTCGGACGGGTTATAGGATATAAAAATCATACAGATTGGGGATGAAAGGGGGTGAAAAGAGGGGTTGAACTTTGTATGAGAAGTCCTTCAATTATCTTCGTTGTTAGAGTGATCGAGTGTGATAACGGTGTCATCTCAGGGCCTACAAAATACCACTAATTCCCACTATTTCCACTAATATTATAAATGTGAAAGTTCGGATGTTTAGATGTTTATATAATTGTTACTCAATCACGTAAAAACAGCTGACCGGATTATGATGAAACTTGGTACACAACGAGTCTATAGCCTGGATTAACATATAGGATAATTTTTATCCCTTCATCATCCCTCAAATGGATAAATTCGGGGGTGGAAGTTGAATTTCATAGATATCCAGAATCATGTACAATATTTACAATACCCGCTGACTTACGAAAATTTATCTCAGATGAACCAGTGTAAGTCTGAGCTCCGAATATGCACTTAGTTGTCACGAATCGTAGGGTCAAGATACAATAAGGACGTATCGTGAAGCGAGTCTAGACAGTTGTAAATTTACGATATTTGACGTTTGGCGTGTCAGAGACGTGCCATTCGTTAAAATAGAATCGATGTTAATGTAGATTATTTACTAATTGCACAATTCAATAATTTGAGTCTTATAGCTGCTAAGATAAAGTAGGTATTTTCATGTAAAGTTTTTATTTTTACCGTCGTAGTTATAAAATAAGTAATGTCGCTATCAATTGATTATGATGAGCTATTAGTATGAAAGATTTCGGATATTTGTGACTCTTAGAGCTTAATTATCTCAAAACCAAAGCGACTCATGTGACTGTGAATGTTTACCGCATTTCAGTACTTACCTGAAGTTCTATTAATTATTTACATGCATAATTGTAAGCGTTTGCGTTATTTAGGTACTGTCTTACAGTCTTTAAAGCGCTTGCGTTTTAAATCAAAACTTGCTGACCCATTGAGCCTAAATAACTTTACTGTTTATAAAATTGGAGATTAAATAGATTGAACGTAGACGATTGTTGTCAGCATTGACTGACCAGCGCTTTGATATATGCCTACATAAAAATTATAGATATTCCACTCCACTCTATTCTTTTTATTGAAAGAAAATGGATGGTAGAGAAATGTAAAACAGGTTTTTTTTTCTTGAACCTGACTGGCTTTATAGGCCGGGCCCAATAAAGCCATAGTGAGTGCGCGTTTGGAGGAAACCTCCAACGCGACCACACGGGGGGTTTAAACACTGCAACTGGAATACTCTAAGAGTATGCGCTCCAGTGAGATTGGTTGAGCGGCCTCAACCAAATCTGAGGTGTGGGTGGAATCAAACTACCGGGAGTTTTGTCGCTGTTTCACTAAACCAAGCCTAGCTGAGAAGAGACCAGCTAGGAGCTCAGCCAGGCCCGACCTGGATCGGACTGACTCTACCCGGTATGCAGCGGTATCGGGACGAATAGGGACTATATGTGTCTGCGATATCGCGATCGTGCGGTGGACATCCCCGCCGGCAGGGTAATTTTGTGTCTATCCTAAGCACCCATAGAAACCGTTACAAATCTTTTTGGTTACTATAGGTCAGCTTATCCAAAATACTAATTCAATGTAGGTAATATGAAAACATGGATTACCTGACTGATTAGTTTATACATAATTGTAAAACGATAATATGCGCGTAGGTAGTTAAAAATATTACTACTGTTTTTAATTACAAGTTGAAGTTAAGGAAGCGCGAGTCTTTTTGGTAGATGTCACTCTGAGTACGCATCCCCAAGGCTTTGAAGAAGAGAAGAAAGAACTGGTTGAAGGATTGTAATTACTGATTTTTCATGCAGACAGCTTAGTTAAAGTGATTGGCTGCGTATGTCAGGATGTCACCGGTTCGATTGTACGTTTTGGAAAAGTACATATGAAAAAAAATCTTAGTAAACTAGAAGTATTAAATAAAGTTTCATACAGAGGGATAATGCGTAGAGACATGTGCCCAAGGTGTTCACTGCAAGTAGAGCGTGTCATATTGTTGTAGGTCATTACAGATCTTGGGTTTTAATGTAGGACTCCTAACACGCTGCAATTCGAGAAACATCGAAGTTTTTGTTCCATTCAATCATAATATGTTTTCCCCTGTAGTCGCTACATCGAGCATGTCAGTACTAAGGCTCGGAAAGTAGGGAATTGGGAAACTTCATAGAACAAGAACGAATGTGTATACGTACGCAACATCGAACCATGACACCACTATGCTACATGAATTTGATGACGTAGTTTCTTAGCACACATTGTGTTTCGTTACGTAGTATAAGAAATCATAAAAATTATTTGTACGTATATATGCTACATATGGGATCGAGTCGACGGCGTTCTCGGGGCTGGAATGAAATGTTATGAATATGTTGTTAATGTTATGTTGTATGTAACTTGCTAATATATTTATATGAATAAGAAAATTTGTAAGGTTGTAACTTTGAGACGTAAAAAGGTTTCAGTATAGGTACAGTCTTTGAGTGAGTCACTCAAAGTTATGAAGTTTATAACCTAACCTGCAGAATATATGTACCAAGGGGAAGGAATAGTCAGTAGACGTTCACGCGGACGAAGTCGCGGGCAAAAGCTAGTATTATTATAAGGCAATAATTTCACATTGACATAAATTCCTCAACATTACCTGTGTAATTAATTAAAAGTGTGATTGTCTACCGGCAATAACCTATTTCGTGGCCTCTACAGTAATGTACTTATTCCACAGTTAATGTTATTTATATATTAACAAATAAGTACCGACCTCATGTATTGCACGTATGTCAAACAATGTCAAACCGAGGAGTGATTAAGTAAAGTTTTCGAGCGTCCATAAGGTTGATCTAAATGTTTCCCATACTAAAATGACCTAAGAACCATTCAACACGTTACGTTATCTAATACAACTATTTCCCAGTAATTAAATTATATGGTGGCTCAAAAGAAATACAATATTATCGATTATATTATTACCTACTCCGGGGAACTATAACATCATTATAACCGCTATCCATAATCCATTGTGTTATGGGAAGCGTAATCCTTTGATATTGAGCTCCCTGCTTCATTGAGAGGAGATTATAATATATAAAAAGCGTTATCTCGTTTTATTGTAATCTTCAGAGATTCAATTTCGGGTGCTCCATGGAACAAATTATATCTTCATTGGTGCTATAAGTATATCCAAAAGCGAGAACCTCATTATGCAAATGATTGAAGATCTCTTTAAAATTATACTAAAGATTATTTATTAGGATCATCGAAGGTTGCTCTAGAATACCTGAGGCACATAGACATATGTTTATTGAAAATAAAATTTTGACCGTAGTTTCATTATACGAGTATTTCTATCGAATATGTATCTATATCCATCGAAATAAGAATTTATACTGCACAATCGGACAAAGCCAGAACTATAATTTAAGGAATAATGACAGATTGACATTAAACGCCTCCAGTTATGCACATTTTAACAACAGTTTAGGTAATAATGCAATTAGAGTATACAATAAGTTGACCAAAGATTTAAAGGATTGTGACGATATAAAATTATTTGACAAAAATGTGAAAGATTATTTTTTAAGTAGACCGTTCTATTCTATTGAAGAATATTATGCAAATTATTTCAATGAACACATTATTTAATTTTAGGTATAGGTATTATTTTGTATTATTTTTATAAATTTTAAGTAATTTTCATTGTAATTATTTATAATTGTATTTTGAATGGAATTGAAATTTAAACCTACTGTTAATAATTAAGTAAAATTGTATTTGCATGCATGTAATTGTGTTCAAAGCAAATAAATATTTGAATTTGAATTTGAATTTTAAATCACTTAATGTACATGCAGTCCTTTTTTATTTTCATATATTTGTTACGTACAACTTGTGTATACCGTAGCATTAGTTTATAAGACTGCTGGTCTCTCGAGCTTAACTAATTCTTTGATCTCAGCTACTTTTTATATCTTCTTATATATTTTTACATATTATATTTTAACCGTGGAGACTGTACATTTCTTTATAATCTATACATATAATAAAGCTGTAGAGGTTCGAAAATCTGTACATTGAAGATATTAGCAAAAAAATCGATGGAGGGGTCTTAGAATCGATAACAGAACACATATCAACGGTTTTTAAAATTTGTGTCTGTTTGTCTGTCTGTTTATTTGTCTCACCATCACGCGAAAACTAGCCAATAGATTTCAATACAACCTTCACTAATAAGTTTAATTGATCTTCGGCCAGGTTATAGGCTATAAAAATCAAACAGATTGGGGATGGAAGGGGGTGAAAAGAGGGGTTGAACTTTGTATGACAAGTCCTTCAATTAATAACTTAAAGGCTTGAAAATTGGTAAGCATACAATTGGAAACAAAATAAAAAGAATCCCATTCAAAAATTGTACAATAATAAATAGATAATATGTGAAAAAACGGAGGGTAAAAAAGTGCTCAGGGGACTATCAACAAGTAACCAAAAATCCCTCAACCCATTGTAACTGTTTGAAATGAGAGATTTAATTACGTTAGTCAATCGTTGTCAACATTGTCAAACCAGTGCCTTGAACTTCGTCTACCTATATCTGATATATCTTCGTTGTTAGAGTGGTCGAGTGTGATAACGGTGTCATCTGAGGGCCTACAAAATACCACTAATTCCCACTATTCCCACTAATATTATAAATGTGAAAGTTCGGATGTTTATATATTTGTTACTCAATCACGCAAAAACGGCTAACCGGATTATGATGAAACTTAGTACACAACGAGTCTATAGCCTGGATTAACATAAAGGATAATTTTTATCCCTTCATCATCCCTCAAATAGATAAATTCGGGGGTGGAAGTTGAATTTTATAGATCCAGAATCATGTAGAATATTTACAATACCCGCTGACTTACGAAAATTTGTCTCAAATGAACCAGTGTAAGTCTGAGCTCCGAATATGCACATAGTTGTCACGAATCGTAGGGTCAAGATACAATAAGGACGTATCGTGAGGCGAGTCTAGATAGTTGTAAATTTACGATATTTGACGTTTGGCGTGTCAGAGACGTGCCATTCGTTAAAATAAAATCGAAGTTAATGTAGATTATTTACTACTTGCACAATTCAATAATTTGAGTCTTATAGCTGCTAAGATAAAGTAGGTATTTTCATGTAAAGTTTTTATTTTTACCATCGTAGTTATAAAATAAGTAATGTCGGTATCAATTGATTATGATGAGCTATTATTATGAAAGATTTCGGATATTTGTGACACTTAGAGTTTAATTATCTCAAAACCAAAGCGACTCATGAATGTGAATGTGAATGTTTACCGCATTTCAGTACCTGATGAAGTTCGATTAATTACATACATGTATAATCGTAATCAAAACATAATAGATTTGCGTTATTTAGGTACTGACTTACAGCCTTTAAAGCGCTTGCGTTTTAAATCAAAACTTGCTGACCCATTGAGCCTAAATAAATTTACTGTTTATGAAATTGGAGATTAAATAAATTGGATGTAGACGATTGTTGTCAGCATTGACTGACCTGCGCTTCGATATATGCCTACATAAAAATTATAGAATTTCCACTCCACTCTATTCTTTTTTTTTTTTTAAACGGACGGTTGAGAAATATAAAATAGGTTTGTTTTTCTTGGATCTGACTGGCTTTATAGGCCGGGCCCAATAAAGCGATAGGAGTGCGCGTTTGTTTGGAGAGTGGCCTGAGGAAAATCCAGGAGAAACCTCCAACACGATCACACGGGCGGTTTAAACACTGCAACTGGAATACTTTAAGAGTGTGCGCTCCAGTGTAATTGGTTAAGCGGTTTCAACCAAATGTGAGGTGTGGGTGGAATCAGACTACTGGGAGTTCTGTCGCTGGTTCACTAAACCTAGCCTAGCTGAGAAGAGTCCAGCAAGGAACTCAGCTAGGCCCGACCTGGGTCAGACTGACTCTATCCGGTATGCAGCGGTATCGGGACGAATAGGGATTATATGTGTCCGTGTTGTCGCGATCGTGCGGTGGACGTAATTTTGCGTCCATAGAAACTGTTACAAATCTTTTTGTTTAATCAAAATACCAATAGGTCAATTTATTCAAAATACTAATTTAATGTAGGTAACATATAAACAATCAAATCACTGAGAGGTACAAGTAGTAGGTATATGAAGAGGTTTTGGCCTATGGTCGTCCAGCGTCCACCTAAATTCGGTCTTCAGCTGTCCGCCAGTTTTATCAGGCTTTGTTTCGAATTTCTTGGAATTATGAGGTTATTTTTTAAAATATAATTGTAATATGATAATGTGTGCGTAGATACTTAAAAATATTACTATTGTTTTAAGCAGTAACATCATGTTAACGAAAATTATAAATTGAAGTTAAGGAAGCGCGAGTCCTTTTGGTAGATATCACTCTGCGTAAGCCTCTCTAGACTTTGTAAGAGAGAACTGGTTGAAAGACTTGGTAACCGAGTGTGATTACTGATTGTTCAGACAGCTCAGTTGAAGCGATTGGCTGCGTATGTCAGGATGTCACAGGTTCGATTGTACGTTTTGGAGGTAGAACTTTCACTAGAAAAATACCTACGATAAAGGGAGAATTTCTTGATATTTTGATAGGGTGCTTAAAATATTTGTAAACATGTTTATCTTAGTAAACTAAAAGTACCTATAAAAAACATTTACTTAGAAAGACTAGAAGTGTTCAATTAATTTTCATACCGAGGGATAATGCGTAGAGGTTTTCATTGCAAGTAGAGCGTGTCATACTGTTGTAGGACATTTTTAATCTTGGGTTATAATGTAGGACTCCTAACACTTTGCATTTAGAGCAACATCAAGATTTTTGTTCTGTTCAAGCACAATATGTCTTCCCCTGTAGTCGCTACATCGAGCATGTCAGCACTAAGGCTCGGAAAGTAGGGAATTGGGTAACATCATCGAACAAGAACGCATGTGTAGACGTACGCAACATCAAACCGTGACACCACTATGCTACATGGATGTGATAAGGTAGTTTCTTAGCAGTCATTAGTGTTTTGTTACATAGTATAAGAAATCATCAAAAATAATTCATACGCATAAATACTATATGGTATCGAGTCGACGGCGTTCTCCGGCCTGGAATGAAATATGTATTTAACGTCTGATTTACTTAGCCAGTACCTATTACCAACATACATACTTACGTACCTATATATAGGTATTGATAAATCATACTCATTTTGTTTCATTATCCGCCTATTAAATTCTCTTCAGGACACATGCTTCCTGTCATGGACAAGAGGGCCCATTTCATTTGCTAATATAGTTACCTATATAAATTAGAAACTTTGTAAGTTTGTAACTTAAGACGTAAAAACGTTGGAGTGTGAATCACTCTAAGTTAAGTAGTTTATAACCTAACCAGCATTTATCTACCAAGGGCAAGGAATAGTCAGTCGAAGATCACGCGAACGAAGTCGCGGGCAAAAGCTAGTATATTATAAATGGCAAAGTTCAGATGTTCGGATGTTTAGATGTTTGTTACTCAATCACGCAAAGACGGCTGAACAGATTATGAAGAAATTGGTAAACAACAAGTTTATAGACTGGATTAACATATAGCATGCTTTTTATCCCGAAAATCATACCTTGAAGAGATGGAATTGGGAGTGGAAGTTTACTCGGATGAAAGGGGGACAAAAGCTAGAGATAAATATGTATAAGTTTACGCGGTTGAAAAGGGGACAAAAGCTAGAGATAAATATATATATTATTTTATACAAATAATATTATATTTATTTTATCATAAATATGAAGCGTGGTATGCGGTTTTGTCAATATAGTTTTAAATTCAGAAAACTAAATTATTACATACCGTTAAGATCCACAGCCCAGATTTCGTCCATACACAGAAAAAGCATCCACCACAGGTTTTGTATAAGTTTATTATATTGTAATAGACCCCGAAACTCTATCTCTCGGCAGATGAGTGCCCAGGTATTTTATTTGTCCTTTGGTTCATCATTGCTACGTCCCTATTCGTCTCAAACATTCAGTTGTCCTTCAATCTAATAAACAGGATTATTAATTTAAAGGTTTAAACTGAAACAGTATACAAGTATTTAATCGGCCGTTTCTGTTTTCAACAACCCCGGACAAATGGTGGCGTGGTAATGGGTTTGTTCGAAGACAGTAAACGTTTTATTGGGAGAACCCATTACAAATGCGCAAAAAATTAACAACAAACCTACTTAGATCTCATTGATCAGAATTTCAATAGCCAAATAAAAAATAACTTATGTATGCGGGAATAGATACAAAAAGTTGTATTAAGAAAAGGATGAGTATCTATTGGATACGCTGAGAACCATAAAAGGAACGGCCCGGCTCTCATAGGCTGTATTCATCCCTATATCTAAATATCCTTTGTGTGATTAAACGAATTTGTAGCAGGGATCGATACCAGTATTTTTAAAAGACCCCGAAATAGCCCAATATTTTAGATTATTTTATACTGTTTACGTTGAACTGAATCATGTATTTAGGTAACAACTTCATATTATTAGATACTCCATTTAAAAAAATTAACCAAAGAACGAAAAAGAAGGTAATGGTACTGGTATTTTTGTACGGATAAAATACCGGTATCCGATCCCTGGTTTATCTATTTAGTACTCGTACCTACACTTCTATAATAGCCTTTGCCGGTAACATATCCTACAGCTTAGGTAAATTAAATTTCTCGTTAAACTCTTTTAGGAAAAAATAAGAAACAATATTTGGTTTCAAAGACCCATTTGAGTTCCTCTGTTTCGTAAGTTTTCATTTACCAAGTGACTGTTCGAATTATTTTCGTTTTCGTCAACATAGTCTATTTATCTATTTGAACCCCTGAACTTTACTGTTTTTTTTTATTTACTAGTTCAGTGTGCCTCCTGGTAGGTAACTCTAATCGCTTCCCTTGCTGTCTTTTTTTTCAGTTTGGACCTGAAGTGAGTTTGAGTTGATCTTCCCATCTTTTATATTTTCTTCCCCTGCACCTTTATCACATCATCTGATTGTTATGTATTTATACGATATAGATTTATACAAAAAGTAACGAATATATGGAAAGTTATAGTAAAATATTATATGGGACAAAAATATATTAATTAACAATAGGATGATGGGTAAATGAAAGAAGTTAATTTTGCTTGTGAGTATATTATAATCTTGGTTGAAGCACACTAAATCTGTGAATAATATGTTAGAATATACCTATCTAGTATATTTATGCTAAAGCCGATTATGACAATAGTAGGTTTGTAGTTATTACGGAATAAATTATTTAGGGTTCTCACTTCAAGGTTGTCTGAATATTATTTCGACCTTTTAACTTCTAAAAAAACAGCTGTCTATGCCTCTTGTGAAGTTGGTACTAAACCTATCATTAAATTTTTAGGGTTCCGTAGCCATACTGGCGAAAACGGTACCCTTACAGTTTCGCTATGTCTGTCCGTCCGTATGTCACAGAAGATTTACTCGGAGACTATAAGCACTACAATTATGAAATTTGATAGAAATGGTATGAACCGCTACGTCATAGTGATGTAAATTATACAAAAGGGGGGTCACTGCATACAATTAACCGGGGGCGGAAAAAAATCAATGCAAATAGGCGTGCGGGGTATCTAATAATGGTCCTTTAAAATAATATAGAGGTTTCTAAAAAACTTTTCGATTTAAGTCAACTGTTCGTGAGACACTCGCTGTCAAATTCGTAATAAGTATGTACCTTCCTTCTAATTTAAAAACCATGAAGTTTAAAGTAGTGAAAAAAATTGAGGTTGTGTACATTAATAAATACTTTCAGTTTTGAACCGGGTAGGTCTAACCATTTTTGAATGATCGCTGAAAAACTTCCTTGCCTAAACGAATGGACGGAAGTGCCGTAAGTTTCCGAAGATAGGTTTTTTTTAAATTCACATCATAGGATAGAAGATTTAAATGTGGACAAGCAGTAGTAGGCACGGGACCCTTCATGGTGCGTGGTCCGACAGGCACTTAGCCGGTTTTTTTAAATATATTCGCAAAAAATAATAGGTAGCTACTTCGACGATCTTAATAACAGGAATTGCGAATAATATTTCCAAGTCATTTTAATCCTCCTAGCATTTCCCGGTTGTGCCCTAAGGCTCCGGGATCTATTTTGACACATAATCCCAAGATTTGGTGTAGGAACCAGTTTTACGAAAGCGACTGCCGTCGGACCTTCCAAACTAGAGGGAAAACTAAACCCTGTTGGAATTAAATAAAATTCTAAATCGAACTCACGACCTTCCAGATTGATATTTTTTGCGTGCCGTACCGTACAGTATATTTGTATTATCTTCAAGTACTTACTGAGCTAAAATTATAATTTCCAACTTCGAAAAACAGCATTGAGCATTGAGCCTAAAACTGTACAAAACAAGTATTCCCTTAAACCAAAAATATCGTGCAACCTTCCTAAATAAACAATCATTAATATTTAACTTACCCCAATCGGGAAGCCCCATTGCAAAACAAACAGAACAAATATTGGTTTGGTTTTTAGGTAATAAACAATGGCTATTATTTAAAGGCATGTCAAAACACAATCTAAAAACCTGAAACTTCTGATTTGTACAGCAAGAATATTAAATAAATATATAAATATTGGGGAAAAATCTTACACAAATCGATATAGTCCCAAACTAAACAAAGTTTTACTATGGGTACTAGACAACGATATATATATTTATATATAGATAAATAGATACTTAAATGCATAGAAAACATCCAAGACTCGGGAACAAATATTCGTGCTCATCAATGCGCTGACCGGGATTCAAATCCGGGACCTCCGGCTTCGAAGGCCAGGGTCGCTACCAACCAGCAACAAAACCTGGTTTTGATGTGCAATTAGTATTTTTGTCATGCAAATCAGCGCCTTTTTGACTACGTATCAAAAAATACGCACGCACTAACCCGTATTTCTAATTCCTCATTGTATTGGTACCTTAAAATTATTATATTTGTGTTTGTAAATTAATAATTATTCAGGCTGTTTTACAACATGCACAATGCACATATGTAACATTTAGTTCTTCTGTATGGAAAAAACTAAATTCTATATTTAGTTGCTATGAGTGAACGATGTACAGTCAAGTTCGAAAATATGTGAATACGACTTTATTGATAAGGTTGATGAGATATTTTTGAAACTTTGGTTACATAACATAGTTGTAAACTCGACTGTATTATGTCGAAAATAAAGATATACACATGATTTCAGTTGATCTAAACATACCGTTTCGGCTCTACAGACATTTAAATTAAGAGAAACGATCAATTCGCGGACCGTCTTCTTGTGACTGGATCCACAAACTTAATTGCCTTTCCTTTTGTAAATCAAAAAATAACAACACCGTTCTAATTCAACCCCGGCTCATTCCATGCCAACTAGGCCATTATCTAACTAACAACAAAATCACCCAAGTATAACAACAACACTCGAAACTTAACGGACTCATCCACCGAACCGTATCGAATTCCACGGGCCTTTTATACCCAATTTAATCCTTGAAACTTACCATGAAAACAGGTAAGGAACCACAAGAGCGATGTGCAAAAACGGTTGAACGAGGAACGCCTGAAATTCCGCCGACGCACCATTTTAATGACACTATTGAATCACCATGCCACGTATCCAGTGAAACTACACTTGTTATTCGCGTGACGCAACCGAAGTTGGTTCTGGGAGCGGTATTAGGGGCGAGCGTTTGCCGCGACGGTGGGTCATAGACTGACTCGGCAGTCGGCACGATAGGGTTGCTTGCCCGACGGCGGGGGGTGCGTATCAACCCTGCATCCTCACTTCCCTAAAAACCACGTGCCGCGTTAGTCAATTTTCGTTTGAATGGGCAGCTACTTTGTATTTTTATTGTGGCCGTTAAACGAAACATCATTAGGAACGATCGGGGTTTATTGTTGCTCGCCTCTGTTAATATAATTGAATAGTTCCTGTTTTACTTTTTTCGACTACAATTGGTTGGAAATGCGTATTTAATTTCGAATGACAATATAAAAGAAGTGTTTTATTTGGACAATTGTCCAAATAAAACACTGGGGTTAGAATAATTCATTTTATTTTTCTGTGTAATCTCAGTCTACCTAAATGCATTCAATTACATTTGTAAAATAATCATGCCGTTAAAACAAACTCTTGGTTTGTCGTTAAAATGCTTTTTGTACACCGCATACATTATCTTATTACCGGATGAAAATCTCTCCCGATCTTTCTTCGTGGACATTGGTTGCTTGGTCCCACAGACGCTTAAATTCTGCCATTTTTTCCCACAACAGAGTCAACAAGATACAAAATACAAAGAGAAGCTAATATACTCTTAGCTTCTTTTTATATTTTTCCTTAAAACATAATACATACATAAACTCACGCCTGTATTCCCAAAAGGGGTAGGCAGAGCACATGAAAATTCTTGTGCCACATTTAGCAATTGTAGATTTAAAGATGAAGAAAATGTGATATTGCAGTTATAGGTTGCTAGCCTATGACCCACAACACACTATAAGCCGGTACCCATAGTCGGCTCTTACGACATCCACGGTAAGGAAGGGGAAAGTGCTCTAACCTGGCACGACACGGGGCATAAAACATCGTAAACTGCAGCAGATTCCGTTCTTTAATGATAAGTAATATTTATAAATTCCTCTCACTCTACGGCGTGACGTCATAGCAGTTCACGATGTCGTAAAGAAAATCTAAAACAGTTTAAAACAGTTTTCAGAAATGTTCTTGCTCATAAAAGCTATTACACAATTAACGAATTTATAAATGATAAGAAATTTGACATGCATGCTCAACAATTTGTAAGCCGTAAGGCGCCACAGAGAGAAACTGACCATGAACCTGTAACATCCTTTAACCTATGCTGGACAAATAATTGATTTATCTTTATATCTTTATCTCCTCTGGTGTTGCAGGTGTTTATGGGCGACGGTAATTGCTTACCATCAGGCGATCCGTCTGCTCGTTTGCCCCCTATAACATAAAATAGTAGATTGTATGACAAGGGTCTAAAATGAGCCATATTACCACGAGATACTTATTTTCCCGAACAAAGTGAGGGAAAATAGTTCGAGGGGTAATATGGCTTTTAGACCAGAGTTATATACTCTACTTTTCACTTCGATTGCGAGAAAATAAATAAACAAAGGTTAGCCATCCAAATTAACAATTAATTCCACGGCGAACTTATATGTAATTTGGCAGCATGTTTTTTTTTCGAAACTGCTTTCATGCTTTGACACACAAAATAGACACCGCGGTTCGCGCGCAACATTCACGCGCAAAAAAGCTAACTCACCTTCCATTGAGCGCTTCAAAGCGTTGCTCGAACGAACTAATCACTTTTTTAATTATTGTGAAATAGGGACTACTACAAACTTAATCTTAGACTCTTTAGAGAAATGAATTCTGTTTTCTGATTGGTCGATTTTAGTAAAGCTGTATTCTGGTTTGTTAATACCCAATACCAAATATTTTTGAAAGAGTTAAATTAGTGTTTTGTGATTGGTGGATTTAATAGGTGAAGTGTTATGATTGGTCTAAATTGAATGTTTTGTAAATCATAAATATGTATTCATATTTTCCCTAGGGGTTAAATGTACTATTTTAGCCCCGCTTGACAAGTCTAATATGACACACTTTTCGAGCATAAGAAGTGAAAAAAACATTATCTTGTCTTTAAAATCTAAAGAGACAGTAATTTGTAGTTAGTAGATGCATTTATTGCTGGTTAAATGCGTTTACTAGATAAAATTGTACTCTTAATAAGAGAACAACGGTTGGAACTCACTTGGAAAGTCACTATTGTACTCTTAATAAGAGAACAACGGTTGGAACTCACTTGGAAAGTCACTATTGTACTCTTAATAAGAGAACAACGGTTGGAACTCACTTGGAAAGTCACTATTGTACTCTTAATAAGAGAACAACGGTTGGAACTCACTTGGAAAGTCACTATTGTACTCTTAATAAGAGAACAACGGTTGGAACTCACTTGGAAAGTCACTATTGTACTCTTAATAAGAGAACAACGGTTGGAACTCACTTGGAAAGTCACTATTGTACTCTTAATAAGAGAACAACGGTTGGAACTCACTTGGAAAGTCACTATTGTACTCTTAATAAGAGAACAACGGTTGGAACTCACTTGGAAAGTCACTATTGTACTCTTAATAAGAGAACAACGGTTGGAACTCACTTGGAAAGTCACTATTGTACTCTTAATAAGAGAACAACGGTTGGAACTCACTTGGAAAGTCACTATTGTACTCTTAATAAGAGAACAACGGTTGGAACTCACTTGGAAAGTCACTATTGTACTCTTAATAAGAGAACAACGGTTGGAACTCACTTGGAAAGTCACTATTGTACTCTTAATAAGAGAACAACGGTTGGAACTCACTTGGAAAGTCACTATTGTACTCTTAATAAGAGAACAACGGTTGGAACTCACTTGGAAAGTCACTATTGTACTCTTAATAAGAGAACAACGGTTGGAACTCACTTGGAAAGTCACTATTGTACTCTTAATAAGAGAACAACGGTTGGAACTCACTTGGAAAGTCACTATTGTACTCTTAATAAGAGAACAACGGTTGGAACTCACTTGGAAAGTCACTATTTGCGACATGTTTCGGACTACAATTGGAGTCCTTCATCAGGTTGAGTATTATCAAGGCAACCGACCGCGCAACACTGCCCTCCCCAACCTGCACACTGCTCTCAACCTGATGAAGGACTCCAATTGTAGTCCGAAACATGTCGCAAATAGTGACTTTCCAAGTGAGTTCCAACCGTTGTTCCCTTATTAAGTGTAAATATGTCTCACGTTAGTGTAAATTTATGTACGTAAAATTGTACTCAGTTATTACTTTTGTTTTCGTTGAATTTACATGACGGTATAGTTATTTTACAGGCACCCGAGTAGAGTCTGACAACACTAAGGCTGCTTTGGAATAATTTGACAACACCGCCATAATGGACTCCAGCGCATGATCCACAACTGGATATTTTTGTAGATAGCCTGCCAAAGCTCGCGACCAGATGCCACTCTTAGGGTCGGTTGCACCAACATACGATCACAGGCCGGTTATCGTCAAATATGGCGCCGGCAGCTGTCATCCCATAGAAACTTGACAAAATTTCCATACAATCAGATTTTAACGAACACCGCTTACGATTACAGACGGTTTGGTGCAACCCATCCTTATTATGAGAATGAATACCAACCAATTACCAATTTTGTATACCTCGATTTGTGTCATTTGTGCATAGAAGCACCATTTACAAAGTTATCCGGTACGTAATTTCTTCTGGATGTATGTGAGCATTATAATTATGATATTTTTATTTGAAATGCATTATAAATGTTTCACTTGTTTGTTAATTATTAGACATAATCAGTATATGACGCCATGTTCTAAATATTCATTTAGTTCCTTTAGTTACTGCCTGCCATTCCAACTGTCATTGGCGCTAGTTTAGCTGGAACAGATAGCACAGGCTGCTGCGTTCATATATCACGGTTTAAAAAAAAAAATTCAAACTTTGTTTTTAAAATCCGTCTTCTTCTTCTTCATGTTAATCATTTCTTTATTTATTATTATTATTATTTTATGTTCGTACAGTTACACACCGTGAAATGACTCGACGCTCCCATCGGAAGACCAGCGCTGGCGATTGCCCGCATTATGCTGAGATGGTACCGTTTCGAGATAACACAACTTTTTTGTTTATTTTTATATTCTATTTTTTGCTGTATTACCTAATTGTTGTCTTTGTCTCGAATAAATATTTCTTATTTATTATTTATTATTTCTAATACGTAGTATGAATGAAAGAGAATTTTTCCTTAAATGCATGACTATGTAAGTAATACATAGATATTTATCTCTATTACAAATGTAACTGGTTCTTTTGTTACCGTTCTTGTAAATAAATGAATAAATAACCGTCAAGAATATACGGATACAACGATAGACGACTTTGGCTTGCCGAATTATTTTATGCAGATTTAGCGTTACTCCCACCCTAAAACTATAACATCCAACATTCTTCCCAAACTCCATGTCCATTAAAGTACAAATCTACGCAGTAAAGCAGCCCCAGCCACTTGGTTTCCTGATAAAACTGAAGGCCTACACGGCACCGCAAACTTCGCCCATTGCGACCAACTTCGACACGAGTTTCGAGGGCATTGTCGTTATAAAATCGCCGTTATGTTATTCTTTTGGGCCAGATAGCGGGCGATGGTGCAATTTCGTACAAGTTTGCAAGAATGTTGACTGTTGTTGAGTTTGTAGATACAGTCGGACTCACAAGTCTCAACACCTTTGTAACTTGTCGCTTTAAACAGTCACACATTGTAGTGGTAGTAGTCGTTTCCTCAATCAAATTCCAATATTGTTAATATACGTGTATAAACTAGTATTGCATGTTTATTAAACTATTTTGTTAGGTACAATATGTCTTGACTTTGACAAGTAGTTTTCTCAAAAAAGGATCAAATTCTGAATCAAATGGAGAAAAAAGTAACACAAAAGAATAAATAATTACATAATTATAAGTATTCTAAGTTTTAAAAGGGGGCATACTCTGTCCTTTTCCCGCAAAACGCACCTTTGTATTGGAACGATCGTCATTTACTATGGCGTTCTTGGTCAGTGACGTCACTGAACTGTCGCGCCTTCTCTAAGCAGCAACATTAAAACGGTTGTAGCTTCTTTGTTTTTTGAGATATTTGAATAGTATTTTCACTATTTGGCATGTTTTTACCTTGTTTCTTTTGGAGTAGTAAAATTTTGAGTCAACAACCCTATTATCACAAGTCAAAGTACCTTAATTCTTAAACTAGTCGTTCAAATTAAATGTAATTTGGAAATATAGCGATGTAATGCCCTCTTGGTTACTGAAAATGTAGGCTTCTAGTTTTTTTCACTACGAAGTTACATATTTCGACCCCCCGAAAATATGGTACGGCCGGCCGTGGTTTTTGTGCTCTTTTGCTCCACTTGACGGGGCACTTCCGTGCCCCCAGATTTGATTTGATTTGACAACCTTCCCACCAAAAAACATAAATAATTTTAATTAAGCTAATTACGTTATTCTGCAGGGTCTCAAGGCTTATTCCGCCACCGGTTTTACACGGTATTCATCTGTGTTATGCTGTAAAAACTGTTTGTATCGCAAGCCGACGAAGGCTCACCGGTAACTGTCCTCATGGCCTGGACGGTACAGTACACGATCTCTCACATGGGTCCCCCGTACTCCTCGTTTTTTTGCGTGGCGTCGTAAGTGTTATGTCAGAAAACTAAGATTACCGAAAGCGAATTTAGTAAGCTTGGCTGGTTTGGCTGGCAGCGGGAAGTCACAAATGCCTCGAAACCGGTGGCTTCTTGTGGTAGATTGATTCAAGAATGGAGACCGCTACTCTGAAAACGTATTAGACAAACTACTTTAAAAGATGGTATTTTCTTTGTTCCCTCTCTCTGTCGCATGATGGTATTATTATTAGTTGAGCAGCAGTTAGCCGTTAGAGGAAAAGAGCCAAATCCGAGATCCATGGCGTGCTATGGGAGAGGCCTATGTTCAGCATCGTTTTTTTTGTCATGTAACATTCACATAATATGTTCGAATGAAACTAATCGTCGGATCGAACTCATTAATCCCATATTACTGAATTCATGAATTAATCCGTACATTTTGTTTTATAAAACGCGGCCTAGGCCGTAATCCAGGCTGAGCCCGGCTCTTTATTGTACATTCCGCAGCAAAGTGGCCAGCGCCTGAAAGCCGGGGAACGTTCATTTGCATGAAATGTAACATAATGCCGCTTTTAACTTTCTATAAGTAAGGTCTTGTTTGAGCAACAATCACTAACGGAGTTCCGTTCGGTGCGATAAAAAATACTTACATTTAAAAAATACACGAAGACCAATAATATAATACAAGGGATACCCACGATAGCACAGTTGGTTAAGAGCAATGGCCCGTCCTTCGTCCTTCTTCCAGAGGTCGTGGGTTCGAATCCCACATGTGGCGATTAATTTTATAAAAGGACGTTTGATATGATAATATAGGTATCACATACATAGTTTGTTTTGACAGAAATTCGTGGGGGTTTAAATTATGTAAATTCATATTTAGCTAGTGTTTTCTGTTTTTCTAAGTGACAATGCCAAACTGTGGTTATGTAATATGTACTAAATACACGATAAAATGGGCGCTGAATGACACACGGAAATTCATTAAACATACGTTTATATTATGACATTAATAGATTATAGTGGTGACACATTTGTTCGGTTTGACAGCAGACAAGCTATTAGTCTTTTTTTATCGTGGTTGAGAAGCAAAGTATCTAAAAAATATATTCAAAGTGCTTATAGAGACAATTGTTTGAAAATGATCATTTAGTGAGAGTCCGAAGCGTTCTATTAGTAATTTATTTATCATGTAAGTTGTATCTTTTTATTTTTGTTGTTAAGCAAATATCTACAGAACATACCCGCTACATGAGCTTTCTAACTTGAAAGTTTCAATCTCTGACTGATGCTTATGAAATTAGGTCAAGGAACAAAGGTATCGGTTAAATTGGCTATATAATTCTTTAGAGAGAGGCAGTTAACCGGGAAAAATGCAAAACGCTTTTAACGCCTCCGGACGCTGCGCTGAATAAGTAATTTATGTTTTGAATTAAGACGTTGTTATGTTTTATCAGAGGCCTTCTTGATTTTTCATGGGCGATACTTTCGTTACGGCATGAGAATGAAATAGATAGTATTCCATGTTAACACATTAACAATTAATTAAAAAATAGTTGCTGTTTCATTTATTTAAATTTAAAAGGTACAAAGATTCTCTGGGCAGCCATGCATGTCAATATCAGGAAAGCTGAACACATTAAATGCGTAAATAAATAAGGTTATTCAAATTGTTCACTACTCTAATACCAAATAATCAGTGTTGTTCTCACTGGTACTAATTGACATTTATTTTTTTGACAGTTTTATTATATACTAGCGATCCGCCTGGACTTCGCACAAAGGGGTAGTCCAGTATTTCTAGTCCCTCACTTCGAATTTTACACGTTTTCTGTCCAAATATTCAACCCCTTTTATTACACCCTTAAGGGAAGAATTTTGAAATAATTCATAGTTTATGTATTATTCTCATGTTTAAAATACAATACTGAAAAGTTTCATAGATATCAGTTCAGTCGTTTTTGAGGTTATGAGGAACGTACATCCATCCATCCGCACAAACTTTCACGTTTATAATATTACTAGCAGCGCCCTGCGGTGTTACCCGCGGATAAAAGGTAGCCTATGTCCTATTCTGATGTCTAGGCTACAATACTGGAAAGTTTCATAGAGATCCATTCGGTTGTACACTGTTTTATAGACAACATTTTTAAAGAATTTAATTTCGCAGAATGTTTCTCATATTATCATTTCACAGAATAATCATTACACCGAAAACTAACTTTGTAGAAACTTAAATCAATGATTTCTGATATCAATATTTTTTAATATTTCGATATTCATATCATAGAACTACAAATGAAATATTATTTTTTATTATATTATTTAGTTTATGTAAAAATTATTAGCAAGACAATAGTTGTACAGAATTTTGTTTCTCATAAAATAAATCTCATATTATCATTTCATAGAATAATCAATTCGTAAAATAATTACTTTGTGGAAATTGTAGATTTTTATTACAAAGGAAATTTAATGTTTCGATATTCATTACGATATTATTACAAATCATATATTCTTTGACCTTATGTTATTTAGTTACGTTAAAAAACGAAAGTACATTGATAAAGATGATCATATTGATCGGATTGTACAGCATAAACAAGATTATTCAGAAATTGAATTATTAGAATAAAACTGAACTGTCTTAATCTTCTAACCTATCTGCGTTAGAGTTGATTTTTATAAAAATATTTTTATAAAAAAAATAACCTCGAAAATTAAGACGGGAGCTTCGCTTCGCTTCAGCTCCCGTCTTAATCTTCTAACCTATCCGCCTTAGAGTCGATTTTGCCCCAACGGGTTGTTCTGGGTTTTTATAAAAAAATAACCTCGAAGATTAAGACGGGAGCTTCGCTTCGCTTCAGCTGCCGTCTTAATCATTCTGGGCTTTTATTAAAAAAATAACCTGTATTAATATATATAGATATTATTTTTGAATTGTGTTTCAGCAAAATATGTTTCTATGAAGTGAATAAGGGGTGATACACAAAATAAAAATACAAGGACCAAATATTATTTAATATTTATGTTTCTGTAAAACAAAATTCTATGAATTTTCTGTCTGCGAAACAATGAAACACCAAACATAATTCTACTGTTTGATAAGTTTGTCAAACAAAAAAATTATATTACAAAATTCATTGAATTGTGTTTCTGTGAAATATTTTTCATTCAAGTAAATAGTCATTGAAATAATAATAGTCGAAATAAAAATACAAGGACCAAATATTATTTGAAACATTTTCTGCGAAACAAAATTCTATGAAATTTCTGTCTGCAAAACAAGGGGACACCGATCCATTCAGTAATTTTTGAGATTAAGCGGAACGTACATCCATCCGCACAAACTTTTACGTTTATAATATTATCAGGTTTAAGAATAGGATTAGGATTATTAGGATGTTACCTTGTTCAAATCGTCTTACACAAAGAGTGTAATAATAAATGTGGTCTTACAAACTGAATAATACATAAACTCATTCGCCATTCGTTGTACATCAAGCAGCCAGCACCTTACATAGCAATCAAAAAGTAAATGAATAAAAATATTTATTCAGGCCCTAATATTTACACGACTGCCGAAAAATAGAAGTGTATTTTATTCAGTGTACATATATGTATGTATTTACTCAAGAGAAAATAAAATGGGTACTTAGATATGTTCTGTATGGAAACCGGTATAAAGTGTGGTACTCGTATTTTTTGGCTTTTGGGGTGTAAATGATCTTATTCATCCGACCAGAACTCACATTCAATATTTGAATATATATTTGTGCCTTTCGCTGTCGAAACCCTCGGGCCCTGGAGCTCAAGCGCCCACAAACCTTTTGGACATAAAATTAGGTACTAGTTGAAGTTTCCGGGGACCGTAGGGCTGCCTCGTTCCTTGCCCAGCGAATTGGCATAGCCCTCCAACTGGGGAACGCAGCCAGCCTTATGGATACCGTCCCTCAGGGTTCCGATCTGGGGGATCTAATTTAGTTATGTTTTATTAGAAAATTACTTGTTGTATAAAATTATTAGTAGATGTATAAACGGATCATTAATAATACATTGAAAAATATTTGAAACAATATTTACCGCAGCGGTGGCGGCGAGTACTACCTAATTCAGACATACTGGGTTCGATTTTCGGGCTGCTACGCTGGTACGCGTTTAATTTTTTTCTTTGTGCTTTAATTTTTGTATCAATAGGTGCAAATTCAAAATAATTTGCATATTACAAAACAAATTACAGATATTTGTTTGACGTCCTGATAACAATAAGAGTTCGATTTCTGAGCTAAGATAAAAATAAAGATTTCATTTTAACTCGATAGTGGATATTTGTTCGATACAAAATTTGGGTTTTCGAAGTAATGGCTTGTTTACATATGATTAGTAATTATTGGGAGTGTAGATACAAAAGCTACTTTAACAAAATAGAACACGCTCTTATTCTATGATCTCGATCTATTTAAACTAATCAAAGTGTATATAAGCCATTAACCGATTAAGATGTGCGACGTAGGTATCAATTTTAGAGTCTTGCGTCAAAACAACAATGTGACGTTGTTATAAAAACATCGTGCATATACAATTATATATACTCCATTTTGTGTGAACTTGGAAATTCGAGAGGGGTAACAAAAAAAGTTTGAAAGGTATTTACGCTTACATTTTTTAATGACAACTTCATGTGAAGATTTAAACATACGCTAAGTTATTAACCAGGATCAAACAACATTCTATCTAATTATTTCTACAAAGAAGACGTAAATAAACCCAACTGAGACCAGTGGTCCAAATTAGAATCACAAATACTGGCTAAAGTAAACAGTATGACTTCGAATAAGGTGCTGGACAAACACCTGGTGAAATTGCCGTCCACTTTATTTACTGCGTGACCCTAAACTTTCTTAGATCTGTTAACATTGTTTATATTTGGAAGATAACGTCCTGTTCGTGGGTGTCTGCCGTTGACGAATAAAATGTTTGTTGATTTCTATTTTTCTGTATTCTTTATTTATGGACTTATGATATTCCTTGTCTAATACGTATAACATCAAGCAAGACCGCTTATTAAAACATAAGAATCCTGGTGGTAGTTTTTAATTCAATAAGTCAATAAAAAATATAAAAGTTATGATATTTTTTTTAAATTTTGAACATATTTATTACTTTACTTTTATTTGTAATAATTTGATGGCTTACTCCATAAGGTGACATCTTATTAATTCATTCCGTATGATGCATATTCCTTATTGTGGTTGGGTACTGAAAAGAAAAAGGTTTTTTAAACCATTGTGGCACACAATTGTTAAAATTATATTAAATAAGTTTGTTTATTATTGTATGTATTACCCAGTATACGAACAAATTAAGGGATTCAAGCATCGATATCGCCAGAAGCCTTAAATCATATCATAGTTGTTAAGTGTTAAACAATGGCGATACCGATGACGTAGACACGTAGACAGTGGCGCTGCGGAGCGGTGGCCGATATGGGTAACTAATCCGTTTGCCGCCTTTTCCGCGGTCGCCGTGGCAGATGGCAAATTAAAAAGTTATGGAGATTTCTTGAAGCAATTATCGATTGTTGAAATTGTTGTAAATTAATTTAATGCAGCATAAGCATACTGATTGTACAAAAATACTATTGAGATAATTCATGATACAAGGATTGTATGGAATAATGGAGTTTCATTTACACAATCCACAAGCAATAAAGCGAATGACGCTACGTTGACAGTTTACTGAGGTAGTTCAAATGGCATTATGTAAGTACCTCACCATGGTCATGACCAAATGATTGCAGCCGCGCCTGATTTCCTCGAATAATCTAGTATTTGAGAGACGCTAATTTATAATAGGTTATAGTGTTGTAAGTAATAAAGGATTGGAGTATGTTCGTAAATCGTAGGTATAAATTATGTATATGAATGTTTATTCCGCTTTTTAGTTTTTTTTTAAAGGCTGCAGTTTTTAAATCAGCTTTTATTTTGTGTTTTACACCATGCAATCTATTACACCTAGTATAATTACTACTAATGGAACGATCAGTTCTATTAATTTAAATCGGTTACTGATCACTGTATTCATACATTGTCACACAGATGTAATCTGGAAAATTGTGTAGTAATATTACTAAGATTATTAACTAAAACGAGTCTTTCCAACAATCCAAAAGATAGCCCAGGTTTTTCATTCATTGCTGCTCACCCCATCGGTTTTGTCGTGGTCGGATTGAGAGCTGTCACCGTCGGAGCTCGAACTGCGAATATCGCGCTCTATCTGCAAATACATACATCTAGGTTACGACCATAAGTTAAGTTTCTGTCAAAAAAAAATCATTTTTTGGTACAAGCTCTTATTGCCATTTTGACCTTTTTTTGGGCAGTCATTAACTTATCGTTGAAACGGTTCCAATGAGTCCAAACACGATGGGATCTTGTTTTGTTTGGGAATGGCTATGGTCCTTGATCATACCTTCTCTGTGTCCTTGATCAGCGGCTCCTCTGAGCCTCTGTACCTCTGTACCATAATATTGCATTGTCATCGAATTTACACAAGTATGCCAAATTTCAGCTCCATCGGTTGAGGTTAGCTCTAAAATTCAGTTTGCGTGATTTGCCCCGAACACAAGATACCAATGGTTGGCTGGTAGAGAATGCCATTTCGCATTAAGCCCGCCATTTGTAAAATTTGTGTATTTTGTGCAATAGTTTAAATAAATGAATAAATAAGATACATTACAATTTAAATCCATACTATCCATACTTCCATACTTAATATTACAAATACGAAAGTGTGTCTGTCTGTCTGTTACCCCTTCACGCTTAAATCGCTAAACTGATTTAGGTGAAATTTGGTCTGGAGATAGTTTGCGTCCCGGGGAAATCCGTAGGTTACTTTTTATACCGGAAATCATCCTTTAAATGTGTGGAAGTTCCTATGGAAAAGTGATTACTACGTAAGCACCTGATAATATAAAAAACAGCAATAAAATTCTGTCGCGATGAACGAATTCGACGCAGACGAAGTCGCGGGCAAAAGCTAGTATTATATTCAAAAGCATGAAAAAGCCTTAATATGAGTTACACTCATAATGACTAATGACACATTTCTACCACGCAAAATGACACACACGCGAAATGATAAGTAATAAAATGAATCGATGAGGAAGACAAGGTACGTTAGGTTGCTTCAGATGCCCGAAGGAGACAGCCCAGATATAGGAGCCCCAGGAAAACTAGAGGACTAGCGACAGGATGAAAAATATTTTTTAAAGATTCTATGGGATAATATCCCTAGGTCTATGTCCATCAGTGGAAGTCTTTCGTCTGATGATGATGGGATGACATATGCGGTCGCCATGCTTAACTCTGATTGGTCTGTAATTATAAGTTGATGCAACCTGCCTAAAGTAAACTCAATGGACACCTGACAACTCAATCTAGATGCAATACAGGTTCTTTAACCCTTAAATGCATGATTTTTCTTTTTCAATTAAAAAAAAAATGTGGACGCCTAATGGCGTAAAAAACACGAGAAAAATACGAAAAAAAATCTAAAGACATATTTTGGGTGAATTTTGTACTACTATCCAAAATGTGGATACATCCTACATTATGCACTCCCCGCAAAATCAAATAGCCCTTTACACGGTCTATGACAGATCTGAATCCGCAATGTTTGTAGGTACGAATTAAACATTTACGAAAATATGTGCTTGTAATATACGTAATTAATATAATAACACGTCGTTTCCCTTAAATGATGCACTACCATGTAACCAAAACCAGGTTTCGCGTTTTTTAAAAGCTTTTATTTAACTTGCACTGTATGTACCTATATTTATTCGGGTGGAATCTTGCAACTCAATTTTGAGGCAGATATCTTTAACCAATTGAGCTGAAATTTTGCACACGTGTGTATATCACGTGACAATCCAATATTATGATGACACAGAGCTAATCTGATGATGGAGCAAGAAGGAGGGCATAGGAACTCTGTAATGAAACCCATCGTTTTAGGGTGTTTTAGAAACGCCACGGTGAGCAGTTGATGACTGTTGAAAGAAAAGTACAGTCGGCGATAAAAGCTTTGCCAAAAATGAAATAAAAAAAAACTTATTCATGGGTATAGTAAAAATATCAAAATAATGTACGAGTTAAATTTGTCAACGAGAATAACTTCGATAGTGCCGATAGTAATTGCAAAGTGCCGGGAGTGCATAATGTAGGCTAGATCCTACAAGATCAAATATGTAAATATTCTTTACTTTCTGGCTGAGACCTTAATTAAAGTTTGTAAAAGTAAAATCGTTATGAAATGAGTTACAGAATTGTAATAGAAAATAATTATTTACTTAGTTAAAAATCATTAAACAAAGTCGAAGAAAACCTTCAATATTCAACTTTTTCTAAATTGCCGCCATTTGGGTTAAAAACATTTATAACTTTTTTTATATTCAGTTTTGCCAACAAATTGTTAATAAATGTGAAATTGCGTTAGTTTTTCTTGCAAAATCATACAAGAACATAATACATACATATCTAGATTTCAAACACTAACCATGTTTTGGTTATGTAGGATGCATCCTACACCATGCATTTAAGGGTTAATCTACATTATTTGTGTTTTACTTCCATACGGAAGCAATATTTTTATACGCCTACTCACATTTCCCAAAAAAAATCTCCATACGAGAAACAACAGTTGCCACGTAGGCAGGTACTAGACACAGTCTGTTATGCTGCAACTATTATATCGTGGCTGGTTGAACAGGTACTGTAACGCGGCTGCGTTGTATTCATGTATATTGTATAGGCGATATTTGTATATATGAAATATGAAATTTAACCGACTTCAAAAAAGGAGGTTTTCAATTCGACTTCTTTTTTGTTTGAAAGCATATACTACAAGATTGGTACCGTTGTTACCAAAATCCAGTTCTGATGCTAGGATCCATTAGGAATTGAGGAAACTCCTCTAAAATTCAAAGAAAATAATAGCGGTTTTAGAATTTTCCGTAACAAATCAAGCATTTTCATTTGGAAAGTAGCATTTGGTGAACATCGTCATCATATCGTCATCATCATCTTCAGTCATCCAAAACCTCTGGTATTTCGTGGGTGGCAGTGGAATTAAGATATTTCGATCAAGATACTAAAGCGACTATATGAGGAAGCCAGTTTATATGATCCTGATGTAATGTTACCAATAAGCAGGTCTGGTGATTGAAGCCGTATACCAAAAAAAAAGCAGTACGTATGGATAATTTTGGTCAGTAATTTTATAGATGGTCGTTGCCTGTAAATTTGCGAGAATAGCTTAACAATAACTGCTAGTTGATTACGAAATAATATAAAACACAGGGGGTGTTGAAAACTCACCTGACCAGTTCTGATAAGTTTGAACACCATTTGTAATATTAACCACGTCCAGAATATATTTAGGGCCATGAGCACGTAGGAAAGACTGACGAGCAAATAGTATGCCGGGAACAAGTTCATGTACATCGGTGCACGAAACATTATGCTGGAACGAAAAGGTTAAGTTACCTATTTCAGATTTTGGTATACTCGTACCTACATAATTATAGTGTATGTTAGGTCTTAGAATTATAAACGATGTCTAGGATCTGGTTTTTTGGTTACCTGTCCGAAACACAATTTTTTTTTTTTTAATTATTCGACATAAGTTGTTTCACTTTTTTTCGTTTGTCCGAAAGTTCACTTCGAATGATAGTGTGGTTGGTAATTTATGATTTTGTTTTTTTATTTGTTTGACAAATCCATCATTCCCAGATATTGATTTGCCCGCAATGTCATTACTCCGATGTAACAAATCGGTTTGGCAACTATTCGTATTTTTTTTCAATCATGCATGCATGCAAGCCAATAAGTATGCATGCATGCATGCAAGCAAGCAAGCATGATTTTGCAAGGCACATAAAAAACACCTAACACCAGAAGACTAAGGCTCCGTTTCGCTTCGCTCCCGCCTTAGTCTTCTGAACCTAACATTAGAGTCGGTTTTGCTCTGAAAGGAAAAATATCATAAAACCTACCAGTTTTCGAATAAATAATATTCGGTAAAAAATTGTGATTGCGATAGGTTACCCGGTTTTTTTTAACTGAACTTAGTACTTATATTATCGACGTGATTTAAATATAATTAAGTGGACGTGAACTTGCTTTGCTCAGTTGAATAAAGCGTAATTCTCCACTTGAACCATTAGATTTTAATTAATTGTGATAATAAATGCCGGGAACAAACAATATCTTGCATTCACAACGTAGTAGTTGGGCTTTACAAATGAAGAATAATACATTTTGTTAAAAATTCGTCGGCTTGATAACTCGATCTATGACTTCATCGGTAAAGCACTTCTGCCGACCCAAGTGGGGCCTAGCTCTTCGCAGCTAGGCTAGGTTTAGTGAATCAGCGACAAAACTCCCAGTAGCTCGATTCCACTCATACCTCAGATTCGGTTGAAACCGCTTAACTACTCACTGGAGCGTAAACTCTTAGAGTATTCTAGTGTTCAAAACCATCCGAGTGGTCGTGTCGGATTTTTCCCAGGCAACTCTCCAACCGCGCACTCCTATCGCTCGGATAAAAAAAAGCACTTCTGCCGTCGAAGGCAGAAGGGATGCAGTTTCGAGTCGTGTCGAGAAAAAGCGCTGTTGTCTCTTCTGGAATTCCAAGCGTCCATAGGCTACGGTGTCTGCTTACCACCGTCAAGGTATTAAAAAAAGTATTGATGACGATCTGACTTTGATGATTTATTTACCGTGTGCAGAAGGATAGAAAGGGTTAATAATACATATTCGGCGGTTAATTTGCTTGCCTCCAAACAATGTAGAAGGGATAGACCCACAGCTTCGCGATGATCCATAGGAAAGTGAACAAAGCGAATACCCAGTTAGAGAACTTTTGGTAACCAGCATACTTTGCTGCTTTCGCCATCTGCAAACAAACTGATATTTACTCTGCTTACGTCTTAAAATTCTCAAGATGATTAAAGGTTAGATAAAATTTTGACCAACACGAATACGTGTAATTCAAAGCATAGGTACCTCTAGCAACGTCTCAACACCATCGTATGACAGCATGAACAGAGTACCAATGCGGTGCAGATTGCACACCCAGCTAAATGATAACAGCGCTAGAGTAGCGAGATGGTGTATCACCATCTGCGAGAAATCCTTGCGTCGAACGTCCCACAAGACGGTAAATATTTGTGACCAATAAAACGCAGACGCCGTCATGTAGTACCACCACACGTCTTGCGTTATTCCCTGGAAAAGACACACAAGTAGGTTTCAGCTGTTCGTCCAATTTTTATATTTATGCCAATGTGTTAGATTATTGTTAGATGATACATAAACATGCAAGGGAGGCACTAAAAATAATCTGTAATAGACGAACAATTGGCGTCGATTTTATTGACACGAAGTATAATTATTTGAAAAGTTATGATGTAGATTATTAATATCGATAGCGTGAGGCTGACAAACAGCGTTTCGAATCTCGGCTGGTACAAAATGAGGAGTTTTCGATTTAGGGTACGGAATATTGTTTCATATTTCCCGTTTGATTTTTTGGTGTCAACTGTGTAAAAATTCAAAGTTGTGTGTGAAGTCCCCAACTCGCACTTGGCCTGCATTGGGACTAAAGCCCGTTGCCTCTCATCTATGAGACGAGGGGTGTGCCCAGCAGTGTGACGAATATGAGCTGACTAGCTTTTGCCCGCGACTTCGTACGCTCATAAATGGTAACTGGAAACGCGGGAAAAAGGATAAACGAAGGACCAGCGATAGAAGACCGTAGGCCGAAGATGGGGTCTATAGGTCTGAAGGATGGTAAAAGATGTAGCAAATGGTGGCCTGCCTTACCTTCAACCAGCAGGATTTTGTTGGGCGGCCGCCACTGCTTTCGACGATAATGATGCTGTATTTAGGTTCGCTCTTCTTTCTTCAGTTTAATAAATTTTATAACGTATCACGTATTTCTATATGAATTATTTTATTGACATCGAAGAGCACATTTTAGACACTGACTTCTGTCTTTTTTTTGTTGGCAGGCAGGCCATAACGCGGGTGACGTGAAAAAGGTTTTATAGCGAAAAAGTATGAATGAGGTGCGTGATTATGAACGATGGCGAGAGAAAGAGAGGGCGATAACATTTCCCCCCGACCTTAAAGGGTTACTTTAAAGAAATAAATATGCCGAATGAGAAGTCCGCCCCAGCAATATAAATGTATAATAATAATACGAGTATAAACGCTTATGATATAAAATCAGAAGCAGAAACTTATAAATGCGAACTCACGCATGCAGTATAACATGAACATGTTTCGGGACCGGCATGCAGATGTTTCTTATGAAAGTAGTCAACTAACAAATTGACCACATGATCGCGGCGCGGAAGCACAACAGGGTGCTTTTGTGCATATTCTATGCTGGCATTCGATAATCGACCACCAACTCGGATCAAACCGTCCTTGTCTAAGAATGGTTTAAGCTTTTGTAAAGCGGGGGTACAAGCTTGGTTATTTTTAATCTTGAGAATATCGTCATCGAAATGCTTCTTCTGTAACGATAACATAATTTTATTTTCAGCGAACTCCATATCAGACCGAACAAGCGCCGTGGTGCGCGGTTTCGGTTTTAAAATGCGATATACATAAACCACAATGCGCAATAACTTCGACCACGACGAAATTCGCTGCGCGAGTGAATAAAGCGGCGTCTCTGCGGCCTCCGTAGTTGTAGCGTGTGCAAGTCGCTTAAGCTCTGGTACTTCACCGACAGCCGCATGATCGAGCTCTCTTAAAGGCCATTCTGACGGATGCTTGATAGTCCATGGCGGTCCACTGAACCATAGAGGATGATCCACAAGTCTAGCAGGTGACAAGCCACGGGACAAGCAGTCTGCGGGATTTTCCAATCCTGCCACGTGATGGAAGCAGCTGGCTGGAATAGATTCAATAATTTTAACAACGCGGTTAGCGACAAACGTTTGCCAGCGGTGCGGTGAAGAATTAATCCAGCAGAGAACGATCTTAGAGTCGGTGAAAGTGTACACTTCATTTACCTTATATCGCGGCTCAAAATTGTCCAGAACCTTCCGCATTAGTTTGGATAGGAGAACTGCTGCGCACAATTCTAACCTCGCAACGGAGATTGTTTTAAGCGGTGCAACTTTCGACTTGGAGCATACAAGTCGTACGGTTACTTCTGTTCCTTTTAGAACTTGAAGATATACAACACCTCCGTAAGCGCGTTCAGACGCATCACTGAACCCTAAAAGGTTCATAGTACAGCCCTGTACTACTCCAAGATGGCGTGGTATACGGATTTCATTGAGCCTTGGCAACTCGTAACAAAATTGCTCCCATAAATTCACGATATGGGGTGGGGGAGCCTCATCCCAATCGCACTTGATCAACCAGAGCTCCTGAATAAGGAGTTTAGCATGTAAGATAACAGGTGCTACTAAGCCCACGTTATCCCACAGACGTGCGACAGCAGAGAGGATTGTCCTCTTCGTACACGCCGTGTCTGGCTCCGTGACTTTGAAATAAAAGTTATCACTAGTCTTGTTCCAGCACAAGCCCAGGACCTTTTGGGATACCCCCGGATCAATTTCAACGTCGGAAGCTCTATGCGAGGCGGGTATGGCTTCTAAGACAGTATTGGAATTAGAAGTCCATTTCACGAGGTCAAATTGACCACATTTAAATAAGTCGATTAGCTCCATAGAAGCTGCGATTGCCACGGATTCGTCTTGTTTCTGTGAGTCTTCTGACATTATGCTAAAGCATACGTCATCCATGTAAGTGCAGGAAGATGCGATCGTAGCTGCCATTGGAAACTTATGCCCGTCGTCTGCAATCAGCTGTCGGACGACGCGAAGCGCGTGATAAGGACTCGACTTCATACCGAAGCAAACACAATTGAATTCGTATGTTACGATTGGAGCTTGTGGATTAAATCGGTATAGGATTCGCTGGAATTGGCGATCACGTTCGCGAACACCGATCTGCAGAAACATCTGACGACAATCAGCTGAAAGTGCTATCTTAAATAGGCGAAAATTTAAGAGGATTGAAAACAAATCCCCCTGTAGATTAGGGCCTGAGTGCAGAACATCATTCAGGGATAGGCCCGTGCTCGTTTTACTACTTGAGTCTAGTACTAAACGCACCTTCGTCGTTGATTTATCCTGTCGCACGACGGCATGATGTGGGATCGTAAACTGCTGCGTAGCTGCGGCCGAGGTGCTTTTCGAGTCCGTTACCTCCGATATGTAACCCTTATTGACGTATTCACGAATGATATCGTCATAGGCGGTACGTAATGTACTCGAGGCCTCTAGTTTCCTTTCAAGGCAAAGGAAACGCCTGTATGCAGCCGAGAGCGAATCTCCGAGTTTAAAAACATCGTCGCGAAAAGGCAATGCGATTGTGTATCTACCACTATCGTCTCGCGTAGTGGTGACGCGGAAGTATTCCTCGCATTCATTGTCATCTTGACTATGAGCGGGCGGAGCAGACACCTCCTCCAGCTCCCAGAACCTTTTAAGAAAGTGGTCCATGGAATCTTGAACGAAGGCACAGCATGCGGATGTAAATTTTCGTGGCACCTGTAAAGCCGGAGCTGAACCCATTATTATGTATCCGAGTACCGACTGGATAGCTGGCGGTATTCCTTCCACATCACTCCGTATAATATTCGGCAGCATCAAATGTGGAAATATAGATGCGCCCAGCAGTACGTCTATAGCGGCGGGCGTATCAAACTTGTCGTCCGCTAGAGGGAGTCCTTGGACGTGCACGAAAGCGGACGTATCCACGGTGACTGACGGTAACTCGTCTGTGATGCGATCCACCACAAGACCCGAAACGTCAAAGTTAACGTTTTTGTTAAATCGCGAAAATATTTTGAAGTTTGCGGTACCCCTACTAGGCTTTTCAGCGCCTCCGATGCCTCGTACAGTCACGCTTGATGTTTTATCATATGATAATCCTAAGCGCATACAACAGTCTTCCGTGATAAAATTACTCTGAGATGCGGAATCGAGTAAGCACTTGACAACTTGCTTTGTTCCTACACTATCGTGAACAAAAACCTTCGCAGTTGACAACAGTATCGTATTGCGCGTTGTATATTTTGCAGTTTGCTCAGACTCTTTATTATTTGCAACTGCGAGTACTTGCGAGGCAGCGGAAGTGTTACAAGTTGGGTTAGACGGGGTCGATGACGATTTGGCTCCGTCACTCGCGGATTCATTTGACATGTCACATGTCACGCTTTTTTCATTCTTATCCTTATCAAAATGCAACATCGTATGATGCCTTTGACGGCAAAGACGACATTTCAATTCAGAATTACATTCGCGGGTTCTATGTTTGATGCTTAAACAATTGACGCACGCGTTATGTTCCTTGACACATTTGAAACGTTCAGAAGGCGATAAATTGTTAAAAGCGGGACATTTGAACAAATGTTCATGAACAATACTGTCACAAATGCATTTGCGTAGATTCTCGCTAGCCACATAACTTTGTGGATTGGGCGCGAAGTTGCGCGGCGGCGGCGATTTTGCGGATTTGTCACGCGAGGAACCTGCAGCGGCAGTGGTACATGGCAGCGTATTTTGATAAATCCTATACTGACTCTTGACAAAGTCGGCGAAGTTGTCAAACGTAGGAATCTTGACATTACGGTACTCCATTTCAAATGCTCGAATAGTTTCTTGATCCAACTTCTTGAGCGCCACGTGAAGCAACATATAGTCAGTTAAATCGGCAAGTTTAAGCGATTTAAGCGCATTTGCGGCTGTGACAAACTTGTCAATGAACGCCTGAAGGTTGGATGAAGAAGCGGGTTCATTAATCTTTAAATTGAGCATTTGATCCATGTATGTAGAGGCGAGAGTGCGCTTGTCATGAAATCTGTCAATAAGACATTCGAGAATCAATTTATAATTGTCAGCGCATGGAGTGATGCCGGCAAAGACAGCTTGAGCTTTCGGTGACAATTTTCCTATAAGATAAAATAGTTTCTCGTCATCTGTAAGCGACGGGTTCTCATGAACTCTTGTCTTAAAACTGGCGTAGAACAGCGGCCAGTTGCGTATATCTCCATCGAACGCCATCAGTTCCATCGCTGGCAAAGAAGGTCTGGCTCGCTCCACCGTTGTAGGCGGCAAAGCGACCGGCGGCGCGGCGGTTGGTTGAAGTCGTTTAATAACCCTTCTAATGCGGCAATACAAGTCTTCAAAGGCTATAATCGGCTGATAATTAGGAACAGCAGCGGTCTTGCCCCTAAGCAGCGTGCGATTGTGATCGTTTACTACCTCCTTAAACTCGGAGCGAATTTCCTCGATGGTGTCAATAGCATCGAGGAAATTTTCTCGACTTACTTCATCGGTATCAACAACCAGAGATTTTTTATAAATACCTTGAACGAGTTCAAAGAGCGTATTACGTTTCGCCTCAAGCATCGACAGCTGTGTCGACAGTTCGTCCTCGAAATACTCGCTGTCGATACTTTCGGGATTTTTATGCGTTTTCGCCATAGTGCGACGCGGTTTATATTATACGCGGTGCAAATAATAGAATATACCTACGAATAGGAATCTCTTATAAAAATTACCTAAATTGCGGGAGCGGTTATAATTATTTTATAATTTAGGTAATTTATAAGGGCGGTGCGGGAGAAAAATACGTGATAAATGTATGAGATGCGGTGCGGGGGCGCGATGAAAAGAAGAGATCCGGTTCGAAGGACCAAAAATGGAAACGCGGGAAAAAGGATAAACGAAGGACCAGCGATAGAAGACCGTAGGCCGAAGATGGGGTCTATAGGTCTGAAGGATGGTAAAAGATGTAGCAAATGGTGGCCTGCCTTACCTTCAACCAGCAGGATTTTGTTGGGCGGCCGCCACTGCTTTCGACGATAATGATGCTGTATTTAGGTTCGCTCTTCTTTCTTCAGTTTAATAAATTTTATAACGTATCACGTATTTCTATATGAATTATTTTATTGACATCGAAGAGCACATTTTAGACACTGACTTCTGTCTTTTTTTTGTTGGCAGGCAGGCCATAACGCGGGTGACGTGAAAAAGGTTTTATAGCGAAAAAGTATGAATGAGGTGCGTGATTATGAACGATGGCGAGAGAAAGAGAGGGCGATAACAGTAACCATAGCATAAATGGTAATGGTAACGGTAGAGTTTCTGTTAAAACGTACGTTAGACAGTGTGTATGCAATAGAAACTCTATTACTGATTAGATATTTTATTTACTAAAATAAAGCTGCCGGAGAGACATTTCTAAATAAGTTTAGTATTATTTATGCTAACAGTGTAGAATTAGATAAAGAATCTAGGCCAATCTAGGCCGCTCACCTGACAAATAATTTTTCTCCACGTTAGTAGGATTCATTGCGATAGATATTTTTCTCTTAGTCTTGGGCTCTTCCAGGTTACAAATGGGGTTGGGGGGGACCAAAGCCAAAATGAAGGGAACAAACAAACAGAAGTTTTACCTGGTGTGGGTAGCCGATGAAACACTGATTTATGTCCCAAGGCCAAGCCTTATCCCAAAGGATGAAAGCGCCAAACGAAAAGTTATAGAAGAAAAATGTGCAACGCCACGCAGTTTCGCAGAACTTGACGAGGGTTGAGGGCTTGGCTTGAACCCGGCGCAGCCGCCACCACCGAGCCACCAGCCGTTCTGACACGTCCAATTTTTTTGCAACTGCGTATATCTGGAAATGTAAAGCCCTAGTTACAAATATTGTAGGTAAGTTTCTCCGTTTTAAAAGAAGATAAAACGTTTAAAAATGTAGATCGTTTCAGGTACCTGTCTATTACGTAAGCGAGCATGTACTACATACATGCTCGCCTCCGATAACCAGAATTTCAATTCCAGTTGTAAGGAAAAACATCAAAAAACCAAATTTAAGGGCTTTTTTCGGTTTAAATTCCGGCTCGTTCCAATGAGTTTTTCTAACTTATGTATGAAATATCATTTGATATTTACAGAGGAAACCTGCATACATCTGCGAAGAAATTCAAAGATGCGTGTGTAGTCGCCTACCCGCACTCGCCCAACGTGGATACTACTGCCCGTTTCCTCTCGTCTTCGAGAGGTAGCCTGTGCTCAGCAGTGGAACATAAATATATACTCATACTCATACTCATATTATACTTAGGCTGATAATGAATACAAGTAAGGGTAGGTACCTACATCCGTCAAGACTGGATTGGTTTTGTATGCGGCTTCTAGTATGTCGTTTAGCGGGACCTGCTTATTTCTACCGCCCTTAATACCTAGTACTCTACCCAATGGACCATATGCATATCTGGAATCAGAAAAATATATCAGTCTAAAGGGATTCGAAACCATTACATAAAAAAACCAGCCGAGTGCTTCTCGGACTACGCACATTTAGGGTTCCAAACGAACCGCAAAATTATGTTGGTTTTAATACGAAAAATAAGGAAATTCAATAAAAAAATCTGGTTTATCGTTATAATATTCACATTTATTGGTAAAACATACGTCACCCAATATTACTTTCAAGTTTATAGGTTAATGGGAAGTTAAATATTTCAAATTCTGTGAAAAAAATCGACTTTGGTGGCTTCCTATTCCTTTGTTTTCCAATAAAATATTTTAAAAACAAAAAATACAATATTTGTCTATTAAATGAGCTCTAAACAACCATATGCTACACAATGGGGTAGCTTAAAAAAATATTTTGCGCCCCTTTTTAGCTCTTTGGGAGCGCCCCCTAAAAACATTTAAAAATAAGTTTTGATAATGTGTATGGCTTTGGGGCAATAAGATGTTTATACTGTGAAAATTTGAAGACTGTAGCTCCAACCGCTTGGCCATAAAACCTGTGTTGACAGGTGACGGACGGACGGACGGGTTCCGTTTGGACTTCGGGTACGGGCATTTACAATATTCATGACTGCACATAAAAATTTAAAATAAAATAATAAAATTGTGGACAATTTCGTCACATAAATAAATGCCCTGACCGGGATTCGAACCCGGGACCACCGCTTAGTAGGCAGGATCACTACCAACTAGGCTAAATGGTCGTGACAAAAAAAATTTCCATTATTAAAACAGGTACTTACTTATCTAATATGAAGCGCAGCAGTATGAATACTAGACCCATCGGCATGGCAAGCAATATGTGCCGGTAATCGGTGTACGTCACTGCTTTGCCTGGGCTGGGTTCTAGGTCTATCCATGTTACGTTGGACGGCAACCAAAACGCCTCGTTCCAAAACGTGTCCAGATAAAACCGAATCATCGCGTTCGAATGTTTATTGCCGGAGTGTATACGTATTTATATAAGACTCAGAATGTTTGTGAGTAACCATTATGTGTAAATTTAAACACACCCTCAACATTTTGTAAACAAGTTGAGAAAAATTGACTATAGCTTGTATTCGGTTATTGTGTTACTTATAACTTTTCTAGCTTTTTCCCGCGGCTTCGCCTGCGTACTAAGCGTCTACAAAAAGGAGATTCTCAGTTTAACCCGTATGTTAGTATGTACCTACGTGTGTAGGTATGTATGGATGTCATTTTTGTAATCAGCTCCCCGAGGAACCTCGACGATGACACCCATACCGATTTTTAAGAAAAATAAATATCCGCAAAATTGGATTTGGAAAAATGCATGTCATTTTCATATTCCGCACCCCGAGGAACCTCGACGATTTTTAAATTTCGCACTTTCAAAAAAGATTTGATCCCCGTACAAACTTGGAACCCCCTTTTCACCCCTTTAGGGGAGTAATTTCGAAAAACGCTGAAATGTGTTTTGTTGTATTCAAACAGAGAGTCAATTTACGTAATTTCAAATCTCTCAATCCAAAAGATTTGCTCTCCGTATAAACTTTTAGCACCCTTTTTAGTCATTTAGGGGTCATTAAAAAAAAACGCTTAAATATGCCCTTTCTGTTTATATATATATAAACAGAGAGTTTAAACAAATTAATATAGGTATTTAAACAAAGTTTCAAATCTCTCACTTCAGTAATACGTGTTTTCATACAAACTTTCATCCCTTGTTTTACCTTCTTAGGGGCTGAATTTCGAAAAATCCTTTCTTATCATCTTTTATATACGTAGCTATATTCTGTTGAAAACTTTGTAAATTCTGACCATGCAATGTGTATGAATGGCCTTTATTGCACATAAGAAAATATTTACAAAAGAAACAAAATATAAAAGTACAAAAAGGATTTATTCCTATAAGGAGTTTATTCCAACTAATTTTCGACCACCCTACAATTTAATCTATACCAATAGGTTTTCGGTGAAAGAAAACATAGAAAAAATTTAAAGGTGTAAGCGATTAGTCCAACCATCACTAGCCCAGCGTTGGGACTGTTTTCCATTTTCTCTCATATTTTAGAGGAAGCCTAATGCACAGCAGTGGGATAAGAAATATTACATAATTGGGTATTGACACATCATGAAAATTAATTAACACAGTGCGCTTATATAGATACGAGTAGGAGACCATCAAATTATCACAATAACTAGTAAATTAGACAAATTAATCAAAGATTAGCAAAAAAATTAAATATAATAATAACCCGCGCGTCGAGTTTATTATCTATCTATACATATAATAAAGGTGTAGAGGTTCGAAAATCTGTACATTGAAGATATTAGCAAAAAAATCGATTGAGGGGTCTTAGAATCGATAATAGAACACATTTCAACAGTTTTTAGAATTTGTGTCTGTTTGTCTGTCTGTTTATTTGTCTCATCATCACGCGAAAACTAGCTAATAGATTTTAGTACAACATTCACTAACAAGTTTAATGGATCTTCGGACAGGTTATAGGCTATAAAAATCATACAGATTGGGTATGTAGGGGGTGAAAAGAGGGGTTGAACTTTGTATGAGAAGTCCTTCAATTCGTGACTTAAAGGCTTGGAAATTGGTAAGCATATAATTGGAAGCAAAATAAAAACAATCTTATTCAAAACTTGTACAATAAACAGATAATATGTAAAAAAAATTGAGGGTAAAAAAGTGCTTAGGGGACTGGCGACAAATAACCAAAACCCATAGTAGCTGTTTGAAATGAGAGATTTAATTATGTTAAACAGTCGCTGTCAACATTGACAAACCGGTGCCTTGAGTTCAAGGCACAGACGGAATTCCGTCTACCTATAATTGATATGTCTTCAGTCATCCAGAACGTTGTTAGAGGGGTCGAGTGTGATAACGGTGTTATCTGAGGGCCTACAAAATCCCACTAATTCCCACTATTCCCACTAATATTATAAATGTGAAAATTCGGATGTTTAGATGTTTCGATGTTTATTACTCAATCACGCAAAAACGGCTGTACAGATTTTTTTTTTATTATTAAAAATGGGATCGCTCTTGGCCAGCATCTAGCCAGGGGGCAAAGAAGATTATGATGACACTTGGGATGCAACGAGTTTATACCCCGGGTTAACATATAGGATACTTTTATCCTTTTATCGTCCCTCAAATTGATAAATTTTGAATGTATGAACCAGAGTGATATAGATATTTACAATGCCTGCTAATGTATGAAAATTCGCCTCAGGTGAACCAGTATAAGTCTGAGCTCCGAATATGCAAATAGTTGTCACGAATCGTAGGGTCAAAGTACAATAAGAACTATCGTGAGGCGAGTCTAGACAGTTGTACATTCAGGATACTTGAAGTTTGGTGTGTCAGAGACGTGCCATTACACAGATGACATTCGGTAAAGTCTAATCGAGGTTAATGAAGATTATTTACTACTTGCACAACTCAATAATTTGAATCTTATAGTGGCTAACATAAAGTAGGTACTTGCATGTATAGTTTTCATTTTTACCATTGTAGTTATAAACTGAGTAATTTCACTGCCAAATGATTATTATGAGATTGAGTTGAAGAGTTAGTTCGGATATTTGTGACTCTTAGACCTTAATTATCTCAAAACCAAACCGACTCAAGTGAATGTGAATGTTTACCACGTTTCAGTACCTAAAGTTCTATTAATTACATGCATAATCGTAAGCAAAACAGAATAGATTTGCGTTATTTAGGTACTGACTTACAGCCTCTCAAGCGCTTGCGGTTTAAGTCAAAACTTGCTGACCCATAGAGCCTTAATAACTTTACTGTTGATAAAATTGGAGATTAAATAGATTGGAGGTAGATGGCTGTTGTCAGCATTGACTGGCCAGCGCTTTGATATCTACCTACTTAAAATTTATCGAATTGCCACTCCACTCCAGGAATTAACAAATTATCTTATATTTGTCTACAAAATGAAAGAAAATCAACGTGTTTGAAAGTTACTCCGAAATCTGTGGAGTAAAATCGGATGGTTGAGAAATATAAAACAGTTTTTTTCGTGAACCTGACTGTGGCTTTATAGGCCAGATCCAATAAAGCAATAAGGAGTGCGCGGTTGGAGAGTGGCCTTGGCAAAATCCAGGGGAAACCTCCGACACGACCACGCGGACGGTTTAAACACTTTAATACTCTAAGTGTGCGCTCCAGTGAGATTGGTTGAGCGGCTTCAATCAAATCTGAGGTGTGGGTGGAATCGAGCTACTGGGAGTTTTGTCGCTGGTTCACTAAACCTAGCCTAGCCGAGAAGAGTCCAGCAAGGAACTCAGCTAGGCCCGACCTGGGTCGTACTGACTCTACCCGGCATGCAGCGGTATCGGGACGAATAGGAGCTATTTGTGTCTGCGGTGGACGTCCCCGCCGGCGGGGTAATTTTGTGTCTGTCCTAAGGACCCATAGAAATTGTTACGAATCTTTTTCGTTATTATAGGTCAGTTTATCCAAAATACTAATTCAATGTAGGTACCATGGAGACAGTCATTACCTAGCTGATTAGTTATAAACAATCAAATCACTGGGAGGTACAGGTAGTACAGGTTTTGTCCTGTAGTCGTCCAGCGTCCACCTAAATTCAGTTTTCAGCTCTCCGCCGGTTTTATCAGGCTTTGTGTCGTATTTCTTTGAGTTAGGAGGTACATGGGAGATATGGAGAGATTTCAAATTTTAGGTTCTTCGAAAAAAAAAAAACAATCGGCCTAGCTTCAAATTGTAGAAATTGGCTACTTAGAAGTAGAAAAGTAAGTTAGGGCAGCATTCTACCTGTCAGTTTACGGGTTTACAAAAATCTTTTAAACGCAATTGTAAAACGATAATGAGTACGAAGGTACTTAAAAATATTAGTACTGTTTCAAGCAGTAACGTCTGCTAACGAAAATTATAAATTGAAGTTAAGGAACCGCAAGTCTTTTTAGTAGTCACTCTGCGTACGCCTCCCCATGGCTTTGTAAGAGAGAACTGGTCGAAGGATTTGGTAACCGAGTGTGATTACTGATCGTTCAGAAACCTCAGTTGAGGCGATTGGCTGCATGTGTCAGGATGTCATTAGGTTCGATTGTACGTTTTGGAAAGTGTTTCTTCACTGCCTACGATAAAGGGAGATTTTCTTACAGATATTTTGAGAGGATGCTAAAATTTTCAATATCGAACCAGGACACCACTATGCTACATGGATGTGATGAGGTAGTTTCTTAGCACACATTAGTGTTACATAGTTATAAGAAATCATCAAAAACAATTGGCACGTATAAATGCTATATGGGATCGAGTCGACGGCATTCTCCGGGATGGAATGAAAGGTGTATTTAACGTTTGACTTACTTAGCCAGTACCTATTACCAACATTCATATATATATATATATATATATAGGTATTGATAAATCATACCCATTTTGTTTCATTATTCACCTGTTACATCCTGCTTCAGGACACATGCCTCCTTTCATGGACAAGAGGGCTCATTTCATTTCCTAATATATTTATATAAATAAGAAACTTTGTAAGGTTGTAACTTTGAAACGTAAAAACGTGAGTAAATTTTGAGTGGGTCACTCAAAGTTAAGTAAAGCGAGTATACACGATTTATGCTCACTAATTGCGCAAGTCAACAATGACTTGGATTCCATTCGTTGCTGGGCGTCCAAATTTGGATTAAAAGTTAATGCTAAGAAATCGCAAGCAATTGTTATTGGTAGTCCTTACTATATAAGTAAGCTCTCAGACGTGGTGGTGCCTGATATCCTTTTTGATGGAATTTCTATTCCTCTGTCCTCTACTGTTAGGAATTTGGGCATCACCATGGATCAGACGCTTTCTTGGACACCCCATTTTGCCGAAGTGAGTCAAAAGATATTTGGATCTCTCCACTCACTAAGGCGCCTACAGAATTTCCTTCCTCTGCACACGAAGCGGACTCTTACTCAGTCTCTTCTTCTTCCTCTTCTGGACTATGGGGATATCGCGTTCCTTGATATCAGGGAAGAGCTGCTTGATAACCTTGAGCGCTTGCAAAACGTATGTATCAGGTATATTTTCGGTCTACGCAAGTATGATCACATCTCCAACTTTCGTTCTCAGCTTCAGTGGTTGCCGATCCGCCGGCGCAGAGATGTGCATATTCTGTCGTTACTGTTCAACACACTTTTTAATCCTGCTGCCGCTACATACCTTACGGAGAGATTTAGATTCATGGCTATTGGCAGTGGTCATCGTCTGAGGTCCAGCGCCAACCTTACTCTTGCCCTACCGTCTAATAAGACGCGAACATACTCTAGATCTTTCGCGGTACGCGCTGTGAAGTTGTGGAACGAGTTACCCTTGTCAATAAGACAGTCCCAGTCTGTCGCCTCACTCAACAGTAATTTGAAGAAATTGTACCTCTCCAACGATTTGTGATTTGGTTGAATACTGTATATATTTATTTATGTATATTAATTTAAATACGTATATATTTATAATATGTATTATATATTTAGTTGTTATATATTTATTTAGTTTTGGTTTTAGCTATAAGTTTCCTTCTTGAAACGTTTTAGTACACTGTTAGTTTGTCTATCTCATTCTCCCACACTCCACTTAATCCCTCAAAAGTTAGCTGGAAGAGATCCCTCATAGGGATAAGTTAGCCTTTGTACTCTAATCTTATGTGACATGTTTATTATTTTAACCTGTTATTGTGTACAATTAAGTGCTTACATACATACATACATTAAGTAATTTATAGCCTAACCTGCAGAATTTATCTACCACGGGGAAGGAATAGTCAGTAGAAGTTCACGCAAACGAAGTCGCGGGCAAAAGCTAGTTAATAATATATTAGTGAAAACCGTGTCAGGCTCGATAAATTTGTAATACTTTATATACCTATTTTTTTTCCTGAATATGACGTTGGAACTTGTTTTTTAACCCGTTTAATACAATAGGCAAATTAGTATATTGATGAGCGACTATTTTAAATATGCTATTTTGTTAGACATAAGGTCATCCTTAAAATTGATTTAAATTTACATTTTGAATAGAGAATTGACACTAGTATGCCGCCCCCAAATTGCCCAAGACTAAAAACTAAAATAATCTTTACAAAAAGTTAATAACCGATTCAGACAACCTGTTATAACAAGGTATCGTCAGAAATTTTAATAAATGCCTTCTGTTTCTTCTGAAAGCCAAATAACACTGGCTTTCAAATACGTTTATTTATTACAAATCTCTGGGTCAATGAGAGGTTCAGTGAATCGAAAAAGATTTCTTATGAATCTCACAGTAGATATATAAAGATAAAAAACGAAGTCAGGTATTATAGTGTGCTTGAGGATGGCGGTGATGTCTACGACCGGTGGTGTTGGCTCCAGCAACTCGAAATCGTCGGAGAAACGTAACGGAAAGGAATCTTATACTAATGACAAGATAAAACAAAAAGCTAACTATACTAGTGTGCATACTCGAAATGGATATGATGTGAGTGTTTCAACTATTTCTGCAATTTCTGGTCAGTGGTCGCAGTATTGCGTGCTTCTCGCCAAGAGGCACAAAAGGGCTCAACTTGCATCTAAGAAGATTAAATAGTTTGATGCAACTTGGGCCCTGGTGCCTCGTTATCGGCGCAGGGCAGTGGAAGCTGCCCGCGACCAAGAAGTTATAATGTAGGTTAGGTATGCGAGCGGGCTCTCTGACAAAGCGTTTCGTTGCGGCATCTGATTACTAACTTAGGATGGGTTGCACCAAATCGTCTGTAATCGTAAGCGATATTCGTTAAAATCTGATTGTATGGAAAGTTTGACAAGTTTGTATGGGATGACAGCTGCCGGGGCCATATTTGACGATGACCGGCCTGTGATCGTATGTTTGTGCAACTGACCCTTAATCAATCGCCGCAACGGAACGCCGGTTCTGTACCATGTAACGCCCCCGCCCCACCTAATGATAGCCTCCCTTCCTTAAACTAACATATCCCTAATAATGCTTTATGTCTTGGAATACACTACGTGATAAGGCCATGTGATCATCTAGTTGAGAAGGTAAGTACCTACGTTGTTTAGTAGTATCCAAGTTCTTCGTTTATTAGTATCTCAGTGACGAGCCTTAATTAGTTTTATTAGTGGTTTTGTTTAATTCACAGAGAAATATATCCTATTCAGTAACGCCTAGCCTAAGAAGGTAAAACTTGTGAAACGCGCCTTAGGATCACTTAGTAGGTTTGTAGATTTTATTAAGTTATTATTTTTTATTGGTGTGAGGCCGGGCCTCTCCATCCGCCCGAAGGATTGCTATCCTCCTCCCGTACTAACCAGAGACCAGTGGCTCTCGACCCTGACTGGACAAGCCCCCTCCAATATATATATTTTTAAACCACTGTACGGAGTGTGATGACAAATGTCAAAATGACTTAAATTATTAAAACTATAGGAGAACTCAGCCAAGTTTATCTGATGATATTGTTCCAGCACTCATAGAAGCAAATAGACAAAAAGAACCCATATCGTAGTTCTCAGTTGAAGGATCGGTAGCTCCCTTGAGAGGTTCCGAAGAATAAGAATAGGTAAGTGAATCTGACCCGTTTTGTAGTCAGATTCACAGTTGCTAACTGAAGACTTCCGTGCTTCCTTGAAAGACTGGAAGGTACAACCATGAGTTCTGGAATGCGAATGTAGTGATTAGATAACCCTTAGGAATACTCGGGCATAAAATTAGTTTGACAAAAGAGACTAAACCATACGAGGATGGTTCTACCTAGTAAGTGAGTCTACTAGCGCTTCGAAAACCGCGCCGCAAGGTGAGGAGAAACGCCGCAAGGCCTCATCTGCGAAACGGGCGAAATCCTGGAGATTTCTCGCCAGAATCTGGCCCTATTGAAACAAACTTACTAAATAACCTACATAGGAAGATCATTCTCCTATACCTATATAATAAGTACCTAAGACTAAGAGGAGGTCTGCCTTACTAGGCCTTCCTCTAGCCTTCCTATTGAAAGAGCAAAATCTCAGTAATTAAACCAACAGTTAAAGTGACCCAAAATCAAACCCTACAATCTATTATCACTATTATTTGTGTATGAAATAATCCTAACACTATCCCACATAGATCTGAACCATTTAGGAACAGAAAGTTGAATTCCTAAAATGTTGAATTCTTATAATGTTGAAATATCAAAAAGTAGAATTCCCACAACGTTGACTTTGTGATATCCTAGGAAAGTATATACATTTTGGGATTTTATCTTTATGAGAATTCAACTTTCGGCTCCTGAATACTCAAAGATAATGAAAAATAATTATTCAATATTGAAAGAATAAACATATTTCTCTTGTGTTCTTGAAAACCGCATCAAGATCGGACAAGCAATTTCTGAGAAACAGCTTGGTGAAATTAGATTACTTTTATTCATATGAATATTCTTAGGTACGTAACAGCTAACCTACATATAGCTATGCACATATCTATGATTTATAAGTATACCGCTTGTGTATACCGCAAGCCTTTCCTGCCTTCACTTCGCGGGCCGGATTGGGACGGCTTGCGGGACAAATCTGGCCCAATTCAACATTTAAAAGTTCACTGTGTGCAAATCCAACATTTTAATAATCAACATCCTGCAAATTCAACATTTAAAGAACTCAACATTTTAATAATCAACATCCTGCAAGTTCAACTTTTTGCAATCTCAACATTTAAAGAATGCAACCTTATACAAATTCAACATTTTGATATTCAGCTTTCTGGGAATGCAACATTTTAAGAATTCAACATTTTAGGAATTCAACTTTCTGTTCCTAAAGGATCTGAACTATTGAAACTAAGATCCCTTACCAGATTTAGTTTCAAAGAATGTGAAGTCCCTAGCTAAGCTGTAAGAGTAAATTTTAGTACCAAGGTAACATAAAAGGCTAAGTTTGCCTTAATCACTGTTAGATATGACTTTTCCAAAGATACAATACGTCAGAACTGCTAATTGGTGTGATTTGTAAAATAATGTACCAGGGATGCATAAATTGATAGCTGTGCGCGTTAATTATCGTTAGATATTGTTATTTCAAAATTAGAATGTGATCAAAACGCTTCCGGCTAATTTTACACTACACCCAAAATACTCTAGTTATTAATTATTAATCATCATCATCATCATCATTTCAGCCGAAAGACGTCCACTGCTGAACATAGGCCTCCCCCAAGGCTCGCCATTTAGACCGGTCCTGTGCCGTTCGTTTCCACCGGATTCCCGCGACCTTCACCAGGTCATCACTCCACCTTGTCGGAGGCCTACCGACAGCTCGGCTTCCGGTGCGTGGACGCCACTCAAGCAGTTTCTGGCCCCATCGACCGCCAGTGCTGCGAGCAATGTGCCCTGCCCACTGCCACTTAAGTCTCGCAATTTTGAAGGCTATGTCGGTGACCCCAGTTCTGCTACATTAGCTTCATTCCTAATTCCATCACGCAGAGAAACCCCGAGCATAGCTCTTTCCATTGCTCTTTGGGTGACCTTGAGCTTTCTTATGAGGCCCATCGTTAGCGTTAATTATTAATACTCATTCCTAATGGGACGCAGTCCATTTGAATTTGGGTTGTATCGAGAGTAGTGTCCTTCGAAAAAAGAGGTTTTTGAGAGAAGGTGATCTTGAAATTAGGGTGTATAATACACCCTAATTTCAAATTAATAATTAATAACTAGAGTATTTTGGGTGTAGTGTAAAATTAGCCGAAAGCGTTTTGATCACATTTATTTCGATATTTATTTCTATGAACAGAAGGAGATTCGCATATTAGGTTTATCCCTGAAATTTACGGTTCCTTTGTCAAAATCAAAAGCAAACTATGGTTTCGCCGTATTATCGGTCCGTCTATCAGTCTGTTCGCGGCTTTATACGAGAGATGATTTTAATAGTACCCTAGCCAAAATGGGAAAAAAACTGAACCCTTATAGTTTCGCCATGTCCGTCTGTCTGTCTGTCCGTATATCACAGGAATTTTACTCATAAACTGTAAAAGCCTATGAAAATGATATTTGAAATACAAACGTAAGTATTTTGTGAGCCGCCGAAAAATATGGTTTTCACTTCTCATGCTCGAAAAGTGTGTCATATTAGACTTGTCAAGCGGGGCTAAAGTAGTACATTTAACCCCTAGGGAAAATATGAATACATATTTATGATTTACAAAATATTTGAATTTGACCAATCAAAATACTTCACCTATTAAATCCATCAATCACAGAACACTAATTTAACTCTTAAAAAGTATTTGGTATTGGGTATTAACCAACCAGAATACAGCTTTACTAAAATCGACCAATCAGGAAACATATTTATTTTTCTAAATAGTCTAAAGATTAAGTTTGTAGTAGTCCCTATTTCACAATAATTAAAAAAGTGGTTAAATTGTTCGAGCAACACTTTGAAGCGCTCAATAGAAGGTCAGTTAGCTTTTTTCGCGCGTGAATGTTGCGCGCGAACCACAGTCTATGTTTTGTGTGTCAAAAGAGTATAGAAAAAAAATCATGCTGCAAAAGTATATATCTTCGCCGTGGAATCTATTGTTAATTTTGGGTGGGTTAACCTTTGTTTATTTATTTTCTCGCAATCGAAGTGAAAAGTAGAGTGTATAACTCTGGTCTAAAAGCCATATTACCCCTCGAACTATTTTCTAACTATCTCGTGGTGATATGGCTCGTTTTAGACCCTTGTCATACAATCTACTATTTTCATATTGAGCCCAGATCAGTACTACTACGAGGGTCATAGTACCTAAAGGGAATCGGTTTCGAGTGTACGTTTGTGTCTTTGTCAACCAGATAGAACTCCAAGGCACCATGTAATCAAAACCCGGCCAAGTGCGTGTCGGACCACGCTCAACGAAGGGTTCTGTGCCAATCGAAATTCATTAACCTAATATGCGAACCTCCTGTTTATAGAAATAAATATCGAAATAAATTCACGAAAATGAAATTTTAGGGTATTTTGGGACTAGAGGGTTTTGTGAATAAGCGATTATGACATTAGGTTATTTCGCCACTGTTAGGTGTAGCTAATTTAGGTTATTTTGGGAATAGAGAATTTTGAGACTCATTCGTAATGGGACGCAGTCCATTTGAATTTGGGTTGTATCGAGAGTAGTGTCGTTCGAAAAAAGAGGTTTTTGAGAGAAGGTGATTTTAGGTGAAATTAGGGTCTATTAATGACTCGAGTATTTTGGGTGTAGTGTTTTTACACTACACCCAAAATACACCCAGCCGGAAGCATCAAAACCGCTGATCGTCGATTGAAATTGCAGTGCTACTTTATGTTAAGTAAAGTACTAGGGTTACATAAATTGATTACAGTTTATGTTAATTATTGTAAGATGTGATTATTTCAAATTAGAATATGTTAGACATCTGAACGGCGATTGAAATTATTACGGTTTGTGTGGAAAGGTACTAGGATCGCACAAATTTATAGTAGTTAGCGTTAATTATTTTTAAGTATAGATTCCAATTTGGTCTGTGGTGCAAGGTCGTATCTAAGATTGACCCTGTTATTGCAGTTTCTATCCAAGGCTTATAAAAATAAAAACAAAGGATAATCTATAATCTCATAAATATATATGAATGGGCAGGATGTCCCATTACAACCACCACCGCAGTATTAAAAAAAAGTAGGAATAAAAGCTTGTTGCCTTCTCAGGTCTACGCGCTACCTATACCTCCGCTTGACCGAGCTACGTTCAGCACAGAGGAGTCGTATGAGCGCTGCTCACTACTGACCTCTGCACTTACACGAGTAGGGTTCTACCTGCTTCTCATCTTGAGCTATCTCAACCAGATGATATTTCCGCCCAAGAAGAATGAGAGGAACAGAAAGGTACCTACGCCATGACAACAAATCTGCTTTTTACAGTCTTTCCTTTATTATCATCAGCCTATAAAAGTCAAATCATTTAATGCATGTAAAAAGGCACAAGTTAAAAATTTGTAATAGTTATTATAATTATAAAAGTATTCATTAAATTGTACATGTTGAATATTGGAACCATAAATGAAAATAATATAAAAAATACGAACAACATCATTTCATCATTCATCATATCATTTTCTATCACTTGTCTCTTGTATCTCTGTCTGTACGTACATAGTGAAACGGTATTGGGCGGCGCCACTAGAGTGTGCCTAGCTCACTTACCATACTGGATGAATAGGTTAATAATTGAAATGTAATTAACTGATTGAAATAAAGGTCTGAGCTATTAGGAAGGGTGTGTAAAGTAAACAAATAGTTAGAGTTTAAGTCAAAGTAAATTTATTGATTGATATTATTTGGCATTTAATCGAAGCTCTTGATTATTTAACCGAATATGACTAGTGGTAGCCTTATTTGGTGTCTACGTTGCTTGACCTAGGCCAAATTTAGAGGGAAAAGCTAGTAGACACAACGAAAAACCCTCTTGCCTGTATCCTAAATACACAAAATAGTTAACTACATGAGTAAATGAACAATAAGTTGTAACCTTAGGCTCACTAACGTAACTATTGGTACACAACACGTTTGAACTACAAAACACAATGTATTTCTGATACACAAGACATAAATACACCCAAGGAAATATGTCCAGGTTTACAATGCTGAACGGAATCAAACTCACAAGACATTATACGCACTAAAAGGGTAATTAGTGAATAATACGCACTAAAGGGGAAATTAGTGAATAAAGTATAAGTTTACACACAATAAGACAAGTATGGTATTTACAAGTAGCTTCCTTATAAGTACTTGCTTAAATTAATTCCGACCAAGGGTTCGAACCTTGATATAAATTACCAGACCACACAATTTATGGTCTCAACTTCTACTGACACGAGGTTCGAACTCGTCAACCGCTATTGTATACAACCAGCATGACAATTTCAATGTATTAATAAATCAAATACGAACCAAATATGATACACAATCTGCATCCCATAGTATTAAATGAACAATATTTGTATATTTCAAGTTATTGGCACAGTCGACGTTTAGTTAATGGAATCGTCTAATCGAATAATATGAGTCAAGGATGAAGCATCATCGCTAAAACCATGAGATCAGGTCCCTTGTTCTGTCTTCAACAAATATTCACTTGGTTATATACTGCGCAATGTGACCACATAGGTAACAGTGTGGCTACTTGTTATTTATTAGGTAGCCGACTCATTTTAACTTGTGACGATCTCTTGCCAATAAATTCCACAGAAAACTAAGATGGGATGGAAATTGATTCCATGGTATCTTTATAAAATATAAACAAAAGTCCATAATCACAATTAAAGCAAAGTTGATGACTCAGCTTAATCATTCGGTTCAATATTTGTTTGGAATTAATGAAATTACCATTTAGCGTTCTTCAACCTTTAGGAGGGAAAAATAATATCTTAAATTAGAAGAAAGAATACACCTGTCCCGAATGAGAAAGTCTAGCGTCAAAATATAGTAATTACTTAACTTGGTTCAACAGGCAGGCCCCCAACTGCTCTCCTGCGCTGACTTATCTCGTACTCCAGAATATGTATCTCTAATAAACTGTACGATATTCCAACTTCCGCGCTCCGTTCCAAACTTCCCACCTCCAAGGTCTAAGATCAAGTCCCTTCCGTCTTTCATTTCTTTATTACCTAAACTTAACTAATATAACAACTTTATTTGTAACATCTCTTATAATTATTTTCGTCTTAATTACAATACAGTAAAGACTCCTCGTCGGCAATCGTTCCTGGTCTGCCCCTCCACTCGACCAATTTGCGCAGACGCCTCCTTGTTCGGTCCTGCTCCTTAGTGCAGGAAGTACAGCGCTGTCTCGCTCTCTCAGTGTGATAGTGGGAACCTCTCACAATACATCCGCCTGATGACCACATGTTTGTGCAAGTCTGGAATTAAAACAAGACTTTACATAGCATTTGCATAGTAAAATGTGCTCTATGCCAAGTATGGCATAAGTCGGGGTTTCTTTGCTTGGTTGTTCAAAATAACAGATTTTTTACTAGAAGTGTTCTTCGAAATGAGATACTTAAGGTTCCCTAAATGGCCAAACCTTTTCTAAGCGCCTTTTGTCTCCACTTCACCATATTGTCTAATCAATAACGGCAATTTAAGTCACAGACATAAGTTATAGTTGTTTATTTAGGGCCAATTCGCCTTTCCCTTTGCCACTTCTAAGTAATTCTTAAAGTTTACTACTTCCTTGTCAAAGGACTTTATTTGTAATGGTTGGGCTTTTGCTATTCTTAATATATAATAATACCTATGATCACGCATACCTATAGCATGTCTATGTTGCCATCACAATAGTATACAATGGGTATATAGTATACAATCATAGACGAAAAAACCAAGGTGACCGCCAGAGTCTATATATACAACGTCACGTCCTTTAAAAATACAGCGTGTCTCACGGCTATGCCACACAGTATAAAACAAAGTCGATTTCCGCTGTCTGTCTGTCCCTATGTATGCTTAACCCTCGTATTCATAAACGTCTATCAAACCTATATTAGTTAACTAGCAGCTAAAGTTCGTTTGTCCTTATCTGTCACTTTGACACACGTGCTTGTGAGACAGTGACAACAGACATTTTAGTTAGCAGAGGTTTGTTAAGTTTTATGAATAAGGGGGTAAATCTTTAACACTACTAAACGGACTTTGTTGAGGTTTTTTTTTAATAGATAGTGATTCAAGAGAAAGGTTTATATGTATAATACATTCAGTGCCACAGACTGTATAGCTCTAGTGCGGCCTGGAGTCGAGTCTTTTTAGCCATGTTTGGATGGGGCGTTTTTTCATAGTATTTTTTATATATTTTACTTGCCTTCTTTTGTACACGGCGTATCGTCACCAAATGGTCAGGAAGATCAGCGCTGGCCCTGCCAGCATACACTGAGTTGTGACCATTTTGTGGCAAATTTCGTTATGTGGTGTCTGTATTTGTAATTGTATTGCCACGAATAAATGTATCTTTCTTTCTTTCTTTCATAATATAGTTGAGAAACACTGATCATTTTAGAGGTTTCTAATGTGATGTAAATAAACACATACTTTGCGCTTACATTGTAAAGCTGGCTGTGTAATATAGGAATCTGTATAAAATCAAAGAGCAACCATTACTGGCTTGCTCTAAGAATGTTTATTACTTTCTTAAAACATAGACAATATAGAACACAACTATAAACTAAATATATATACTACATCTTCCTTTTTCAAACAAAAATAAAAACAAACTAAATAAAACTGAACCTTATCAATGTATTACATAGTACTACAAACGTAATCATTCAGATGTCTAGGAGGTCTAACATACATTTATTTTGTAAGGTTTTGGCAAACTATCTTTGCGCCTATCCTCTGCCACGACACATGGTTTTTTCATATAGCTACTAAATTTTAGTCTTAAGTTGCTTATTTCTGTATAATTTAAGTATTGTATAATGTTTTTAATGGGTTTTTTACAACTTTTTTGGTAATTTTTAGGGTTCCGTAGCCAAATTGGCGAAAACGGAACCCTTATAGTTTCGTCATATCTGTCCGTCCGTCCGTATGTCACAGCCGATTTACTCGGAGACTATAAGCTTTACAATGATAAAATTTGGTACGAAGGTGTATTCTATGAACCGCTACATAAAAGGGATGTGAAATTATAAAAAAATATTGAATTAGGGGCCGCCACTCCATACACGTAACCGATGAATGAAAAAAAAAATTCAACGCACATAGTCGTGTGGGGTATCCGTAGATAGACCTTTAAAAATAATATTAAGCTTCTAAAAAACTTTTCCATTTAAATTAACCGTTAGTGAGATATTAATCCCCTCAAATTTCCAAACTATGAAGTTTAAAATTCTGAAAATTGGGGCGGTGTGCATTAATAAATACTTTCAGTGATTATTGATTTGAATAAGATAGGTTTTACAGTTTTTGAGTTTTCGCTGAAAAACTGTCTTGCCCAAATAAAAGGTCATGTGCCACGAGTTATGAAGATAAGTCATTTTTAGATTCAATGTATTCGATAGTGGTTATTAATGTGGATTATGAGATATTATTGGTACGAAACCCTTCATTGTGAGTAATCCGACACGCACTTGGCCGGTTTTTTCTGCTAATTTCACGTTAAAGCCATGTACGTATATTGTGGATATGAAGAAAATGTGGATATTCCTAATAAGGTATCATCTATCTACCGGTCACTTTATGACCGTGTAGAAAAGTTAATAAGGAATGAAAAGTAGTGCAGAAGTCATCAATTGTCAGGGTTCCGTATTACTGTCACTCACACGTACGTCCGTTCGTCGTCTGTCACACAGGTTTTACATCTAAACGGTTGAAGCTTACGGTCTTTAAATTTACACAGTATAAAGCACCTTGTTGACCAGAAGCCATACGAAAAATATTTTGAAATGTTTTTAAAGGGAGCTCCCATACAGTTTAAAGGGGGGCGCGAAATTTTTTTTTTGACCGACCCCCTCGAGTGGGTTATTGTTGTTGAGAGCTCGTTGAATATTACACTGTTTTTTTTTTACTGACCCCCTCGAGTGGGTAATCGTTGTTGAGAACTCGTTGAATATTACATTGCATTTTTTTTGACCGACCCCCTCTAGTGGGTTATCGTTGTTGAGAGCTCGTTGAATATTACACTGTTTTTTTTTACTGACCCCCTCGAGTGGGTTATCGTTGTTGAGAGCTCGTTGAATATTACACTATATTTTTTGATTTAAAAAATACTTAAAACAAAGGAATTAGAAGCCACCAAAGTCAGATTTCCTACAATTGTTTTTAAACTTCTCATTGACCTATGAACTTGAAATTTGATAATAATGTTTCATATTACGTATATTTTACCAACAAATACCAATATCTAGATAAATCAGACTTTGTCATTCAATTTTTTTTATTTTTCCTATTAAAATCAACTTAATTTTGCGGTTGGTTTGGAATCCTAAATGTGCATAGTTCCATACGCACTTGACAGTTTTTTAGAGACTCTTTTAAATTTTAACGCCAGAGACATTTATTCATTTGATCAGGGCTACGCACCGCTATACAGCTCGTTCGAGCAGCTCTACTCTGGTTACGTTTACCGGCGCGCGCGTCACTGTTTCAACTGGCCCGTTTGTTCAGCGCCCGGTGAAGAAATCACTCTGAAGGAGCGCACCAGCGACGACTACAACTGGACATTGAGGTATACTGCTAACCGATCCAGCACGAATTCAACTGATCCCTGTGTTCGCAGTTTGACTTTCAATCCCCCGTTCTTGAAATATTTGTTAATATCTTTTTATATTTTACAAAAATATATCAAGGGATGACGTTCGACTGAAAACGCATATTGTAAATGCACCTTAACGCCAATTAACTTGATGCAGGAACTTACACGCGAATTTCATTACATTGCGCGGCAGTGGGTTACCGAGCTACGACGAGTTCGATTAAACCTTGCAATGTAATGAAAACCGCAACCAAGTTCTTCCACCATATTAAGAAGAGTATTCAGCTTACTACATATGGTTGCAGATGCACCGGTCGCCAGCTGAAGTGTGTGAACCTAGGCTCATATAACTACGTAGGCTACCGCGGCGGCAAAGCCGAAGTGGAAGCGGTGACGAGGCGCTACGGAGTGTCGCTGTGCTCCTCGCGCGCCGAACTCGGCTCCTGCCCGCTGCATGCGCAACTAGAGAAGGAACTCGCTGAATTTCTTGGCGTCGAGGTGAGTTACCTTCCTTCAGAACATCTCTTCATCTCCAATCATCTAGAGTGATTTAGGTTTCATCCTCAATTCCTCAAGTGGACCTCAGCTTTTAGAACTCGAACTTGCTTTCCCTAGAACTGACGTTTCTTTATACCACGTCGATGGCAAACAAGCTGACAGCCCACCAGATGGTAAGTATTAATTTTGCAGCAGCGTCTGTCATCTGACTTTCTTCAGTTATTTTCTGACTGTATGCCGGAATATGTGTATAGTTTTTTCTACTTAATCGAGATCTCACTAATACTCGTTTCATCCAGATTTCCTTACTGTCAGTATTACGTTTATGCAGTATATATTGAACGGAGGCGGGTCGGTATGGATGCATGCCTTCGTATCGTCCGGCTTCTGTGTATTCCGCGCTAATCAGGAACCACTTAAATGTAGGGGCGCAGGACAGAGTCTATACTGACTCGATTAACAGTTGTCACTGACAGCTGACTACCTATTGGATGCCGACACATGCGGAAGTAGCCTAGCGCAATGATAGCTACCTATATAATGGTATTGAATCAATGGCCTTCGAGCCTATTACAGACTATACAAGCAGTGTCAAGCAGGAAGACAACATCTTTGGTGGCTGTGTAAGCTTAATGCGAGAGCGGCATGTACACGACCGCAACTGGCAAGTAAGGTTTTCCCGTGGCGAAAAGATCTCACGTCTATGTCTCTTGGCTCGCTTATATGCGAGTGTCGCAAATCATGCTTCGTCGTGGGCTTTTCGCCCATCAACCACCAGTTTGCGCCATTTGTCCCTGTGTACTCGGCAATCTCCTCCCATTTGTGAACCGGGATGTTGAATGCGTGCATGTCTCGCTTGGCGCAGCATCGGCCTACCGACGCTTCTCTTGGCATTATTTAGTTAATTACTACTATATTAATTCCCATGTTTCATAGTATTCAATAATAAAGTAGTCTGTTACATTCTTTGTTCAGACGCGTTTTACACATGCCGTTGCCACGTTGGGTTTTATAAATGTTGAGGTAACTAATACAGAGACAAATAGTTACTTTTTATTTATAAAAAGAATATGTATTTACCTCTATCGCGATTTTAGTACCGCTATCGTTAATTTTTTACACCCGAGCTTAGGATTGCCCACCAAGCCGTCGTTGTATTAACAACGGTGACGCAGCGTTTCCGCAGCAATATGTCATGTCGAAAACATAACATCCATGACACGTCGCTCCGTATACGCTGCGATAACTTTACCTAATTTCAATAGAATCAAACACATTGGTTTGTTCGTCTGATATATATAATATGCATTCTAACACACTGGTGTGAAATAAACGCATTTTTTATGCTGCAGGCTGCAGTGGTGGTTGGCAATGGGTTTTCGACCAACTCACTGATGCTACCAGGGCTGGTAGCTCCTGGTACGCTGGTGCTGAGCGACGAGAGTAATCACACCAGCTTAATCGTCGGGCTTCGGCTAGCCAAGGCATGTGTGCGTGTGTTCCGACACAATGACACGCGGCATCTGGAGCAGCTGGCGAGGCAGGCCCGCGCCGAGGCTCGCTGGGAAAAAATTATTATAGTGAGTCACTAAAATGTGAGCCATATTAATTTTGAATTAACGAGTAAAGTCTGCTAACGCAAATTATAAATTTCAGTTTAAAGGGGAAAATTGAATTGGCGACCGCCTATGCCAGAGGCCTCTACTACAAAACTTTACAAGCATACAATTTGACAAAATTGACAACTTTTTCTATGGAAAATTGTACAACATTGTAGACTTGTAGTTTTGTGGTATCCTGACCTGGATGTCGCAGGTTCGAATCCTGCTCGGAGCTACATTTTTCGGTTTTTCCCTATAATTTTAAAGTAAAATTTATTTTCTGGCATTCCAGTAATTACTTATATTTCTTACCATCTTGATCAGAGGGTTGACACGCAACGTTTTTGACCATGCATACAGGTGATCTAATTGTCATGTTCAGTATAGAACGTTAGATCTATCTAATGAAAAGCATTATAAAAACATTAATGCAGGTGCTGGAGGGCGTATACAGTATGGAAGGTTCACTAGCGGCTCTCTCAGAGGTCATTGCGTTGAAAAAGCTTCTAGGACTCCACGTGTACATGGACGAGGCTCATAGCATTGGCCTGGGTCCGCGCGGGCGCGGCGCAACCGACGCGTGCCGCGTCAGTGCTCGTGACGTCGACGCCATCATGGGCTCCTTTTCTAAGAGCTTCCCTGGCACTGGAGGCTACATCGCCGGTAATATGCAACACAATACGGATATTTTTTATTGTTTGAAAAAAAAAACAACAAGCTTTTAATAAGCTGTGTAACAAAACCGCTGCATGGCACGTTCTATTTCGCTTCTAACGGGTATTTAGATGCCTCGGAGGTCGGCTAGGGCTGAATTTAGTCGAAGCGATAAGATGAAAAGGTCTGCTATTTCTTTTTCACAGGTTCAGCCGTTTTAGTGAACTGGCTGCGCTCGTATGGGTATGCATCAGCGTACGCGCAGAGCATGCCGCCGCCCATTGCCGAGCAAATGATTTGTGCATTACGCGACCTGCGAGCGCCGTCCGGTCAGACGCGCGTCGCTGCACTGAGGGAGAACACGAGCTACTTCCGTGACCGGTCAGTCTTTACCAGGCCGGTCGTATTTTTAAGTCACTCGCTCGCTCACGTTAACAATAGTTTTGTTAGGTGGCGTTTCACATGCATTAGAATGAACGCTTCCACTACTTGAATAACTAATACGTCTGCTGGAAGTCCTGGTCGTAAACAGAATTAACGTAATTTGATAAATACGAGTGACCAGGGCTTGAAATACCGGTAATGTACGGACCCGGTATCGTGACCTTGAACCAGAAACCGGTATTTGACTTAGTACCGGTACTGAGTTACCGATACAAACCAAGGGTATTGCTCAAACCGGTAAAATTTACCGGTTTTTACCAGTTTAAATAGGTACCGTTACTCGAAAGTCCGAATGGAATGAATGAGAGATAAAGAGAACATAATATTTCACATCGCACGCACGCGACGCGTGGTAGTACTAGTTAGTATGTGCCGCCGCACCGTGCACTCGCACGAAACAGCAACGTAGCATACACATGGGAGCCTTTATAAATAACCGGTATTTTTCGGTTCTAGTTCCGGTATGTTTTCTTTACCGGTTCTCTGGAAACAAAACGAAGAAAACCTATAAATATCTGTATGTTACATGTATTTTCGGTATCTGTTTCAAACCCTGCGAGTGACCGAGCACTAATCCTCAAATACCAGTGGTTTCAATAATATTACTGTTCCCACTTATGGCAGGAGATAAACGCATCGCGCCAGTGTAGTTTTAAACCCCTTGTTATTTTTTTTTAATTACATGGAAAAGCAACAGCGTAACACATTTCTATAAACAACAATAGAATTACAAAGCCAAGTAGAGAATCAGTCAGAATTTCAGAATTTTCAGAATTTTGTTATCAGTAGAATTAGGTAGTACCGGTAGTCACTTTTATAATTTTTATATTGCGTTTGCAGCCTACTGGGTTGGGGTCCGTAGGCCACCGCCTACGATCACAGAAGGTCGCCGGCCACCACTGTGTTCGTTAAAATCTGATTGTACGGCAAGTTTGACAAGTTTCTCTGGGTTGACAGCTGCCGGCGACATATTTAATGTTGATCGGTTGGTAATCATAAGTTTATGCAACCCGCCTTAGGCTCGGTTTTTATAAAGATCCGTTAGACCTTATATCGGTTTGTCATGTCAAAAAAATTACTGAGTTACTGAAATTTGATCTGACATTTGGTCTAACGGATCTTTATAAAACCCGGTCTTAGTCTATTGATCGCTATTGCAGGTTGCGCGAGATGGGTCTGGTGGTACTCGGCCACCCTCAGTCCCCGGTGGTGCCCGTGATGGTGTATACGATCAGCAAAATGGTAGCTTGCGTGGAGCAGCTGACGGAGGCCGGAGTGGCAGCCGTCGGCGTTGGCTTTCCGGCCACGCCACTATACCAGGCGCGTGTGCGGTCAGTGTTTCAAAGTTTCATAGTATAAATAAATAAAAAAACTAAACCCTCATATTTTCTGTATGCTATTCGTCCGTCTGTCCACATTTATCGACTTGTGTTTTAACTTTACTAAATATGAATTGGACATGACTGGGTCACTGGGACAATGTGCAATTTGTGTAGACAAATTAGCCCATCCAGTAGCTGCCTACGAAGCTGATTTAGATTTAGATAATGTATGTATGTAAGCACTTTATTGTACACAATAATAGGTTAAAACAATATACATAATGTCACATAAGATTAGAGTACAAAGGCGAACTTAATGAGAGATATTAAAACACGAGTGTGGTTCTATGAAACGATCCGAAGGTGAGTTTCATAATTAGATCACACGGGTGTATTAATGTCTAATTATGTACAGTTAGTTGCATACACTTTATATAAATCCATATTAAATCCTCTTTCATGTGATTCATATAACCATTCAATTTATGATGCGGTTATGGCCATCTTCGCCGGGCGGCTGTGGCGGCGGGGATATTACATTGAAAATCTGGTCCTTATCAACGGTTTTTGCACATAGTAAAGAGGATTTACTATATGGGTGTAGATAAAAGTATGAAACATACCGTTCCAGTACCCATAATACATGATTTGCTCAGTCTGGCATTGGATGAAAGTTGACATAAATAAATAATAAATAAATATTTGTGGGCAATTTTACACAAATCGACTTAGTCCCAAACTAAGCAAGCAAAATTCAAGACTCGGTAACAAATATTCGTGTTCATCACACAAATAAATGCCCTGATTCGAGCCCGGGACCTCCAGCTAGGCAGGGTCACTACCAACTAGGCTAAAGCGGTCGTAATAAGTTTATATTTTTTCCTCTTTATATAATAGACCTTATTTACAGGTTCTGTCTGTCGGGCGCGCATACTCGGGAACAGCTAAACAAAGCACTAGCGGGTATAGAAGCCGCGGCCGACAAACTGGGATTGCGATACTTGCGTCCGAAACCCAAGACTATTGAATATAATAAATAATTACCTATTAATATATATTTGTGGTCAATTTTACACAAATCGACGTAGCCTCAAACTATATCCATAGTCATTTATAAAGTTTTACATGTCAGTTGATTATTATTAGTAGGCTAAGTAATTTAATTTAGTCGATTAAATATGTTTTAAATAAGTGTTGTAACTAATATCCATTTATGTTAAGAATTATAATGTCAAGAATACAATTTCAACGAAGCAAAGTATACAGTAATAAAAACAGGAACCGACGGGCCGGGGGCCAGCAGCCGGTCGCGGAAGCAAAAGACAATCATTTTTTTTATTTATATTCGTTTATTCAATACTAGCTTTTGCCCACGACTTCGTTCGCGTGAACTTCTACCTACTTAACTTTGAGTGACTCACACTCCAACGTTTTTACCTCTTAAAGTTACAACCTTACAAAGTTTCTAATTTGTATAGGTAACTATATTAGCAAGTGAAATAAATGGGCCCTCTTGTCCATGAAAGGAAGCATGTGTCCTGAAGAGAATGTAATAGGCGGATAATGAAACAAAATGGGTATGATTTATCAATACCTATATATAGGTACGTACCTATGTATGTATGTTGGTAGTAGGTACTGGCTAAGTAAGTCAGACGTTAAATACATATTTCATTCCAGGCCGGAGAACGCCGTCGACTCGATCCCATATAGCATTTATGCGTATAAATTATTTTTGATGATTTCTTATACTATGTAACAAAACACTAATGACTGCTAAGAAACTACCTCATCACATCCAAGTAGTATAGTAGTGTCATGTTTCGATGTCGCGTACGTCTACACATTGTTCTTGTTCGACGACGTTACCGAATTCCTTACTTTCCGAGCCTTAGTACTGACATGTTCGATGTAGCGACTACAGGTGAAGACATATTATTGAGGATGCTCAAAGCGTAAATAAAACTACTTGATTTAGTTCTAAGGGTTTGGATATGACATTTCCAATTTATGCTAGAATCTATGTCTATTCCTAATAATTTAAATCTATTTACTTCTTCAATATTTTCTTTATTTATTTGTAAGATCATTTGTAAAGGCGTTTTCTGTATGGGTTTAAATTGGATTATTTTAGTTTTATTAAGGTTGATTTCCAAGTAGCCACTCACAAACTGTTTTAGCTACTCTTGCCAGGCCATCGTTGCAATTCGTACTACTTCAGCTGTTCAAGAGTATGGAGACATCATCAGCAAACATCACATATTTAGCATTTAGTATTTTGAGTAAATCGCTACCAATTTAATTCACGTAATGACGTTATTAGAATATTTCTTCCTTTTCCAAGATTGTAATAGAATTTAGTACAGTTTGAGTTCCATTTTTCGCAGACCTGTAAATTGCCCTGACAATGGGTTTTTATGGATAGAGCAGTAAATAGAGCTTTTCAAAATCTACGGCCGCGGTTGCAGCAACCATGTGAAAAGTACTATGCGATTTATACCACCAACCGCAAGCTCGCAGTATAAATAAGTGCAGTAGTTTCATGAGAATAATAGACTTTCGCCCCGACGGAACTGAAACTTGTAAAATCAAAATTATATTCGCTGTACAAGTCAAAATCTGCCTACCAGGAGTAGGTGGAGTATCTACGAGGTGACCTCATCCTTACTGCACCTACTATGAGACCTCAACCTTACTGTACCTACTAGGAGACCTCAACCTTACTGTACCTACTAGGAGACCTCAACCTCACTCTACCTACTAGGAGATCTCAATGTTACTGTACCTACTAGGAGACCTCAACCTTACCGTACCTACTAGGAGACCTCAACCTTACCGTACCTACTAGGAGACCTCAACCTTACCGTACCTACTAGGAGACCTCAACCTTACTAAACCTACTATGAAACCTCAACCTTTTTTTTATACAACGCCGGTGGCAAACAAGCATACGGTCCACCTGATGGTAAGCGGCCACCGCAGCCTATAGACGCCCGCAACTCCAAAGGAGTCACGTGCGCGTTGAGGAGGCAGAGGGAAGATTTGAGGATGCACTGTGTTGACAGCAGAAGGAACACATTTAGGTCCCTCGCTCTCAACACAGTGCATCCTCCGGAGCTCTGGCAACCTTGCTCACCTCCAGGAACACAACACTACATACTTGTGTAGTAAATAATGTTATTATGGCTGTAGTCTTCTGCAAGGCGGAGGTACTTCCCCAGTTGGGCTGCTCCAAATTCGAGCGAGATGACATTTTGCTGTGCCCTACCTCTCTTAACCTCAACCTTACTGTACCTACTAGGAGACCTCAACCTCACTGTACCTACTAGGAGATCTCAACCTTGCTGTACCTACTGGGAGACCTCAACCTACTGTACCTTCTAGGAGACCTCAACCTTACTGTACCTACTAGGAGATCTTAACCTTATTGTACCTACTAGGAGACCTTAACCTTACTATATCTACTAGGAGACCTTAACCTTATAGTACCTACTAGGAGACCTTAATCTTAATGCACCTACTAGGAGACCTAAACCTTACTTTACCTACTAGATGACCTCAACTTTACTATACCTACTAGGAGACCTCAACCTTACTGTAACTACTATGAGACCTCAACCTTACTGCATCTACTAGAAGACCTTAACCTTACTGTACCCACTAAGAGACCTCAAGCTTACTTAACTGTACCTACTAGGAGACCTTAACCTTATTGTACCTACTAGACCTCAACCTTACTGTAACAAACCTTATTTGCTAAATGAAATAAACGTCGCTATTATTATTGACGTTCCAGGCTTTTTAGAAATAAGCGATATCAAAGTTGTACTTTTTATTATTATTTTTTTCAGTACAATTTTTTTTTCATACAAACCTGATTTTGAGACTCAAAAACGCAATAAAAAATCATTAGCCGGTTTGAAGTTATGAGCGTACTTACATCTTAAAAATTGATTTTTGTTTATAGATTTTATTTAAGGATGCCAAATGTACCACCCTGTTCTTATCTATACTAGGCACCGGGCAGCAAAGAAAGTCGTTTCAAAGATATATTAGCGTAGAAAATTCAGAAGGAATGAACCAAGCCTTAGTTTATGGATTCTGAGAAGCTTGATTTAGGTCTAGAATATAATTAAAAAGCCATGCTTAACATATAAAATGAATTTAAATTTCTTTATCAGTGTAAAAAGGTTTTTAGCCGGGAGACGACGGCTTAAAACAGTGGTATTGTGTGGTTAGTACTATTTTAGTATCTTGTAGACGGTTATGTTTATACGAGTATAGGCTACTTATTGCATTTGCCCGAGCTAACTACGATTAAATATATTATTATGTAATTAAATATATTTTTACTGAAATAAACAGTTCAAATTTTTTTTTTTTTTATTCACCGTACTTTTTTCTTAATACTTTTCTGTTCTAGAGCAGGAAACATGCACTTTCAGCACGCCGCCTAGATGAACAATGCCCCACTTTCAGAGTATGAGAAATGAAAAAGAGGATTTACCTCAAACAACCACTTGGAGGAAAAGCGCTATAAGGTAATCGTCCCAGTGCTCGACACCTTAGTGCCCAATAGAAGATACCTATTAAACATCTGTCATCTTCATATAAGATTGAAAGTGGCATGTATTGGGTCAGTGTCGAGCACAGAGACGTTTACCTTATCTAATGAAGTCGCTTCTCGATTAGCTTAGTAAAACAAGCAGGTTCCACTAATAACAGTAAAGCGTGGATCGTAAATGGACCGGTCACTCGGCATGCCGGACTTGCACTAACAGCTCCTACTAGTGCACAAGTAGCTATTACGAGCTACTTGCCCACTTACTACTAATTCGTTATGGCGAGTTTTAGTATTGGACACTAATATTTAATTTTTAATAAAAAAAATGGAATCGCGGAACGACAACTGTTTTTATCGTATGGCAATTTTGCTGCTTTATTTTGTCGTTTGGAGAAATATATTTGTTGATTCATGGAGTGGCGTGCCGTTTAAGTTAACTCGAAATTGTAACATGCTGACAACAACCGTTTACGTCCAATCTATTTAATCTGAAATTTTATAAACAGTAAAATTATTATGGCTCGATGGTGTCAGCAAGTATTGGCTTAAAAAGCGAGCGTTTAGAGGCTATAAGTCAGTAACTAATTAACGCCAATCTGTTCTGTTTTTCTTACCATTAGGATGTAATGATAGAACGTTAGGTATGTACTGAAATGCAATACATATTCACATTCATATGAGTCGCTTTGTAATAATAATAGCTCATCATAATCGGGTGTGTTGTGGGCGATGGGCTAGCAACCTATCACTGCAATATCAATTTTCTCATAATTTTTTCAGGCGTTTTTGCGTGATTGAGTAAGAAACATTCAAACATCCTAAATTTCACATTTATAATATTAATGGGATAGTGGGATATAAATAGATAATTAAAAAACCGGCCAAGTGCAAGTCTGACTACGAAAAATAAGGAAATTTGAAGTAAAAATCTGATTTCTCAATATATTGATATTTTTGGGTAAAAATACACGTCATAATAAATGTTATCACCAAATTTCAAGTTCATAGGTCAATAAAAAATAGAGATATACGCACTTTGGTCTACGGGCGCGGTAGTTTAACATGACCATATTTTGCTTCCATTGAATTAAAATGAAAATATAAATTACGTCACCTAACTTTTCGAGCACCTATTAATAATATACCGAATAGTTATTTGTTATACAAGGGCGCAAAGTTGTATTTTGACCGCGAGTGTGGAATTGAAACACGAGCTAGCGAATGGATTCTATGGTTGAACCACAAACGAAGCGAGCTCACCGAACGCGTTCGGATTTCAAATATTCTTTGCAGTCTTTAGATAAAATGCAGTTTTGCGATATGTTTTTAACGAATAATCAGAGCTAGTGAGGTCAAAACAAAATTAAGGGGTCCGAAAAATTAAAATGTTGTTAATTGAACATATTCAAATCGAAACAACAATAGTTACTTATAGACATATATACTTGTAAGTAACAATTTTTTTATCTAAAACCTGCTACGCCAAGGAAATTATTAGTGTGCGAACACAATCATATAAGTCCATCTATCTCTACACGAGACTAACAAAGCCAAAACAAACGGGCCGACTAAATTTATACACACAATTAAGACAGTATGTCATATCCGTACATCACGAGATAAGCAACGATATAATTGTGAGCACGGCACGAATACATGTTGCTTATTATCCTTGTAGAGGGTCCACGCAGCGCAGAATTCAAGCTTATGATGAGAAGTCCAAAGTTTCTGAAGTTATCAGTGCGTTTATTTATGCAACATTGATTACAAAATAGTTGTTTATGCAACTGCTACATAATGAGATCGCGTGCTTACTATGAACCTTGCCTTCGGCCCGTTTCATAAACCTACACTCGCGTTTTAAGAGCGCTTTAATAAAATGTAGTGGGTCCACTAGCGCCACTCGTAAATAATTGTAATTATTTAAATTTAACGATATATAACTAAAAAAGGGGGCCGCTACGTACTGTAGTTTGTATTTAAGTACTTTTTGAATCCATCAAACTAGTTTTTACGTTGCTGGATTCGTCAATCTATGAGCTGAAAATTAAAACGGCCGTTTTAACTTTGGACGAACTTCGAACTTTTTTTTAGTTATATATCGTTAAATTTAAATAATTACAATTATTTACGAGTGGCGCTAGTGGACCCACTACATTTTATTAAAGCGCTCTTAATGCCTAATTATGTACAGTTGCATGCACTAAGTTTATCTACATCCAATATATTCCCAGTTTAGCATTATATCATCTATCCATAGATTATCCTAGGTTTATGGGACCTTGTAGAATCATTGATTTGATTAATTCATCAGCTTTCATAATATTGCCGAATTAACATCGAAACAAAATATTTGATTACGCTTCGCTTTTCTTCGTCTAAACTTTTTAATTGAAATTGTTACTTCGAAAAACTTAATTACGGATAGATGTAATGTTTTGATAAAATACTGTTTGTTGAATTTGTTGCGAAGATTAATAACGATAAAATACAAAATTGAGATAGGTGCTATATTGTTAACAAATTCCAATAATAAATTCAAAATATGTTCATTAGAAATTCAATAAACTATTTACTAAATTTAAAATACGTATATATTTATTTTCCACTAGCTTTTACCCGCGACTTCGTCCGTGTGCAAGTCGTTTATACCGTTAGGGGATGATTTCCGGTATAAAAACTATCCTATGTCCTTCCTCGGGATACAAACTATCTCCATACCAAATTTCATCTAAAGCCATTTAAGCGGTCTATGCTTGAAGATGTAACAGACAGACAGAGTTATTTCCCCATTTATAATGCATACCGTTGCGAAATGATTTCTGGGATAACATGTATTCCATGTTTAAATTCAATAACATTGTGACTCTATTAACGTTATCGAACTCGACCACTCTGACAACCTTCTAGATGACCCCTGAAGACATATCAAATATAGGTAGGCGGCAAACACGTAGATACAGAAAGTCTAACGGGGGACGGGTCACGCACGGGCATAACCTGTAGATTGAACCGCGAGCGCATCGAGCGCGAAATTTTTCGAATATTATGATGCAAGTGCGGAAAATTCTTCATATGTTTGGGTACTCGTCATAAAGTTATAAGACATGTAAATGAAAACGCGAGCGCAGCGAGCGCGATATTTTTCGAACATTATTAATATAATGTGAGTGCGGAAAATACTTCATACAAGTCCAGAGAGGCCCAGGTCGGGGCCACGAGCCTTAGTAACCCAGTTAACAGCGATACTTATCCAAAACATTATAAGTTATAACATCGCAAAGCACGCGATCCAAGTATCTGCTTTGGTTTTAGGGCTCCGTACGAGAACCGCGTGTCCGTCTGTCGCCTGTCACTGTCACACAAATTTTACAGCCAAACGGCTGGAGCTAGTCTTTAAAATTTCACAGTATGAGCATCTTGTCCTTGTCCCAAAGCATTAGAATTACGATTTGAAACGGGATATTTACCATGAATATTTGGTTGTTAATCCTTGATAATGGCGCTTGCAACAGTGCCGAAATATCGGGAACTCACAAATACAAATATACTTGGTAAATATCCTGTTTCAAATCGTAATTCTAAGGTAAGGTAGGTGTTTGGTTTGTGAATGTTGATAGCGACTTATTATCCAACATAATTAGGTCTCTCATTTCAAACAGTTACTATGGTTGGAGGGATCTAAACCTAACAAGCTTCTAGATGACCCCTAAAGACATATCACTTATAGGTAGGCGGATTTCAAGTGACTGGTTTGTTACTATTGATAGCGGCTAACTGCGCAACATAATTTGATCTCTCATTTCAAACAGTGACTATGGTTTGAGGGATTTGTGCTTTTCTCTAGCCACTAAGTATTTTTGTTTCACTCCCCATTTCACATTCTATCCTTTAATTGCAGAATATTTGAATGGAGTTCTTTTTTATTTATATTCAAGCATATACTTACCAATTTTCAAGCCTTTGCATCACGAATTTAAAAAGTTCTCATACAAAGTTGAACCCAAACCTCTTCAGCTTTATTATATGTATAGATGTATGTCGGAATGTTCCTGTACATTTTACAGGAACATTTCGCGTTGTATCCGTGCCTAGCTGCCGACGTATTGAGACACCTGTTAAATAATTAGAGGATAATTTTTCAGTGATATGTTATAAATTACACAGTATTAAATTGGAGAGATCAGACAGACAGAGACAGCGCTGATATTCACATCTTTATCGGTAACTTCCAACCGCTTACAGAAACTTGTATCAGCTAACTTGGTGATTGTGCGATAAAAGCGTTGAGCCGAAAAATGTCAAATTTGCAGCATTGAATCTTTTAGCTTTTCCAAGCCAAGTCACGATCTAGTTGATACAATCTCTCAGAAATAAAAAAATGTTTGTCTGTTGGGTATTTTTATGAGATGATGAAGCTTTGTCGTTTTAAGGTTTGTCGCTGTACTAGCCGCTTCATTGCGCAAACGGGATGTTCCTAAAATTGAAAAAATTAACCGTAACGAGATTTTAAGATAACAATACCTTTATTGTAGTTTACATTAGAATAACAACTAAACATGCTAATAAACCACCAGGGGACCATTACCTTATTTTACAACACTCCGCTGAAACGGGCCCGGTTCAATTTCCACGTCGTAACTGACGGTTTTGTATTGTACGTTGACCCTACAATGTATCTAAGTACGTTGTCAACATACACTGCTTCTTTTATTTGTTGACGCTTTATTGTACTAGAACCGATGGAGCAGTGTACGTGATATGAGAGATATTGTTGTTGATTTTCTGATAGAAGCTAGACCAGTGGTAGCAGCATGGATATGTCACGGAGCAGTTTAGAGGTAGACGCTGTACACGTAGGTAGGTATGTTCATAGTTGTGAAGTTGTGAGCTTTATACTTTGCTATTATTATGAACTACCAATTCGTGCCGTTTTTTATGTAATTTAATATAAGTTTTTTCGAAACAAAACACAACGCGTTTGCGTTTGGTTTCAATTTGTATGGCAACGCGAGCAGCGCATCTGGTGGTCTTTGTTGGTAACTATTTTTGGCCATACAAATTGACGCTAAACACAAATGCGTGAGTTTGTGTTTTGTTTCGAAAAGAAACTTATACTAGAGGTACTGAGTACTTCGGCCAGTCTTTCGTTACGTTTTTGATGTCGTCTGTCCAACGGACATTTGGTCTGCTAGGGCTTCTCTTCCTTTTGGTCCGGTCCATAATGTTACAATCTTTACTCATTTTTCTGCAGTCTCCATTTTTATGCATTCTTGCTATGTAGCCCGCCCATTTCCATCCAACAGTCTCTTATACCAACTCTCAAAGTTATCAATACGAAAAACGATAGAGCTATCAATCATAATCGTAACACTTTGTTTTTCAAATGATCAATTTGCCAAATGTTTTTTTTTAATTATAGGATGGCAACAGGGTCACTACCAACTAGGCTAAAGTAGTTATATTTAACTATGGCTTATCTCTTAATTGAGTTTCTTTTTGGATGTTTTAAAATTGGAGTAATAGTCCAAGCATACACGCGAGCCTAGTACGTTGAAATGGGAATTTACCTAAAACAAGGCAAAGGTTTTAAAATAACACTTGTTAACTTGATATTCATTTACATTTACATGAATTATACAGATTATGCAACCATTTTGTGTTACATTTAAACGTTCACTGCTTAATTGACTATTATATGTATAAAGGTTAGGTTAGGTTAGGTTCAGTAGCTCGATTCCACTCGCATCTCGGTTGAAACCGCTCAATCAATCTCACTGGAGCGCAAACTCTTAGAGTATTCCAGTGTTCAAAACTACCCGCGTGGTCGTGTCGGAGGTTTCCCCTGGATTTTCTCCAGGCTTCTCTCCAGCCGCGCACTTTTATAATCAGGGCACTCCTATCACTTTATAGGCAGGCCCAATAAAGCGATAGGAGTACGCCAAAAAAACTATGAAGGTTATAATAACTGTTGAATAATTAAAATATCTCAGAAACACTACATAATAAGTGACCAAAGCTTCTTTAGCAACCAACATCAATAAATCAAATATTTCACTAATTTGTCAATTTTTTAAAAGAGAAATACTCAATACTTCTTCTAAAACAATCTACTACAAACTACTTACCTACTTAATTATAACGCGGTGTCTTAAGGTGTGTCGCGAAAGAAACAAACAGTCGACGCTCTATTGAAGTGTCCTACTGACTACTGACCAATACAAGCGTGGCGTGCGGGCGGCGCGGTGCGGTGCGAAGCGAACACGATCAGTTAATTTGATATATTCGCGCGAATGAGACGTGGCGGCGCGGCCGTCCGAGTTGTTTGTTGGGCGATTCGCGCGCACGTAGGACAAGGCCGACGCGTCGCATCGCATCGAGCCGCGCCGCTTCGCTTCGCGTTCGCAAGGATTTCGCCCACGTAGGACACGGCCTAAGTTTGCAATCTAGGCAACGTTAACATTTTTGGAAATACGTCACGATCTCTCGTAATCTTTGCAGTAGTATAGATTTTCTTGTAAAATACATATAAGACGCGGCTCATTAAAACTTTAATTAAGTTTGGGCGTGGAATGAATAACCATTAGGGAGTGTCGGAGGTCTTGGCGTCGGATAACACTTCATTACTGACGTTGCTGGCATTAAAAGTTAGATAAGTGTTATAGGCAATTCACGAAATAGTTTCCAACTAGGTATGTAATGTTACGAGCGGTAAGACGACTTTTGGATGAAATTCACTATTTTTTTTTTCATTATAGCGATGATTTTTTTCATTTTATGTACTAGCGATTGATTTAAATTAAACAGTATAAATATTTGTGCCCCCGTGTGGAGCCCGGTTAGAATAGCACTTCCCCCTTTCTTTCCGTGGGTATCGTAAGAGCCGACTATGGGAACCGGTTTAGTGTGTTGTGGGCGATCGGCCAGCAACCTGTCGCTGAAGTAATATCAGACTTTCTCCATCTTTAAACCTACAGTTGTGAAATGTGGCATTGGAATTAAAGTTCATGTGTATTGTGCTCTGCCTACCCCTTTTGGGAATATAGGCGTGAATTTATGTATGTGTAAATATTTGTGGACAAATCTTACACAATTCGACCTGAGGGGCTACTCCGAACTTCGCATCATGCCGTCCCCTTTACTCATACTACAGTGTACAACACGAGAGCGAAAGGGACGGCACGCCACAAAGTTCGGATTTCGAAGTTCGGAGTACAGGCTGGTCCGGTCTGTTCATGTTTGCAAGGACTAGTAACTTCGTACTAGTGTTCAGTGGAATTGACATGATGAGAGACTTCGCTCTGTTCTCATTTGATTTTATTTTTAGACTGACGCTCAGAGACCTTATACATCTCTGAGGATATTTATTTAATAGATTTTATTATTTTCATGTTGACGTGTTATGGATATAGCTCTACATATTTAATTATGATTAGTGTACCTACTTTATTACATTTTATCTTGACGCTTACAGACCTTATACATCTCTAACAAATCTCGATTGTTATTAGTTTCTTAGTCTTATTTTTGACATGTAACACTACATTTAATTAATGATACTTTGATTATTGTATTATTTTTACTAGATAGATTTTGACTTGTAAAAGTGCCCTTGAGGCCTATTTGCAGAATAAATGTTTTGATTTTGATTTTTTTTTTGAGGCTCTGGTCCCAAACTAAGCAAAACTTAGGCCGCGCCGAAGCCGAAACTGCCATTGTCGCACGTTCCGCTTGGCTGATGGCAGTGATGGCGTGGCTAGCAGTTCGCCGGTCGCCAATTTGCAGTGACACTGAAAACTCTGAGGGTGCGTAAAATTGTGGTCAGTGTCTGACCGAAGTTTCGGTTTTGATTTCGGTCAATATACTTAGTTTCGGTGTCGGTCAAATCGAATTAAAAGCCAAAATTCAGGTCGGTTTTGCCTGAAAATTGTGTTTCAGGTGCCGAATCCTCGCTCGGGAACCTAGATTTATACCTAACCAGTCGAACTTATCTATTGCTCCTGATCTATAGATCATCCTCCTAACGTTATGCCAGTAAGTACAGTTGTATCCTGAAGGATGCCCGGGGTAAGCTACCTAATGTCAAGATATTGCGTAGGCACTAGTTTTTACGGAAGCGACTGCCCGTCTGACCTTCCAACCCAAGGGGAAACTAGACCTTATTGGGATTAGGCTTGTCAAATAATATTATCCTATATTAATATTTTCCTTTGTATACTAGTTCCAAGAACTAAAGAATGCAATCGGCCGTGACAATAATAATATTAAATAAATCACGACCATTTTCTATTGCGCATTACGCATTTTATGCGAACCAAACTTTAGTGTAAAAGCCTATTTTTATCCAATAAAGATAGTATTTCCTCGATTCTTGAGTTGTAATTATCTACCCGCAACACCCTACACTTCAGAAGTCGCGGGCAAAAGCTAGTTTAAAATATAAATAGATATATTGAGCATATAAATAAATAAGTTTAGAATAAAATAAACAAATTTCTGACAATTATGCTACATGAGTAATTTCAACAATTAACTTCAGTAACGATAGTAGCTAGGATGTTGTTTTGAAGACATTCAACTTTGCTTATTGGCATTTATTGTGTATCAAAATTTCAACTTGTACAAAGAGAAACACAACTGAAGTATCCTTTTGGGAAATTCCCCAAAATATTATTTGGCTGAAAGGTATAATATAATTATAATAGCACCGTAAGGTGTGCGTAAAGCGACATCCCCCGGATCGAGTGCTCTTCAGTGATTAGTTACGCAAATGATCCTTAAACATGAAATTAAATTATGGTTCGAAACAGGGTTCGGAAACCGGTTTCGTCTTCATACAATTAACCGGTTAAAAATTTCGGTTATTTGCGTTTTACGGTATTTTTTCGTACTTTAAATCATTTTATTCCATAGACGAAGGCTAACAAACGCAAATCTTAAAATAAAAATGGAGATATGAGAAGTAGGTATCTTTGGAAATATTTCCAAAATAGTAAAAACCGGTTGGTTCGAAATGCTTGTACTGGTGATACCAAAAGCTCAGTGTTCATCACTATTAAGTATAAAGTTTTTTTTTTTATTTATTTATCAAAAAAGTACATAACAGTTACAACCTTTTAATTTCTCGCCAAACTGCCATAACAGTTTGTTGGCGAGATCGCGCTCATTTAACTAATGTTAGGTACTTACTATGCTATTATAAACTAAACTTAAACACTGAATATGACAATGCCTAAACATAATTGTAATTTGGCATGAGAATTTATTTAGTTATTTATTCGTATATGGCATTAAATTAACAACAGTCGTTTACTAAACCATTTTTTTTAATCTATACATATAATAAAGCTGTAGAGGTTCGAAAATCTGTACATTGAAGATATTAGCAAAAAAATCGATGGAGGGGTCTTAGAATCGATAACAGAACACGTTTCAACAGTTTTTAAAATTTGTGTCTGTTTGTCTGTCTGTTTATTTGTCTCACCATCACGCGAAAACTAGCCAATAGATTTCAATACAACCTTCACTAATAAGTTTAATTGATCTTCGGCCAGGTTATAGGCTATAAAAATCATACAGATTGGGGATGGAAGGGGGTGAAAAGAGGGGTTGAACTTTGTATGACAAGTCCTTCAATTAATGACTTAAAGGCTTGAAAATTGGTAAGCATACAATTGGAAGCAAAATAAAAAGAATCCCATTCAAAAATTGTACAATAAATAGATAATATGTGAAAAACTGGAGAGTCCCTCAACCCATAGTAACTGTTTGAAATGAGAGATTTAGTTATGTTAGTCAGTGGCTGTCAACATTGCCTATCTGCCTCCAGAGTCCATGGATATTTACAATGCACGCTGACTTACGAAAATTCGTCTCAGTTGATCCAGTGTAAGTCTGAGCTCGAAATAAGCACATAGTTGTTACGAATCGTGTGGACAAGATACAATAAGGAAATATCGTGAGGCGAATCAAGACAATTGTAAATATCACGATATTTGACGTTTGGCGTTTCGGAGTCGTGCCATTATACAGATGACATTCGGTTAAGTCGAATCAAAGTTAATGAAAATTATTTAGTACTTGCACATTTTAATAATTTGAGTCTTATAGTAGCGACGATAAAGTAGGTATTTGCATGGAAAGTTTTTATTTTTACCATCGTAGTTATAAACTGAGTAATGTGGTTATGATGATTGATTATGATGAGCTATTATTATGAAAGATTTAGTTCAGATATTTGTGACTCTTAGAGCTCAATTATCTCAAAACCAAAGCGACTCATGTGAATGTTAATATTTACCGCATTTCAGTATATAAAGTTCTATTAATTACATGCATAATCGTAAGAAAAACAGAATAGATTTGTGTTATTTAGGTACTGACTTACAGCCTCTAAGGCGCTTGCGTTTTAAGCCAAAACTTGCTGCCCCATCGAGCCTTAATAACTTTACTCTTTATAAAATTGGAGATTAAATAGATTGGACGTAGACGGTTGTTGTCAGCATTGACTGACCAGCGCTTTGATGTATGCCTACCTAAAATTTATCGAATTTCACTCCTATCGCTTTATTGGGCACGGCCTATGAAGCTACAGTCAGGTTCAAAAAAATAATATTTTATATGTTATATTTGTCTACAAAATGACAGAAAATCAACGTGTTTGAAATCCACTCCGAAATCTTTGTAGTAAAAACGGAAGGTTGAGAAATATGACATAAGTTTTTTTTTTGAAGTTGACTGTGGCTTTATAGGCCGGGCCCAATAAAGCAATAAGAGTGCGCGGTTGGAGAGTAGCTTGGGGACAATCCAGGGGAAACCTCCGACACGACCACGCGGGCGGTTTAAACACTGGAATACTCTAAGCGTGTGCGCTCCAGTGAGATTGGTTGAGCGGCTTCAACCAAATCTGAGATGTGAGTGGAATCTGACTACTGGAAGTTTTGTCGATAGGTCACTAAAGCTAGCCAAGCTGAGAAGAGTCCAGCAAGGAACTCAGCTAGGCCCGACCTGGGTCGGACTCTACCCCGTATGCAGCGGTACCGGGACGAATTGGGACTACATACATATGTCTGTGTTGTCGCGATCGTGCGGTGGACGTCCCCGCAGGCGGGGTAATTTTGTGTCTGTCCTAAGGACCCATAGAGACTGTTACAAATCTTTTTGGTTACTATAGGTCAGTTTATCAAAAATATTAATTTAATTATTCATATTTTAAGGTTCTTAGAAACGAAAGTAAAGGAAAAAAGTACTTAAGCATTTTGCCTCTCAGTCTTCGGACTTAGATTTCTTTTTAAATATAATTGTAAAACGATAATATGCGCGTAGATACTTAAAAATGTTAATATGTTTTAAGCAGTAACATCTGCAAAAGAAAATTATAGATTGAAGTTAAGGAAGCGCGAGTCTTTTTGGTAAATATATGTCACTCTGCGTACGCCTCCCCAGGCTTTGTAAGAGAGAACTGGTTGAAGGACTTGGTAACCGAGTGTGATTACTTATTGTTATTATAGACGTTATATTATAAACAGCTCCGTTAAAGCGATTGGCTGCGTACGAGTATTTCAGGATGTCACAGGTTCGATTGTACGTTTTGGAGGTAGAACTTTCACTAGAAAAATACGCGATAAAGGGAGAATTTTGTACAGATATTTTGAGAGGATGCTTAAAATTTTTGTAAATATATTTGTCTTAGTAAACTACAAGTACATATAAAAAACATTTTCTTAGTAAACTAGAAGTGTTCAATTAATTTCCATACAGAGGGATAATGCGTAGAGATTTTCACTGCAAGTAGAGCGTATCATATTGTTGTAGAACATTAAAAAGTCTTGGGTTATGATGTTGGACTCCTAACACTTTGCATTTCGAGAAACATCAAAGTTTTTGTTCGATTCAAGCATGTCTTCCCGTGTAGTCGCTACATCGAGCATGTCAGTACTAAGGCTCGGAAAGTAAGGAATTGGGTAACGTCGTCGAAAAAGAACGATGTGTACGTACGCGACATCGAACCATGACACCACTATGCTACATGGATGTGATAAGGTAGTTCCTTAGCAGATATTAGTGTTTTGTTACATAGTATAAGAGATCATCAAAAATAATTCATACGCATAAATGCTATATGGGATCGAGTCGACGTTGTTCTCCGGGCTGGAATGAAATGTGTAGTATTTAACGTCTGACTTACTTATCCAGTACCTATTACGAACATACATACATACGTACCTATATATAGATATTGATAAATCTTACCCATTTTGTTTCATTATCCGCCTATTACATCCGACTTCAGGACACATGCCTTTCATGGACAAGAGGGCCCATTTCACTTGCTAATTATTATATTTATATAAATTAGAAACTTTGTAAGGTTGTAACTTTGAGATGTAAAAAAGTTGGAGTAAATTTTGAGTGAGTCACTCAAAGTTAAGTAGTTTATAACCTAACCGGCATTTATCTACCAAGGGCAAGGAATAGTCAGTAGAAGTTCACGCGAACGAAGTCGCGGGCAAAAGCTAGTTAGAGAATAAAGATCAATCACACCGACCAAATGTTAAAATGAAATCTTGAAAAAAAAATGTCCTAAAACCTATTGCTGGGTATCGATGGATAGCTTTTTGTGTAGTGTTATTCTACATTTATTTATTCACACTGGAAGCTCAAACTTCAGTATTTTGGTCAGATCTGTGAAGGGGCCTTGCCTTAAGTTTATATTGTAGTCATTAAATACAAAGTGGAGAAATTTGAAGTCCGCATAATTTAACGGGTGGGTAGCTGCGGATCCCTACACTGCGCATGGCCCAACACGTTCTTGCCCGTATCTTATCTAAGTATATTAGATTGTAATGTGCATAAAATGTTAATACGAGTACAAGGAGCACTCGTGGCTTAGCGGCGCCCGCCTGCCGCTTGCAGTATGCGAGGTTAAGCAACGTGGGCCGAGGTCAGTTCTTTGATGGGTGACCGCTTTGAGGTTAACCCGTCATCTACCGGTCACTGGGATCCCAGGGATCGTTACAAAATAATGCTATTGTTTATTTTTTTTACGTGGCTCCCGTGCTTCGGAAGGCACGTTAAGCCGGTTATCCCCGCAGCTGTCCATGATAGCAATCGTTAAGTCATGTTACAGGCCTTCGGTCGCCTTAGAAATTCTAACAGTCAAGTTGCCGACTCACTTGCTAAGCCTAATTAAAATAAGATCTGATTTCCCCTCGAGTTGGAAGGTCAGATGGAAGTCGCTTTCGTAAAAACTTGTGCCTACGCCAAATCTTGTGATTAGGTAGCGGACCCCGCGCATCCTTCAGGGTGCAACTGTACTGCGATAACGCTAGGAGTCTAATATTAACGCAATTTACATTTCACTTGTAATAACCAAAGATTATTTTTATTTATATTTTATTTTATTTTAACCTTCCTGCAGCAATTCTACAGGTCATACCATTGCTGGGCAAAGGCCTATAACCTAAGATACCTCAATATAACTTGCGTTGTTCATAGAACTGCAACCCCAAAAACACGGTGGTAATACGTGTTTTTGGGGTTCAGAAAACTGAACATACCTCTGTTAACTAAAATGTGTTTTGTCTCTTTGGCGCAAACGTGAAGACTAACTACTTTTGCTACTTTTGCGGCAATTTAACTATATGACAGTTAAATAAATCGAGAAAGGGTTAATCCATGTCGGAATGTTTGCACATAAGGATTTTTTTTAATTTGAATAAGTTTACGGTTTGTATTTAAACAATCTACGACAAAAAAATCTAAGTTTTTTTAACAATAACACAGGTCAGTAAATTTAACAATAACTTATAAGTATAGTTTGAAAAACAATCCACCTATTACTTTTACTATAAATCAGTCGGTTTATACAAAACATTTGTTTACTTCCTAAAATCTATTTGTCGTCGAAACGTTCTCAGTCACAGGAAAGTAAATAATACTACAAATAGTACTTTGTTATAGCCTAGCTAGACTATGTTTTGACAGCTTAAGCTGTTTGTTTACCACGTTTATTTACTGTCTCAGTAAATATACGTGTTTGGTTTTATTCCTGTTCTTTAGAGAAAAGCAAAATATACACTTGGCTGCAATATTGAATTTCAATACTTATCATGTTAATAATAATGATTATATTTGTTTTAATCTATGGTAAATATGTATACTCGTATAAGGCGTTTAGAATGTAAATAAAGGTCTTCAGCTTCCAACAATGCTATTTAGACTCACGATTCTGTTCCCTAAATTAATATAAAATCATATATCCTGCCTGCACGCCCTGAGTCAAACTCTCCACAACACAGTATTAACAAAGTTTTATGATTGGTAATCAAAGAAAAGATAATCTAGTAAGAATTTTAAGTATCGCATATATTTTCTACTGTTTCTTTACAGACAGGTGTGAAAACTGTTGTTTTTTATTATTTTTTTTTTTTTTTATATAAATGTGTTACCTTCTGGGAAATCACTTAATGGTTCTGTCGGAAGATCAGCGCTGGTAATCACGCCAGCACTTCGCTGAGACAGAACCATTTCGTGCAATACCTTGTTCTTCTGTTTTTATTTATTTTCTTGTTCTTTTTGTGTTTTGCACGAATAAATATTTCTGATTTCTGATGATTTCTGATTTCTGAACTGTTTGACTAGTTTGGCGTGTATTAGATACCACTAATGCATCAGCAATAAAACCAACTTACGAATCTATTAATTACCGAAATTTACTTGTACAGCAAGGAAATGTTTCTATTTCCTAGCTGTACCGGTAAAATTCCCTTATCTCAATGATAAGAGCGAATAATAAGAGTTAAAAAGGTACGTATTTACATTTTCTCTACTGTACCTACCCATTATTAAAAAAAAGATTAATCCGTCTTTTCTACGAAAACGCTTAACCCTTAAATGCATGATTTTTTTCTTTTTCCATAAAAACTTGATATTTGGTAATTTCAGGTGTACCTGAAAACGGGAAAAACAATATAAAAATACTGTTGTAAGTTTTTGATACAAAATTTGTAAATATAAAAATAAGATGTTTTCATACATCATCAAAATATACAAATAATGCTTATTTACATGTGAAACATTTTACTAAACTAAGTACTCGGACAATATTAATGACGTGCAGAAATATATTCCAGTAAGAAAGGAATTCTTTTCTAAACAATAAGGCCGCCAAAAACACCGATTACAAAACCTCAATTTTCGAATCCATAAATAATATATTATGGCGGCGGATTTTTGAAATTACTGGCTTTTAGTTTATAAACTAATGTAATACTTATTTTTTGTATAGAATCGTTAATATTTTAAGAATGAATATGAAAATATATTAAATTTCCTTGTGAAATGAGTCTCAATATTATTATAAATATTCCTACTTTTAAATAAATCTTGAATTCTTTGTTATGGAAGCTGCGTGCTACAGTATGCATTTAATGGTTAAAATGAATCTAATCTCTACACTCAACTGTTTTAATCTAAAGCACGTCATTACCGCTCTAGGACGCTATTAAATGCTCCTGTCGTTACTCGGTTATTTATTTATCCGGCAGGTAGCTGGCGTCATTCCAGCGGCAGTGCTGGCAACTTGAAACTGAAATGAGGTTCTTACTCGGATATAATATTATAATGGCTAGTTGGAAAACAATAAATAAAAGAACGTTTAAAACAAAAGCTCAAGTTCAACGGCTTTTAATAGCAATGCTAAAATATTATTTACTATTTTTATGGATAATATAATAATGTTTTTTTTACTGTTGTCAACTAGCGTGGGTATTCTCAATTTTAATTCCTGCCATATTATTTATACGTAAAAAAAATGTGAATACACACAAAATAAGTAGATGCATACATTCTCCTCTTGTGTATACGACCGTATGGGATGTTAGATCTTGATTCATATCAGCGTCCACTTACTATAGTGTATTCAGAATCGATTTAAATCTATTTAAAAAATTGCGAGAATGAAAGACTGGTTTCACAAAATTATGGATTGGTATTTGACATTAAATTACAACATGCACATAAACTTCATTCGTTAGGGTTAACAGACATTTATCGAATCAGTATAACTCCATACTGGGCCCGGCGCATTGCCATGGCAACGACAATTTAGTTAGCGCAGTATTTGTAGTTAGAGGATGCCTGCTGTATTGCTACTCGGGTCTCACACACCCTCGGGGTGTTAATTCACCAGAACGCGGCCGACACCGCTGGACAGTGACAGTATCGACTTGGTTGCATAAACATGTTACACAGGTTGAAAACGCAAACGGAACTACCTTAACTAGACAACAGAGCACAGTGCTACGCAGCAGAGCGGGATAACATGATTCGGTGTTTTCTAAGTGTCAAAGATCGATATGTGTACTATTTATTTATTCTTTGGCGGTGGTGTTATTAAGCGAGTGAAACGAAGGTCTCTGCTTCAGCTTCGACAAAAATGCTTTCGTACGCCGAATCCGAATTCCGGATTTCTGGATTTCCAGACTTCCGGCTTTCCAGATTTCCAGTTGTTCGCCTCTACAGGTCCCGATGAACCGATTCTGGTGAAATTTTATGAGCGGTTTCGGTACCTAGTTATCTTTTTTTTTTGTTGAATCAGTTTTTGGAAATTTCCTTTAGTTTTTCATTTACTTTGTAAGCTTCTGCGTGCGAATTTCGGTTTGGTCCCTCTACAGCTCATATTTCTCAACTGATACTCGTAAAATTGTGTGAACAGGTTCGATAACAATATAGTTTTTTTTTTGTCAAATCAGTTTTTGGAAAAAGAAACTCACGGCTACAGTTCACAGAGCCACTAGTTATAAGTGTTTTGAGGTCTGAGAGAGGATTGCAGCGATGGGTGCCGCGGCACGGAAAGTTACATTATATGGCATTTACATGTACAGCCGTCAAATTTTGTCTTAGCTCAATATACTGCACTCGTCGCCCACACGATTCTTATCAAGATATATATTTTTTTCGCATCGCCTTATTATATAATCCCTACTGCTTTATTTCGCTGGACCTAGTAAGAGGGCCATTGATAATGTATCTACAGTTTTGCTGTTTTGGTCAATAAATAATTTTGTATTTGTATATGTAAAAAAGAAAAAATTAAAACTATTTTGATATGAAGATTACAATTCCTCACATTTTCCGATAAAAAATGCATAAGTAAAATAGTTACAAGTGGAAAAATAAGCCATAATATGGATTTTCGGGAAAACTAAATTCTTATGTCAGATTTCATTTTACTTCTTTACATATGAAAATTGTAGTAATTGCTAATGTTTAAGATGATTTTGAACTACACATAATGTCAACTTGTTTAAACGTAGTACTTAAATTTTGTTTAACAACTGAATAGATACAGACCAAATGTTACATCTGTTGTTATTAAACCACTTGAAATTTAAATCTATATCCGAAACCAATATTAATCCTTCTGTGTATGGAAATGTATAAAATTCCTTGCAACTTAAAGGAAACAAAACCTCTCACGGATACCGCATTGCACCTAAGTTTAGTTTTTAGATTCCATCAAATGGAAACGGTATTGTTCAACTTTAACTGCATTCCAGTCGAGAAAGTTAAGTTGAATGGAAAGGGAGTTGGTTACAAATGTTTGATTCTGTTGAAAAAACCGTTTATAATGGATTGCGTTTTTTTCTGACACGTCTGTTTGGAGTCTCCTCTTTATTCTCTACCTCATCTAAAGGTTATCTTGGTTCTTGGTATCTTTATCACAATAATTGGCGTAGGCATTAATAGATTTTGCAGACGTGACTACCACTTGACCTACTAACTCATGAGAGAAACTAGACTTTTCCAGAATCGTTTTCTCCGTAGGGCGACTGGTGCCCCGTGGTACCAGTCGAACCTCAGTCTGCACCACGATAGGATTAGCGCCATGTATGGTTTCTTTAAGCAGACTGCCAGACGTTATCTATATCGCTTTATTGGGCCCGGCCTATAAAGCCACAGTGAGGTTAAAAAAAAAAGAAAAAACTAGACTTTGTCTAGTATTGTCAAGTGAAAGAGCAATGAGATGAGCAGAACCTCTACCCAGCACCGAGACGAGACCAAGACAGAGACGTAAGTCTGATGATGAGCAACATGACCAGGTCTCAATCCGACCGTAGGCATCGTAAACACTCAAAGCTGTGACCCATCTGAAGACCAATAGACGTTACTTTATCTCTATAACAAATACGAGTGTACGGGTGCGGTGAAATGAAATGAAATTATTTATTCTTCAATTTAGGCCAGGGTTCGAAATTATCAAGATAATTATGGTCTTTGATAATTATCGCGATAATTATCGGATAATTATCCCTCTTATGGGCAGGGTAGTATACGTTATTTTATTAGTTAAATTTATTTTCCTATGTATGATATGACCTGTAAAATGTATAGCCTTGTGAGTAGCCTTTTTTACCAATAAAGCTTTAGCTTTGACCAGATCACCTAAAAAAAGAAATCAATATTAATTCAAAGTATGTGACTATTTCCCAATAAAGAAAATTAAGTAATGTGATACCTAAGTACTAAGTTGAATCAATAAAACAATTTTATCATTGACCAGCGGCCGCCCGCGACTTCGTCCGCGTAGATTTTAGATGGTAACAAAAATATAAATGAGGTTTATTTGTTTCTGTCAGTTGTCTGATGCTATTAATCTTTTCTGAAAATTACTCGAAAGAAAAAATTAATGGCCACCATCTTGATTTGAAAATGGATGTAATTTTCGGAATCGGCACTCCGAGGAACGTCGACGATGACACCCATATCGATTTTTAAGAAAAATAAATGTTCCCATCTGGGATTTGAAAATGGATGTCATTTTTGTAATCATCACCCCGAGGAACATCGAAGATGACACCTATATCGATTTTTACGAAAAGTAAAGATTTGCTCCCCGCACAAACTTGGAACCCTCTTTTCACCCCTTTAGGGGAGCAATATTGAAAAACGCTGTAAGAAATTTTGTTGTATTTAAATATAGAGTCTATTTACAAAGTTTCAAATCTCTAACTTCAAAAAAGTATTGCTCCCCGTACAAAGTTGGAACCAACTTTTCATCCCTTTAGCCTCCTGACGACTAGGTATCAAAACTTGGCAGAATAAATTTTACTCTGTCAAATTGACACAGAGTCAAAACTTAATTGGGGCCTATGTACTATGTATAGGATGCCGTCGTCAGGAGGTTAGAGGAGCAATTTCAAAAAACGCTGAAATATGTTTTGTTGTATTTAAACAGAGAGTCCGTATACGAAGTTTTAAATCCCGCACTTCAAAAAATATTTGCTCCCCGTACAAATTTTTAAACCCCTTTTCACCCCTTTAGGGGAGCAATTTCAGAAAACGCTGATGTACGTTTTGTTGTATTTAAACAGGGAGTCTTTTTACGAAGTTTGAAATCTCTCACTTCAAAAAAGATTTGCTCCCCGTACAAACATTGAAGCCCCTTTTCACCCCTTTAGGGGATGAATTTAGAAAATTGTTGAATTTAGTTTTGTTATATTTAAACAGAGAGTCTATATACGAAGTTTTAAGTCCCTAACTCTAAAACAGAAGTTTCTCCCATACAAACTTTGCACCCCTATTTTACCCTCTTAGGGTTAGAATTTTGCATCGTAACCTTTTTACAAATTTTGAAGTCTACAGCTCAAAAAAAAAAGTTCTCCCATACAAACTTTGCACCCTTATTTGATCCCCTAAGGGTTGGAATTTCCAAAAATCCCGTCTTATCCCTTGCATACGTCATAAAAGTAAGCTCTGGACCAAATTTGAAGTTTCTAGTTCCAGTAGTTTCGGCTGTGCGTTGATGGTAGATCAGGACTTCTTCTTTTATATATTTAGAAGATAGAAGAAGATTAAATGTCTAAATTTTTCCTACATTATAAAACTACAACACAAAAAATATCCTTATGCTGTTTCGAAACACGAAATAACTAACCTGGATCTGGAATGGAACTGGTAGAGGTTCGCAGTTGAGGCTCTCAATCCGGTCCAGTATTTATTTCTGGCTGGCAACTTTTCATGTGACCCCTCAAACGTTTAATTATCCCTTGCATCTCGTTTTTGCATTTCTTACAACGGGCCCATAGCCCCGTATTTTTTGTTTTGATACAGTTTAAATAACCCCACACCGGCAGGCTAATACCGTAACTTTATGTACTAACGGTAGATAGATTTTACTGTCAATTTTCGACCGTTCGAACGCCTGTCAAAAATTCGCACCAGAGGGGCTAAGATGATCGCTTATATGTCGGACATATAGCATTCGTCCCTTACTGTCAAGTATGTAAGTGCGAGAGGGACGAATGCTATATGTCCGACATATAAGCGATCATCCTAGCCCCTCAGGTAACTTTATGTACTAACGTTAGAAACACCGTTTCGTACCGTACCGTTCACAAGGTGAATGAGATTCGACGTTCTGTTATTGCAAAGGTGATCCAATGAACGAATGGTTGTTCCTTCCAATGTTTTGCATAAACTTGCTATCATAATAACCCAATTCAAAGCACTTTATCTAAAATTAAGGAAAAATGTGATCTTGATAAATGAACACGAGTTATTATATTTAAATCACAAATACTAAACATGCAACCGATAAACACAAAACGCATTATTACAGAGAGAGTATGACAGAAAGACAAATGTAAATGTGACGATGTAAAACCTTTGTAATATTTTAAATTATTTTCTTTTAATAAGTCTTTAAATAATATCGGTACAAATAAATATATCAATTTATATTGTATCATTTAATAATATTTATTTTAAAGAACTAAATGCCATCTAGTATCGAATAGGAGAACTTGTTGACAGTTAATTCACTTGCATTCCATAATATTGACATCTAGTATGCAGTATGGTATGTCGTGGGGGACGCAAGTGAAACGCACTGAGGTTAGTTGCACACTAATTTATTAACCCACGGTACACAGAGGGCGCGCGGGCGCAGCCGCTAACATAACTACGTACTATCCCTCCACCTTTATTTAACAGAACACTTAAAAGTATTTCTTAAAATCTAAATTAAGTCTAGCTTGCCGTGCCGGCATAGGTCTCCGGTCATGGGTGTCTTGCGGACCCGAGCACGAAGGTTGTTGTTGGTCTAGCTGAGGGCGCTGCCTCTCTGGGGACATACTACCTTCTTCCCCCTCTGCGGGGTGAAACATGTCGAGATCTTCAGGTTCCTCCAGAACAGTTGGCAAAACCGGTGTCAACGTTGAGTCGGCCACATGCGTGTGCTGGGCCGGCCCGGGAGTGGGTACGGGCAGGAAAACGGTGCACGTCGGTGCTGGAGTAGCATCAGCAGTAGGCACTATAGATCCCGGAGTAGATGACGTGTATGTTTGTTCCCCTTTGTCAACCACAATTTGATTTATATGTTTTTTGAGTAAGTTTTTTGTCACTTCATCTTTTATTAAATATAAACGCTTCCCTAGTTTTTGTACTATTTTTCCTCTCATCCAGTGATACTTATTTTTATTAATATATTTTTTGTATAATATTTGATCATTTATACTGAAATCGTTTCTTTCTGAACCACCGTGGTAGCTAACCTGCAAGGACTGTTTATCTTTCACTAACGAGACGCGATCAGTGAGCGAGGATGGCGGTGACTTTGTCATTGTTAGTAAATCTAACCTTGACCTTAATTTTTTGCCAAATACTAACTCTGCTGGTGACGTACCAGTGGTCGAATGTATTGAGTTTCGGTAGTCAAATAAATATTTCATTAATTTAGAGTTTATTTTAGTATTACTGGTATTAGACAGTAGTAACGATTTTATACCTTTCTTAATGACTTTAACGTAAGTTTCTGCTTGGCCGTTGCTGGCCGGATGATAAGGCGCACTAGTCAAGTGCTTTATTTTGTTAAGCATACAAAATTGTTTAAATTCATCTGAAGTAAATGACGTGCCATTGTCACTCACTATACATTGAGGGGTGCCGAAACGAGACATGACTTCGCATAGTTTCTCGATAACATTAACAGTGGACGTATTCGATTTCATATCAAAACACTCAACCCATTTGCTAAAAGCGTCTACTATCACTAAGTATGAGTGGTTGTTTATTGGGCCAAGAAAATCAATATGTAACCTTTGAAACATTTGTTCAGGGTATGGCCATGGCACTATGGGCACCCGAGGGGGAGAAGGCCGTAGATGAACACAAATATTACAAGCGCCCACTATCCTCTCAATGGCTTGGTCTACCCCAGGAAACCAAAATTTAGACCGTATTTTCGCTTTGCATTTGACTATTCCTAGGTGGGTGCTATGAACTTCTTGTAAAACCTGTTCTCTAAGTGTCGAAGGTATTATTATTTTGTGTCCTCGCATTAAACACTCATTTTCGACCGATAATTCATTTCGGCAAAGATGAAACGGTTTAAGCCTGTTATCGGTAATTTTTTTGGGCCAACCCTTCCTAACAAATTCACATACTTTTCGTAGGTCAGAGTCTTTTAATGTTTCGCGACGCAAATCATCTATAGTTAATGGTAAACATCCGTCTATAACAAAATTTATGTAAGCGGCGCGATCATCGAACGAACCGGTTTCGGCTACGTCATGACTTGCCGACAACGCGCTGTTGCTGAGTGCAATTGGCGCGCGCGATAGATCATCTGCGCTGTTATTCCCGCTCCGGACGTATTCAATAACATAATTGTACGCAGATAAGAATATTGCGTACCTTTGCAGCCGATTAGCCGTAATCTCTGGAATGCCTTTTTGGGGGCCAAAAATAGAAAGTAGCGGTTTATGGTCAGTGCGAAGGACAAACGGCTGTGACCTACCATATAGGTATTGATGAAACCGTCTGATGCCAAATATTATAGCCGTGGCTTCCTTCTGGATTTGAGCATAGTTTTTTTCTGCATCCCGTAGTACTCGCGATGCATAGGAAACCGGCCTTTCTACTCCATCGGGTCCCACTAACGATAACACAGCTCCAAGCCCCATTGATGACGCATCCACGGTAACTATTATCTTTGCGGCAGGGTCAAAATGTGCTAATACCTGTTCGGAAACCAACTGCAGCTTAATAGCATCAAAAGCCTTTTGATGTACCGACGTCCAGGACCATTTCACATTTTTTCTAACTAAGTCATACAATGGACTTAAAATACTAGATGCGTCAGGTACAAAGTTCCGATAATAGTTAACTAAGCCTAAAAATGACTGTAATTGTGTTACGTTTTCGGGGCGCGGTGCCTTTGTAATAGCATCTACCTTTTGTGGTGACTTTGAGATACCGTTTTTATTTATTACATGGCCTAAGTACGATATCTCATCTTTGAAAAATTCGCATTTGTCCCTATGGAGTGTTAAGCCCGCGTCCTTGAACCGAGCAAGTATGGCGTTCAATCTTTGTAGATGTTCCGTTTTATCGTGGCCTGTAATGAGCACGTCGTCCAAAAAGCACAACACTCCATCCAACCCCGCTAACAACGTACTTAAAGCACGCTGAAAGCTTGCTGGCGAGCTTTTTAAGCCAAAAATTAAACGATTGTACTTAAATAAGCCGCGGCTGGTGTTAATACAAGTGATGCCATTTGGATCATTGATCGGAAACTGGTTGTAAGCCATAGACATGTCTAACTTCGAAAATTGAACGCCGCCGTGCAATCTAGCAAATAACTCATCTACGGTTGGGAGCGGATAGGTCTCGTCGATCAGCTGATTGTTGATAGTGCGCGAGTAGTCTGCGCAGATTCGCACCGTGCCGTCCCGTTTCAATACGGGAACAATAGGTGAAGCAAACTCAGAGTATTCTACTGGCTCCAAAATACCTAATTCTACCAACCTATCGATTTTCTTCTCCACTTTTTCCTTGAGAGCAAATGCTACTGGGCGTGCTTTGATAAATACGGGTTTAGCGTCGTCTTTTAATCTTAAATTTATTTTATATTTATTAAAGCAACCAAGACGATCAACAAAACTTTCTTTATAGTCGGAGAGTAATTTATCTACTAAATTCTCATCTTTGCAATAATTAATCGGTGCCAACTCGAGACCGAATTTCGAGATGAAATCTCGACCTAGGAGCGGGGGCCCACCATTTCGAATGACGTAAACATCCATCGCGTTTTCGCGGCCCTCATAGCATAACGGTAATTTGACTACGCCCATGCTATTTATTGTAGTTCCAGTGTAGTCGATTAATTTTTTCTTTGAGGGTAGCAATGGCACATCATTAAAAAAAGTACGATATGTTTCCTCCGAGATAGCTGTTACCGATGAGCCACTGTCTATTTGAAACTTAATGGAAACGTTATTTATCTTGATAATTTCGACCATTGGTGCCCCATCTTTTGAACGAATGTGAAAAAACTCACCGTCATCGTTCTCGCTCACCTCTCCCGCCTCGATGTACTTAACTACTTTGCACATATTGCTTAAATGCCCTTTCGTGTGGCATTTTTTACACTTATAATTTTTAAAACGACACTTGTTAGCACTATGTTTATATCTACCGCACACCGAACACTGTACACTGGACGAAGACGCGGACGCGCGCGCAGAGGCTTTTTCAATCTGGAACAGCCCGCTAGCTTCCCCAGCCATCGGGACCGGCGCTCCAGCAGGGCCGGCGGCAGCGCCGCCAGCGCGGGCAACTCTGATGCCCTCCGCCAAGTCTATCGCCTTCACTAACGTGAGCTCGCCGACACTTTGCGCGAACAGCTTTTCCCGCTCTGGACCGGGAAGCATTCCCATTAAGAATCTGTCCAGAATAGTGTCGTCCATATTTTTAAATTGACAATGCGCGGCGAGGCCTTTCAGTCGCGCAGCCCACTGCGCGTGTCCTTCGCCCGCTTGCTGGGTAGCCGAATAAAAATGGTATCGCTCCACGTAGCCACAGCGTTTTGGTGTGAAATGGTCGTCTAAAATTTTCACAACATCTGTAAATCCTTTCTCTTCTAGCGTCGCTGGTAACGCTAAATTACTTGCTAGCCGATAGGTAGACTCGGCGAGTGCGCTTAGCAAGATGGCTCGACGTTTCACTCCAGCTTTGTCCGACGCGTCATCTATATCATTGGCTATAAACCACTGTGTCAGCCTGTTCTTGTAGGTATTCCAGTCTTGTATTTCGTGATTGAACCCCGAAATTAAACCGAAAGTCCCAGCCATCGCCGTCAAATGGTATGTCGTGGGGGACGCAAGTGAAACGCACTGAGGTTAGTTGCACACTAATTTATTAACCCACGGTACACAGAGGGCGCGCGGGCGCAGCCGCTAACATAACTACGTACTACAGTAGGAGAACTATCAGGCAGTAAAATAATGTTGGCTATACACCGAAGCCTAGACCCGCACCGAATTATAAAATGAAAAGTGTGGTGAAATTGCATTATCATAACAATATTATTATTGCAATAATCTTATATCGGTATAGTCTTTCAAATCAGTCCAAAAAGGTTCAAATTATAAGAATTGTAGGCATAACCTGCCTATTTTAGTTAACTGTTTAATCGCCATGCGTCATGTACGGCAGTGATCCCTACAAACAAACTCATTTTCCATAAGAGATTGTATATGAACTTTAGTGTAAAGCACGAAGGTCACTTTGACAACGTACGTGACACCACACCACACCACACCACCAGGTAAGCAGGTAACACCTATAGGCGTTTTTGTCATATCAAGAGGGTTAATCTACCTACGTCCCCAAACAGAAATGAAACGAGCATTTATATTTCCCAAATTTAATAAATAATAGCTCTGGACGTTCCTTGAATATCCACAATAGACAGAATGTTCTCTATAATTCAATCGGATCCGACATCAGTGTACACTAAGTAGGTACATGAAGGCAAAGGCGTCCACTATCGGCACGGCACGGCAAAGGGCTCCTCAGCCTCACACATTAGACTAGCGGGATAGACAATGCATGCCAAAGGTGTGCTTGGGAATGCCGAGAGGGATGCTCGGTATGCCTAAGGAGGTCTGGGCATGCTTAAGGACGGCTGTGCATGCCTAAGGATGCCTCGGCATGCCTAAGGACGCCTCGGCAACCCCGGCAATCCTAACCACATCTTGGCGTGCCCGAGGAGGAATCCCTTGCCGTCCCAATGCCGTGCCAATAATGGGTGCCGGGCCTAAGGATTTGACAAACTTCTGACAAATTGAAGGTCATACTGTAGGCTTGCCTAATTATTGCTTCATGACTTTACTTCGTAATAGTCCATGATGATCAACTAAAAATCATTCTTTGCTCGTGGTCCTACACCATTAGTCCTAATGATTGTACCACAGGTAATTTTCTTTGTCCTTGGTTCTATCAGTCTGACCATGGACACCTCGCATCCTCTTCTCCAATATGTTCAACTGTCTGTTTAACCAGTTCAACATATTGTATAACTTTCCTTCAATTTATCAAAAGTAGTTGAGCAACCTGTGACTTAAAAATGCAATACTCGTAAGTTCAATTACAATATTATGACGTTAAATAAAATGAACTATTTTTACGATACGTTTCAAAGCAATAGAGGAAAGTTATCCAATATGTTCAACTGGTTAAACAGACAGTTTAGCATATTGGAGCAGAGGCCTAGCATTACCCGTATTCCATATATCTCTACCGCTACATTTACCCTGGTAGCTTACCGTTAGATTTCCCTCCTTCCACTTGGCGCCCAAGCCTATGATTCCATGGAATTGCAACGTAATGTTTTTGTCGCTATGCTCCCATGGTATTAATAATGTATTTTGATGCCGTTTGGCTGCCATAACATCCATTGATAACTAAATATTTTTCCGTCATGCTTCCATGCAACTGCCCTGTGGGATCCAGCGGTGGTACTTTTCCTCATCTCTCCCAAGCCACTGCCCAACGGGATCCAGGGATAACGTTATTCCTCCTGGCTCCCATACCGCCGATTTTTCCTCTTGGCTCCCATACTGCTGCTGTTTGGGACCCAGGAATTTGTTTTCCTTCTGGCTCCCATACCGCCCACCAGGGTAGGCAGAGGTGACTAAATGCCAGATACTATATAAATTCGACTACTCCTACTACCGATATCTTTATATGGAAGTAAGGGAATGAATATATTCCTGGATGCCATTTAGCTGTGGCGTGGCTTAGGAGTGGGAGCCAAGGTATCTGGGATACCAGTATGCAATAAGTTCCATCCTATCCTTACCTGTGATTTCTAACATCTCCCCCGGAGGGTCGCTACAAATGAAACTACTGACGTCCACCTACATCTGTTAAGGGTGGTCGTTATAAAAGCAGTACGTTTGACGACCATCCTTAAAAGAGGTGTAGGCACGACGACGAGCGAAGCTAGGAGGAGTGTTCGTAAAACTGTGCGATCCGACAGGTTGCAAATAAAATGGTCGTTAAGAAAAGAGTGTTCGGTTCTGGCGCTTCGCCGGCCGCTACCGCGGCACGGTCGCTTTGCTTGTAATGTCGCAGTTGTACGAACACTTTTTCTAGCTGCGCTCGTTGTCCCACTGGCAAACAAGCCTAATACCCGAGGTTCCACCAACATGTCCCCCTTGTGGATCCACGGGTATTTTTTTTGACCCGTTGTCCTACCGCTCTAAACAGTGTTCTTCAGTAGGCCTACGGGCAATTTATTTTTACCATGGTCCCACTGCACTACGTATTCTACTCTAATGCAGCGAAGCGAGGAGTGTTTAAGCAGAACTATGACCCTACAGCGGCCGGCGAAGCGCCAGAACCGAACATTCGTTACAATTGGTTAGGTCAGAAATATTACTTGTTCGCAGTTCTACCTGACAAAATAGCTAGTTTTAATTAATGTTTACCGCTTAATGCAGTGGGACCGTGGTAAAAATAAATTGCCCGCAAACCCACTGGCGAATACTGTTTATAATGGGACGACAACGGGTCAAAAACAATTACCCACCAGGGGGACATGTAGACCCACCTGCGAACACTGTTTCGAACTGTAAGACGACGGGTCAAGAACGACGGTAGGACAACGGATAAAACAAATTACCCGTGGACCCACCAGAAGGCCTTCCTTAACCGTGGTACCATCAGATAGTACCATTGATGGTTCTATGGTTTTTTTTTGCTATAGTAGCATTAATGGGTACAACCGAAGTATTTTATTGCCGTGGTATCTGGTATAATTGATGGTAATACGGTAAAATAAATGTTTACTAGTACCATTGCATTGCAATTATAATGGTCAATGATCAGCCAGCCAGTGACAAAACTAATGAACTTTGACCTGCAATCGTTCAAAAACAACAAGTTCAATTGAATCTTATAATAGAAAATGAAATAAATTATGAATGGAGCTTTAGCCAGCACAAAATTACCCTGTAGTATACTTGAAACACTCCTGTAGTATACTTGAAACACTTAGCTTGATTCACCCCGGTCAATCAATTATACTAATAGTGTCCTTTATTCACTTTGTGCACCCAGTGAGTGCATCAAGTGTACTAAAAGTTGACTTGATGCACTCGTCTGCGGGCGTGGGTGCATTAAGTTAACTTTTGGTGTACTTTACACACCCAGTGAGTGCATCAAGTGTACTAAAAGTTGACTTGATGCACTCGTCTGCGGGCGTGGGTGCATTAAGTTAACTTTTGGTGTACTTTACACACCCAGTGAGTGCATCAAGTGTACTAAAAGTTGACTTGATGCACTCGTCTGCGGGCGTGGGTGCATTAAGTTAACTTTTGGTGTACTTTACACACCCAGTGAGTGCATCAAGTGTACTAAAAGTTGACTTGATGCACTCGTCTGCGGGCGTGGGTGCATTAAGTTAACTTTTGGTGTACTTTACACACCCAGTGTGCGAAAAGTAGTTTGTTTGCATGTAAACTTATTCGTGTCTTAATTTTTTCTCACTCGATAATTGAATCTAAAGCAATCTCGTATTTAACAGAAAAATTTTAAAAACCTGTTTCACGATTTGGAAATGGGTCGCGGTAATAAAACGATATTTAAATAAAATAATAGACCCAAAAATGTTGATAACGTTCAAATATTTTCGTCATATTGAGACTGAGACCTTGACTGTACAGTCGACTTCAGACATAACGCATCGAACGAGGCTCTCTAAAATATCGGAACACTACTCTATTTTCAAGGCGTTAAAGTGCATGTTCAGATATTTTTGACCACTCTGAATAATATAGATATCTGTGATGGCGAGTCTACATTGACTTTAAGAATAATATCGAACACGTTTTTGTTTGGTTTTGTTTTCTTGGAGCGAAGAAAAAAGTAATAATTAATATTCAGTATCATATTGTTCGTAGCAGTTAAGGTCGTGGAATACTTAGATCGGAATAAAGGCGTGTAACGATATATTTGGCGGCCTTGGCTGCTAAGAACTATGCGACGCTGACTGTACCTATGCCAAAACCAAAATGCACATGTGACTTACACCACAGTGCACAAAATTATCTTTCAGTAAACTTAATGTACTTACCGCCTACTCAGGTGCACAAAGTTTACTTGAAAATATCTATGAAATTTATTCTAATGCTGAAAGTCTATTAAATGTACTTTTAGTTTACTTGATTGACCTGGGTGAATCAAGCTAAGTGTTTCAAGTATACTACAGGAAAATTACAAGAGGCTGAAAATGGCCTGAATGGGTTCGAGAAATGGATGGTAATAGCCGTATTGCTCGACTTGGCTAAATAATAATAATGTTGTTTTCTATATTTCTATGCAGTTATTAAAATAAGATCTTTAAATTATATGTAACCATTATCTACATGACTGTTAATTAATTACCGAATTGTCTACTATCCAGTACCACGGGTAAAATAATACTAGCTGTAGTTCCATTGACATAATGGAACGACGGCAAAACATTATTTGCCGTAGTACCCCATTGATGGTACGTACAATCTGATGGTACTATGGTTAAGGAATGGTTGGTGCGACCATGGGTAATAGCCAAATAATATCCCTACCGGTAGAGAAGAAAGTAAAATGTCCACATTTCTCTAACAGGCGGGATGTGTCGGTAGAGACATATGGAATAAGGGAACGTCGGAACCTTCATACCTTTAAAAGTTTTTAAATCCTTTTTTATTAAGGATCTTTCTATAATAATAAAACAACACATAAATAGCATTTATTACTACCTAAATAAGCAAGAACCAAAAATAACGGGTACACTTTGTATCGATTTTTCTATGGAGAAAGTATATACCCATTACTATTGCTCTTGAATGTATAAAGTATCGTTACGTTCTGGGTCTGCCGTGATGATTTGAACGTTGCGAGGAAGACCGTAGCAAGTCATAATTTGTAGTAGAAAAACCTTCTGTTTGCAGTTCTCAAGCATTCCTGAAAAAAAACTTGATCTGTAGAAGTTGCTTTTTAAACTGAATTGTACCTATTCATATACATCATTTTACAATCCGAAATTATTATAACAGTAATATGTAAACTGACATAAGTATAAGGTACGAAGAGCTAGTCAATAGAATAGAGTTACTAGTTATTTACTGAAATTGCGAGGCATCTGGTTCACGTAACTGGTGACCGAAGACCTGGCGACTTCCTCGTACAACGTATCAGCATTGCCATATAGCGAGGAAATACCGCAAGCATCCTCGGTACGCCTCCCTCAAGGGCCTGTTTTAGATTGAAGATAGTTGTAATATTATTTCATATATTGTTGTTATGTATTACACTATGTATAAAAACTAGTGCCTACGCCAACTCTTGGGATTAGGTAGCGGACCCCGGGATTTAGGATGCAACTGTACCGGAATGACGCTAGGATGATGATGATGATGATTGTTGTTACGTATTCTTGTACGTATTTTCTTGTCACTGAATTATAAGAATACTACTATACATGACGACCTCGAGCGGTAAGTTCTAGTGTGGGAAGGCCACAAGCCAGATGGTCGGACGACATCAAGGCATATGTCCAGAAGTGGATGCAAATATGCTGCAAGAGAGAGAGAGAGAGAGAGAGAGAGAAAGAGATGCGACAAATCCTGTTAAAGATGTCTTCTTGCCGTCAGACATAAGCAGGCCATAAGCTTCAAAACACTTGATGATTGAGTACTACTTTCTTTCTAAGCTCAAGTCACAATTTACTCCCATTCTGCAGGCTTCTGAATAATATACATATAGATATCAATATCAATATAGTCTACCGCCTCCAAACAGATTTCTCTCATTTTGACCAATTTCTAAACAATAAGACACTTTGAAACCTATAGTGCGGCAATCTATAGATTAAGAGTTTTCTAAAACAGCTTTCAGAATGTACTAGTGTACATTCTGAAAACTGTACTAGAATGCTCATTATCTATAGATTGCCGAACAATAGGTTTCAAAGTGTCTTTTTGTCTAGTAATAGGTCAAAATGAGAGAAACTGTGTGGAGGCGGTAGGCTGCTAACATTCGTATCAGTGGCTGGCATTGACGGAATCTTGGTTAGTACATTCTGAAAGGTATTTTAGAAAGCTCTTGATCTATTGATTGCCGCATAATAGGTTTCAAAGTGTCTTACTGTCTAGAAATTTGTCTAAATGAGAGAAATATGTATGGAGGCGGTAGGCTGCTAACTTTCGTGTCAGTGGCTGGTATTGAAGGAAACTTGGTTAGTACATTATGAAAGCTGTTCTATAAAGCTCATTATCTATAGATTGCCGTACTATAGGTTTTTAAAGTATCTTATTGTCTAGAAATAGGTCAAAATGAGAGAAATCTGTATGGAGGCGGTAGGCTGCTAACTTTCGTGTCAGTGGCTGGCATTGAAGGAATCTTGGTTAGTACATTCTGAAAGCTTTTCTAGAAAGCTCATTATCTATAGATTGCCGAACGTTAGGTTTCAAAGTGTCTTATTGTCTAGAAATTGGTCAAAATGAGAGAAATTTGTGTGGAGGCGGTAGGCTGTTAACTTTCGTGTCAGTGGCTGGCATTGAAGGAATCTTGGTAAGTACATTCTGAAAGCTCTTTTAGAAAGCTCTTGATCTATAGATTGCCGCACAATAGGTTTCAAAGTGTCTTATTATCATTTTACTGGCACGAGAACGGAGGCAAGTTACTTCGTTTTATTATTGTCATTCATGTTGGTAATTTTAGATGTTAGCCCTATTTTGATGTATTCTTAGTGAATGTGTTAACGTAACCGATTATTATTTAAAATATTTCAGGGGTTAAAGCCTGTTTTCACCGTTAGAAGGGATCTTAAAATTTGGACTTCTTAATTTGGTTGGGTTATCATAGGCCGCTAACTTCACACCGGTATATAGCAATAACACATAATTACTAACACATGAGGCGTTGTGTTCCTGGCAACCAAGAATGCCAGAGCTTCAGAGGTGGAGCTGTATTGAGAGCGACGTACCGCCATATTTTAGCTGAAAAATAGTTAAACTGATGTTAAGCAGGACACATTACGAGGATATTGGTTGGGCAACACGTTTGTGCGATTCAATACATACTTACTTTCATACCTATTGGTTAAAAGAAAGTTTAACAAAAGCAAGGTTGGAATCTCCTTTTAAGTAATAAATGTACTTGTGTCAGGAGACTACGCTCGCCCAAAAACCATGTAAGGGGTATGTACAATACATGCATACAAACCTCATGACCTTTTTATTTCAATAAAAATTATAATTATACAAACTCTTCGCATATTCAATATTTTGAGAGAAAATCTCTAATACCATGGACTGCAAGGCGAACAAACCAGTCCATCCAGCTACGTTAAGCTGTCGACTATCGACAGTATGTCAGGACCGCATCCTCATATATATTTCGAACACCTCTCACGACGTTCGTTCTTCGGATAGCCAGTAGATAAATATTATGACGGGAAAAGTTGAGGGCCAGAGGCCCCGAGGCAGACTACCCGCTAGACGGAATACCCAAATCACTGGTGGTATCCTGTAACTATATCTGCACGAGGCCATCCATAAGGTGGGTGACAGGAGCCTATGGAGGAGTCTGGTCAGTAAGAATTGGACATTATGTCCTCTGCATTGACGGAACGACTGATGATGATGATGATGATGTGCCGCATCCACGTTGTCCGGAAAACTAACTTAGCTAGCAGTCTACTATTAGGCATGGTTTTGGTCCGGCATAATGTGACAATGAAAAGGAACTGTCGATTTTTAAGAACCCTTTTTTACATGTTTTTGGTGTTCCTAAGAGAGGCACAAAATAAAAGAAATGTATTTGTACCTTCAGTTGTTCCTTTTCTGAATAACTATGAGAATTTCCGTATTTTAGCGGCGTCGGGACGCCGCTACGGGACTCTCGTTTAATATATTTTTCTAATATCACATTACTTTTATATATAGCGGTTCATAGAATACACTTTCTTACCAAATTTCATAATTATAGTGTGCTAACAGTTTCCGAGTAAATCGGCTGTGACATACGGACGGACGGACGGGCGGACGGATGGACGGACGGACGGACGGATGGACGGACGGATGGACGGACGGACGGACGGACGAACAGACGGACAGACATGACGAAACTATAAGGGTTCCATTTTAAAAATGTCCTCGATTTACCATCTAATACTTTGTGTCAGTTTTGTGACGTGCCATATAAAACTATATCGTCACTACTTTTAGAAAATCTCGTATCTGATTTTTTCCTTTTTTTCGTTTATTTTCGCATTAAACTAATAAAAATACACCTCGTATGATGCACAAACTCCAACGACGATAAATCGTCATTATAGTAAGTATTCGTTAGTTAAAAAAAATCGTATCTAAACAAATTATAGTCACTACTTTGAAAAAAACTCGTATCTGATTTATTATACTTTTTCCTTTCTTTCCTTTTTTATTTGGGTACCTACTTACTTATTTAGTACAGGTTAAATAATTTTCAAGTATTTAAAATATAATAGTGACTTGTCAATTTGTCATATAAAATAGGCAGCAATCATTGAAGAAAATGTCTTCAAGTAAGATGTCTCGTAATCTTTATGGTATTGCTTATACATTTCTTCTGAAAAACAGAGAACTTCATGTGCCTGCCGATTTTGTAAAAGTAATAACAGAGGCATCTTTGACTAAAAAGTACAATGTAAAATATTTACACTGGAGTTTTTTCAAAAACTATGCCACACTTAAGCACTACACATCTATAAGACCTGGAAAGAGAGCAGGTGACCCATGTGTGGTAGATTTGAGGGCTTTAAAATATACACCTCACAGTCCGATTGAGTTTAAACTTCGCTTTGATGACATCTGGACTGTTCTACCTCAAAGATTCCATGATATTTCCGAAGATCAAGCGATTCCTCAGCTATATTCTGGACCGGTCCCCATTAAAAAACGAAAGTATGATGATTTGCAATCTCTGAAACCGACTTTGCCAAAAGACTTTCATGCATTTTACGATAGTTTCTTGCATGTATAGTAGAGAAAAAATAATTCGACCCGATCTTTTTTTACGTAGGCACGTTGTTATTTAAGTCCGTCTATTGTTACTCGAAGAGAGTTTACTTAGTTAATTTAATAAACACAAAAACATACATTTCGTTTCATTTTGTAGCATAAAATTGAAAGCAAAATTATCGTAACTTAACAACTTTCAGTCAATACTAAAACAAAAATCTTGTATCTTACGAATAACTGTAAATTTTATAAAAAAATGTTTGAGTGAGTTATTCGAATATTTGTGAAATTAATGACTGGCTATCAAAGTATCTCATGAAACTAACAAGAACTTTTTTGATCAATCGCAATAATTTACAGAATGTTTATTGTTCCTCCTAGAAACTTGATGATTTTCAGATACGAGTTTTTTTAAAAGTAGTGACGATATGAGAAATGCGCCACAAAACGGAATCTTTTTGCACTTTGTATAAGGGTACCTTGTTTACTACGGAACCTTATAACTCAAATCGTTTTTTTTCTCTCTAACCCTGACTGTACCTTATAGGAGACCGCAGCCATAATAACATCACTGCTTGCTCTTTAGGTATACGATGTTGTGTTCCTGGTAGTGAGTATATAAAGTCACAAGAACTCCCGAGGATGCACTATTTTCAGAGTGCGTCACTTGTCTCTAGCTATCAATACAACAAATCCTTATGTCAATAAAGGCTCGGCAACGACCTTGTGATTCTTCTGGAGTCCCAAGTCTTCATACTGTATTTTAGAGATTACTCAATAAAAAAATTTACTTGCCTTAAGGTAAGGAGATCTTGTGGACCAGGCAGCAGGGTGGCGGTTATAGATTTTCATTTTATCCAATTATCATCATAACCATGTGTTGATCAAAGAAATAGTCATCTTTAACGTGTTGCCTAAAAATACGCAATTCACAATTGCTGCACTGAAAGAAGAAATTAGAGCATAGTAATGAACATCTTGAAATAGCATCTGAATTATCATGACCCTGGCTACAGATTATGTATATTATAGTAGCCGTAGAAACTAAAAATGCTACAGTTTATAATAAGGACATTCCTCATTTGACTCAGTATTATTATCAGTATCACCCACGCATCCATAGTCTCAAAAATCCGCAATTTCATAACACCAAAATACCCATTTACATATCTCTGACCCTGAATCCTAAACTTAATAAGGCTTGGCAACGTGCTTGTGATTCTTTAGGAGTCGATAGCGTCCATAGGCTATGGTGTCTGCTTAACCCACGCCAGCGACTTTTCGTGTGACGAATGCGTATCGGATGACGCAGTGAGTGAAGGCTCCTTACGAGGTGGCCTGACGACCTTAGAGTCAAAAGACCTGGGACGACACGCGACCGATCAGCAAGGCATTTTCCGGGAAAGGCCTATGACCAGCAATGGACGTCTATTCAGCTAATGATAATGAGTTATGCCATGATGTAACATGCACACTATTTATTAGTGATATGTAATAAAATGACTTACCCTTGGCGCGTTGTAGCAGATAAAGTCGTTACTTAAGTGAACTACCATAGCCAACTATTTGATACGAGCCATTATGAAAAAATGATTTTTATACGTGACATTCACCAAATAAGTGTTTAATATTGCTCTGGACTAAATATTACATAATAATTGTAAAATGTATTTATTTTGTTGTACTCATTTTTTCTAAAATGTTGACTGACACTACGTGTCAAATTATTATTTTTAAAAGTTAAAGTACCTATCCAGCCTCTTAATGCTAGAAGAAGACTACCGGATTTTACCGTTGCTATTGTATGAAACGAAATAGGTTCAACTTAGACATCTAGCGTCAAGTAGAATAAGTCATTGTATATACATTACTAGCTATTTCATTGAGAGGTGATTGAGAGAAACTCAGTCTTTATAATCTATCCATGCACACGTTGGGCAGCAGTTGTATTTTACAATAAATATCATATAAAATTATAATCATGACCAATAACGTGATATTAATCTTTTCACACATGGATTACATTATTGCATCTACAACATTATTCGAGATTAATGTATTTTCAGCTCAACTACGCAATCGGTACTGATGAAGTCCCTTGGCTTCTTGTTCTTGCCAAATTTATTGCTCTGCGCTAGCGTTATAGACTGCTTTGGGTGCGATATGTGCCTTGATAGTAATCTATCTACATCCCACAAGGTTTATAGATTTGCCCACGCGTCGCTACTCGTACCGTTTGAATAAGAAAGAGTAAAAGTATTAATGAAACTCCTTCTTCGTTCTATTTGCATAGTTAAAGAAATATCATTTTAGAAGAATTTAATGAGCATAAGTCGATGCAATAGCATACACACAATTTCAATATAGTGTATTCGTATGTACCTGCTTACACCTAATGAATGACGAAACGTATTATTTACGTATTTAAATAATGTAAACCACAACGAAAAAATACAAAAATATATTAAGAAATAACATCATGTCTTTATACAACTTTCTTCTCTCTTCATGCGAGTAGGAATTTTTCTTGGCAGTAAATCCGCGCGGAATTAAAAACTCACCAGCAACACCGACGGCTTCGCAATCTCGTTGTATCATCTAAAACATTTGACATTTGTGTATAACTCTTGTTTTACTTTACCTGCCTACCCGCGCGGATCCGCCGGCGTATTACTCTATTTGCTAGGGAAAGCAAGTAGAGGCGCGGGATATAATATATCTTATGTACATACCGAAGGTTCACATTACATGCTGGTTACAAAGGAAGAAAGAAATAGCATCCCAAGTGACTTAATAAACTCATGTTTAAAGGATTCGGAGACTAGGTAGCTACGGGTCGGTAATTTATGTCGTCCTATTACTTTTCATAAATCGACAAGCATACATCGATACGCGGGGCACGTATATGAAAAAGTACATACTTATAAATTAACACTTCTATATTTCAGCGATGAATAATATGGCACGCTATTGCTTGGTTCATGTTACTTCATAGTTTCCCTCGTTTTATCTCTCCCACTCTGCATCTTACAGTATCGCATCATCACCAAGAGATGGGGAATCTGGTTTACGTACATCCTGAAAAGAAGCACATAATAATACCAAATATATTAGTAAATACGAATGTGAGCAAATAAATACCACATGACCATGACATTTGTTGTTACTTACTTTTCGTTTTATTTAAAGTGCTTAGGGAATTTTAAACTCGATCGTGTGTTTTAAAGACATTTCAAGGAAATTTGGGGCATTTTCACTAATTAATAAACCCAAATCATGACCAAAATCTTTGTTTAATTCATTGTTATGACATGACAGACACGATGACTGACGATGACTTTGTCACGCAGTAATTGACATATTTATACCGTACAATTTTACCGTCAAAAAGTTACGTGTTTCCAATCATTTGATCAATTTTTCACTTTAGTATGGGATTTCCATTCAATCGTTCATTCAATTATGTACTAGCGTCGGGTACAAAAAACATGACATTAGCTCAGCAATTTATACTTCAAAATTGACATTAAAATCTATCTAACGGTAGTACATACAGTTACGTGATTACCCCGCGGGTCCTTGTTGCAAGGCATTTTTTTACACATAAAAACACGTGCGTATAAAAACAAAATTAAATCTATCGCACTAAATTTTATAATTATAAGATGATCACTATGACCAAAATGAAAATATCTCAGCTCAGGATAATATTTATGTATCGAACGGGGAATTCCCTCCGGAAATTGACGTTACTTTTGACGTCACATATATATACAGAGCGCAACAGTAACTATTAACGTTCGAATTCACGCACGTATTTTTTTAAGACTCGTGCCGAATTTATAATTTTAGGTTATTATCAAATCGATAGTTATCAAAGCATAAAAATCACTATAATTATCTTGATAATTATCATTGATAATTATCCTTTCGAACCCTGATTTAGGCATATTACATACACTTATGAATCACAAAAAATTACCACCGGTTCATAAAATAAACCTCTGCTTCGAGAAGAACCGACCATAAGAAACTCGGAAATTTGTCATTTTTTTCAAAATTGTACCTATATAATGTATATAAAATAACAGTATCATAATACTACAGAATTACAATACTACAATAGAAAACTTCTTTTCTTTCTTCAATATTTAGGACAAAATATTTCTGTGTTAATTATTTCACGACAGATTTAAATTTAGAATCCATAAGCTCAGTTACGTGCCTTGGAATTTTATTGACGAATTTTATACAATTTCCCAAGAACGACATTTTCGAATTTACTAGTCTGTAAAAAGCTATTTTGACTTTCTCAGTGTTTCTGGTAGTTAATAAAAATTAACTTATCAGTGTTCGTTGGGAAATTGTATAAGTTCTTCTTAACATACATAATTATTTCAAAAAAGTATAGCGACAGCAGGGTTAGGATATCTATTTCCTTAAAGATTTCTCTCAATGACTCACGCGACCCCAAGTTATAAATTGCTCGAATAACGGCTCGGTGGGCTTAACAAGGCGTTAACGCAGTGACGAGAGGGATACTTATGATTTAAAAACGTCAAGCATGAGGCATACCACTGCGATCCCGTACGTCACCGTATTTTGAGCAGCGGTGTGGTCAGACTTTTAGGCTGCCTTTGGTCACTTTTGCACGTCTCAACCGCTCCGATCTCCTCAGTGAAGAGGTAGTTTTATGCTATCAGTGAAATTGGAGGACGAGAAAACAGCCGCCCACGTCATCCTGACATGCCCTGGGGTGGCAGCTTACCGGGCAAAACTCCTCGGAGCACCGAGGTTACTACCAAAAGTTGTCGGCAATATCAAGGGTCTGCTAGGCTTTCTGGCAGGAGTGGGTTGGCACGAGTAGTGTCGACAACCCATCACGCAAAAATAGGCGCATATGACGTCGAGTTGCGAAAACTAGCCCGCGAAATGCTACAACCTATAACCTATCAGTCAATATGTAGCCTTATGCTATATTTAAAGTGATTTGATGTTCCATCAAAAATATCAGCAACGTGACATAAGATGTTCCATCAAAAATATCAGCAACGTGACAAATGAGATCCTAAAACCTGAATCAACGTTTTTCACGAAACACGTTCACCTAACGGCAGATTTTGGCTGGTCCAATAGTAATATTTTCTGGCTATGGCCAATCCATTTGCCGTAGCGTTAACATCACAATCCCAGACGATTTAGGGTAACTAAGAGCAGGTAAAAAGTATTTTTATAGCCGTTTGTTAGGGTGCACTTATAAGGGTTCAGTAGCCAAAATGGAGAAAACGGAACCCTTACAGTTTCGTGATGTCTGTCCGTCCGTCCGTATGTCACAGCCGATTTACTCGAAGACTATAAGCACTATAATTATGAAATTTAGTACGAAGATGTATTCTATAAGCCGCTACATAAAAAGTGACTTCGCATTACAAAAAAACTATTAAATTAGGGGGCCATTAGGGGGCATTAAATTAACCGGCGGATGAAAAAAAAAGTCGATGTAGATAGACGTGTGGGGTATTTTATGGATAAACCTTTAAAAACGACTGACGATATCCATCTAAAAAGTGCCGTGAGTTTGCCATGAAGATACGTCATGATTTAATTTACACCACAGGATAGAGGTTTTCAACATGGACTAATAGTTTTTTTTTTTTTTTTAAGACAATCATTAGGAACAATTATTGTGTACATATGAGCCACTATTTAAAACCTTTAACGGTTTAAATAATATTTGGCGAGATCGCGCGGTTCATGCCGCGTTATAACTTAAGTTGTGGGCACGCAACCCATATTGTGCATGGTTTTAATGGATACTACAATTTATCATTGAGTAGGATTATTTTGAAATCGAATCTTTGAAATGTTTAACTTATTACCCAACTGGATTTGCATGAAGTTGAGGTCTAAATTAATTGATAGCAATTTTTCACAGAAATACAGTTAGGATTCAAAAATTTGTTCGTTATTAAAAAATAACTCATCTCGTGTGGCTTAGTACCTATTTTTAATCAAATAGGTATGTGCTGTGTGCCCTTGTGTCATAGTTGGGTTAGGTCATCAAAACGCTTACAAATAATTAAATGACAATTCCATAACAATTAGACGTTCAAATGTTATATTGTGAAGGTGACAAAGAAAAAATATGCCTTCACTTTGTTTCTGGCGCCCCACGCTAAGGAGCAGGTTAAGTTGGTCCTTTCACTCAAACTTATTCTGTTAATTGCTTACACGCTTTCAAGACAGGCATAGATCGTCTTGCATATAAATTAGTTCCGAACTTTCCTTTGAAACAAAGTAACTTTGTAATGTAAATATATATTACCAATAATGTCTGTCTATTTCTTTCTTTCGTGTATATTTATACAAGAAATTTGTTTATTTGTCAGAGAACGTAAAGATATATTTATTAAGAAATGTGACTCTAAGGCAAATATACGATCGCAATATAAATATGACTTATGTACAGTTCGCCCTTCTAGCCATATACTCAATAAGAGCATATACTTTACTGGGATTAAGATCTACATTAATTTACCGGAAAGTCTTAAGTCGCTTGAAGGGACACAATTTAAAAAGAAACTTAAGGGGTGGCTGCTAGACAAATGTTTTTATGACTTGAACGAATATTTCAAATGGGATGTAAAATGATGATTATTATTTCATTAATTATTATATCACTGTTTTCTTAGTTATTTCAGATTATTATCTTATTATTATTGTACGTCCGAAAGGAGCAAACAGTTGATAGGAACTCATTATTATTATTAATTAATTAGAATTAGGGGGGGCACTCCATAAACGTAACTGGTGGATAAAAAAAAATTTTTCAACTCGCTTAGTCGTGTGTCGGTATCGATGGATAGGCATAAAAAATTGAGGTGTTTGCATTGATAAATAAGACAGGTTTTACGGTTTTTGTGTTTTCACTTAAAAACTGTCTTGCCCAAACAAAAGTGCCTTGAGTTCTTTATAAAGACACGACTTTTAGATTCAATGTATTGGATAGTGGTTTTAAATGTGGACTAGTAGGTGTTGGTACGGAGCTCTTCATTGTGCGTGGTCCGACACGCACTTGGCCGGTATTTTATTTCTATTTTTTCATGTAATTTGCAATTATTGAATGTACCTAAATGAAATGTACAAACACAAATTAGCACGTAAGGTCAAACTATAAGTGCTAATTTTAGATATGCGTGTAAATAAATAAAGTGTAAATAAACAAATAACCGTTCGCTGCGTGGCAGGAGTAGAATCAGTGCAACTTGGCTCTTTGCCACGGCACCGAACACCTTAGCTGAAAAACACAATTGAGGCCGCTGCGTTGAAAAACGATGCGTTTATAACTTACACATTTTTCTAATAAATGTGATAATCCACATCGAAAGGGACCTTATGGCGGCAGGCGCTTACGTTACACCTATTCACTATAATATTGTGTTGGAATAGCGGCAATAAAGGCGTAAGTGCCGGCCGCCATAAGGTCCCTTTCAATATGGATTATCACAAATATTCACCCGTAACCTCCTTGGCAGCGGACTCGCGGGGGTCCGTTACTATACAAGTTGGAATTGAATGAGGAAGCAGAGGAAGGCGCGCTGAAAAATCTGGCGTCGAGTCACCCCCTGCGCCAGAGTAGTATGCGTAATGCATTCTCCCCCTAAAGAAAAAACAAATAAAAATTAATGAAAACCCCGAAACAAAAAATATCTCAGCCATCAAACCTTTACATTAAAAAAATCGCGCTTATATCGATTCATCCGTTATGCAGCTACGATTCCACTGGATACACATATTAAATTTATAAGCTTATAACACCCCTCTTTTGCGTGGCACGTAGGGGGTTAAAAAAGGTGTGTAAGTAATAATAATAATAATAATAAATCTAGCCTAAGTCTTAAAGAAAATAAATAGAATAATAATAATAATCGTTTATTCATAAATTACAAATGTTTACGCGACTTTCGCACTTCTGCCAAACCACAGTGCGGTTTGTTGGCAGTCGAGGCTCCATTTATATTTACTTAAGTAACATTTGTCTTATTTCTGCGTTTGTAACAATTATAGCATTGCATTTTTAACTTTACTTATTAACACGTTACTAACTTTCTTTTTAAATATTTTTTTTGTACTGCACTTATTTTTTATATCTGAAGGTAAGTCGTCATAGATTTTGGGAATTAGGTACTTTCGACATCTTTTTCCATAGTAATTCTTAAAACTAGGCACTTGTAAAACATCAGCATCCCTGTTTCGGGTTAATTTTTGTTTACTTATTACATTTTTAAATTCATTATTACCGAGTTGCTCTAAGGCCAGTGTTAATACTACCTTCTCATGGACTGGTAGGTATGTACGTGTATTTTCTTCGTTACGGTGTCACGTTACGCCCTCTATTAGAAACTATGTTCAAGGGACCCGACAACGGGAGACTTCATGATTGAAAATTTTCAACAGTCTTGAAACAGGAAATCTTTGTTGTCTTGAGCTCCTAAGATAAAATATCATTTTACGATGTGATTACTTTTAAATTGACCATTATTAATAAGCTTCTTTTTATCAAGCGTCTGCTTTGCTCCATTGTATACCAACGCGTTGATAAGCTATATTATGAAAAACAGGCCAAGTGCGAGTCGAACTCGCGCACGAAGGGTTCCGTACCATTAGCAATAAAAATGGCAAAAAAAAACAAGTTGTACGGGAGCCCCCTTAAATATTTATTTTATTCTGTTTTTTATGCAATGTTATCTGTGCAAATTTCAACTGTCTAACTATCAAGGTTCACGAGATACAGGCTGGTAAAAGACGGACAGACGGACGCGCAGCGAAGTCTTAGTAATAGGGTCCCGTTTTACCCTTTGGGTACGGAACCCTAAAAAAGACCGATTGTTTAAAAATAACGTCCGTAGGAAACGAATATCTGTTAAAATGCAATTGTTTTGGACATTTACGTTTCTGTAGGATGTATTTTTTTGCTTTGTGCACCATATATCAGGTTAATTCGAGTGAAATCGTTTTGTATTTCATGATGATCCCCTCAGGTGAATTTTAACATACTGTGTCCACTTATTTTGGATTAAGCGGACATCACTGTATTATTTAAATGCTATTTTATTCATTAATTTTTAATTTATATTGGTTTATTTTAATGTTATTGATGATCACAATAGAGATTCTTGTAAATAATTCACATGTAATTTATATTGTAATCTAATCAAACAAACAAAGCGAGGCTCCTCGGCCACCGGTACTGTCTTTAAGCCTTTTCGCGAATTCTTTGAAGAGGCTATTGTAATCTTATATTCTGAATAAATTAATCTGAATCTTAATCAAGGGAAGAAAGGAAGAAAGTCCTCAATTTCAATGTTTTAAGAATAATGTAACTCGATGCCCGATTTAAGTATGTATACATTTATTAAACATATTTTAAAAACAACCACTGGCTAAAATGGTGATAATTTTGCATTTACCAAATTGTTTCTTTTAAAGAATATTCTTCAACTTTGAGGTACCATGATTATCGCGATTTTATATTGACATAAAAAACATACAATTGGCATACATAACGATGTAAAAAAGGACTTGTTTGAATATATAAATTTTAATTCTTCCTGGAAAAGGTTTGATAAAGGGATGAGCCCATCTTTGTTCATTGCATTGTCGCATTTTTTGTTGGCTAAAGTTATTTTGAGTAATTAATGTACATATATTAAACTATAGGTATATACGTGCCTTCAAACAATGTATACTTTGTATTCATTTTTATGCAGGCAAAACATTTGAAAATTAATCAATGTAAGGCAGGCGAACCTTGTCACCAACTGTAACCCAACTATGAAAAATAAAACATATTTGCTCCATGGCTGGCTCAGCGCCAGCGGCCTTTCGAAGCCTCAGGCTACACCTGGTTCCTAATTGCATACCATATTTTGAACGGCCTTAAAATTGATGTATCGAAAAGAAGACTGTGGTTATTAAACAATGCATTAAAATGACTAGCTGTATTTCACTGCATTCTATGATGGTGAAGCTACTAATTTGATTTCTCTTGGATTCATATTGTTGTCGACTGTGAATAAATAAGTTGTCTCTGGTGGAAAATACCGTTGTTTTGGTGGCTTCCTTCAATTGGGCAAACGACACATTATATATGAAAATATTTTCACATAGCATGGCAAAGTACGATATTAGAGTCGGTTTTGGTTTGGTATTAACTATTGTTTTTACCCTAGAATTAAAATGTAGACAGAGGACACAAATTTAAGACTTTCGGAGATCCCTCCTGGCCTGTAACAGACGTACAGATGGACATTGCGTATCTATGAGGGTTCCGTTTTTGCCATTAACATGCGTAGGTAGTTTGTATAACCTCGTAATTACATTGTTCATATCATAATGACGCTTACAAGTTACTCCATTGTTGCCAAGTGATCAAACAAAAGACATCAACTCTGCGGGAGATTACTAAGCTGTACATTATTGACATGGCGTCAAACGATTTTTCGAGGCACTAATATAGGTAAACTTGCAAATAGTATGAACAGGATAATAGTTGCGAGTTTACCTATAATTAGAAAACATTAAGGGAAGATAATATGAACGCTGTTTAAAACCACATGTGTAGTAACTAAACTGATAATATTTTGCAAGGTGTACTTTATAAGTTCAAGTGTTTTAGATCAACACAAATATGTTGAGTGTCAATTCTTCCAAATAAGAATAGAGTTTACCCTTATTTTTGCTAATCAAACCTACTCAGCCAAGCTCCTGGACCCATTTTCCTAACAAGTATACTATACAAACAGCGATCATACCTTAAAGACATATCCTTTTTGTATTGTACATAAAAATGAAATTAATTTATAAGTACAGGAAAATTATTAAAAAAAACCCAAATCTACACGTAATAGTAGATTGTATGACAAGGGTCTAAAATGAGCCATATTACCACGAGATAGTTATTTTCCCGAACAAAGTGAGGGAAAATAGTTCGAGGGGTAATATGGCTTTTAGACCAGAGTTATACACTCTACTTTTCACTTCGATTGCGAGAAAATAAATAAACAAAGGTTAGCCATCCAAAATTAACAATTAATTCCACGGCGAACTTTATATGTAATTTGGCAGCATGTTTTTTTGCTTTCATGCTTTGACACACAAAATAGACACCGCGGTTCGCGCGCAACATTCACGCGCAAAAAAGCTAACTCACCTTCCATTGAGCGCTTCAAAGCGTTGCTCGAACGAACTAATCACTTTTTTAATTATTGTGAAATAGGGACTACTACAAACTTAATCTTTAGACTCTTTAGAGAAATGAATTCTGTTTTCTGATTGGTCGATTTTAGTAAAGCTGTATTCTGATTTGTTAATACCCAATACCAAATATTTTTTAAAGAGTTAAATTAGTGTTTTGTGATTGGTGGATTTAATAGGTGAAGTATTATGATTGGTCTAAATTGAATGTTTTGTAAATCATAAATATGTATTCATATTTTCCCTAGGGGTTAAATGTACTACTTTAGCCCCGCTTGACAAGTCTAATATGACGCACTTTTCGAGCATCGTGAAAAATATATACATAACCTCGCTTACCAGCACCCAGAAACCCGTAATATAATAACACAACGCAATATTATAGTATACAGAACGATTAAGAGAGGTAGGGCACAGCAAAATGTCATCATGCTCGAATTCGGAGTAGCCCAACCGGGCAAGTACCTCCGCCTTGCAGAAGACCACAGCCATAATAACATTATCTACTATAGAAGTGTGTAGTGTTGTGTTCCTGGAGGTGAGCAAGGTTGCCAGAGCTCCCGAGGATGCACTGTGTTGAGAGCGAGGGACCTAAATTTGTCCATTCTGTTGTCAACACAGTGCATCCTCAAATTTTATAAAGGGTCGGCAACGCGTACGTGACTCCTTTGGAGTTGCGGGCGTCTATAGGCTGCGGTGGCCGCTTACCATCAGGTGGGCCGTAAGCTTGTTTGCCACCGTCGTTGTATAAAAAAATATATACAAACGGGTTAAATATGACATTATTTCAAGTTGAACCGCATTTTGTGAGCCATTTTGAGCAAAGGAGCTAAAATTCAGCAGCAACATTCGGAATCGTATTTAACAGGCTTTTACATTGTAAAAATCATGTTGCTAAAAATGGCTCACAAAATGCCGTTGACATCGAAATGGAGAGCGATTTTTAGAAATTACTGCTTCTCTATTATTCTATCGGATATTCGAATTTATTGGTGACAAAATAAACAAAACAATATGGACAGAGATCAGAATATTTTGAGAAACAAGAAATGGCAATAATTGAGAACAACCAATATGAGCAATACCGTTATTACCAATAAATTACTTATAGGAGGAAATATAATAATGAATTTAATTAATTGACTAATTAATATCGTTGTGTAATCGACGGGAGTGGCGTTATTGAAACCGCGAGGTTGAACGGATACCTTTTATTTAATTAAAGGTTACAAAGTTTCGTAGAGATAAGTTCACTAATTGATGGCCCGGGAACCGTTCGCATCGCTTAGTAAACAATTGGGAGTTATCAAGTGAGCCGGGAACCGTCAGCACTAAATAACTTTCCAACCGAAGTAAGATGCCGGAACAAAATCCCTCAAGCCTTATATGCATCGGCCGTCGAACAAAAGCTAGCGCGTTCTAACTTGCATCGTGGCGCCATCTATGTTGTTAATTAGAAACTAATCGATTCAGGCTTATATGCATCGGCCGTCGAACAAACGTTAGCGCGTTCTAACTTGCCTCGTAGCGCCATCTATGTTGTTAACTAAGAATTATAGGTGTTTGGTGTTACAGTTGTAATTTGATTGTATGTAATTTACATCATTGCAGGTAAAATTAATTTGTAACTACTGGTGAATATCCATGTTTACCTCGCCAGCTCGGAAAGTCCTACTTTATCGTTCAAAATCTGTGCTTAAAAGTCAATTAACGAAGGCAAAATTAAAAATTTTGAAAATACCCCCGAAGGATGTTCTCAAATGAAAAATAATTAAATAATGCATTTGAAAATCCCCCGACTCTATAGGAAATAATTACATAAAGATAAAAACATTTTTTTTCTAAACGGTTAACTGGTTGCGAGGTATATTTACAAGCCCGGAAAAATCCGTCGGGGGCTGCCATTACAAATGAACCTGAGAGCCGAGGCATGCGAGGTCAGAATCCGTTCCGCGTAGAGCCGAAAGCCCGATGCTTCTCTTCGGAGCACGCTCGCTTTCCCTCGATGCGAGCCCGAGGGCCGAAGGCCCGAAAGATGAGCCCAAATCGGCAATTTCTAGCTTCGAATGTCCTGGGGGACAAAGGCCCGGTAGTGAGGGGCGAGGCACACGAGGTCAGAAGGCGTTCCGCGCGGGGCCGAAGACCCGACTACCAAGCCCACGTGGATGCACATTCTCTGTCATTTATCTTTTCCCTTCTTCTGCTCACAGCTGCCACGGATTTGTACCTACATTTCTTCCAACTAGTCCCAAAGCGTAAATAAATAGATACTCAGGGTTCATTTTCGCAACGGCTCCTGAAATCGGATGACGCAATTTGAAGTACGAGTATACCTTATTTCGTTTACACAATTAAGGTATACCTCCCAGTAATCGACACCTTAGTGGCCAATAGATTACAGTAATTAATCACCAAACCACAGTATTGGGCCAGTGTCGAGTACAGGGACGTTTACCTTGCCAACATATTGAGAACCAAGGAAGTTTATATGTTAATTTCAGCAAACATAATATTTATAGTAGTCACTAGGACGGGCCATAAAGTAATAGCACATGTAGATGGAAACGCGAGCGCAGCGAGCGCGAAACTTTTCAAACATTATGATCCAGTGCGGAAAATACTTCATACTTTTCGGTCTCCGGTTATAAAGCCATAACACATCTAGATGAAAACGCGAGCGCGAAATTTTTCAAACATTATGATGCTGTGTGGAAAATACTTCATAATTTTCGGTCTCCGGTTATAAAGCCATATCACAACTAGATGAAAACGCGAGCGCAGCGAGCGCGATATTTTTCGGACATTTAATACAATTGCGGAAAATACTTCATACGAGTTGCCAGAGATCTTTTCACGAGCCTTAGTAACCTAGTTAACATCGGTAGTATCCAAAATATTACATCATCGCAAAGCACACGATGTAAGTATCTGGTTACTTTTTAGGGTTCCGTACCCGAAGGGTCCTAATGGAGAACACAGAAGAGACACACAGAAGCTACGCAGCAAACAGTATTCAAATAGTCGGCATACGGTAATCCACCTACATGCCTTCGCAAAATTCCCTATGCTGTTGTTGTGCTTCATCATTAGGCCTTCTCAAGTTCCTGTACAGAGGCGTCTCAATAGATAGGTACTATCAAAAGAGTTTAATGACATATTATTACTAACTAAATACCTTTAAAACATGCCTTAAAATACTGATCTGATCCATCATCAGATCCTCAGCAGATCATGTATAGAAGCTACTCAGCAAGCACAATCTAAAGAGCCCAAACACGAATAAGTTACTACATGCCATTGCAAAGTTCTCTATAGCATGGTTTTACTCCATCATCAGACCCTCAGAAGATTATGTACGACGTCTGTTCATGCAACATAAACAAAAGGGACCAAAAACAAACAAAAATATTATCGACCTCTGCACAGTACCCTACTATGCTTTTCTGCTCCATCATCAATCAGATCCTCAGAGTTAAAGTGCATGTACTCCACACCACATTCTATGGAAATCGTAAATGCTGGCCCAGCAGTTCCGGAGAAAATGCACTCACACGCACTTTAGCAAGTGAAAAATGTTTACTGCAGCGCCCCCTGGCGAGTTATCGTCGTAACTCCAAGCTAAATTTCTGCCCGACTAAACTACAAACCTATTGCAGAAAACCGTTTCTAAATCGATCAAGCCGTTTCGAAGATATTGATGTGCACACACAAACAAACAAACAAACAAACAAACGAATAAACAAACAACCTCTCACCCTAAACGCATATACCTTCTCCGTTCCGTCGTGGGTAAAAATGAAGAACGTGACGCATTATAATGAGTTTCAACTTTTTTTATAAAGTAGAATTAATTTAGAAATGTATGAGGTAAGGGTATAGTTTAGTGCCGTTTATGATAACATAATGAAACGTATTCTAGCTTAATTTAATAATCTTCATATATAATTTAGATTCATAAATAAACAATACGTTTTTGTAACGTCATAAAAGAAAAACTCTACGCTAAATTAAGAAAGTAATGTACCTATCTTAGATTTTGGTTATGTTGAATTTTTAATTACATTCGGTTATTATTTATTACGTAACTACTTGATTGAAAAAAAAAAAGGAATGTAAATACGTACCTACCTTGGAAAATATTATTTAGCCTGAAACAAAAAACCTTAGCCATTATAAACTGTCATACGCTTGTTACAACGAGTGTCAGTTATGCTTGATTATAGTAGTACTAGCTTTTTACTGCGGCTTCGCCCGCATACTAAGCGTAATTTTTAACCGTCTACAAAAAAGGAGGTTCTCTGTTTGACCCGTATGTTTGTATGTATCTATACATATATATATGTTGGTATGTATGCAATGTCATTTTCGTAATCGGCTCCCCGAGAAACCTTGAAGACGACACCCATATCGATTTTTAAGAAAAATAAATGTCCACCATTTTGGATTGGATTGGATGGACAAAGATGACACCCATATCCATAATTAAGAAAAATAAATGTCCACCAACTTGTATTTGAAAATGGATCTCATTTTCGTAATCGACACCCCGAGGAACCACAAAGATGATCCATAATTAAGAAAAATAAATGTCCACCATCTTTGATTAGATAACGAGCCCAGGCGACAGGCGCCCCCCCATCAACCAACAACAACAACCGATTACTGACGATTTCGCTAGGATTACGCAGCGTCCATTTACATGAACCTACAGTCACAATGGAATTAATGAAAAGCTACATTTAAATTGGTCATTACCTATCATTTTGTTTAAAAAAAAACTTCACATTATACTTTTCAACAGGCAATATACAACAGCTATGAATTCTACGTCTGCATATTGCCGAGTTTATAAAAAACAATCCTCGTAAACGCAGGATAATGTCAACACGAAGCTCCACATTTATGTGATACTAATTCAACAAACGCAAAAGTCGATATTTGTAATCTGCTCTCCCGTGACAGCTTTGCATGATGGACCGATTAATCGATAATAACCTTTATTAGTATGACAAAAAGTCCACGTGGATGGCAATGAGGGGTGGTCGTGGTAGAAGTTTGTGCGCATTCATTACTCGGCTTGACCCGGGCGTGACAGCGCATAATGTTTGCTCCTAGTCAACGGATCATTTATTACTTTCGAAACGGGGTAGCGCAGAAAAGTTAGCTTGGAGTAAGGTGACTTCCTGACTTAGCGGAGCGGGAGCGGTATGTGGTATTTTGTTCTTTGATGCGAGCTTACAGATATCGCACAGATTTCCTCACTTTCGGGATGTCAATATTGCATTTGCGAAATAGTAATATCATTGGGAGTACTACTTTCGTATCGGCCCGCTTCCGCGTGTAACAGATCGACATCTGGCATTCGTGTGAAAAGTTCATGAAAACTTCTAAGCTTCGGAAAAGCTTTAGAAATGCTTCTAAGCTTCAGTATAGCTTCTAAACTTCAGAGGAAGGCTTCTGGGAAGCTTCTCAGCTTCGGGAAAGCTAAGCTTTCAGGAACGCTTCTTGGCTTCGTAAAAGCTGATTTATATATTCTAAATGTTCATCATCCAACTTTCATTGTAAACAGATGGCGTTTAAATTAAGTCTAAAGAAGTTCGATTATTTATAAAGAATATCACAAATCTTTTGAAATTCAAATTATTTTCATTTTCCTAAGAGTAGTGCTACTTTTGTAATTTGAATAAACTTGGAAAACGGTTTCCTGCTTTTTATTATTAGAATTTCTCAAGTCGCAAAAGTCAAGTATGGACACCTGGTGTCGAGGATTTGAACTGTTAGTAAATAATCCGTCCGCGTAGAAAGGTTGTCGTTATGTCTATATATTAGCGAAATAAGTAGCCATCTGAAATTGCACGGTTAGTGTGGAGTCAGGGCTGTCATTCACAATGCTGAAACTAACTTGAACACCAATTCACCTTAACGAACCAGTGTAGGATGGGTCTCTAGTTGTGTAATGCTAGTACGAGTCTCGACCTCAAGATATACTAGACGTGAGTGTTGAGTTTAGTTGACGCAAGTGGTCAATTGCAAAGCAGTAGCTGCATCGCTGCCTTTGGCGGGTATTTGAAAATATGTTATGTGCGTGGCTACCCTACTAAAATGAGAAATATTTAAGGACGAAACAATCTTGTTTGTGTAGGTGTCTATTTATTTTAGTCAGGTTTTAAGGGAATAGACATGTGAGGGACATCTGGTGTTGAGTAGCAGATCGGAAAGTTATTCTAGACCAATGAGAAGACAGATTTAACTAGTTGACCAATCGATGGTTTTCCCTCGGGAATTATGGAACAGAGTTTATCGCGTGATGTTAGGGGTCCTGATGAACGAGGTGAGGTAATATAAGGAGATGTACGACGGTATCGAGACTTTTTTCCCCTTCGACGGCTCCTGCGGGTAGACCTCACGAGAGCGGCGTGCACCTTCAGGAACGCTTATGTGAGTTTTTAAAGTTATTTGTCGTGATCGATAGGAATTACGTAGGGATTCATTATGTTAGGATAAAATAGGGTGTTGTGTGTTTAATCCTTTCTGTTCACAGGATTTATTATCTTTTCTTAACATAACAGAATCACTGTATAATTTACATTTAACACACTTATATTTGCGATTAAATTATAAATAATTACAAAATAGTTCCCTTGTTTCTAATCTATTTCCAGCACTTTAGTTAATTTATAGTAAAACATGATCCAATTTTTTATATTCGATATAGGTAGATTGTATTTTATTTCATTATATTGACTTTTTTAAGATGTTAATAACTCGCGGTTTAAAATATATTGAAAATTAAATTAATTTATAGGTACATAATAGGTATTAGTAATTTAACATAGATCTCAGTATTTATTTTATGCGAGTTCTATATTAATTCTGATTTGCATATCTTTTGAGTAATATAGGGCGGCTTATTTTATGTTGCGCGTTAGTATTTCTTTAACCTTTCTTATTAATGATATTATTTCAATAGTCAATATTAGAGCTAAAATCAAATAGAAAAAAAAAGTAACTGTAATATTAAATTTCTACTACATCTTTATTATTAAGAAATTAATTTATCTAGTGGGCGTAAAACTAGCATTTTTTCTTTTACTTTAGTACATTTCATTAATATTGTTGTTGGTGGCTTTATTGAAGGCAGTTAAATTTGTTCTCGTTAGTTTGGGCGTAAACTAAATGTAGAATTCTCATATTTCCTAGCGCGGTTTCTTTTTTTTATTATTTAAGTTAAATTTATTTTAATTATACTAATATAAATAATTGATTCGTCTATCACTTGATCAAAACCCACTTAAATTAGAGTTATAGTGCGAGGGCTATTCAAACTCTTCTTTTAGTTAGATTGATTAATGTAATGTAGCATTGGTTTTATTCAAATATAAAGTAATAGTAATTTCATGAGAGAATATTAATAGTTAATAGCTTGAAACATGCTACGTAGTAAGAATAAAAAAAAAAAAATCATTTTATCTCACAAACATTTAATTTTTTTAATTATTTTACATAGTTTTGCATACTAACATTAGACAAGCAAATTATTGAGGTATTTTTGAAGTAATTGATAATGTTTCCGTAGGTTTAGTAATATTTTCAGTATTGTATATGCCATGATCGTCTAGTGGTTAGGACATTATTTCAGTTTACTTGGAATTTAACATTTATATTTGTCATTCAATATTTCATTTTAATATTTATTTTGGTACTAGGGCCAACTGAGTTAATTTATGATTTAATTCTCAATTGATAATATTGTAACAACTTATTCATCTATTATCGAGCCTCTATATTAAATAATAGTTACTGTAAAATAGGTTTAGATTCACTTGTTGATTTAAGTAGTTCTTTTCTTCTGTGTTTTCACTTCGCATAGATGTCTTCTGTTTTAAGGTTAGTTATTTTACTACGGTAAACTACGCTAAAATAACGTAGGGCGATTGTAACAGATCGACATCTGGCATTCGTGTGAAAAGTTCATGAAAACTTCTAAGCTTCGGAAAAGCTTTAGAAATGCTTCTAAGCTTCAGTATAGCTTCTAAACTTCAGAGGAAGGCTTCTGGGAAGCTTCTCAGCTTCGGGAAAGCTAAGCTTTCAGGAACGCTTCTTGGCTTCGTAAAAGCTGATTTATATATTCTAAATGTTCATCATCCAACTTTCATTGTAAACAGATGGCGTTTAAATTAAGTCTAAAGAAGTTCGATTATTTATAAAGAATATCACAAATCTTTTGAAATTCAAATTATTTTCATTTTCCTAAGAGTAGTGCTACTTTTGTAATTTGAATAAACTTGGAAAACGGTTTCCTGCTTTTTATTATTAGAATTTCTCAAGTCGCAAAAGTCAAGTATGGACACCTGGTGTCGAGGATTTGAACTGTTAGTAAATAATCCGTCCGCGTAGAAAGGTTGTCGTTATGTCTATATATTAGCGAAATAAGTAGCCATCTGAAATTGCACGGTTAGTGTGGAGTCAGGGCTGTCATTCACAATGCTGAAACTAACTTGAACACCAATTCACCTTAACGAACCAGTGTAGGATGGGTCTCTAGTTGTGTAATGCTAGTACGAGTCTCGACCTCAAGATATACTAGACGTGAGTGTTGAGTTTAGTTGACGCAAGTGGTCAATTGCAAAGCAGTAGCTGCATCGCTGCCTTTGGCGGGTATTTGAAAATATGTTATGTGCGTGGCTACCCTACTAAAATGAGAAATATTTAAGGACGAAACAATCTTGTTTGTGTAGGTGTCTATTTATTTTAGTCAGGTTTTAAGGGAATAGACATGTGAGGGACATCTGGTGTTGAGTAGCAGATCGGAAAGTTATTCTAGACCAATGAGAAGACAGATTTAACTAGTTGACCAATCGATGGTTTTCCCTCGGGAATTATGGAACAGAGTTTATCGCGTGATGTTAGGGGTCCTGATGAACGAGGTGAGGTAATATAAGGAGATGTACGACGGTATCGAGACTTTTTTCCCCTTCGACGGCTCCTGCGGGTAGACCTCACGAGAGCGGCGTGCACCTTCAGGAACGCTTATGTGAGTTTTTAAAGTTATTTGTCGTGATCGATAGGAATTACGTAGGGATTCATTATGTTAGGATAAAATAGGGTGTTGTGTGTTTAATCCTTTCTGTTCACAGGATTTATGATGACGGAGTGTGTAAATTCCATATAGCAAACGATAGTGATTTCTTTTTCATAATGTATTATGCGAGTGCGTTACGCTGCTTATATAGGTACAATTACCTTGTCGTTGCCTATAATGTTCAGTATCAAATTCAAGTTAGATTGACAATAACTTGCTTAATTTGAATAACCTGCTTAAGGTAAAATCTATGTTAACAATTGCGATGTGGGGTGGCGTATCTTCTTTTAAATGATTATGGTTTTAAAATGTATTTAGGTACGTTAATAGTTTAATTCATTGTTATGGATTTAGTTTTACCATTAGTGCAACAGATATTTAATTGATAATGTTTGCTAAATGGAATATATTCTAGGCACATCTGCGCCGTTGGAGTGCTACTACCTGATTTAATAAATACATTGTGTTTTATTATACCCATACTTATTGTGCATGTTAGTTATTAAGATTTATGGTGGTGTTTTGTGCATGCTATGTGAATTCGTGTCTATTTTTGATACTATTCAGTATTATTGAGATTTTCATGAATAATGGAGGTAGGCGCTGTTCATTCAAGCTGGATTTAATATTTGAGTCTTACTATATTTGACTATTGATTTCAATTACTTTTAAATGACAATTTGACTTTAAGGACATTATTTATTAGTAGACAAATCGTTAAAGGATTGTAATTTTACTATTAAGTAGTAATTGAATTAATCTTTTGCTAATGTAGGTAGTCATTATATTCTTACACTTATTATTTAATGCATTAATTATTTCATTTTCATTAGGTTTGTTATGTTTCGTTGGTATTTTAAATATGTTCTTATTGATTTAGTACAGTGTTGTAGGTGATAATAGTTACTTTAGGTTATTAAATGAGAATGTTTTATTTATGAATATATCTAATGATTACAATGCCATAGTTTGGGTATTTGGAGGGTTTTGCGAAATCAAACCTTTATAAGAGAAGGATAGACGACATCAAATGACGTATCATCGCACTGGTGTCAAGAAGATGACCATGTCAGCGCCTCCGCGCAATCACACTGTCAACGACGATATGCCTTCCACCTATCGTTTGGACCCAGGACATTTCTACGGGACGTGTACCTGCCAGCACTTTCGTACATGTGGGCAATCGACGACCAGAGCCAGGCCATTCTCAATCCAACGCTGCGCCATGACAATATGAGACCCCTCATTGGCTGATCCTGCCAAGCTGATCACAGTTCCGGCGTTTGGACAACGAGGCTGTTCCTGCATGATGACCTCATAGCCTACCACTGTACACACGCAGATGAAGAGATCCTTAAATGGTTTTCTAAGTTTCGCAAAACTTTCTGACTGCGTTAACTATGGTACTTATTCACGTTCCCGTTCTATGTAAATGTCATACATAATGTTACCTTTTAATAGGCCGAAATGCTATCGTTGTGTTGTGTGACCTGACATGGTTATTGCACTCTTTATTTGAAGTAATCTTGGCTTATTTACCTTTTTATGAAACTTTGGTTCCTATTACAGTACCTAATAGTCTGTTGACTACGTAATTAATATTACGTCAATACCTTATCTTCGCCTGTGCGATAATTATATTTATTTTATTGGACAAGTAGATACTGTTCCAATATTTCACATGTATGTACCAACATACATACATTTACTAATCTATTGTAGTTGTTGAGACTGGTCGCAGTGGATGTGACTGTTCCAGCAATGAGGTAATGTCACAAGTTGGACTGCCAAATGTTTTATTACGATTTTGTATGGTATGTTCCAGCCTATGACGAAAGGTTTTGGTAGTACAATGTAGTACCCAAATATACCAAATATGCCTAATAACTATTACTGTTGCTATGCAATGGTTTTACTCCAGATCGATGAAATACGTTCATAAATGGGGTTTAGGGCTAGTCTCACAGATTCTTAACGACAGGCTTTCGTCTTTAGTCTCGATCCCAAGACGAGCTTTGAAAAGGGCTGCGGTCTTGTTTAGGCACGCGGTGCGCCTTTAGCTGCTTGTGGGAATCTTTGATTCAAACAAGACACTATAGTCCCGCTGAGACGAGAAATCTGTATTGCCGTTTGCTGAAGCTGAACATTAAAGACCCCAATATCTATGTACCCTTATATATTCTATTATATGGGCGAGATGGGATGTGAAAGTTCAATGGCGATATAGATTGATTGACGACTCGAGCAAAACTCCTTGCTGTCGTGAGAACGCTGGTCAATGCTGAGGTTTTGCGGTTGCATGGCTCAGTAGTGATATTCGCTAATGGGATGACCATATGACTCGATTTGGACATTAAACCTGAATAGCAGCAACTTGTTTGTTTGCATAATATTTGGGTACGAGGTAACTAACTCGTATTTAAGTCTACTTCAACGTAGATACATCACACGTGTATTATAATATACATATATATATAAATATAACAAGATCCTATTCCAACTGGCTTTTAAATAAGTTCAGTATTATTTACTTTTGCTGTATGCAATAAAATGGCTGGTCTCATAATATTATGGGCTACGCTCTTATTATTACCATGTATATGTTCATTCGTCAGGCGCTATTGTCACATATCACTTATAGTCTCGGCCCTGTGCCACCTGCGAGGATACCCTGTTTGCTCGTGTTAGGTGTTAGGTAGGGATATACCCAATGGGTTAGCATCAGGTATTCCTTAGCGAGACTGCTGCCTCGACATAGTCGCCTCATCATGTCCAGAAATGGCTTGGTGGTTTATATGACTTATGCATGGTACTTTTATGAGGTACTGTGGCTTTATGGTTGCTTGCAATCAGCTATTTTATTCTCACATCTTTTAGATTGAGAATTATATTATATTTTGTAATAAGCCAGACCTGTCCTATCCTACTTTGTAGGAAATATGATACGATATATCGATATCTCGACATACCAAACACTAGTTTTAAGGTTTTATAAATATATATATTATTCACGGTTTGTCCATGACTATACGCCTCGTTAACCGATAACTATAACCGCTTCTAAGCACTTACATTCTTCTGAATCAAATTAATGGAGTAATTATCTACTCCGTATCATATTACGTCATTATACGCTTACTCCTTTTAAGCTATAAACAACTTCTTTATGCTATGACTTATCACACAGCCAACGACGGTATTTTACAAGTAGGTTAGGCTCTAAACTCTTAGTTACTTTAGTATTGTGTTCATGATTAGTTTTCTATTAAACTTGTGTTTTAAGTTTTCTATATTTCTAGTAAATTAGGTTCTAGGTGCTTAATATTGTGTTCACGTTTAGTTATCCATTATAAATAAGATACTGTAGGAAATTGCTATGTTTATTTCTTTAGGTAGACTTATTTTAAGTTGTAATTACTTAGTTTAAGTTGTATTTGTCTAAACATTGTCCAATTCTCAATAGTTCATATGTTTCTCACACCTCAGAGAACTTAAGTTGCTACATTTCATAACTAGGTCTTTAAATTGCCACTATTCGATCACGCCATTAATATTTTATTTATTTAGTCATGGTTTATGTTTAATATTCTCCGATTGTGTAATTAACCTTTTCATTTGAATTAATTTCATTTCATTATAAATTGTAATAGGTTAAGTTGGCGGCAAGGGTTTTTGTTGAGTCCGCTTTGTTTTCCCTTGCTTAGGTCTTGGCCTAGGAATCAACGCGGATGTCTAATAAAGTTCTCGCCGGGCTTTATTAGATAAAATAGTCAAAGTTTCGAGTAAAATCACTTTTATGAAATAAATGAATTGTTTCGTTTATTTTCTTTCTCAAAACCTTTTGTTTGATTTATTTTCTTTCCCTGTAGTTATTCCCATATCTTTTAGGTCTGCTGAATTTGAAAGCTTAGTAATGCTTTAGGAAAGCTTTAGAAACTTTTAGGAACTTTACGAAAGTCCTGGTTTTCAGACTTTCAGATGGTGTAAGTATTTGTAGGTAAAGCTTAGGTAGGATTTAAGTTTCCATTTTCCGCTTTCCATTTAGACTAGGGAGGATGTTACACGCGCACCTCGCGCTTGTCGGGAAACACTCATTTAAAATGTAGTTTCGCGGTAAAGAAGCGATACCGACTCGACTGCCAGTTGACACTGACAGCTGACAGTTTTGTGAAAACGTACCGGCGCTGCATCGACAAATAAGGAAGTCGCCTTAGATATGCCACTTTATTCGACAGGTTTTCTAACCAGCCAGTGATTTAGTTGTTGCATCGGCAGCTTTACGAAGTTTCGTATTTTGCGCACACATCGATTTGAGCTCATAAAGGGCGTTGCAGTGTGCACGGGGTGCAAATAAACGTTTACTGTACTTATTAAGATTAATGGAATCCAAAATAAATTACTATGTAAAATTATAAAATTTAAGGCATTTTTTAATAGAGGCAGTGCTACTTATCTGCTCCATAGGAACTCAGATTTATACCTACACTTTGCGCACCGCGCGCGGTCACTCAGGCAATTGGTTGCCACACGCGTTTTCGGCCGGATGTTGCCACTCGCGCAACAAAGTTGCGACCATTACTACTATTTAATTATTTCTACTACTATTTAATTTATATCCACGCGTCCCCTTCCGTTTCCCGTTTGACTTACTGAATTATTTAAAGAAGAAAACAAAACATTCACCTATATTAAGATAAAGCAAGTATAGATTAGACATCATAATAAAAATGTTTATTTGATTCAACTATACTACTCAAAATAACTCACACACCACAAGTATTTTGATCGTCACATGAAATGTATATTAAACACTAATAAATGATACATTCTATTATTAGACTCTAATAGATTTTTCATTCTATTATACTCAAACACCAGCATGTCTGTTGGATACTGAAGGAAGCGGGAAAATGTTAATTAGCTACTTATAAATAAGTTTATATCCGATAAATGACAATCAAACAAAAATACAAAACAGGTTCTTATTTTGTTTTAAGAATTATATTTATAAAATCTTACTAAGCAGTATCAACCCTAGCGTCGTTTGGCCGGCGACGAACCACGCGTTCACGCGTCGCTCCATTGTCATTGAGCAGTGCCTTTACCATGAGTTTACATGACCGTACTCGCTAAAAATTAAAAGTAAAAATTTGTATGGGCAAAAGTGCAGCGCCTTTGGCAGTTACGCAATAGAACTAAGAATCGGCATATTAAATCGTTTACGCAGTCGCTAGCGCGTACAGTCATGCAAACTCATGGTAAAGGCACAGGCGTGTAAAACGGTAGGTATGCGTTTTTTTATTAGAACATGGGTAATATTTGTGTATCAATTCAAAGAACAAGTACATATTATTATAATCTGTGTTAGAGGGTTAATTAGACAACTAAACATACTATAAAAAGTGTGGTAAAGATGCAATTTACTCTTTACAAAGTGTTTCTACCATGTCAGACATATTTTCGAAAACATTAGTTAAGTAAAATAATTGCGTTAACTATACTTTAATTTTTAATTAGAATTTTATGGGATGTTTAAAATATTTGCACGCATACATATTAGGCAGACTGAATATACGAAATAAACTATTTTGAATTGGACTTTTTAAATTAGTGATTCTTTTTCATAAGCGCCGTTTTACCTACAACTTAAAAAAATTGCTAAAGTTACGGTTAAGTTAGTTACTTGCTTTTTGCACATAAAGCCAATAATGAGACTGTTTTTAGTCTTTTTTGTGGCCATGCACGCATGAAGTGGTGTGGAGAGAATAACGGGAAGTAAAATATTGAATGAATGTCTTTTTGTCCTCAACTTTCGTTGGTGTGACAAAATATTATCTCCGGTATAAAGTTTGCGACGGATAATTAATTCGGAATATTAAAGTTTATAGTTTATGGCAAAATGTCCCTGGTGTTTCCGTATGGTTGAATTTGTTTAATACTCAGAATAAAACTGTTCAATACCATTCTTCAGTTTCCTTTTTTCAAGATAGGCATTGTAGTTTTTTCTGTCAAACGAGTACTGTTAAAACCTTTATAAGAAATCTCTCCCTCGAAACATTTCAATAAAATGATATAGACCCAACTCAGAAAAATATCTTTATAAGGTTATCTTCAGTCCGAGCCAAAAAAACATTTTTGAAAAAATATACTGTTTACAATCCGTTCTACATTGCAACTTTCAGACAATGCCGCGTTACGAGAAATGTATGCAGAGATAGACGCTAAAGAATAGAGCTTGAACATTCCTAGTTATTTGTACCTATTGAATGAAAGGAGCTCCAAACACTATCAAGTCAGTTGTCTTCGTAAGCATTAGGCGCTATTGTCGTGAACCGGCTTGCTTACCCAGGATAAAGACTAGAAAGAGTCCCGGGACTGGCTTTCAAGAAAGTGTCGGGATAACAAACCGTAACTAGAACGGCGACTAGAAAAAATGAGCTCATTTCATAAAATCATCGTCATAACTAGCTAATGCTTTCGGCAGCCTGCAGAATAGTAGGAATTGTTATTTTAAATGAGTACAGCAGCCAAGGATATTGAATTAAGTTCTCCAGTTTTTTTTTAATAGGAAATCTAAAATAACTTAATAATAATCGGTACATATCATGTAACCAATTACCTTCTTCTTCTTTGTCATATCTTCATGACTCAGGGACGTGACGCATTCGCCCTCTGCTGTTTTTTCCTGCCATGCGGCCAGCAGTGACAATACGCTTTGTCAGGCTCTCCGGTCCAGACCTGACCAGATGTCTAAAGAAACTGAGGTCACGTTGAATGCAGACATTGGAGTTTCATTTTAGGCTCATCTAGAATAGACTTAAGAGCTACCTCTCAGCAAAATGTCATCTTGCTGGAATTTGGAGCAGCCCAACTTTGGAAGTACCTCCGCCATGCAGAAGACCACAGCCATAATAACATTATCTACTATACTCGTACGAGTATGTAGTGTTGTGTTCCTGGAGGTGAGCAAGGTTACCAGAGCTCCCGAGAATGCACTGTGTTGAAAGCGAGGGACCTGAATTTGTCCCTTCTGCTGTCAACACAGTGCATCCTCAAATTTGCCACCGGCGTTGTATAAAAAAAGATTCATTAGTGCGGCGTTCTGTCCATGACACCAATTAATTATCCATGACTTTTATTTAATTTACCGAAAGCACATAAAATAGTTTGTATTCAGAGATCCGTGATAGGTTGAATGGACACAAGAGATGTTTCTCTCAAAAAAAATCAAGAAGTTATTTTTTTCTAAATGTTTTTTTTTATTTGCAATAAAGTGTCATACATACATAATTGACGCTTGTTGAGACTTTAACGTTTTATATAAATTGCGAATTTTAGTAACCTATGACATGAAAACTAAACGCATTACTTTTAATCAAACAATCACAATTTATAAAGGTAAAATACACCGTGGGCCATAAAAGTTAATCGAGGGAGAAAAACAGGAAAAATAAAGTCGTATGATATTGCTAAAACATCGACCGTGCCGGCGAAAATTAAATGGAGTCCGAATGATAATAAAAATGTGTGTTTGGTACACAATGGGAAGGGGCCTTCAATTTAGTTCGGCTCTTATGGAATGACCGCCGCTGTCCCCTTCTCTCATTATCACTGAGCGCGTCAGGTGCAATTTTTCGTTGTCGGTCATGTAGTGAACCGGAGTGATTCTCAAGTTTTCCTTTCTTGATTTGTATTTTAGTAATGCCCTTATTCCTATTTTAGTTAATACGGCCTTCGATTTTTTTTATATCTGTCAAATAATAATAACAAAAATATTTGGATTTTTTACGTTTCTTATGTTGTGTAACCCGAAGTGATACAAGACTAGAAGACGGTTTTAGTGACTTAATTCAATGATTCTTATTTATTCAACATTTATGTCAATTTATGTATATCCTCCATTGTTCCCCAGTTTGGAAATTTCCTTCAATGGCGGCCAACATAGACCAAATTTTAAAAGACACTATTTGCAAAATTCTTAATATTATAACACCACCTTACAGTTGGTCGCAAGCAATTCTTCCCATTAAATATGGCGGTCTCGGCATCCGCTCCACGGGCAGTCTAGCTCTTCCGGCGTTTTTGGCATCTGTCAACAGCACGCTCACCCTCATTGGCGGTATTCTTAACGTACCTTCAGCCATCAATGTCCCGGTGTAGTACCTAGCAGATGCGAAACGTGCCTGGAGAGCAGAGAATCCCAACGAGCGAATGCCGGACCAAAAATCAAGTCAAGCCGCATGGGATACCTTAAAAATCTAAAATGTACATCAATCACTTTTGGAAAATTCACAAAATAGTCACGAACGGGCCTGGCTTATTGTAGTGTCTGAAACAGAATCAGGGCATTGGTTGCATGCGCTTCCATCACGAAACCTTGGCTCCGTACCAGATCCCTCTGCATTACGAGTCACGGTGTGCCTTCGCCTGGGCCTCAAAATTTGCGAACCACATGCCTGCAGTCGCTGTGCTCAACCCCCCCCCCCCCTGCTCCCTGGGTCGCCACGGCTTGCATTGCTCAATGAGTGCCGGCCGATTATTTAGACATGCTACACTAAACGATCTTATCCGCCGTTCACTGAGCACCGCAGCTATCCCTGCCACATTAGAACCTGTAGGGCTATCCGCAGCTGATGGGAAGAGACCCGACGGCTGCACTCTCGTGCCCTGGTGCCTAGGTCGCCCTTTAGAGTGGTCCCATGATTAAGGGTCGGCTCGGAATCCTGGGACAGCCGCAGACCAAGCCCAAATGTCTAAACGCCGCAAGTACGCATTTCTGACGAATAACTATGATTTCGTCGCATTTGCGACACCAAAACATTCATAAAAGAGGTGTCGGCACGACTAAAAGGCGTCTCAGGCGACCACAGGGCTGGCTCCTTCTTTGCCCAGCGGCTAAGTCTGGCGGAGTAAAGGGGCAATGCTGCCAGCGTCCTAGGGACCATGCCTCAAGCGGGTGAACTGGGTGGGGTATTTTATATATAGATAGGTAGTTAGTGTTTCTTTTAATTATAGACGTCAATATTATATATTTAAAATAACTTTAAATATCGGCTGAAATATATTATTTTTATTACATTTATGTCAAGTGCATTACAGGACATGTTACAGGTAGTTGGTAGGTACATGACACCCAGATAGGGCACATAATGTTTACTAGTGTTTAGGTACATAGCACACTAGTTGTTAAGGGAACACGAAGCATACGAAAAATATTTAAATTATAATCCCAATGTCAAGTTTTGTTATAAGTAAATTCTAATTTCAATGTCAAGTTTCCTTTTTTATAAATTCTAATTACACTGTCAAGATTGTTAATAAATTAAATTATTCTAATTAAAATGACGAATTTCGTTCATAATAAATTTTAATCATTTTTTTCATTATGCCACTCGAACCAGTTTTTTTGAGAGGAACAAATGTATATATGGAATAAGTACAATTAGAATAACATAAAAGACAAAAATGGATTTCAAAATACAGCATAAAATTCGAGCGCTCTAAACGCCCTTAAACATCCCATACTAATTTAGCATAGTATGTGACGTTGTATACTACATATGCGCCCGTACTACCATTGTATGGAAAAACGAGTAATTTACCGTTTTGGTCGTGAAATAATGATTTATCATAATTTTTTTGTTTATTAAAACATAAGAATCTTAATGTGTAAAGTGTGTAAAGTGTCATATATCTTTTTAAGATTTTGAGCATATTTAAGTATTAATTTGCTGATTTTTGTCATAATTTTACGGTTTACTATTCATACATATAGTACAACTTATTGTCATTCGTTCCGCATGCATATTCTCTATTACATTGTCAGGTTTTGTTATTAATACAATTCTAAATACTGTGTCAAGCTTTGTTCTTATTAAATTCATCAGTTTTACATTCAGTTATTTCTAATGATAAGTATTTCTAGTCATACAGTAAGACTTCAATAAATAACAAATAAAATAATTCACAATTTGATTCGTTGAAATTGGTTAACAGTGTAATGTGTGCATTTGTCTATTAATAGACACACAAATTTAAGATGAGTTTTAAATGCAGTTAAACTAGGCCGATTGAATATTTCCGGAATTTTGTTGAATATATCTATAAATCTGGAGTATGGACTATTTCTATGCATTCGTAGGTTTGAGTTTGGTAGTGCTGGTCTGTTTCATGGCGTGTTTTCATGGTGCGGTTTGGAGTATCCTTGATTTGTCTGAAAAAATATGTATGACCCTTGACAAACATTGCTACTTCGAGAATACATAATTGGACGGTAGTTGTTTTTGAATGAAATGCGGCCTGCAGCTATCTCGGGGTCGAATGTTTACAAGGATGCGCAGACACTTCTTCTATATTATGAACAGATCATGAGTGTCGGTACTGTGGCCCCATAAAATCACACCGTACATTGTCACGGACATTATTTTACATAAAATGATTCAATTAGATTTTATAGTTCTAGTGGTATCCCGAAGAGTTTCACGTGACATTTAAAAGGTTTTTCTCCGTTTATCACGAATTCTGTACGTAATTTGAAACTTTTCAATTTCATTATTACTTTAGATTGCGTGATGTCGGTATTTTTTTTTTCATATGTATTAACCCAGCCTTGCCCACAAAAATGTTAACCGCAAAGTCTGATAGAAATGAAAAGCTAACTTTGACCGAAAAGCTCCATTTGGATTAAACATTTTTGCTTTTTACTACCCTTACCTAAGCTCTTTGTTTGCATAATTGTACAAAGAATGATTATACCTACTATCCCCACTGTCTTCACCAAATTAAAAAAAAACTTGTCAATCAAGTTATTGATATTCAATAAATCAATATTTTGTCGAGCGGTTATGTATTTGTATGGTACTGGGCGATAGTCAACGGTACATCAATTAATACACTCCACTTATTCAAACCGCAAACCATTAACACTGTATTTGGTTAGCACTAGTAATTGACAGCATACATTTGTACGTAGCAGTACCTACTAAGTCTGGAATATGTATAATTATGACGGCTTAACTAAACTTTGATGTATTGACATAAACACTGCAATTTAGGCAAAAACCTAAAAATTGGAATCGGACTCATGACGCTTTTTGATTAGATTTCTGTACAATTCCCAAGATAGTCCGTCTAAAACGAATACTCAGCTTGCAATTGCCTACTTCCATGCCTGGGCAGTAAAGTTTTTTTCGCAGTGTCACGATCGGATTCGGTAGAATTAGAAACAAGTAAACATTTTTTCAGCCATTAATTGATCGCCTTTTATTCATAAACGAAATAAAAAATAAACATCAATTGATGAACGAAAATTTCACAATCAATTTGGGGGTTGGTTGACAAAAATTGATTGTAGCTTAAAATCTAAAACAAACTTGTGATCTATATTGAAATCCGATCGGAAGCCGTAGGGCGTGTGAAACGATCCGATTAACCCCGGAATGACACCTAGTTCAGCGTTGACGCCATTGGATTAGGCCTCGGTGACACTTTCAATGCGGATAGAGAATTTGGGCTATCGAAGTATTTATGAATAGTGGGAAATAACACATGAGTTCCAGCAGAACTTAGAACGGCCGTTCGACGAACGCTCTGGTTTTGTTACAACGCTTTTAATTATTATTATTATTTGCTACATAAGTATATAACTTACTTAAATATTTATCACTGGGATGTAGTTCTTCGCGTTATTTGAAACCGAAAGAGTTTTAGACGTCAACAACCGTAGGAAAAAAAGATCGAGGCTGGAGATGAGTGTTGTGGCGCTCATACAACATTTCACATTAGTTGTGGTGCTATTTCAATGGGCAGCATTCACTGAAGGTGAATGATTATGAATAAATACTTAATAATTAACTACTTGTACCTATGTCTAAAAATACATACACAGCCAAACATAAAAATATGCCGCGTGTGGTATGCGAGGTTAAGCAACATGGACCGCGGTCAGTTATTGGATGGGTGACCGCTTTGAGTGGTTACTAACTGAGCGTTCCCGCGCTTTGTAAGGCACAATAAGCTGTTGATCCCGGCTACTGTCTATGGCAGCAGTTGTTAAGCCAAGTTGGAGGCCTTTGCGCGGCTTGAGAACTTCTAACAGTCAAGTTGCCCACTCCCTTGACAAAGGGGGGTTGAAGTTGCACCACGTCCGTAGGGAGTATCCACGTCACGGGTCACGTCTAGGGTAGCGGACCGTAGACGTGACCCCTGGGTGGTGCTAAAAGTGCAACAAAACTGGTAACTGTACTATCTTCTCGAAGATTGAAGTAACTGCCATACGATAAATAAAAAATAAATAAACAGCTAGTAAAAAGACATGACATGTATGCATATACTCGTAATATTACAGTTCATAATAACGACGACCTACGGCGGCGGACCTATCGACGACGCCGAACGACGGTTTGACGACCGGTTTAGCTTAGTGGGTAGTGCACCTGCCTGTGAAGCTGACGGTCCTGGGTTCGAATCCCGGTCAGGGCAAATATTTGTGTGATGAGCATGAATATTTGTTTCTGAGTCTTGGATGTTTTCTATGTATTTAAGTATTTATATCTATTAAATATATCGTCGTCTAGTACCCATAATACAAGCCTTCTTGAGCTTACTGTGGGGCTAGTTCGATTTGTGTAAGATTGTCCTCTAATATTTATTTATTTAATAAAAAAATATAACGCAAACTTGAGCATAAATAGATGACAGTGGCAGCGACTTGGGCGACCCATGCCCATACAGTTTAGGCCTTTAGTTTAGGTTAGGTTTAGGTAGTTAGTAAGATCTTGTTTTGTTTTTATTCTATATTTTAATTATTTATATTCTGAAAGAGATATGCAATTTCAAAGTTTAATATCTCTCGGCATGTTTCGATTTAATCCAATTTACTCAATTATTTCAAATATTCATAGTCTACGATATTTTTAATGCACCAGGGCTTTCTAATAAAAAATAAAATTGCAATTGCAGTGTGTTTATTTTGCTCTTTATCTTGTATCTATAATAATAAATCATAATTTAACGAACACAGATTTCAATTACCGACGATTTGAAACAACTAACACTAATACAAAATTGTTTTTTTTTTAGTTCCAACCCTTTGTCTTTTATATCTCTTACCGAGTAGAAATAATCTAGGTTGACTAAGGATCTTACCTCAAGTACCCGATGATGTGATATAACCATTTGAATGGGGAATATTCCCACAGCTGAAAAAAACACTAATTCAGACAGCTTAAAAAGTACTTAATCAGAATTATATTAACAGTCGTGACATACTGCCCTCATCGATTTTTTGCGAGGCCAGCTAGAAAAGGGCTCAAGTCAAGAGCGTTGAACGGCTACTCACGGAAGTGGGCGTAAGTTGGTGGAAGTAAAATGACTCTCACGATCTAAACCTGTGGGCTGAGACAAGCGGGCCACTAAAATGGGAAAGACAACATAGTTTATGTAAAATAAAGATAGTATTCGAAAGTAACTCATCCTGGACATTCACCAGGAGCGTCCAGGAAACCGCACCTACTGTCCAGGAAGTAAGTATGTAAATCCCATTGTATATCATAATATTTAAATTCAGAACTGTTTTATTAAAAAAGCTAAAGTTGGCAGTGATTGAAATTTAAAAAAATTGGTACCATAGAGGTTGACGTGTTCGTATTGTGAATCAACATGTAAAATGCTGGAAAATGTAGTCAGTCATTTTTTAACCATTTCAATACTAATTAGGTACTAACATGATTAAATTGAATAAAATAAAATGAAATATTCATAATAAACATAAAGTTAATAAGATTTTAATGTATTTGTTCTATTGGGATTGTGGCAGAATGTCAGTATCTTATACAAACAACATCAAGCATAAAAAAATCCGCACTCGTATTTTGGCGGGATTGACTACATTGAAATAAAATATTTAAGTAAGATCTAAAATTGCTAAAAATTTGTTCTGATGAATCAGATTGCAACATAGATCGCACTATTGAAAAAATTACTTCCACCCGAATCCAAACAGAGATATTTGATAAATTATGAAAAGTTTTTCAAGTGAAAAGCGGAAAATCAAACTACAAGTTGGTCAGAATGTACTATTAAATTTTGATCACTTAATTTATTTTATTTTTGAGAAAAGCACTATACATACTTCGACCATAAGTACCATCCTGGCCTCGTATTTTTTTTTTTTTTTTTTACACATGTACGTAGGTAAAGCCCCTCTTGCATTTACATAGTTGAAAACTTTTACAATAGACAATTCTTTTGTTTGTGTTACATAGGTAATTACCTACACAAACACGTTGTGGCGTGTTTGTGTACAGATAAATTACTTTAAGCATGACACTGAGATTTATGTTCTTATTCTATGGGATATTCTACTTTAACACTAATGTAATAGAGTTTCTATTACCCTACACACTACACATTGTCTGAAAAACGTATGTTTGTAATATAAGCTCTATTCAATGGAGTGTTGAACTAAAAGTAATAGTATTGTACAAGAGGACCTTACTTATTTGTTTGTCACTTTTTGGAGACAATCAGATATCCGTGATATGATTTATGGACTTATTACGGATAAATTGTTTTTTTTTTTATTAAATATATCAAATTATGTTTACGTATACTACGGGCTTATACTTTCAGAACTTAAAATATAAGTTAGTATGGAAGATAACAACTGGATATTTAATATAACTGGCCGAACGCATTTGACATAATACCAAATGACCACAAGTCCCGTATAATATGTAAATTCTGCAGTAGGTACCGCTTCGCTTGCCACTAAAGCAACTCCATCGTCACAAGAAGTCACGCAACAACTAGCTTTTTCACCAGCGATTATTTTTAATAATATTATTCTTGCCACAATAAATTTACATGTGAATCGGTGCTGTGTTGAGTAGAAAATAAATTGCGTTTCGTTACCTTTCCACTTTGTTTTAATTAGCTGGTCCCATGGTTTAATTGAGACGTATAAGTTAATAGTAAATTGCTGTTCAATATTAATTTATAAAATTTATATCTTATAATTTTCCAAAGAGATAAGTCTTTCTGTGTAAGGCAGACGTCAATCCTACTAGCGTTATTCGTTATTTACCATCTGAATAGCTTTTTCCTGGCAATAGTTTCATACTTATGTCAAGCAGTCATTCTTATTTTATAACATTTTAATATGAACGGATCGGTTTAAGTTTACTTACCATCCAAGTTACTGGACTTGACGTATATATATGTGCGATCACAAAATTTTATGTAGACATCCATATTTAAATTGTAACAGTGTATTCGCACGGGGTCACACCATTCAGTGTCTGAATAGCCGACCCTTTTATAGGAAAATTACTTGCCAAGACGCCAATAGCGGGTGGTCCCCATTATCAGCCGTGTTCTACTACTTAGCTTGCTAATAGTAGTTAACACATAACCAAAACTGGGTTCATATTAGTTTTCTATACCAAGGTTGTCCATATTTTTTGTAAAATCACTTTTTAACTTAGTATTTTTGTTTAGAGCCACCACAACCTTGTTTCTTTACCGTAGTTCTGCATTAATGGTACTGCGCCAAACCCTAGTTAAGTTTAAATGCATAAGTATGCGTTGCTCACCTTTTTTCCTTATACCAAATTTGTATGTAAAGTTCAAATTTTTACTATCTATTCTACATTCACTTACCTGTGCTCGCTTAACTGTTAACTTAAACCAATAGATATTATTGTATAGTAATTCTGCATTTAGGTATTGTACCAACAACATACTTAGGTCTTAGGTTTAAAACCACCTTTTAGTAACTAATTTGTTGCATACATTAACACCCTTCCTCAAGAAAAATTAACGGTTAAAGTATCACATAACAGGATCACATTATCTAACAAAAACAAGTGAACAACGAGGTACATCTGCTACCTATAATACTACTCAAACATTAAACGTGTAACTCGGCTGGTTACACAACGCTTAGACCAATATTAAAACAGTTTTAGAAATTGGTCTTCCAACCCCTTTGTAAACAAATCAGCTAATTGCTCTTTAGTTGAAATAAACTCTAATACTAAGAGGCCCTAATCTTTTGTTTTATAAAGTGATGTTTGAAATCTATATGTTTCAATCTCTTATTTTCACAATTCTTAGCAACTTGAATGGCTGATTGATTGTCAACATAAATTTTAAAGTATTGGTTATGCAGCTTAAGCTCTGAAAATAGGTTTTGTATCCAACAGGCCTCCGCAACCGCTTTTCCCAAAGCTACATATTCAGATTCCGTCGATGAAAGTGATATGCACTGTTGTTATAACAACACCATGACAGTGCACCCGTACACCTTCATAACAAATCCTTATGCGGACTTCCTATTTGCTTTGTCACCCGCCCAGTCAGCAGTAACCCAACAGCGGGGTCCCTTCATCAGCCTTGAAAATCAGATACGTTTTAGCGCTTTCCACGATCCTTCACTAGATCCTTAACTGAACTCTTGACAGGTAATTTAACGCAAAACAAATATCTGGTCTTGTACCTAACATTGCGTACATAAGGCTACCAATCAATCCTCTACACTCATTTGTTAAATCTTCATCGTTTGATGTCTCTGAGCTAAGCTCAATACTAGGGGTTTCTGAGCTTAGCTCGGAGACACAACTTCGAGACAACTCGAGAGTTTCGCCTCCATTCGAGACGAGAAACAAATAGCCGACTCTAGAGTCTAGAGACTCAAATTCCGGCGAACACGAAATAAGGGCTAAAGTCAGGCTCGCCATTTTGCCGCTTTTAACAATGATAACGCCGCCCGCGCATTACAAACACGTGCAGCGGACTTCTCACTCGCACGTTTTGTAACTCGACGCCGCCGCATCAAACCAGTCATAATACAGCCTTCTGCTGTTCTTGATAGATAATGGCAAGTTAAACCAATTTGTTGTTGCTTGCAAAAATAAATACTGTGAAAGTATAACTTACGAGTATACCAAATCAGTGAAACTATTTAACCATAAATAAACTTTTGTGTTCCGACGTTCCTTTTGAATTTGGCTTCGTCTGTATAATTCCATTCCAAGAATCTACTTAAGCTTTCAAGCTTGTGTTATTTATTATTTATTGCACCTTGTCAGCAATATACTGAAGGTCGTCCGGATTAAAAACCTTAACCCAGATCGAAACTGCGCTGCGACATGCTATTTCTGCATGCTATCAAAAATGGTATTTAAAAATCTATTTACGTTGATGTTTAATATTTTTTGGATACCGATTATCATAATACGTGATAGCAAACAGAGTTTGAGATGAGATGAAGTTCATGTAAATACAATTCAGGATGAAAGGCAATTTAATACGTAAGATATATGTTTCGGCGCCAAATACAATACATATAACTAGGTAGCGAGCAGGATACACCAGTGACACATGCATGTAACTATGGTTAACGAACCTCCTTTAGCCGGCGGGGACGCCCACCGCGCGATCGCGACAACACTGACACATTCGTCCCTATTCGTCCCTGTACCGCCGCACACCGGGTAGAGTCAGTCCGACCCAGGTCGGGCCTAGCTGAGTTTCTTGCTGGACTCTTCTCAGCTAGGCTAGGTTTAGTGAATCAGAGACAAAACTCCCAGTAGCCCGATTCCACTCACACCTCAGATTTGGTTGAAACCGCTCAACCAATCTCACTGGAGCGCAAACTCTTAGAGTATTCCAGTGTTCCAAACCACACGCGTGGTCGTGTGGGAGGTTTTCCCCTGGATTTTCCCCAGGCTACTCTCCAACCGCGCACTCCTATCGCTTTATCGGGCCCGGCCTATAAAGCCACAGTCAGGTTCCAAAAAAAAGAACCTCCTTTAATTTTCGTAAAGCGATGGGCGCAGCCGCCTATGCATTACTACTCATACCTACATATGCATACATACATATATGCGCAAGAATCATCAACAACTTGTTTTATGTAGATAGTATTATGTATGAATTCATGATATAGTACCAGTTATAGCTAAACCTATAACCAGAACTGTAGAGTGTAGGCCAATGATGAGATAATAAAGCGTTCTTAACAAAGTTAAGAAAAATCAATCTTTGTTCAGATTTTCATAAAGTAATCATAGTTTGGATGTACCACTATCTAAAGGCTACGAAGTCTGCTATGGATACCGATGCCCCATAGTCTGATGAAGGCGTTGCGTAGTCGCATGTTATCTGAGGATTGGAAGCCTAGTTACGTGTGTATGACTGGAAAATTGAATGCAACTGTAGAGATAATGTCTATTTCACATTAAAATAAAAGTTTTTTGTGGCCTGTCGCTTAAAAAGGAATGTTTATGAGTTGCGTGACTAAGTATTCATGGCATTTTTTTAAAAGGGGGATTTTGATTCTTTTCATTACATTTACTGTTGGTATCAGAGATATTTTCCCGTTGCTCACTTGCATTTCGTCATTGTTAGTTTTGCATAGTATAAATAATGTGATGATTATATTTTAACTTGGTTTTTATATTTTGTCAAAGTTTTTTTTTTTTTTTTTTTTTTTTCCTTATCCGTATCTGCAATCAGTCATTCTGACTATAAGCAGGTTTGGTGTCGTTATGATGGCGTTTGGAACGAGTATCCTTTGATTCACGCTCCTCTTAAATAAGACGTCTCCCCTTCCTTCAGGATTCATCGCTTTGTTCGAATATATCGCTTCGTTTTAGTCGCTTAGCGTAATCTCTGGTGGTGAGTTTTACTGCTAGCTGGTTTGGGTGGCGTATAAGGCGATTTTTGTATTGTTTGGAGCTCTTCTCGAACTCCTCTTTTATGGTATTTATGTTTAAATACTTGTGGACTTCTGCATTTGTGATGAACCATGGTGCATTTGATAGGCTTTTCAGTATGCAATTCTGAAGGCGTTGGATGATATTCACGTTTGAGTTGCTTGCTGTCCCCCAGAGTTGTATTCCGTATGACCAGATAGGTTTTATTATTGCACTATAGATCAGCAGTTTGTTGTCGGTTGATAGTTTAGAATTTCTGTTGAGCAACCAGTATAGTCCTTTATATCGAAGGTTGGCCTCATTTCTCTTTGTTTGTATATGCTTTCTCCATGTAAGTCTTCGGTCTAAATGCATGCCGAGGTATTTCACTTCATTGGTGTGCGGAAGTATATTATCGCCTAGTTTAACAGGCGGGCAGTCGCCTTTTCGTAATGCGAATGTCACATGTGTGGATTTAGTTGCACTGGCTTTTATGCGCCATTTCTTTTGCCATTTGGTGATCTCATCAAGACCTCTTTGGAGATTTTCTGACGCTTGCAGTTTATTTTTGCTACTAGCAAGGATGGCTGTATCATCAGCGAAAGTAGCAGTGATCACTCCAGGAACTTCGGGCAGGTCAGATGTGTACAGAACGTACAGCACTGGTCCCAAAACGGACCCCTGCGGCACCCCTGCTTTTATATCAAAGAAGGTTGAGGTACAGTCTCCCTCTTTCACTTGGAATATTCTTTCGCGTAGATAAGATTCTAATAGTGTGTAGTAAGTATGAGGAATGAGAGTCCTGATTTTGTACAACAACCCTTTGTGCCACACTTTATCAAAGGCCTGTTGCACGTCAAGGAAGGCCGATGAACAGTACTCTTTCTGTTCCAGGGATTTTCTGATAGTGTTACAGACTCTGTGGACTTGTTCAGTGGTAGCATGTTGTGCTCTGAAACCGAACTGGTGCTCGGGAATTATCCTTTTTTGCGTCAGTACTGGTAGGAGTCTGTCCAGGAGGATCCTTTCGAAGAGTTTGGAGAGCAATGGAAGTAGGCTTATCGGTCTGTAGGATGTTACCTCATGTATAGGCTTACCAGGCTTTTGCATCATTTGTATTTGGGAGACCTTCCATAAACTTGGATAGTAGCCTGTTCTCAAGATGCTGTTAAAGAGTGTCGCAATGAAGACGAAAGCCTTCTTTGGTAGCTCTATTAGTACCTCTTTTGTGATTAAATCAAACCCTGGGGCCTTTTTATCCTTGAGTAACTTTATGTTTTTTGATACTTCATTTGGACTGGTTGGTTTGATTGGCAGGTCCATTTGAAATGGTTGCTTCATTGTAAGATCTATTTCATTATCCACGTCTGTCAAGTCCATTTCGTTTGGTGTAAATACTTGGCTTAAGTGTTTGGCGAACGTATCTGCTTTTTGTTGATTGGTTCTGGCCCATGCATTGCTTGTGAGCTTAATGGGCGGTTTCACATTTTGAGGACGGTTGTAATTTTTTGTCACTTTCCATAGGGAGTAGTTGGAATATGGTGTGGCTGACAACGTCATAAGCTGTGCTTGGAGAGTCTCATTTTCGGCCTCCCTGATCATTTCTTTCAATGTCCTTGCTACCCTATTAAAATTTCGTTTGTCAGTTTCTAGACGACTACAATGCCATACGCGACGCAGCCTTCTTTTTTCTTTTAGGACTCTTTTAACATCTAGCGGTATAGGCTTGTTGTTGGGTCTGGTTGTCATTTCAGGTGTGCATTTCCAGCAGGCGACCTGTACAGTATTGGTGAAAGTTCTAGCAGCATCCTCGACGTCTTCTTGTGATTTAAGCGGGATTCGTAGATCTAGGTTATCCTCTAATAGTTCACGAAATAAGTTCCAGTCTGTGAGTTTGTTGTACAGCTTCATTTGATATTCTTCTTTCAGGGCCACTGTGCTGACCGTTAGTATAACTGGTACGTGGTTAGACGTCCCGTCTAGGCATGTTTCAGCCTCTAGGTATAATCCTCCTAGTCCTTTGATTAGGAAGAAGTCTATTAAGTCGGGTAGCCTGTTAATATCAGATGGCCAATGTGTCGGTTGATTTGGTGCAACTGGGGTCATGTAGTTAGCATCAATGCTGCGTTTCAATTCCCTTCCTCTGGTGGTGGTTAACCTGGATCCCCAATAGGTGTTTTTTGAGTTCCAGTCACCGCCTGCTATGAAGCGATGTCCTAGAGTTTTGATGTACTCTGTGAAAAGTCCCTCTGTAATTTTGTGTTTTGGGGGGCAGTACACTGAGGATATGTTAAGGTTTCCATTTTTTGTGTAGATACATATCGTGGTAGCTTGTATTTGTTCTGTCTGGTAACAAGGAAGTTGATAATGCTTGATTGACTTTTTTATGATGATAGCTGTACCCCCATGAGCTGTTCCATCTGGGTGAAAAGTGTGGTGTATATAATAGTCTTTCATCTGAATGAGACTTCTGGTGGTGCAGTGCGACTCTGAAATGAGTAGTACATCCAATTCATGTGATTTTATCAATGTCTCAGCTTCGTGTATACTTGATGAGAGGCCGTTGATGTTCCAGGTTGCAATTCTCAGAGCAGTCATTTTGTCATTTTTTCTATCAGTGTAGTTAACAGCCCCATTAGAGAGCTGATTTGATGTAGTAATATGTCCATCTTTTGTGATTGTTGTAGTATAAAGTCTTTTAGAACTTTTGTTGGCTCGGTGTCATTTTGACATTCGTTTTTGTCTTTTAGGCAGTTGGCATATGTGCTTTCAGGACTTCTGCGATCCCTGGTGTATGGTTGTCCTCCTTGAGTATTATTTCTATTTATTGGAGGGAATGTTTTTTCGCTGAAGGTAAATTGCGGTGTGTTTTCAGTCTTTTGAGGCTTTTTATTATTACCTGCAGATGGCTGTTGGTTCTTTTGACTAATATTTTGTCTTTTTCCTTTATCCCTTCTGGCTAGAATTTCCTTATATACTTCGCATCCTTTATAATTCGCAGGATGGTCGCTTAGGCAAAGAGCGCACTTTGCTGGGCTGTTACGATCTTTCTGGCATTCTGATGTCTTGTGAGGTCCTGCACATTTCACGCAGCGATGCGGTCTGAGGCAATTGTTTTTTGTGTGACCAAGTTGCTGGCACCTGGTGCATTGGACAATATTTTTATTTTTCCTTGGGTCTTCTATTTTTACTGCAGTGTTAAAAATGTACTTAATTGTTTTAACTTCCTTGTTATTCGGTCCGGGCAATATGTTGACAAAGAAGGTAGAGCTTGGTCTTTTTTCTGCACCTATCCGGGCGTTTATAATTTCTCCTTTTACCACATTGCCTGTTTTTTGAATTTCTTCTATGATTGCACTATGTGGTGTGGTGTGGTGTAAATTTTTGATAACTATTCTGTAGCATTTGTCTTGTTTGTTGGTGAAAGTATGCCCAATAATGTTTTTTTCACGTGCTAAGGTCATGAGCTTTTTATAGGATTCTATAGATTTGCATTTTACTATCATCTGATTTTTATTTGGAATCTTGAATGTGTATTGGCTTTGGTCTAGGGCAGCCTCCAGGGTCTCTCTAAGCTTGCAGACATCTTCTATTCCATATAAAATTAGTGGTGGTGGTGTAGGGTTTGTTTTTGGCTGCCCAGGATCCGGGCTATCCAGAGGCAGGTTTGCGAATCGGTTGCTGGTGGCGTTTTCACGTTCTTGTTGTGGAGAATTCGATAATCTTTTACGCTTCGAGCTTCTTTGAGTGGGGGCTCTTTGCCACTCTGGGTGCTGGGTTGGACTGCTTTGGTGATGTCCTTCGCTTGGCATGTTTCCCTCTCCTATGGGATCACTTTTATTTTCTATAGTTGAGTTGCTATGATGACCCGATTCGCTCGCAACATTCTGTGTTGTTGGCGTATTTTCTGTTTGGAACATGCTTCTGTGAAACACTTGTTGCACTAGGTGTTTATTTTTTGGGGTGGCATTTTTCCCCTCCTTACTTGGGGTTTTGTCGGGAAAATTTGAAGTCATTAGTGGCAACACTCAGAAATAACCTGACATCTTGTTTTTGACAGGTCAAAAAGGATATTGAAATTTGAGGGTATCTCTGAATCTGGCTTCAAGAGCACTTCACTTGTTTACGTAGATTTTACATTGTGCACTTATTTTTCGTCAAGGATAACAATATATGTAGTTCACTTGAGTTTAGTGTACACAAGTATAATAGTTTTGAAGCTAAACTGGGAGCAGTAGTTTTCACACTGACAGTTGACAGGAGAAAAAAAAAAAAAAAAAAAAAAAAAAAAAAAAAAAAAAAAAAAAAGTCAAAGTTTTTTAGTGCAGAGTTTGGAGTAAACACAAAATTCCGCAAGAATGGAATGATATTTAGCCAGTCTCATACTGCTTTAATAGCTTGGTGCTCTTGGAATCGTTTCCACGTCTTATTGAACTGCGAAATACGAAACAACGCGTACAATTTATGAAAATGCGAAAAAGATGTGACCTGGAGAAAAAGAAGAAACCTGGATCTACTATACAACCTTCACCTTACCTACTACTGACTTAGATTTTCAGTTAGTAGATGTTTGCAGTTACATCAGAAACCTGGAATCGCTTTATGTTTCAAATAAATTGAAGAATAAAGTGAAAGTTTCGAAAGAGTGTCATTTCACGCTAAAGATAAAATCGGTTAAAAAAATACCATAATACAAGTTTCTTTCATATACAATAGATACAAAAGATTGATTATTATCAACACGAGTGAAACTTCAGCTGTGCCATCCATTCCTTTAATATGAAATGGCAAAAGAGCCGAAAAAGTTTACCTACACAGAAAATACATTTATTCAGTAACAACACTAAGGCCGGGTTTTATAAAGATCCGTTAGACCAAATGTCAGATCCAGTAACTCAGTACATTTTTTGACATAACAAACCGACATAAGGTCTAACCGATTTTTATAGAATCGAGCCTAAACAAACCGCACTTACCATTGTAAACTAAGTCAAGCCCTTTGACGACCAAATTATAGGAAAACAACTGAACATCAAACGGATTTTGAATCTGTCGAAACCGGACAAACCGCTGCATTTTCGGCCACATCAAAGCTGGTCGAGATCAAGCGAAAAGTAAAATGTATAAGATAAGTCCCAATGCTTATAACACAATGGCGATTAATTAGTATTAAAAATTGCTGAGTTGGCCATAAACAGTATTGCTTGGCACTACTTGTAATTGTGCGTGTACGATGCATTTAACACCTTTGGTTACTGATTAATTCAATTTCCTTTATTTATTTCAGGCTAAAATTGTTTCAGCGAGAATACAATCTAATTTTAGATGCAAAATGAAACAGAAAAATATTTGTGGACAATCATAAACAAAGTTCCCTAGTCCCAAACTGAGTAAAGCACTAGTATGGGTACTAGGTCACGATATGCAATACATTAAATATTTCCTTAATCAAAAAGCCAATGGTACAAAGTCAAATGATATTCCGTGGATAAGCTCCGAGGAACTCTCTTGTTCGTACCAGGATTCGAATTCACGACCAGCGCTTGGCAGCTGCTTGCTTGAACCACTAGACTACCGTAGCTTGCATGTATATGCGCTATGAAATATATTTTGCAAAATCCGATATCAACTTGTTGCCGAACTACCTATTTACAAGAAATAAGAATATTCCTTATAAAAAGAAATTCATGAGCAGTTGAAAGTGAAACTCAATCGAATCAACTTACACTATTTCGAATTCCTGTGCTGATTCCGGTCAGGACAGCCAGTTTAGAGACGCGCCTTTCATCGTTTGTCGAATGCCTGCACTCGCAGCTGTTCCAATTTACCTCATGGCAAGTAACCTTAATCTACATTTTGGACAGGCTATATTGAGTGTTATTACTTATATAAAATTGTGTTTTATCCAAACCCAACCAAGTTAAAAAAAAACGGGCAAGTGCGAGTCGTACTCGCCCCCCGAGGGTTCCGTAAAAATTTGTAGGTATTCATTACATACTTTAAATAAAGTTTTACCCCCTTATTCATAAAAATTAACAAACCTCTGCTAACTAAAATGTGTTTTGTCTCTTACCCACAAACACAAATATCAAAGTGACAGATGAAGACAAACGAATATTAACGGCATTTTAGCTAATATAGGTTTGATGTACGTTTATAAATAAGAGGTTTTATCTGTATTTTTAGAATAAGATGATATTACTTGCCAAATTTCATAGTTCTAAGGGAACGGAAAGAGCCTTATTTTGATTCGCTGGAGTGTCGAAATTTAAGATTTTTGCGGCACCAACGGCCGTATCTTTTTTAAGTTAGAAGTTTCAAGGAACTGTAGTCCTGAGTATATGGTTTTAATTTCAAATCGATACTTCCAAGCGTTCCGGAGATAAAGGGTCTTAACAGGCAGACAGACGGACGAACAACAAAGTGATCCTATAAGATTTCCGTTTTTTCCTTTCGAAGTACGGAACCCTAGAAACGAAATTACATGGACATGTAGATAAATAATGTTTATTTCAAGTCCAGAGAACTCATACATAAAAATTAAGGCTTAAATTAGAGTTAAAATAAATATAAGAGGGACAATTTTACTCAAATCGAACTACATAGCCCCATATTATTGTAAATATCTACATGGCTGGCTAAGCTTGTAATTTATTTAAAAAAAAGTATTTACTGTCGCAAAAAAAAAACAATCAGCAATACAGAAAAAAACATGGTTAAATTTAGAAGTTACAAATTCAATCAAAAAAAAATTTGTTTTATAAATTCTTACGTGATTATGCTGAAAGTACCTTCTTTCAAATAAAAAATAAAAAAATGGTTTACGTGATGAAGTATTATCCTTGAAAATACACCATACAAATTCGCCGATAGATGGCGCTGTACATATGGCGTTTTTCTACAGCATGTTGTTAAGATTTTCCTGAATTAAGTGGGTCGGGACGGGTACACGTCTGTGTACGGAACCCTCGGTGCTCGAGTCAGACTCGTACTTGACCGGTTTATTTTTATAAAGCCACAGTCGAGCAATCTAGCAAAGTAAAAGCTAGTTTGTACTTAAGTACAAAATACAGTACTGTACATAACATTCGCCTTTTGTAAATATCTATTGAAATAATCACAATTATTCACAAGTGGGCGCTAGTGGACTAGCTCGTAATTGTTCGTACAGCCTTCAATAAGTACTTAAGTTTGAGGTCAACCCTCATATTTGTATCTTAGAATAAACCCGAATTAGGTAACGTGTGTTTGGTCAAATTGACACTCAGTTGAACCACATTGTGCCAGAGTCACGGCTATAGTCTATGGCATTAAAAAGAAAGACTGCTCTATAAAATAAATATACGATCAATACGAACTGCCGGCCTGAATATTTATAACTCAATTAAGCCTATATGGAACTGTGATTGACAGAGGTCACTACCTGAATATCAGAGCTCGCCCACAATGTTTTGTAGACAACCTCGTGTAGATGTAGGTAGGTAGATTTTATAACCCTGTTCGGAGTTTATGTCCGCATAAAATATAACTCTGGTTAGTTTGGCGGGGTGGGTGTTCCCTGCGATGACAAGAGCTAAATTGCCTCTCATGGACCCTCAATTTGTTAAGTTATTATATTGACTCTAATATTTAACATAATTATTTTATTACAGGCCGCACTGAAAATGGATAAGTATAAGAAGCAAGCATTGTAACTTATTGATAAGGGTAGTATTATACAAGTATTGTTTTAGAAAAGTGAAGATATTTTGTTTTTATTCGTTTTTTGTTTTTTTTTTTAAATAAATAATAATATGATTTTCGTCTAGGCATCTCTTTGTATCTTAGTTTACAAAATACCCAAAAATAATATAGTCTATCGTTGTTTTCAGTTGAAAGACCACATATATACATACATAAACTCACGCCTGTATTCCCAAAATGGGTAGGCAGAGTACATGAAATTTAATTCCAGTGCCACATTTGTAGCCCAGGCACAGAATTTGGCTACAGTATCCTCTGCCTGTCGTAGAAGGCGACTAAAAGGGGGCCCTTGGGGTCATAGACGATCGTACTTGGGGGCTACGTTCGACCATAGAAACATAGTGGACTCTAGGGCGGCACTGCAGCACTGGCGTGTACGTAGAAGACCCCAGAGCCGCCCAAAATGGGTTGAGGAGGACAATCGGTGGGTTCGTAGTCGGTGCAAGTTCGGCATAACCACCGCGCCGCCCTCACCGTGCGGAGGTATCCATAACGGATTTTCCCCCAGTCCAAAAAAAGGTTTAAAGATGGGTTAAAAGTGATATTGCAGTGATATTGGTGTGGACTATGGGCTAGCAACCTATCAAGGTTGCTAGCCCATAGTCCACAACACACTAAACCCCGGTTCCCATAGTCGATTGTTACAACACCCATGGGACGAAAGAAGAATGTTGAATGTTAGTTAGTATCACCAGTAATGTTTAAAGCCTAGTGTGACTCGTCCCCTACCACACGCGTCAGCATATCACATATGACATGGTATGTGGTTATTTAGGGAAAGTAGCCTGTGACGGACAGACAGACCGACACTGAGTAATCGCATAAGTGTTCCGTTAAACAATTCTGGTACGGAACACTAAAAATGCCGGCAGTATGCAATTTAGGCAGCGTGATCTGTGGTGTGAAAAGCGTAACATAAAATAAGTCGACCAGTCTCAGATCTAAATTAAAAGGTCAAGCCCGTTCCGATTTTCTTACTTTTCTAAATCCTCAGTTTTTAAAGATTTCAAGGCGAAATGGCATTTACATCAGGCTAACAAATACCTTAATTAAACATTCCTACGACGAATAATATTAAATTTTAATATGCATACTCGATTTACCACATTCTAGGGACCAGAGTCACGCTTCACCAGTTTACCACCTCCTCCATGGCACACGCGATACATAAATAAACTTAACCAGAACATTTATAGCGCAAGATTAGGCACGGAATTAAACAGTTGGCTTGTCAAGGAGTTAGGAGCGGATCATGCGAGCTGTGTGACCCTCCATGTGCGTATTGTGCGTCCCTGCAACGCGATTTCCGCCCACCGTCTTTATCGTGACGTCAGATTTTCGCTTCTTTAAGGGGCTCCACGAATAGCGATTCATCGATTTTTGACGAGTTTTGAGTTGATATCGCTCCTTCAAAACTATAGATATATTTATGGCACAAATTGTTATCGGTTCTTCAATCTTTTATCTACATTTGTAAGAACCAAATTTTGAAAAAAACTGTCTACCTATTTTTATATAATTTTTTCCCTTCGCAGGCAACTAAACCCACACACGATGCATCCCGCAGGCTCAATTGACACCTTTTATTTTGTCGGGGGCGACTCGGTCCATTAATTTGCCAAGGGGTCTACTCAGCCCGCGGGCTTAGTAGACACCAGTTCACCGCTATATGGTCTACTCAGCCCGCGGGTTTAGTAGACACCAGTTCACCGCTATATGATCTACTCAGCCCGCGGGCTTAGTAGACACCAGTTCACCGCTATATGGTCTACTCAGCCCGCGGGCTTAGTAGACACCAGTTCACCGCTACATGGTCTACTCAGCCCGCGGGCTTAGTAGACACCAGTTCACCGCTATATGGTCTACTCAGCCCGCGGGCTTAGTAGACACCAGTTCACCGCTACATGGTCTACTCAGCCCGCGGGCTTAGTAGACACCAGTTCACCGCTATATGGTCTACTCAGCCCGCGGGTTTAGTTGACACCAGTTCACCGCTATATGGTCTACTCAGCCCGCGGGTTTAGTTGACACCAGTTCACCGCTATATGGTCTACTCAGCCCGCGGGCTTAGTAGACACCAGTTCACCGCTATATGGTCTACTCAGCCCGCGGGCTTAGTAGACACCAGTTCACCGCTATATGGTCTACTCAGCCCGCGGGCTTAGTAGACACCAGTTCCCCGCTATATGGTCTACTCAGCCCGCGGGCTTAGTAGACACCAGTTCACCGCTATATGGTCTACTCAGCCCGCGGGTTTAGTTGACACCAGTTCACCGCTATATGGTCTACTCGGCCCAATTGGCTTTGGCGGACTTACACATTAAGGCCAAAAATGTTCAGGAAAGTAGAAGAAGGCAGTGAGACCCTGGGGCTTGGAATTCTACTTCATTACACGAAAACTACAATAAATTATTATTTTGTGAGAGTTAGGATGGCGGGTGAACCAGAACGGATACCAGTAACATATATTTAAAAAAAACCGGCCAAGTGCGAGTCAGACTCCGCACGAATCGAATCGAACCCGGGCGTTTTGAAAAGTAAAACTAAGACTACTATTTTATTTAGATATCGATTATGTAGGTCTTAAGCAATAAATGTGACTATGAAACATAATATCTGAAATTCATAAAAAACTCTATTATCATATCCTGTAATTTATTTTAGTAGGTGTCCGAAATGTATACAAATTTTCCAATACAAAATGCAACTGATTTTTTACGTGGTCCCTAAGAACAGATCTTCCTATGTCTTACAGTTTCAGACTTTCCCATACTGTTGACCGATCTAACTATGAGCCATCCTGTATAAATCTAGAATCATAGATGTTCGACACATAACGATAAACTTTTTTTATTATTTTCTAGATCCATTAAAATGTCATGAATTCTGTCATTGATATCGATTATTTCACTTTTTCTTTAACTAAAGTTATTGTCTCTTAATTTGTTGACATCTGTTCTCATAAGCCGTTGTATAACTATGATAAGTTTTATAAGCTTCGGACTTGGGTTTTAAAAGCTTGTTTACTTTGACATGCCACCCCTCAATCGCATTATTAGGGTGGGTTGAACCAAACCGTCTGTAATCGCAAGCGGTGTTCGTTAAAATCTGATTGTATGGAAATTTTGACAAGTTTCTATGGGATGACAGCTGCCGGCATCATATTGGCGATGACCGGCCTGTGATCGTATGTTGGTGCAACCGACCCTTAGTGCGATTAAAATGTCTGTAACATGTCTAACGACTAAAGTACATCGACTTAGGATCCATCCAGTTATCATAAAAGTATGCATTGAATTTATTTGCCATTTCGTCCTAAGGCTGTACGCAAGCGTCTAATAAGTGCTCAAATGGAAATGTGCCAAGGCTGATAAACGCCTTACATGAGCTTTACCTAGTTTTGTTTTGTTTATGCCCCAAGCCTTTGCATGGTTCCACAGGCATTTAGTATAATGGTAAAAACATCCCTCTATTTGAATACCCTGGCAAGTATTAATTAAATATTGAGCCCGCGGGCTGAGTTGACCCTATAGCGGTAGATGTGGTTAATTGAGCCCGCGGGCTGAGTTGACCCTATAGCAGTAGACAGTGGTTTAATGAGCCCGCGGGCTGAGTTGACCGAGTCGCCCCCAACATAAACAGTAGCTGTCAACTGAGCCCGCGGGATGAGTGGTGTGTGGGCTGACGACGCTGGAAAGGCAAAATGGGATAACCGACATTTTTGGCGATATTGAGTTATACACACCATTGAAATCGGAATAATCTGCCGATTTCAACGGTGTGTATAACTCAATATCGCCAAAAATGTCGGTTATCCCATTTTGCCTTTCCAGCGTCGCTGAGTTGCCCCCGAAGGAATTTTTTTCAAACATGGTCTAAAAAACCCTATTTTTAATATTATTATGTTATTTATGCACTTATATATATATGAAATCTGCATTTAACTGTTCCTTATTGACGTCTCTAACAAGGCAAGAGAGATTTTTATTTTAGACTCATATTTACAAAAATTATGTCCTAATAACTGGTTATTTGGCATAAAATTGCCAAATATTGATGCCATATATCTCGAAGACAATGAATTTTGATGTAAATATGGTATACAATTTCGGTAAATCTCGTTGTTCTTAATACGATTAACCATAAAAACGTGAGAAAACGGAGTTACAGATCGAAGGTCATTGGGAGCTAGGAGCCCCTTAATAAACTTTCAATGCCGGACTTAAATGTACCCAGAAACCGATGTAGCGACTGTCGACTACGTTCCCATCCCTCCCCCTCTGTTGTAACTCGCGAACATTGATTAGGGGTCATGCGGTCTGGCGTCCTAGGCACGTACTCACCGGAAATTCGAAATCCAAACTTCGTATCGTGCCGTCCCTTTCACTCAAATAGTAAGAGAGTAATGTACAGGCCCCGGCCGACGACGTAATCACGGCATCGCGACAACACAAGACAACATATATTTCAGTACCGCCGCATACCGGGTAGAGTCAGTCCGACCCAGGTCGGGCGTAGCTATGTTTATTGCGAACTCTTCTCAGATAGCGGCTTGGTTTAGTGAACCAGCGACAAAACTCGCAATTTTTTTTAATCGTTTATTTCAAACCGCCCTAGAAGAACTTCGAGAAGACAGCACGGCTGCCAGTTTTGTTGCACTTTTAGCACCACCCAGGGGTCACCTGTAGGGTAGCGGTGGGTACTCCCTCCCTACAGGCGTGGTATAACTTCGAGCCCCCTTTGTCAAGTGAGTGAGCAACTTGACTGTAAGAAGGTCTCAAGCCACCCGAAGGCCTCCAACTTGGCTAAACCACTGCTGCCATAGACAGCAGCCGGGATAAACGGCTTAACGTGCCTTCCAAAGCCTGAACCCATCCAAGAACTGACCCGGCCCATGTTGCTTAATCTTTAATCCCGCATACCGCACGCGGCACGCGGGCGCCGCTGATGGGCTCTCCCCAGCAAGGTACAAGGGAGGTAAAACTCCCATTAAGGTAGCTCGATTTCACTCACACCTTAGATTCGGTTGAAGCTGCTTAATCAATTTCACTGGAGCGCAGACTCTTAGAGTATTCCAGTGTTTAAGCCGCCAGCGTGATCGTGTCAAGTTTTGGATTTTCCTCAGGCTTACTCGCCAGCCGCGCACTCCTTGCTTTATTGGGCCCGGCCTATAAAACCAGTCAGGTTCAATAACACAGAGACCATGTACATCCCCGGGATATTATATTAATTTCTTTATACTCCTTGTTTAATCTTGAGACCTTATACATCTCTAACTTTACTGATGTTATAATATTTGTAATAGATAACTTTGCAAGTTTATCTTCACTGTATTTTTTTTTATGTCACCTAAAACTGTAATAATTTTATTCATAAAACCAATTTACATGATAATTATGATAATAATAACTATTAAATGAATTAAAAATTTGAAATAAAAACAACTATACCTAACTAAAAACTAAACATTAAAAATTAATATCAAAATTAGGTCCCCTCGGGATGGTGCCCATTACGCAGGCAGCATTCCCGCGCTGGATTGCGATGGCAATTCTTTGCGCGAGAAAGCTGCCTGCGCGTGGTTCACCTGTCGCCTCCATAAGCCGCTTATTAAGCTCTTCACTGTATGATATTAATTTTGTTATAATTGTAAACTCGAAATTATTATTCCTTCTTGAACTGTAAATTAATATTTTGACATGAAAGATGTATTACTTATTATAGTCAGACTTTCTTAAATTGTAAATTAATATTTTGACATGTAAAAGTGCCCTTGTGGCCTATTTGCAGAATAAATGTTTGATTTGATTTGATAACAGTCCTAATTTTGGAACAATAAACCCGTAACCCGTAATAATTGTTTTAATAGGTTGGACATCTTTAGTTGGTTTTCTGTATTGCCAGATTGTCGTTGTTGTTGAGCTTGATGTCTTTCTAGCAATAGTTATCATTAATTTAAAATGAAATTTGATTAGTTATTTTTGATATGAAGTTATGGTACTTATTTAAAAGCTGTCCTCTCTTTTGCCTCTAAGTTCGCATTTGATATAATGTCAAATCACTGGTAGTTAGGCTATGAACAGGTTTTGGGCCTTTGGGCTTCAAGACCGCGCGAGAAGAAACGCGCTCAGACTCAGACTTTCAGCTGGCTCAGACATCAGCTGTTCGCTGGGAAGCATTCTTGAGCCCTTCACCGAAATTTAGTCTTCAGCTGCTGTGCTACATTGAGTTCGCCCTTATGTTTTCAAAATTGAAGAAAGCTCTCTGAGATTGATCTCTGGCTTCGTATATTTTCTATGTATATGTATAGATAAATAGGTGAATGCTTGGGAGGAGGAAATTAGTAGTAAGCACTCCGTCTTTGGGTTAAAAAAAAATGCTTTTATTAACTGTACTTAATCTAATAAAGCACGACAATATGAGAAAAAAAGTGCATTTTGAAAAATTTATATTCTTTTAGGAATGTACTGTAGAGGTTGTTACGGTATGAGGCTGGCCGTGTAGGTCCAGAATCATAACGTATACAAATTGAATTTAAACTATGATTCGAGAATGCGTCAAACTGGCATTCTTCTGGAAACAATTGGTTTTCCAGGGACTGATCTTCAGGACACCATCGGAAACACATGTTCTGTAAATTATTTTAAGAGCATATTGTGTAATATATTTCAGTTCAGTAAGAAATATATAGTTTCATATGTGCTTCCAGTGTTATATTTTAGCTACGATCTCCTCCCAGTACCTCTAAACCCGTACCTCTCGAGCAGCATACCCCAGTATTAATATATATACCACGTAATATACCACATTTGGTGGAGGCGCGGGGTACCACATTTGGTGGAGGTTTAAGTTTTGAAAAGAGAGGGGAGAGAGAGTCATTACATGTGACCAGGAAGTCGTGTATCCAAGAAGAGAAGAGATATTATTTTAAATAATAATAAGATAAGGAGATGACCAATACGTAAGCGAGTGATTGATTAAGGTGATATTAGTGAAATACGTTGACATTGGATGCAAAAGTCCAATATATAAACATGGCAGCATCGAAATTCAATGGATTAACAAATGTAGAAGAATTTATACAGGAATTTAGTATCATCTCAAATATAAAGACGTGGAATGATGAACAGCGTAAACATGCGTTAGCTGCTTATTTAGAAGGCCCAGCCTTATCATTCTATAAAGCCGAATTTTCTTTACAATATTTGTAAAGTACAACTCAATGTCATTGTCATTACAATTGTCATAAAACAATTATTACTATTTAAACTATCATGGCTGAATATGATGATTATGTCCTAACTATTAAACTAATACTATCTATTTATATACACATATTATTTTAAACATTTAATACATTTACCATAGTAGTGGTGCAAATCTGTAATTAATTTAAGACATGATTATTCGACTATTATACTTTTTTAATCTATTTACATGGACCTTATGTTTAATTACTCTTCCTTTAAGAGAGACCTTTTTAATGACGTAATTGACTTTTCCCACTCGTCGTTCTACTATAAAAGGACCTTTAAACATTCGACATAGTTTCATACTTCGACTAGTAATTCTTTTTGGAACATACAACATTACTAAATCACCTGGTGAAAATTCAAGAAGTTTAGTTTTCTTATCATAATATGCTTTTTGCTTAGCTTGAGCGCATTTAATTCGGGACAAAACTGATTTAGTTACTGAGGCTATAGCGTTAAGTCTTTCGGGCAATGTCTGAGGTGGATTCAATTGCATGTTGTTTAAATCTAAATCACACTTGAGCATCGGTTCCCGACCATATAATACAAAATACGGTGACTCACGTGTCGTAGCTTGTGCACTGCAATTTAACGCAAATGTTACTGGTAGGACGTATGTACACCAATTCCTCTGGTCTTCGGAGACATATTTTGACAGTGCTGCTGACAATGTTCTAAATTGTCGCTCAATTAAAGAATTTCCTTCTGGATGCATTGGCGAACTATGTGTCAGTTTTATACCCAACTCTTCAACTGCATGTCGCACCTTCTTGGCGGTAAAGATTGTGGCTCTGTCTGTGATGAGCTGCTGAATGCCTCCAAATCTATAAACAATATTTTTCATAATAAATTGTATAACTATTTCTGAGGTAAGTTTCGGTACAGATTCTGTGACGACATATTTACTTGTATATTCTACCGCCGCAAGCACATACCTGTTGCCGTGTAACGATTTTCTGAAGGGCCCTAGGGCATCAATTCCCACTTTTTCCATAATATTATGCAGCTTTACATTAACCAAGGGCGCTTTCTGTAATTTTCCTTGGCGCTCCTGACATAAGTCACAGGATGACACATACATTTTTACCTTTTTTTCTGCATCTGGTATAAAAAAACGTTTACGCAGTTTGCTATAGGTTTTATACAAACCATAATGTCCACCAGAATACGGATCATCATGAAATTGCTGCATGACTTCTGTAAACATAGAATTGGGTAATACTAATACATTCATATACGATTGATGATTGCGGACTTTTTTATATAACATTCCATCTTGAGTGAAAAAATTGCAATATTTTCCTTTTTCTTCCAATTTTTTCATGACCTTTTTGCAATATTCGTCCTGTGATTGTTTCAATTTCAAATCGGATTCCGTTATCATATACAAACTTAAATCCTCTTCGCTATTAAGTTCAGTTTCCTTTGGCTCCTCCTCTGCTAATGGATTTCTGCTTAAATAATCTGCAACAACATTAGTCTTTCCTGCACAATGGACTATAGTAAAATCCCATGGTTGTATTGCCAAGGCCCATCTTGCCAATCTTCCAGACATATCTCGTCTAGACCGCAACCAAAGTAATGCACGATGATCTGTTACTACTTGGAATTGGGTGCCCCATAAATATGCCTTATAGTAATTTAAGCTCCATATCAGTGCTAAACATTCTTTCTCGGATATTGAATATTTCTCTTCAGCAGCACTTAATTTTCTGGAAGCGTACGCCACTGGTTTCAAGACTTCTTTTCCTTGAAATAAACACGATCCTATCGCTTTATCACTTGCATCTATGATCAATCTTGTCGTGCAACCTGGATCTGTGGAGAAATGTGTTAGAATCGGCGCCTCACATATACGTTTCTTTAATTCTTCGAACGCACCTTGTGCTCATCCCGTGTGGTTGCCGGGTAAGAATTGCGCCACCCCATCTCTTCCCGTGGGTTTCGTAGGAGGCGAATAAGGGAAAATCGGACGGTGGGCAGCAGCATCCTTCGATCATTACCACCATAAAACTGCGGTCGCCAACCCGCTTGCCAAGCGTGGCGACTATGGCAAATCCCCCCCAAGGGAAAAATAAAAAACATGCCCAGAAAAATTAAACCAAGACCCCTAGTCCCCGGCGGCCCCGCTATTCCTGGCTCCGGTAGCGGCCATGGTAACGGCGGGGCAGGGGGTGCTACAGTGAATCCCCGGCAGAGACCCGGCTACCAAAACCGACGACCCTTGGCCCTGGCAACATTTAACTGCCGAACACTGCGGACCGACGAGAAACTGCTGGAACTGGAGGAAGAATTGAGCAAGATACGTTGGGGAATCGTAGGGTTATCAGAAATCCGTAGAGAGGGGGAAGATACGATAACCCTGAAGTCCGGTAACTTGCTTTATTTCCGGGAGGGCGACCAACAGTCCCAGGGAGGTGTCGGGTTTATCGTCCACAAGTCCCTCGTAAACAGCGTGGTGAAAATCGAGAGTGTGTCGACCAGGGTAGCGTGCCTTGTACTAAGAATGACCCAACGGTATTCGTTGAAGGTCATACAGGTTTACGCACCGACCTCGATGCACTCCGACGATGAGGTGGAAGCTATGTACGAGGATATTTCCAGAGCCATTCATAGCTCCAAAACTCACTTCACAGTTGTTATGGGGGACTTCAACGCTAAACTGGGCAAACGGGACGGTGAAGAGCTGAGAGTGGGGCAATTTGGAGTGGGGCGAAGGAATCACCGGGGACATCTACTGGCTGGTTTCATGGAGAAGGAGGGACTCTACATGATGAACTCCTTCTTCAGGAAACGTGAGCATAGGAAATGGACCTGGATGAGCCCGGATGGTGCAACGAGGAATGAGATAGACTTTATCATGTCGACGAAAAAGCATATATTTAATGATGTTTCTGTGATCAACGCGGTCAAGACGGGCAGTGATCACCGTATGGTACGAGGCACATTAAATATTCAGTTCAAGCTAGAGAGAAGTCGATTGATAAAGTCTACGCTCCGCCCGGCACCAGCCCAACTACAAAACCCCGAGAGCTTTCAACTCGAATTGCAAAACCGTTTCGAATGCCTAGGGAGCGACGTGGACGAAAACAACGATGGGTTTGTGGAAGCTGTCCATACGGTCGGGTCCAAGTTCTTCAAGACCCGTCGTAAAAAGGTCCAGAAGATCTCTGACTTCACTCTGAAGCTCATGGATGTAAGACGTGAGATGATCCTGCAGTCTCCAGATGATGCATCTCGCTTTCGGCGGCTCAACAGACAGATCTCGAAGTGCCTGAGGCGCGATTTACGCCGATTTAACACTAACTGTGTTGAAGAGGCTATTGAGCGCAACAGAGGCTCTAAGGTTTTCGCTAGAGATCTGTCTGTTGGTCAGAGCCAGATGACTAAGCTGAAGACCGACGATGGCAGGATCATTTCTTCCAAACCTGAGCTTCTGCGTGAAGTTGAAAGGTTCTATGGGCAGCTATACACAACCACCCGAAGACACGTCGTTGATCTAGCCAAAGACCCTAGAGCTAGATTAACCCGACATTATACCGAAGATATCCCGGACGTCAGCCTGTATGAGATTAGTATGGCTCTCAAACAGTTGAAGAACGGCAAAGCCCCGGGTGACGACGGAATTACAGCCGAAATCCTGAAGGCGGGCGGTAAACCTGTCCTCAGAGCCCTTCAGACGCTGTTTAATTCTGTAATTCACGAGGGGAAAACGCCGCAAGCATGGAACAGAAGTGTGGTGGTACTTTTCTTCAAAAAAGGCGATAACACTCGATCATCGACGACAACGACACGATATCATCACGAACCGTCTCGCGCGCAGGTTTGACGACTTCCAGCCTCCCGAACAAGCCGGATTCCGAAAAGGCTACAGTACCGTAGACCACATACATGCCTTGCGGCAGGTTATACAGAAGACCGAAGAGTATAACTTGCCACTTTGTTTAGCATTTGTGGACTACGAGAAAGCCTTCGATTCGATCGAGACTTGGGCTGTACTGCAGTCTCTCCAGAGGTGCCAAGTTGACTACCGGTATATCGAAGTCCTGAAGTGCCTGTACGAAAACGCCACCATGTCCGTCCGACTACAGGACCAGGAAACAAAGCCTGTTCCACTGCAGCGGGGAGTCAGACAAGGAGATGTGATCTCTCCGAAGCTCTTCACCGCTGCACTGGAGGATGCTTTCAAATTTCTGGACTGGGAATGACGAGGCATCAACGTAAATGGCGAGTACGTCACTCACCTTCGATTTGCTGACGACATTGTAGTCATGGCTGAGACCATGGAGGACCTCAGTACAATGCTCGTTGATCTCAGCAGAGTTTCCGATCGAGTTGGTCTGAAAATGAACATGGACAAGACGAAGGTCATGTCTAATGCCCATGTCGTACCAACTCCCGTAATAATCGGCGGCTCGGCGCTCGAAGTTGTTGACGAGTACGTATACCTGGGACAAACAGTCCAGTTAGGTAGGTCCAACTTCGAGAAAGAGATCACTCGTCGAATCCGACTCGGCTGGGCAGCGTTCGGGAAGCTTCGCAGTGTATTCTCGTCCAGTTTACCGCAGTGCCTCAAGTCAAAAGTCTTCGACCAGTGTGTGTTGCCAGTGATGACATATGGATCCGAGACATGGGCGCTAACGATGGGCCTCATAAGAAAGCTCAAGGTCACCCAAAGAGCAATGGAAAGAGCTATGCTCGGGGTTTCTCTGCGTGATAGAATTAGGAATGAAGCTATCCGTAGCAGAACTGGGGTCACCGACATAGCCTTCAAAATTGCGAGACTAAAGTGGCAGTGGGCAGGGCACATTGCTCGCAGGACTGACGGTCGATGGGGCCAGAAACTGCTTGAGTGGCGTCCACGCACCGGAAGACGAGCTGTCGGTAGGCCTCCGACAAGGTGGAGTGATGACCTGGTGAAGGCCGCGGGAATCCGGTGGAAACAAACGGCACAGGACCGGTCTAAATGGCGAGCCTTGGGGGAGGCCTATGTTCAGCAGTGGACGTCTTTCGGCTGAAATGATGATGATGATGATGACCTTGTGCTTCCCTTGTCCATTCAAACTTCTTATTCTTCTTTGTCATTGACGTAAGTGGTAAGGCCAAATCTGCAAAACAATCAATGAATTTTCTATAATACGACAATAATCCAATAAGAGACCTTAGCTCTTTAAGATTTTTCGGTGGCTTCGCCTCTTCCATTGCCTTTACTTTGTTTTTATCTGGTCCAATTCCTTCTGCCGACACTGTGTGACCTAGCACAGTTATTTGTTTATAACCAAACTTACATTTTGAGGGCTTCAGTGTCAAATTCGCCTCCTGGAATCTGTTTAACACTTCTTCTAATGCTTCTAGGAATTCTAGGAAAGTTTTTGCATAAACAACTATATTATCAACATATAAAATAATATTTTTATATTTCAACCCTGCTAGTACCTTATCCATTACGCGCTGGAACATGGCTTGACTTGTTCGCAACCCAAACGGGAGCTTCTTAAACGAATATAAACCGTAATGACTCGTGAACGCGAGTTTGTCCTTTCCTTCACCCAAAGCTAGTTGCCAATATCCTGAATTCATGTCCAGATCCGCAAAATATTGTGCTCCTTCTAAGCATGCTAATAGATCATCCACTCTTGGTATGGGATAAGAATCTGCTTTTATTTTTTTATTTAAGGCTCTATAATCGACACAAAATCTTGGCGTACCGTCCGGCTTTTCAACGATGACGATCGGTGATGCGTATGGGCTTCTTGACTCTTCTATCACATCATTTCGTAACATTTCTTCGATTTGCTGCTCAATTATTTCCCTTTGCTTCTGTGATACTCTATATGGGGCGCAATGCACTGGTACCTCATCTTCTGTCACGATATCAATGGGATACCCAGTATATGTTCCTAATTCTGTATTATTAAAGGCAAAACGCTGTTTATTTTTATCTAACAAATTATTCAGCTGACTTTGCTGACATTGTGTCAATTCTTGACAGATATCAAAGCTTTGTTCATCTTTGAACGGGTACATTATTGAATCACCTCTTTGGTCAACCATCTGCGTGAAAAACAATAAATCCTTCTTTGTTATTGACAACAAACGTACATCGTTTTGGTTGTCGCTTGAAATACTGTCATCTGACATTTCTTTATTTACCTTTGATGAATTTTCTTTTTCCAGCTCTGCAATCTGCATTTTATTTAAAAACGGCGCTATAAAATTACATTTCAGCACCAACCTCATATTGCAATAATCCACCATAGCCTTGTTTATTTTCAAAAAGTCATCACCAATGATAACTAAACTTCTCGAAACATCTAAAACCACAAAACGATGAGAAAAGCATCCATCTGCTACAACTAGATTAATATTTACATAACCTAACGACTGTACAATCTCAGTGCCAACCGTACGCAATGGTAATTTCGTGCTTTCGGTATACGATAAACCTAGAGATTTAAATAGTGGCAGTGAGATGCACGATACAGATGCACCTGTATCAACCATTCCTAACACTTTTTTATTCATAATATTACATTGCACACAAGGAATTGTATTAAATAAAGCTTCATCGGAGTCCTGTAATCCCTGCAACACCGCGCTCCGGTCCTTCAGTGTCGCTGGTTCGCGTTTGGGTGACTCGACTGTTGCTGCTGGCTCCGGCTCGTACTTGCTTCATAATTTGGTCCACTTCTGCTTGACTGTTGCCGCGTCGGAGTATATTGGTTTCGATAATTATCCCTATAATTATCTCTGTAACGTGGCGGTTGTTGTGGGCGTTGCCTGAAATGATATGGTGGTGCGCCCGGCGTGTGCTGGTAATTATCCTGCCTAAACACAGTTACTGGCGTCACTGGCGTATTGTATTGAGATTGCGGAGACTGTGGAACAATTAGCTGAGGGCTAGGAACATGTTCAGTCGACGGAATACTGAATGAACTAGCGGCAGGTGAGCTGTTGGGCACATTCAGATCTAATAGAGGCAGGTTCACCGAGGAAGTGTCTGTATTATCACTGTATATCTCCATGCTTTGCCATATAGTATTCTTCAGATCATTCTTGGTCTGGAAAATCACGGGTGCAAACCAAGGCTTATATTTATCCAATACCGACTTCATGTAGTGTTGAATGAAGGGTTTGTCTGTGATTTTGGCTTTGCTAGCTAAAGCACTAAGGGCATAAAAATATTCTAGTGGCGATTCATTCTCTTGCTGTTTGCGATAATAAAATTTTTGGACAAAATCATCTCGTACCGGAAATTCCGCTTTAAGTTTAGCCGCTACATCGTCATACGAGGTAAATGAAGAAAATTCGGCTTTATAGAATGATAAGGCTGGGCCTTCTAAATAAGCAGCTAACGCATGTTTACGCTGTTCATCATTCCACGTCTTTATATTTGAGATGATACTAAATTCCTGTATAAATTCTTCTACATTTGTTAATCCATTGAATTTCGATGCTGCCATGTTTATATATTGGACTTTTGCATCCAATGTCAACGTATTTCACTAATATCACCTTAATCAATCACTCGCTTACGTATTGGTCATCTCCTTATCTTATTATTATTTATAATAATATCTCTTCTCTTCTTGGATACACGACTTCCTGGTCACATGTAATGACTCTCTCTCCCGTCTCTTTTCAAAACTTAAACCTCCACCAAATGTGGTACCCCGCGCCTCCACCAAATGTGGTATATTACGTGGTATATATATTAATACTGGGGTATGCTGCTCGAGAGGTACGGGTTTAGAGGTACTGGGAGGAGATCGTAGCTAAAATATAACACTGGAAGCACATATGAAACTATATATTTCTTACTGAACTGAAATATATTACACAATATGCTCTTAAAATAATTTACAGATTTGCACCACTACTATGGTAAATGTATTAAATGTTTAAAATAATATGTGTATATAAATAGATAGTATTAGTTTAATAGTTAGGACATAATCATCATATTCAGCCATGATAGTTAAAATAGTAATAATTGTTTTATGACAATTGTAATGACAATGACATTGAGTTGTACTTTACAAATATTGTAAACTAAAACCCAATATTGAGTTGTATTTTGCAATATAAAGCAAATTAAAATTCAATCCAATTGTTCACAGAAGTTCATGATTATATAATACAGTGTAAATATTAATAAAACATTGTAATGTTAATAAAGTTTAATTAGTTAAAACTAATACAAGTTGAACTTGTAAATATTTTCATGATAATCTATAATAATTGAAGATTTAATAACATTTCTAGAACCATTATTCTTGTGTGACTAATTTCAAGTGTAAACTAATATAGTGTTCTCTAATTTCATGCAAACGAGTATGCTGACTTGCTATGATGACTCTGAAGCAAATTTGGCAGCGAGGGGAGAAGGATGACCAGCTAAGCAGTCTAGAACAAAGAAAGCCAGGCAGTTTGAAAAAAAAAGAAGACCACTTCGCAGAGATGGGCACTCGCTGTACTCCATCAGCAGAGGGCGAGGAGGCTCCTATGGGCCTCAGCACCATCATCCTGCGTCGTTGTCATCGGATAGGCGCGAATAATATTAAATGATTTTCGATATGTTTGTTTGGTCTTGGCTAATTTTTGAAACAAACTGCTTGCTGGTTCAGTTCTCAACCCGCGTTGTTACCTGTTCTTTTTTGGCATTTGCTTCAAGATCTAGTTAGTTTATAGGGTTAGGCAGGTCCTTGCCTAAATTCTTCACCCCGAGCAGGAGGGAGAATGTAGAGGTTGTTACGGTATGAGGCTGGCCGTGTAGGTCCAGAATCATAACGTATACAAATTGAATTTAAACTATGATTCGAGAATGCGTCAAACTGGCATTCTTCTGGAAACAATTGGTTTTCCAGGGACTGATCTTCAGGACACCATCGGAAACACATGTTCTGTAAATTATTTTAAGAGCATATTGTGTAATATATTTCAGTTCAGTAAGAAATATATAGTTTCATATGTGCTTCCAGTGTTATATTTTAGCTACGATCTCCTCCCAGTACCTGTAAACCCGTACCTCTCGAGCAGCATACCCCAGTATTAATATATATACCACGTAATATACCACAGTACCTACACCTCTTTTACTCGCCTCTTACTAATGCTTGAATATCGAAAATCTAGAATCCTGTGTTGTCTCTTTCCGGCGTGCGTATCAGTAGAATATAATGTACAAAGGGCGGCTGACGGATGCAATATGGTGTCGAAAGCATGAGATGGCTGAGACTTTTGTATTTTATTGTATTGTAAGAGGGACTCCCATATAACAGACATGACTTTTTGCCGTTTTTATAGATAAAGGTACGGAACCCTTCGTGCGCTAGTCCGACTCGCATTTGGCCGGTTTTTTCAAAACAAATTTATTCATATCCATATTACGCATATTGTCCGACCATATTTTGACGTATTTTGCATCCGTCACCCGCCCACTGATAATGTACCTAACACTAACTACATTCGTTAGTCTTCCACTTTCTTCCAAGTCTTTTATACTTATGTAAAAAATGAGATTCAAAAGTAGTAGATCACTTTCGTGGCTGACTGTATCTAACCAGGTTAATTATATATTCCATTACAAAACTTAGAATCAAGAAGACTTCCAGTACACCGAGCCGAGTTCGGTCCATGCGCCGCCCAAAATTGTTTTTCATACAGTGAGGGCCGAACAACTTCAGTGGGTATGCCAGCATAAAAGTTGACCCCGATCGAAATTGCGTAGGTAGGAGTCAGTGTCAATTATTATAGCGAAAAACTTTATGTAGTCGGATTATTTGTTCCAGCGTCAGCACCTTGGCCTGGGCTCGGCAAAGTGTACCGAATCATCATTTAATTTTGGTCTCTTCACGAGTCTTAATTCTATCAAAATTGAAGTGTGTCAGTAGTACACATTGAAAGAGTTAAATCCCAAGAAACAGGGAATAGACCAAAATCATCAAGCACCAATGTACGTGTCAACGTAACGAGATGCAGCGCCTAACAGGTTTACGTGATGTAGCATGATGAGCCGTAAAATATATACTAGTCACAATACTATGGAATTTAAGCATGCTGGAATACATTTTTTATTCCAGAAATCATCTCCCAATGGTATGAAATACGGAGTATACGTAGGTACGCGATAAAGTACCGTTTTCTTTTTAATAATCAAACCTCAAAATGAATTAACGAATTAGGTTCAAACCCCTCAGCAGCTCCAATCTTCACAAAAGCTAACTCTGCCGCATCAAACGGGCAGCTCCTAATTCGCCCCATTTTAATTAGTTTCATTTTGCGTATCCGAGTTGCCAAACTTATAAATCTTTGTGGTTGAATAATTTTAATGAAAAGGCTCGCGTCGAAGACTGTTGTTAAATTTGAGTCTGAATTATAAATCTGAATTATATCCGAAGCGTTGCTTAAGGAGTTAATTTGAAGAATTCGCCGCTATTCCGATAACTCGTGGATGTTATTTCATTAATTATTTTCATTTAAATTATATCTGTTTAGTGCATTTAATCAACATTTAATTTCATTAATAAATTGATATTTATTCTACATCATATAACACGAGTAAAGAGGTAAAAAAAAGAAAACAAAAACATAGCATATATGACTAAATCTAAAACTAAATTATGAACTAAAACTAAGAATACCTATAAAAACTTGTTTCCTGGTCCTGTAGTCGGACGGAGATGGTGGCGTTTTCGTACAGGCACTTCAGGACTTCGATATACCGGTAGTCAACTTGGCACCTCTGGAGAGACTGCAGTACAGCCCAAGTTTCGATCGAATCGAAGGCTTTCTCGTAGTCCACAAATGCTAAACAAAGTGGCAAGCTATACTCTCCAGTCTTCTGTATAACCTGCCGCAAGGCATGTAAGTGGTCTACGGTACTGTAGCCTTTTCGGAATCCGGCTTGTTCGGGAGGCTGGCAGTCGTCAAACTTGCGCGCGAGACGGTTCGTGATGACTCTCGAAAACAGCTTGTAAACATGGCTCAGAAGTGAGATGGGTCTATAATTCTTCAGCAAAGTGTTATCGCCTTTTTTGAAGAAAAGCACCACCACACTTCTGTTCCATGCTTGCGGCGTTTTCCCCTCGTGAATTACAGAATTAAACAGCGTCTGAAGGGCTCTGAGGACAGGTTTACCGTCCGCCTTCAGGATTTCGGCTGTAATTCCGTCGTCACCCGGGGCTTTGCCGTTCTTCAACTGTTTGAGAGCCATACTAATCTCATACAGGCTGACGTCCGGGATATCTTCGGTATAGTGTCGTAAGAAAATATGTGTTTGCAGCAAATTTTAGAACAGATGCGTCTTAGAGTAGAGCCCATCACAGTGATAGGCCTTATGCCGCCATCTTTCTTTTAGCGCGCAGAGATTAGCTCCGTAAAGGATTTCCAAGACCTCACTGCAGACTTTACCGGACAACATCAGGTTCACTCAGCATCTTTTCGTCATCGTCCTACGCGTCAGCATTTCCATCCTCACCACTCCAGATGGTTTGCAGTCCAAAACTGTGCGTTTCTCAAGAAATTTCCTGCCTCGCACAACCAAACTATGGAATGAACTGTCGCCTGCGGTATTTCCGGAGCGATATGACCTTCAAACCTTCAAGAAAAGAGCGTATTCCCTTCTGAAAGCACTCCGGCAACGCACTTGCGACTCCTCTGGTGTTGCAGGTGTCTATGGGCGACGATAATTGCTTACCATCAGGCGATTCGTCTACTCGTTTGCTCCCTATAACATAAAAAAAAAGTTTTATACTTGTAAAGAAACAACATTAAATTCAGGCAGTACTTTGCATTTGATACTTCTGTTTAGTTTCATCAGTCTGCTAGTTTAGCCGAATTTAATAAGTGAAAATGTACATATTTTCATGTGTTCGATTAAGCTACTATTTTGCTAAAGTGAGTCATACATATTATGCCACGAACTGTCCAATCAGTTTTTGTACGCCCACAAGCAAAACATACATTATTATTTTTTCCACCTATGTTTGACAAATAAAACACATTGCCTTTCAATATTATTGACCGTAAGCCTCAATTAACCTTGTCAAAACAGTCATTACATTATCAACATTTTATACCACTGCATATTACAGTAAGATGTTTTGATTCTATATAATTACTTAATGAAATATTTTTTTAGGGTTCCGTACCCAAAAGGTGAAACGGGTCCCTATTACTAAGACTCCGCTGTCCGTCCGTCTGTCTGTCCATCTGCCACCAGGATGTATCACAGATTATGTATTTCTGTTGCTGCTATAACAAAAAATACTAAAAAAAATAGTAAAATATACATTAAGGGGGCTCCCATACAATAAACGTGATATTTTGCAGTTTTTATAGAAGAATGGTACGAAACCCTTCGTGCACGAGTCCGACTCGCACTTGGCCATTTTTTACATTGTTTTATATGCAGCTTACCTATATTTTATGACCATTATGTAACTAAATTCCTTGAATCTAAAATCAAAATCAAAAAAAAAATTATAACAGCTGAATTTTGAATTAAAATACAATTAATATCAGTTCATTATGTGAAAGAAAATTACAATAGAAATTACCAAAAATTAATAACAATAACACAACAATATAGTTAAAAACCTATTAACTACACCTCCTTGGGGCACCTATATTCGATGAGGCAATCCCGGGTTTCGTCGATAAAAATATTAGGCTTTTTCAAGATTCGTCTGACCGTCTCACACAAATTAATTCGCACATGGCCCTTTTTATTTTACGCTTCTGTCTCTTCGTTCCAAAACTCACTTATGCTCTGCGTTGCAGCCCTTTCTGGAAATCCAAATTCTATGTGAAAAAACCGACAACCTCATTCACTTAAGTCTCGAAAAAATTAATCAAATGTCAAAATTAACAGTTATCAATTTTTACAGGCCATTTTGCCATTCAGGTATGGTGATCTTAGCGTACGGCAGGTTTCCAGTGTGGCTCTACCAGCTTTCCTTTCTTCGGCGCACAGCGTGCTACCTCTAATCGGTAAAATGCTACTTCCGTCACTTCGTGGTTTTGAGGTAGCATGTCTGACGCCAGGGATGCCTGGAGAGCCGCATGTCCGGATAAGGATCTGCCGTACGGGGCGGAGGCACAAAAACTCTGGGATGAAACCATTTGCCGAACAGTCCACAGACATCTGCTAGACACGTGTGCCTCGGCCCAAGACAAAGCCCGCCTTCTAGCAGTCTCTGTAGTCCGGGTATTGGCTCCATGCTCTCTCATTATCACACTCCGCCACCCTTTTAGATAATCAATCTGTTAGATTGGCTGTTGGACTGCGTTTGGGCTGTAATATACCTTGTGGAACCCTATCGCTATTGCTGCGGTGCTCAGGTGGACCGTCTGGGTCTGCACGGACTTTCTTGCGCGAAGAGCGCTGGCCGCCTTTCCCGCCACGCCTGCCTGAACAACACGATCCGTCGGGTTCTGGTCAGTGTCAACGTGCCAGCTACCCTCGAACCCAGTGGGCTGGCTCACGAAGACGGCAACAGACCCGACGGCATGACTTTAGTGCCCTGTGAAGTTGGACCCTTAGTCTGGGACGCCACGTCCGTAGATACGCTGGCGCTGTCTCACGTCCGCATTACATCGCTTAGGGCAGGCGGAGCCGCTAGTACAGCCGAGACCGCTAAGCGCCGCAAATACGAATGTCTCGGAGACAATTTAATTTTTGTGGCTTTTGCGGTCGAAACGCTGGGTCCGTGGGGCCCAGGCGCTCACAAACTCTTTAAGAAAAAACAATATTAACCATCACCACTGGTGACCGGAGGGCTGGCTCGTTCCTCGGCCAACGCATAGGCATTGCGGTGCAACGGGGTGTCTATTATTTTATCGAAATATCTTACATCGATTTTCATTTCATTCACATAATCATCAATTCATTGCATTTTATATAATCGAACCACTTTTCATAGTTAATCGTTTCGAATCCGTCTCTAATCGTAGCGTAACGGTACATCGAATTTACCTTTCATCGAAATATTCGTTATTCATAGTATTAATTTAACGAAACATGATTCACAGATAGTACAACCAAGCAAGCATGATTTTTCAAGGCGTATAATCTTTCTGGTCTTATATAAAAAAAATAACCTCGAAGATTAAGACGGGAGCAAAACTCCCGTCTTAATCTTCTAACCTATCCGCATTACAGTCGGTTTTGCCCTAACAGGTTTTTTGTACATTTTAGGTTTTGGGTATTTTTGTTTTTGAGTATTTTTGTTTATGAGTACTTTTACAGAGTACACCAAGAATCTGAGAAAAAAAAGAATTTTAGACTTACTTATATCAAGAATAGTAAACAGTGGTGAAATGATGTTCTAGGTAATAAGAATTTTGGGAACTGAAACCTTCGTTAAACCAAAATTATACTAAAGGCCATTCGATGAACGACTACGTCGATGAACAAATAAAATACTGAATTAAAATTCGATTAGTTGATTCTTGTGTAAAAGGTAATTCGAGCAAATGTTTGAGCGATCTAACGAAGTTCGATGAATGATTCCTAAGTGATAATAAAATTCTGCGAATAGTGTTATGGGAAATGATAATCGATGTAACGATTTTCGGTAAAATGATGGATCCCCGGTGCAACGAGATAACGCAGCCAGCCTTCTGGGGACCATTCCCCGCAGCGGCGATTTGGGAGACATAGGTTACTTCTGTAATAGTTTTCCTAGTTTTTAGTATTTTTTAAGTTATTTTTTTATTTTAGAATTAATTTAATAATATATATTGACATAAATTATAGTCCAAATGTAAATTGAAAGTTAAAAATAAATAGTGTCAGGTTAATTTAAACAATTGGCATAATATTCGTCAATGGATTAGTATGGCCTTTTAAAAAAATAATCTTTCACATTCTTGTTAAATAAATTTATATTGTCACAATCCTTTAATAGTACATTACTTACCAAGGGCGGTAAAACAAAGAATGTCTCAGATCGCAGGTATTTGACGCCCGAGCCGAAGGCAAGGGCGATAATTATGCGATCTGAGGCTTTCTTAACTACCGCCCGAGGTAAGTAAAACATTTTATGTCACCCTCTGGCCAGGAAGTGGGATTTTCCGCGCGCGGAGCGTGCGGTAATTGCCACTTTATGGCCAGGTGTGACATAAATCTTATTATATACTCTAACTGCATTATTAACTACTGTTAAAATGTGCATAACTGGAGGCGGTCAATATTAATTCGTCATTATTCCTTAAATTATAGTTCTGGCTCTGCCCGACTGTACAATGTAAATTCTTATTACGATGGTTATAAAGACATATTCGATAGAGACATAATGAAACTACGGTTAAAATTTTATTTTCAATCAACATATGTCTATGTATGATAGGTATTCTAGAGCAACCTTCTATGATTTATTTATTTATTTATTTAGGCAAGGTAACAAAATGTAAATTATTTCAGACATATACATATAAGACAAGTGTTAAATTTACATTTCAATAATAACCAAGCACAACTTTCTAATGACATGCTAATAACAAATTATAAGAATTAATAATGAGATCATGGATTAGTAAATTACTTAACTATGAGACAATTTTTAACGCTATTTTTGAATGATTTCAGACTTAAACGAAATATATCAACGTCTTTACAGATGCCAGTGGACTATTTTGAGTGACATTGTTGGAAGCTACAGGTACTAGAAACTGAGCAGGGCTGCGACTTGGTTTAGGATATACCCGAAAGTGTATGTTACTGACGAGATCGGAGTCTATCATATTGTTAATAATTTAATATAGTATTACTAATTCGTTAACGCTTCTTCTGTTTTGCAAACTATCCATTTATGACCCATATATGATCCATTTATGATCCTAAGAGCTTTTTTTGTTTTATCAGTACAGAAGTTATATTGACTACGTTACCGTTTACGAGGTGCTACCCACTGAAACTTAACTGAAAACAATAACTTTTCCGGCAAAACAACATACATTTTTGAGTTAACTTTTTACACGGTCCCTAACGAGATAAAACAACGGGCGATCGCACCATGAATATAAACAGTTAAATTAAGAATACACCGGACTCTAATATGATACACAACAACACAACATGACTCTGGTTAATTTAATCGCCTTCCTCAATTATTTAACGTCCCTTGTGAGTAGTCTTTCTGATCTTTTTCACTTCAAATGTCCAGGGTCTGGATTCTGCAACGTATATAAATTTTGAAGTAGAGTACAGATTGTCCAAACTGAGTCGAGAGATGAATGTGAGACTAAGTCGATGCTAAAATTGTTTTGCTTTCTTTCAATTTTAAGGTGTTCCCTACACCTTGTATATGAAACTTAAGGTGAACAAATATTACTAGTGGCTCGGTGAGCTCTGTGTGAAAAAATGTATATGATCACAAGATTTCACTAGAATCGGTTGAGAAATGCGACCTGTAAAGGACAACAGAAGGACATCCGGAAATCCGGATATACGGAAGCATTTTTAACGAAACTGAGACGGAGACCTTCGATCATTTCACTCACTCGGTAACAATGATTTAGTAACATGCTGGTAAAACAGTAACTGTTTAAATGTTATCATTATTAATTACAGTCCCCGGCAGATAATAAGTCAATCCTGACACCTGTCATTTCCATACATTTTATAACCTAAACATCACTTGACGAAAGTTTCGCTAGGCTGCCTTCAAGATTTTTTGAACACAAAAGAAACCAAAATACATTAACATAATTTCCAAACCACACGCGTGGTCGTGCCGGAGGTTTTCCCCTGGATTTTCCCCCAGGCTACTCTCCAACCGCGCACTCCTATCGCTTTATTGGGCCCGGCCTATAAAGCCACAGTCAGGTTCTAAAAAAAAATTAACATAATAGTCACCTTTGCATTGAAACACCCGTCAATCGTGTGATATTTAAATCATTCTACTTTAAAACGAAATCAACGAAAGTCAATAACGATCTGCGCTAGAAAATTAAATTCAACTGTGACACAAAGAAGATAGATTAACGTGAAAACGTCCGAGTAATTGTGAAAAATGCGAATCGTTTCCGAATAAAAATAAAGACTTCAAACAAGCGGGCTAAGCTTGGTTAACACGTGGAAAAGAGTACTCTAAAACAATAGCGATAAAATTTTATTCTGAATGACAAGATACGGTGTTAGGATTTGTATTCGTGTGGAATCAGTGGATAAAAGAGTACTGTAATTTCTATCTATGTGAAACTGTAATCAAGTGAGCAGCAAAAAATGTCGGAAAATACATCGAGTGCGCGCCACGCCACTGCCACTACGGGTCAGTTAAGTAGTCGTGTTAAAACGTTGACGCGGATAAGTCAAATCCGGGATATCAAAAAATAATCAATTATTATTTAATAAAGAATCGATCTTTAAATCGATTTAGATTTTTCAATAAATCGATTTCAAATAATCGTTTATTGGGCCCGGCCTATAAAGCCACAGTCAGGTTCAAAAAAAATAACATGGCCAGCCCATCAAAGTATATTATCGTAAAAACACAAAAACAGTAACTACAACTATGTCAACTACATTATATCGTTACTATGCAATTTATTATCGCTCGCGCTCGTGGCCCAACGACACCCGCGTACCGCGATGTCCGTGAAGTTAGCATATCAAGTTCCAGCAGATCACAAAATAATTGGAGTTCTATTCGCATGCAGCATAGTTCTATAGTTCCTGATAAGTTTCAGCAATAGTTCTGCCGTTTTTGCTGAAAAAATAAAACATATGGATTTCTACCAAATGATATGCTAACTTCACACACGTAGCATATCAATATTCCCCAAATGGACTAAAAATTGATATTATGCCTGTCCACAGGACACGCTATAGTTCCTGATACTTTAAAAACATAGTTCTATCAATAAAACTTCAAAAAAGTATAATTTATATCCCCAATGATATGCTAACTTCACATGTGATATGCTGATAGTTTTTGAGGAGTTCTGGGCCACCTTTTAGTCTAAAAAGATAGCTGTAAGTTTGTTGAATACAGAACTCCGGAGTTCCCAGCGCTAGAGTCACGTAAAACTTAAAAACAAATTTATGTTCGTTAGATCGTTAGAGACAGAGATGATATGCTAACTTCACAGGTGATATACTTATAGTTTTTGAGGAGTTCTGGGCTTGCTTCTGGTCTTAAATGATAGCTCTGGCTCTGGTGAATATAGAACTCTAGAGTTCTCAGCACCAGTATAACGTTTAACTTACAAAAAATGTACATGAAAATTACGATTTCGTCAATTTAAGGTTTCGGTATGATGAATTACTTTCTAGAGATATTTGGTTCTATGTCAACAAAACATGTAGTTCTGTCAATTTTGAACAGATACCTTTATCCGTAGGATAATCAAATGACTATTAGGATAAGAAAATAACATAATTGTTTGTTACATTTATAACGATGATATGCTAACTTCACATGTGATATGCTGATAGTTTTTGAGGAGTTCTGGGCTTGGTTTTGGTCTTAGAAGATAGCTATGGCTCTGTTAGATACAGAACTCCGGAGTTCCCAGCACTGGCGTCATGTTTAACTTTAAAATTTAAGAATTCAAACTTACGATTTTGCCAAATGAAGGAAACATAATGATAAAATAATTTCAAGCGATCATTGCTTCTGTATAGATTAAATATGTAGGTACTTCATTCCGAAATAGAGAACTCTACATCCCGAAGCTGTTTTAACAATTATTCCGATAATAAAATAAGTTTAGTGTATGGAAAATTAATGGATATGACATGCTAACTTCGCATGTGATATGCTGATAGTTTTTGAGGAGTTCTGGGCTTGATTTTGGTCTTAGAAGATAGCTCTGGCTCTGTAAGTTATAGAACTCCGGAGTTCCCAGCGATGGCGTCACGTAAAACTTAAAAAAAATTTATGTTTGTTACATTGTTAGAGAAAGAAGAAAGAAAACTCATGGATATGACATGCTAAATTCGCATGTGATATGCTGATAGTTTTTGAGGAGTTCTGGCCTTGGTTTTGGTCTTAGAAGATAGCTTTGGCTCTGTAAGTTATAGAACTCCGGAGTTCCCAGCGCTGGCGTCACGAAAAACTTTAAAATTTAAGAATTCAAAATTACGATTTTGCCAAATGAAGGAAACATAATGATAAAATACATAACGTGCGATATGCGAGGTTAAGCAACATCGAGCCAGGTCAGTTCTTGGATGGGTGACCGCTTTGAGTGGTTATTATCTGAGCGCTCCCATGCTTTGGAAGGCACGTTAAGCCGTTGATCCCGGCTGCTGTCTATGATAGCAGTCGTTAAGCCGAGTTAGAGGCCTGCGGGCGGCTTGTCCTAGCGTTATGGGCACTTTTGCACCAACGCAAGGGGCGGGTTATATGAGTAATTCGGGTTTAGTTTGTAACGTAACAGTAACAAGTGTAATTATTTTATTCGCTGTTTAAGGCTCGGTTTTATAAAGATCCGTTAGACCTTATTTCGGTTTGTTATGTCAAAAAATGTACTGAGTTACTGAAATTTGATCTGACATTTGGTCTAACGGATCTTTAAAACACGGCCTAAGTGTACTTGTAATATGTCTTAATGTTAAACATAATAATTTTTTGCTTTTAAATTATAATAATAATTTCTAGACATTACATATATCGTCTTCTAGTAGTACTAATTATAAGTTTTAAAGAGGGGTTACCATCCTCAATGTGGCGGGGCCTTTAAGCCTTACCTGTTTCGATTATTTTGCAGGGTTAAATTTATAGTTGAAAATTGCCTTTTTTTACTAGTACTTAAGGTAAATGTCCCAATGTCTGACATCTTAATACCCATTAGCTGACATCTATTTTTCGAAAGTTATTCCTCTTTATTCATTGTAGAGGTAATTCAATTTATTACTAAATCATTATATAGAATTAACATATTACGTTTGCATTACGCAAATAATTGTTTAAACATTTTACTACATAGTTGCAACTACAAATTTATCACATTAAATATTCATTATAAAAAAACTAAAATTATTACACTTATTACATATTACAAATTAAACCCAAATTACTCATATTATCCGCTCCTTGTCGTTTCCGATGCAAAAGTACCCATAACAATAACAATTATCCAATATTTAGGAAGGTGCATTTATTTTCACTTTGCGGCAAAAACCGAGAATATTACATTAGTCGAGGATCTTTTCCGTTTAAATCCAGCTGATAATGCCGTATAAAGATGACATAAAAAAAATAATTAAAAACAACAGACAGTCAAACTTAACAACTTCTTGAGAAATTGTATAAAATTTTACAATAAAATTCCAAGACACAATACTGAACTTACGGATTCTAAATTTAAATCTGTCGTGAAACAGACACTTATTTCAAAAGCATATTATAAGATAAACGATTACATCATGGATAGGGATGTTTGGCAGTGATAGCGTCCCGCACAAGTTATCTAACACAGAAATATTTTGTCCTTAATATTAAAAAATATGTATGTATGTTTATACTGTGGCATTTGAATTTTGTACTATTTTTACTGTTATTTTATATACATTGTATATTGTTTTGAAAAAATGACACGTCGCCGAGTTTCTTACGCCGGTTCTTCTCGAGGCAGAGGTTTATTTTATGAACCTGTGGTAGTTTTTTGACATTCATAAGTGCATGTAACATGCCTAAATTGAAGAATAAATGATAAAAAAAAAGATTAAAAAGAACTTCTATGTAGGTAACTAAATATCCGCATTTGAATGCATTTCTCACTAATTTGCTAAACATCTAGATTCACAGAAGACCATTCGTTTGTCAGAGCGAACGGTCTAAATGTTTGAAAAGGGAGCCCATTTCAACCGAAATGCAGCTTAATTAAAGTTTAGCCATCCTGTTGAGAGGGAATGGGCCCGGACTCATAATTTATTCCTGTGGGATATAATTCGGTTGAATTTAGTAACAAGCGGACGAAGATGTTGGGATTTATGGACGGATATCGATTCGGGTTTTGTTTTACAACAATGCTGTGATAACTCGGTTGGAGTTATTGGGATGCGAATTGCGAGGGAAACATTCCGATTTGAAGGCAAAAAAACAAAATGGACTGACGATTGGTAAATTGCTCGGGAGCATTTCTTCATCTTCCTGCTCTTAATGCGATAACCGTGTGAGTGCGAGGGTGATGATACTAATCGAATTTAGGTTTTAATTTCACTCTTTTACAACCTGAATGCTTTTTGTTACATAACTGGATGTTTAATATAGGTTGATGTAAGCATATGATATAGAAGATATGACAATGATTCATATCAATGATTAATTCAGTGATGACTATTTTTCTCAGTAGAAAGTAAAAAATCATTAAATAGTTTTTTGAAACTTTTTATTTTTAAGCTTGAATTTGTGTTTTATGTGAATTAAATTAATTTAGTCTAAATTTGTGTAACTTTGTATGATCCTAGTTGGTCGAAATAAATGATTATTATTGTTATTAACATGCTTCCCGTTCATCCTACCCATTTTATTTTCTTTTGGCCATATTTTTGTCCGAATCGCATTCTTAGTATAATGCAGGAAGAAAATAAAACAAACCCTCTGTAAACGGTGTTAAAAAGTACTTGCCGGAATTCTAGACTCCAAATGGCGCGTGCAAAAATTCCGGCAAGCGGTCCGTTGACACAAATGACTTCATTTTTCCTAGTAATGCTGTGGAAATATAGTCAAGAACATGTTTACGGTTTTGCATCTTATTCCTTTATAATAAGGCGACGAATGGATGCATATCTTTAACGTCGTGTGTACTTATGCCAAACGAAGTTTAAGCATTTTACAAAATGACGTTTGTCCGTTTGCTAAATATCTTACGGCGACCTATAAGTTATTGTAGTTATTACAGGCTTAATTGGTATTCAAATCATGTGAGAAAAATCCAAAACGAGTCGTTTTAAACCAGCAAAAAATTTAATTATGTTACCGACTGCAATAATGTACCTGCTACAATAGAAACACGACTTCAATATGGTACCTACTAGATTTAGTTTAACTACTTATTATAATTATTATTTTAATGATTTTTTTCCCAATTTTCAAGCGATTTTGTGCTTCTACTGCTAAAAGAAATTCACGTAGTACTTCGCTTTTTAGGGTTACGTACTAAATAGGTAAAAAAGAATTTATGGGTCCTTATTGCCTAAAATAGATTAGTTATTGTTATTATTACATACATTGCAATGTTTGATCCCTCAATACCCAATAGTTTAATTGACATAAGAATAGACCATGTCAAGTATTCGGTTAGTGTCGAGCAATAAGCATTTACCACACGTCATTCAGTGGTTCCATGGGTTACCTGTGGTCAACAGTTTCAATTCACAAAATTTACGGCCTACGAAATATATACATAGACAATAGAATCTATGGGTCCTTAGTGCCTAAAATAAATAAGTTATTGTTATTATTACATACATTACAATGTTTGATCCCTCAATACCCAATAGTTTAATTGACATAAGAATAGAACATGTCAAGTATTCGGTTAGTGTCGAGCAATAAGCATTTACCACACGTCATTCAGTGGTTCCATGGGTTACCTGTGGTCAACAGTTTCAATTCACAAAATTTACGGCCTACGAAATATATACATAAACAATAGAATATACCAAAATCACAAATATTGTAACCAAGTCTGGTTTGTGGTTTTAGACATAGACATAGACATAGAAATATTTTATTTAACATCACAAGGCATGACTTAACAGTAGCAGATAAATGTTCAAATATCTTAAAATTAAACTTAACATGTTAACATAGAATAATCATACGGACATAATTAAATTATGTGATTTTCTGAGCACGGGGTCAGTAAAATCGACAGTTAAACAGAAGCCAAGACCAAGAGGTTGATGTCATTTTGCGCACAAATAATACCCAAATTGCATTTGAGTTAGTTTAATTAATTATTTAGACTATATTAATAGGAACCATGATGAAGTGACCGTGTACAATTCCCTCGAACTCTATTTGATTGATGTATTAATTCACCCCGATTATCAAATATCATGAATATCTGAATACCTAAAATTGTTTAATAACAGTTTTTATTGGTGGCTCAGTCAATAATTACTCCGGTCCTACCTGAGTGCTGATATATCAATACATTGTTATAGGTACACACGGTGTTCATTTTATTCGTTCGTGTGTGTAATTTACAGCGGCGAGGGCGGTTAATTGCCTGGAATTAAGTATTGATTTTAGAAATATTAAGTTCAACAATACATTTTGTAAATTAGAAACTAGGAACGTGCTTTAATTCAAGTGAACCATACAACTGCATCAATAATGAAAAAAAACATGTTGCTTATTTTTAGTACTCCTGCACCGAGAACTCACGCGTATGTAAATATTGATAATGTCGTAATCGATTGCCGCATTCGATTCTTCTTTTGCCAATTGTCCATGGATGCCCAACCAGGGTACTCAGTATCCTTTATATCGAGTAAACTACCAATTAAGTTAGTAAATAAGGTAATAAAACAAAATAGGTTCTACTACACCATATACGAGTACAATATCGTGTTAGAAAGAAATATACAGTTGAAAGGTATTCGTTAACGTGACCGATGTTAATCAGCACGCCACAGTTATAACTTAACTTCGTTCAGGCACAAGTTGAAATGATTTTAAACACAAGACCCTGAACCAGTAGACTAGTGAACACCGAATTGAACAAAAGTTCGAGTAATTGCAAGATTTACCGTTTTGTATCATTCAGCTTAAGACCGACCGACAGTCTTAAGAATGTAACTAAACTATTATAAAATACATAAATAAAATTAAATAGCGTTTAATTCTTGCATTAAAGTAGGTATGGATATTGTGTTAAGACGTTAAAAATCTATTATTACTCGTTACTAGCACAGTAGTAAATTATTCTAAACTAGCAAATGATATAATATTCGTGGGGTGAGAAGCGAAACTCACTATCAAATCTGTCACTACTCTTTGAAACCTCGTATCTCACTACTATACGAGCTTTATTTTAAGTAGGTATTTGTTACTTAGTGACTTTTGCTTGTAACCCGACGATATTTAATGTATAAAAAAAATCAGGTAAACAATAATAATCATATGCAGTTACTAATGTTTAAATATAAAAGTACATTTATAAATAATTACCTATCTTGTAATTTATTTTAAATTTAAATCTTATATTTTAATTGAAATATATTGCAATAAGATTGAAATCAATTTTATGGTAATATATTAAACTATTATATTTATTACTAGCTATTTTGCCCGCGACTTCGTTCGCGTGAACTTCTACTGACTATTCCTTGTTCTTGGTAGATAAATGCTGGTTAGGTTATAAACTACTTACGTAACTTTGAGTGACTCACTCAAAATTTACTCCAATGTTTTTACGTCTTAAAGTTACAACTTAACAAAGTTTCTAATTTATATAAATACATTAGCAAGTGAAATGGGCCCTCTTGTCCATGAAAGGAAGCATGTGTCCTGAAGTAGGATGTAATAGGCGGATAATTAAACAAAATGGGTATTATTTATCAATACCTATATAGGTACGTATGTATGTATGTTGGTAATAGGTACTGACTAAGTAAGTCAGACATTAAATACATATTTCATTCCAGGCCGGAGAACGCCGTCGACTCAATCCCATATAGCATTTATGCGTATGATTTATTTTTGATGATTTCTTATACTATGTAACAAAACACTAATGACTGCTAAGTAACTACCTCATCACATCCATGTAGCATAGTGGTGTCACGGTTTGATGTTGCGTACGTCTACACATACGTTCTTGTTCAATGTCGTTACCCAATTCCTTACTTTCCGAGCCGATGCTCGATGTAGCGACTACAGGTGAAGACATATTATGCTTGAATCGAACAAAAATTTTGATGTTTCTCGAAATGCAAAGTGGTAGGAGTCCTTCATTATAACCCAAGATTTTTAATGTCCTGCAACAATATGATACGCTCTACTTGCAGTGAAAACCTCTACGCATTATCCCTCGGTAGGAAAATTAATTGAACACTTCTAGTTTATTAAGAAAATGTTTTTATAGGTACTTGTACTTTACTAAGACAAACATGTTTACAAAAATTTTAAGCACCCTATCAAAATATCTGTAAGAAATTCTCCCTTTATCGTAGGTATTTTTCTAGTGAAAGTTCTACCTCCAAAACGTACAATCGAACCTGTGATATCCTGACATACGCAGCCAATCGCTTTAACTGAGCTATCTAACAACAAATAATCACACTCGGTTACCAAGTCTTTCAACCAGTTCTTTCTTACAAAGCCTGGGGAGGCGTACGCATTCCTTAACTTCAATTTATAATTTTCGTTAGCAGATGTTAATGCTTAAAACAATATTCTTAAGTGCAGATACTTAACAGCGCACATTATAGTTTTACAATTATATTTATAAAAAATTGTAAGCCCGAAGACTGAGAGGTAGAATGCTGCCTGAAGTTACTTTTCTCCTTGTAAGTAGCCACTTTCTACAGTATCAAGCTAGGACGATTGACTTTTATTTTCTTTTCTAAGAACCTAAAAATTGAAATCCCGCAATATCTCCCATGTACCTCCTAATTCCAAGATATTCGAAAAAAGCCTGATAAAACCGGCGGACAGCTGAAAACCGAATTTAGGTGGACACTGGACGACCATAGGACAAAACCTGTTCATATACCTACTACGTGTACCTCCCAGTGATTTGATTGTTTATAACTAATCAGCTAGGTAATCACTGTTTTCATGTTACCCACATTAAATTAGTATTTTGGATAAACTTACCTAAAGTAACTAAAAAGATTTGTAATAGTTTGTATGGGTCCTTAGGACAGACACAAAATTACCACGCCGGCGAGGATGTCCACCGCACGATCGCGACAACACGGACACATATAATCCCTATTTGACCCGATTCCGCTGCATACCGGATAGAGTCGGGCCTAGCAGAGTTCCTTGCTGGACTCTTCTCAGCTAGGCTAGCTTCAGTGAACCAGCGACAAAACTCCCAGTGGTTCGATTCCACCTACATACACCTCAGATTTGGTTGAAGCCGCTCAACCAATCTCACTGGAGCGCACACTCTTAGAGTATTCCAGTGTTTAAACCGCCCGCGTGATCGTGTCGGAGGTTTCCCTTGGATTGTCTCCAGGCCACTCTCCAAGCGCGAACTCATATTACTTTATTGGTCCCGGCCTATAAAGCCACAGTCAGGTTCAAAAAAAAATTCTCATCATAATCAATTGATAGCGACGTTACTCAGTTTGTAACTACGATGACAAAAATAAAAACTTTACATGCAAATACGTACTTTATCGTAGCCACTATAAGACTCAAATTATTAAATTGTGCAAGTACGAAATAATCTTCATTAGTTTCGATTCGAATTTGCCGAATGTCATCTGTATAATGCAATGAATTGGTGTAATGGCACGTCTCTGACACGCCAAACGTCAAATATCGTGATATTTACATCCGTCTAGATTCGCCTCACGATACTTTTCCTTATTTTATCTTGACCCTACGATTCGTGACAACTATGTGCATATTTGGAGCTCAGACTTACACTGGTTCATCTGAGACGAATGTTCGTACGTCAGCGGGCATTGTAAATATCTACAGGACTCTGAGGGGCTACCGCGAAGCTGGTTCATAGATTCAAATTCCGACCCCGAATTCATAAATTTGAGGGACGATGAAGGGATAAAAATTATCCTATATGTTTATTCAGTCTATAAACTCATTACATATCAATATTCACCATAATCTGTTTATCCGTAACAAACATCTAAATATCTAAACATCCGAACTTTCACATTTATAAGATTAGTGGGAATAGTGGGAATCACTGGGATTTAATGGGATTTTGTAGGGCCTCAGATAAGACCGTTATCACACTCGACCACTCTGACAACGTTCTAGGTGACCACTGAAGACATATCAATTTTAGGTAGACGGAGGCAGATAGGCAATGTTGACAGCGACTGACTAACATAATTAAATCTCTCATTTCAAACAGTTACTATGGGTTGAGAGATTTTTGGTTATTTGCCGCTAATCCCCTAAGCACTTTTCCACCCTCCATTTTATCACATATTATCTGATGTTTATTGTACAATTTTTGAATAGGATTCTTTTTAGTTTGCTTCCAATTATATGCTTACTAATTTTCAAGCCATTAAGTCACGAATTGAAGGACTTCTCATACAAATTTCACGCTCTGCTTTCACCCCCTTTCATCCCCAATCTGTATGATTTTTATAGCCTATAACCTGGCCGAAGGTCCATTAAACTTATTAGTGAGGGTTGTACTAAATCTATTGGCTAGTTTTCGCGTGATTCTGAGACAAATAAACAGACAGACAAACAAACAAACAGACACAAATTCTACAAACTGTTGAAATGTGTTCTGTTATTGATTTTAAGTCCCCTCAATCGATTTTTTTGCTAATATCTTCAATGTACAGATTTTTGAACCTCTGTAGCTTTATTATATTTATAGATACCTTAGCGGCCGCCCACGACTTCATCCGCGTAGATTTTAGATGGTAACAAAGATATAAATGAGGTTTATTTGTTTCTGTCAGTTGTCTGATGCTATTAATCCTTTGTGAAAAATTGCTCAAAAGAAAAAATAAATGCCCGCCATCTTGGATTTGAAAATGGATGTCATTTTCGTAATCGGCACCCCGAGGAACCTCGAAGATGACACCTATAACGAATTTTAGCCAAAAGTAAAGATTTGCTCCCCGCATAAATTTGGAACCCCCTTTCTACCCCAACGGGGGAACAATTTAGAAAAATGCTGAAACATGTTTTGTTGTATATTTAAACAGAGAGTCTGTATAAGAAGTTCTAAATCTCTCACTTCAAAAAAGATTCGTTCCCAGTAAAAACTTGGAACCCCCTTTTCACCCCTTTAGGGTAGCAATTTCGAAAAACGCTGAAATAAGTTTTGTTGCATTTAAAGAGAGAGTCTATTTACGAAGTTTGAAATCTCTCACCTCAAAAAATATTTGCTTCCCGTACAAACATTGAAGCCCGTTTTCACCCCTTTAGGGGATGAATTTAGAAATTCGCTGAATTTAGTTTTGTTATATTTAAACAGAGAGTCTATATACGAAGTTTTAAGTCTCTAACTCTAAAACAAAAGTTTCTCCTATACAAACTTTGCACCCCTATTTTGCCCTCTTAGGATTATAATTTTGCAAAACGCTGAAAACACTTTCTTTGGATTTAAGTTCGTAACCTTTTCACAAATTTTGAAGTCTTCAGCTCAAAATAAAAAATTTCCCCCATACAAACTTTGCACCCTTATTTGATCCCCTTAGGGTTGGAATATCCAAAAATCCCGTCTTATCCCTTGCATACGTCATAAAAGTAAGCTCTGGACCAAATTTTAAGTTTCTAGTTCCAGTAGTTTCGGCTGTGCGTTGATGGTAGATCAGGACTTCTTCTTTTATATATATAGACTAGCTTTTGCCCCGCGACTTCGTTCGCGTGAACTTCTACTGACTTATTAATACCAATATAGGTACATATGTATGTATGTTGGTAATAGGTACTGACTAAGTAGGGCAGACGTTAAATACATATTTCATTCCAAGCCGGAGAACGCCGTCGTCTCGATCCCATATAGCATTTATGCGTATGATTTATTTTTGATGATTTCTTATACTATGTAACAAAACACTAATGACCGCTAAGAAACTACCTCATCACATACATGTAGCATAGTGGTGTCCCGGTTTGATGTTGCGTACGTCTACACATACTTTCTTGTTCGATGACGTTACCCAATTCCTTACTTTCCGACCCTTAGTACTGACATGCTCGATGTAGTGACTACAGGAGAAGATATATTATGCTTGAATCGAACAAAAATTTTGATGTTTCTCGAAATGCAAAGTGGTAGGAGTCCTTCATTATAACCCAAGATTTTTAATGTCCTGCAACAATATGATACGCTCTACTTTGAGTGAAAACCTCTACGCATTATCCCTCGGTAGGAAAATTGATTGAACACTTCTAGTTTATTAAGAAAATGTTTTTATAGGTACTTGTACTTTACTAAGACAAACATGTTTACAAAAATTTTAAGCACCCTATCAAAGTATCTGTAAGAAATTCTCCCTTTATCGTAGGTATTTTTCTAGTTTCTACCTCCAAAACGTACAATCGAACCTGTGACATCCTGACATACGCAGCCAATCTCTTTAACTGAGCTGTTTAACAACAAATAATCACACTCGGTTACCAAGTTTTTCAACCAGTTCTCTCTTACAAAGCCTGGGGAGGCGTACGCATTCCTTTACTTCAATTTATAATTTTCGTTAGCAAATGTTAATGCTTAAAACAATAGTAATATTCTTAAGTGCAGATGCTTAAGAAGCGCACATTATAGTTTTACAATTATATTAAAAAAATATTGTAAGCCCGAAGACTGAGAGGTAGAGTGCTGCCTGAAGTTACTTTTCTCCTTGTAAGTAGCCACTTTCTACAATATCAAGCTAGAACGATTGACTTTTATTTTCTTTTCTAAGAACCTAAAAATTGAAATCCCTCAATATCTCCCATGTACCTCCTAATTCCAATACATTCGAAACAAAGCCTGATAAAACCGGCGGACAGCTGAAGACCGAATTTAGGTGGACACTGGACGACCATAGGACAAAACCTGTTCATATACCTACTACTTGTACCTCCCAGTGATTTGATTGTTTATAACTAATCAGCTAGGTAATCACTGTTTTCATGTTACCCACAAGTATTTTGGATAAACTTACCTAAAGTAACCAAAAAGATTTGTAATAGCTTCTATGGGTCCGTAGAACAGACACAAAATTACCACGCCGGCGAGGACGTCCACCGCACGATCGCGACAACACGGACACATATAATCCCTATTTGTCCTGATTCCGTTGCATACCGGATAGAGTCGGGCCTAGCTGAGTTCCTTGCTGGACTCCTCTCAGCTAGGCTAGGTTCAGTGAACCAGCGACAAAACTCCCAGTAGTTCGATTCCACCTACATACACTTCAGATTTGGTTGAAGCCGCTTAACCAATCTCACTGGAGTGCACACTCTTAGGCTCGGTTTTATAAAGATTCGTTAGACCTTATGTCAAAAAATGTACTGAGTTACTGAAATTTGATCTGACATTTGGTCTAACGGACCTTTATAAAACCCGGCCTTAGAGTATTCCAGTGTTTAAACCGCCCGCATGGTCGTGTCGGAGGTTTCCCCTGGATTGTCCCCAGGCCACTCTCCAAGCGCGCACTCCTATTACTTTATTGGTCCCGGCCTATAAAGCCACAGTCAGGTTCAAAAAAAATATTCTCATCATAATCAATTGGTAGCGACATTACTGTTTGTAACTACGATGATAAAAAAACTTTACATGCAAATACGTACTTTATCGTAGCCACTATAAGACTCAAATTATTAAATTGTGCAAGTACGAAATAATCTTCATTACTTTCGATTCGACTTTGCCGAATGTCATCTGTGTAATGCAATGAATTGGTGTAATGGCACGTCTCTGACAGGCCAAACGTCAAATATCGTGATATTTACATCCGTCTAGACTCGCCTCACGATACTTTTCCTTATTTTATCTTGACCCTACGATTCGTGACAACTATGTGCATATTTGGAGCTCAGACTTACACTGGTTCAACTGAGACGAATGTTCGTACGTCAGCGGGCATCGTAAATATCTACAGGACTCTGAGGGGCTACCGCGAAGCTGGTTCATAGATTCAAATTCCGACCCCGAATTTATAAATTTGAGGGACGATGAACGGATAAAAATTATCCTATATGTTTATTCAGTCTGTAAACTCATTACATACCAAGTTTCATCATAATCTGTTTAGCCATAACAAACATCCAAACATCTAAACATCCGAACTTTCACATTTATAAGATTAGTGGGAATAGTGGGAATTACTGGGATTTTGTAGGGCCTCAGATAAGACCGTTATCAATCACACTCGACCACTCTGACAACGTTCTAGGTGACCACTGAAGACATATCAATTTTAGGTAGACGGAGGCAGGTAGGCAATGTTGACAGCGACTGACTAACATAATTAAATTTCTCATTTCAAACAGTTACTATGGGTTGAGGGATTTTTGTTTATTTGTCGCTAATCCCCTAAGCACTTTTCCACCCTCCATTTTTTCACATATTATCTGATGTTTATTGTACAATTTTTGAATGGGATTCTTTTTAGTTTGCCTCCAATTATATGCTTACTAATTTTCAAGCCTTTAAGTCACGAATTGAAGGACTTCTCATACAAATTTCACGCTCTGTTTTCATCCCCTTTCATCCCCAATCTGTATGATTTTTAAAGCCTGGCCGAAGGTCCATTAAACTTATTAGTGAGGGTTGTACTAAAATCTATTGGCTAGTTTTCGCGTGATTCTGAGACAAATAAATAGACAGACAAACAAACAAACAGACACAAATTCTACAAACTGTTGAAATGTGTTCTGTTATTGATTTTAAGACCCCTCAATCAATTTTTTTTTTTATATCTTCAATGTACAAATTTTTGAACCTCTGTAGCTTTATTATATCTATAGATAGCTTAGCAGCCGCCCACGACTTCGTCCGCGTAGATTTTAGATGGTAACAAAGATATAAATGAGGTTTATTCGTTTCTGTCAGTTGTCTCATGCTATTAATCCTTTGTGAAAAATTACTCAAAAGAAAAAATAAATTCCTGCCATCTTGGATTTGAAAATGGATGTCATTTTCGTAATCGGCACCCCGAGGAACCTTGAAGATGACACCTATAACGAATTTTAGCCAAAAGTAAAGATTTGCTCCCCGCATAAATTTGGAACCCCCTTTCTACCCCATCAGGGGAACAATTTAGAAAAATGCTGAAACATGTTTTGCTGTATATTTAAACAGAGAGTCTATTTACGAAGTTTGAAATCTCTCACTTCAAAAAAGATTTGCTCCCAGTAAAAACTTGGAACCCCCTTTTCACCCCTTTAGGGTAGCAATTTCGAAAAACGCTGAAATAAGTTTTGTTGTATTTAAACAGAGAGTCTATTTACGAAGTTTGAAATCTCTCACTTCAAAAAAGATTTGGTCCCCGTTCAAACATTGAAGCCCCCTTTCACCCCGTTAGGGGATGAATTTAGAAAATCACTGAATTTAGTTTTGTTATATTTAATCAGAGAGTCTATATACGAAGTTTTAAGTCTCTAACTCTAAAACAGAAGTTTCTCCCATACAAACTTTGCACCCCTATTTTACCCTCTTAGGGTTAGAATTTTGCAAAACGCTGAAAACACTTTCTTTGGATTTAAGTTCGTAACCTTTTTAAAAATTTTGAAGTCTTCAGCTCAAAAAAAAATTTTTCTCCCATACAAAATTTGCACCCTTATTTGATCCCCTTAGGGTTATAATTTCCAAAAATCCCGTCTTATCCCTTGCATACATTATAAAAGTAAGGTCTGGACCAAATTTGACGTTTCTAGTTCCAGTAGTTTCGGCTGTGCGTTGATGGTAGATCAGGACTTCTTCTTTTATATATATAGATTATGTTATTGTTTTAACCTGTTATGGTCTACAATACAGTGTTTACATACATACATTATACATTTATTCAATGAGGGCTGCAATCTCACAGGTGAACTATGCAAATACTGCAAATGTTTTGAATTGATACTGATCTGAATCGAATGTTGGACAATGAGTGATGAAGTTGTTGAGTCATATTTCTAGCATTCCGTTCAAATGGGCCATTGTTTACATTATCTACGAGGAACGACGAAGGACGTATTCTATTTTTGTAATTGTCTAACATAATAAGAAAAGAAAAGAAAAGTTTGAAACACGAACAGACCAAACATTAATATCCACTAAAAACGCTAAATTTTATAGGACAAAGCCTTCAGCAATATAGTCATAATGACGATAATAAAATATGATCCTCATACATAGAAGTATCATGAGAGACTAGAACCGTCTGGCACCCACCAGAATTCAAGCTTGCTCACCAAGTATGAAATTCCCTGTTTAGCTGCAATTATAGACTCTAGAGTACTTGTGTTTAAGCTGTTATTGTCAGCAAATATAACATGGTGTAGGTTGCACATTTGGCACAGTCCCAGCTGAGATTCTGTTCTAGAGACAAATCATTGGGAGAAAACAGATTTGTGCTCGAGCAGCCACGGCCTCTTTATGTGCGAAACATCGTTTGTTATTGCTGTTTGCTTTGCACTTTCGTGACGTACTTTATACTTAAAGATTATTTTTGACCGATATCCATTGTTTTAACTATGTATATTTTATACTATTCAATTCAATTATTTATTTCAGACATAGGTCCATACAAATTTGTTAGTAAATACAATAATAATAATCTTATAACCTAAAGGGTGTTAGTAAATACCTAAACTACATGCAAGGCGTGCTAAAAACTATTAACTATTACATTTTTTTTTAAACATCCATGGACGTCCAGCGGGCATACATAGGACTGTCCCAGCGATTTGCAAACACGCTCAAGATGCTGTTGGGGCTACCGCTTAAACGAGACATAAGGGAGGCGCATCTCTTCCTCATTATGGCCGCGAAGCCATCCGTCCGTACTATGAATAAGAAGGATGTAAATGAAGAGACAAGTGACAGAAATGTACTTAAGAAAAAAACGTGCTGCAGCGACCCCAAATAATCGTGGAGAAGGTTCAAGTTCGCGCGCCGACGCCGGTCGTTAGTTCAAGATGTTCAAGCGGGTCCTATGCTTACTTTTGAAATCATTGACTTACAATCTTCTCGAGGCTTAACCAAGTCGGAATATTTTATAAATTCTCTACGTCCAATGAAACTCGTGCGGCATATGGCCGGAGTTTGCTCGGAAAATCGATATTTAATAACCCAGTACTCAACGTTCCGTTGACACGATAGCCATTTGTCATTAATCATGAGCGTTATTCATTTTGTAATTAAACATCAATACTCCAACCAATCACACAAAGACCTTTTGTTCATTTTGGGCTATGTGATTATCTACTTTGATGATCAAAACATACGGAGTGTTTGTTAGTCATTTTTTTACAACACGCTTTTGACTCTTGAACTATTTTGGATAAGTATCCATAGTGTAACATTTATTACACTGTTCGTACAAAGTTCCTGACATCTGATTTACGATTTTAACAGTGTTATTATTTTGTATTTCTTTTATATCGAAAATTATCAAACAGCAGTAATACACATTTATTTTTACATTTTCTATTATAGATATGGTGCCTTGATTTTGTAAACTTCGTCCCTCGAGTAAGAGAGACGTTCTGTCATCCGCGCACGAGAAAACGAGATGCAACACTCGCGAATGGCTTTTTGGTGAAAACTCGATAAATATCTGATTTTATGCAGTTTAATTAATATTTCCATTTATGAGAGAGATATCCAGATATTTTAGATTAATAATGTTTTGTTTGGGTGAGGTGAGAGTGAGGAAAAAAAGATAATATAGAGTGACATCCTATTCCTATTGAAAGTTTAAAGCAATCAATTTTCAGCTATAATCAGAGAAACCATCTTAAATATAGTCAAGAATATCATACATATACCTGAAAATCAATCCTTAATGAAATAAATAAATGAAATAAATGAACTTTATTCTGCAAGTAGGCCGCAAAGGCACTTTTACAAGTCAAAAACTACTAGCGTTTCTCAAGAGACCACTGCCGAGAAGAAACGCCGAAAGAAACTCGACAGTCAGTCATTTTCTCCAAAATATGCTTATTACAATGATACTACTTAACCTACTTAAGTAAATGTAAATGGTACACAACAAAAGAGAATTGAAAGAAAAACGAGGAAAAAATAACAATAGGTATTTACAAAAAAAAACATGTCGAATCGTTTGATATGCTTTCCTGCAAGAAATGAGATACAATGAAAATATTAGACTCTACGCTATTTAGGTATTTGGTTTGGGCCATGCATTTCTGTCTGTTAGATATGTAATGTTTCCTAGTCTGGTTATAATGCCATTTCAATGTAGGTACGCGATATTTTCCATTGCACGTCTACTGATAAGTAATTACAAAGTTTTATTACGCTCCTTAATTACGTAGCGCAGTTCATTATGTTATTGATTCAAAGTTTAAACTCTAACTCAAACTCAAAATATTCTTTATTTAGTATAACAGTAAGCATCGCAATCTAAACTTGTACTTAGCCATTTTGTTCCTATTTTTGTTTTAAAATCGGAATTTTGAAAGTGAAATTAAAACCTAGACAGACAAAGATTTGAAAGTGGTTGTTAAACACACAATTTTAACCGCGACATGAACACAATATCATTAAAACCTGTCAGAAACTAACAGGTTTTCCGGCAAGCGGGTTACATTTCGAAATGTGACTTTTATCTTAGCACAAATGTATTTAACTGTGAATAAAGTATTTATTAGCGAAGGTACAAATAGCTAGGTACCATGATTGATTTACTTTTCGCATTGTATTCCACAAAATAAACTGTAAAAGCCCTTGAACCAATTAGAAGGGCTTGCTTGAAACTTGACATTTCCCGTTAGTGTCTTTTCATTTGCCTTTTATTTTCTACTGTTCTATTATTGTGGTGAAAACGGCAGGTACTTAACGCATTTTTGTACAAGAATGTGTATCTGAGTTGAACGATTTTGGTACGGAACTAACGCTTCCAAACATTTACAAGAAAATTGGGTTTTCATGAAATTCAAGCAAATCAAACCGATGGCATCCATGAGCGGCTATCGCGACTTATCTCTATCTCTATTGTTAAATAATCCGGAGAAATTAGGTGTGTGAACTTCGAATATCATTTTTAGCGGTAGCACCGACGCCGTTGGCATAGGCGTTCCCACTCACAGTAACCGGCCATGTTAAATGAAGGACATTACTTCCTTGGTAGGTGATATGACCCAGTGTAGTCGTACAAGCCGATTTATATTTGCAAGAACTTGCATGTAATTTTAATTACCTTGCAGGGTTTGAAATTATTTGCCTGATTTAACGAAAATGAATTAAGATTTGTAGCTAGATTTTACAGTACGGGCCGATACATCGGTGGGTCGCCGGCCAAGCGCGAGTGACGACTCTGGTGTTGCAAGCGTCCATAGGCGAGGACATTTAGGTACTATCAGGCGGACTGACAGCTTGTTTGCCACCGCCGTGAATGGAATGACCCCGTAGAACGCATAAGAATTAATATGATGAGGTTAGTTTTGATACATTATTCAACAGAATCTACAAAGGGAATAAAATAAAGAAAATGCAACATTAAAACTAACCTACCAAGTATTAATATTTGAGACTAAGGCCGGGTTTTATAAAGATCCGTTAGACCAAATGTCAGATCAAATTTTAGTATCTCAATACATTTTTTGACATAACAAACCGACATAAGGTCTAACGGACCTTTATAAAACTGAGCCTTAATCAGTCTTATCACAGTCATTTCCATTTATTATTATCAGCGCAGAGACGTTTACTAAATATTTCATTTGCAAGGTTCATTTCTGTATGAGCAAAAGCTTGCCAACATCAGAAGATAGGTGCCCACTTACGAATTAAAAAATAGTTTAATTTACATTGATATTTGTACGCTAGTACATTTGTACTGTAGGCATAATGTGGAGATCAGATATTTATAACATTAAGACCGTTTTTTATAACAACAGTAAAACATTTATTCCTTGATTGTTTAATTGTACTTGGTTGAAACCACTGACCTTAACGATAGTACTCCGCCCGGCAGCATGACGCGGTACAAAAAGCTATGAGAGCTAATTGTGTGGCAACGAAAAGAAAATGTTCGATGGAAAGCTCAGATTGCCCGATAAGGGCCCCATTATAGAACTCGAAGTGTTCCCCAGTCCAGTGCATACGTACTTTCTTAACAGCCTTATAGAAGGTTGTATTTAGTGCTATTTTAGAATGTGTGAAATATGTTATTTGGATAATTGTATTCTAGCAGAGCCCTGCAGTTTTACCCGCGGATAAAAGGTAGCCTATATGTAAATCATAATCGAAATGAAACATTTATTCTGCAAATAGGCCACAAGGGCAAATATTAATAATACATTTTTCATGTCAAAATATTAATTTACAGTTCAATAAAGAATAATAATTTCGATTTTACAATTATAAAAAAATTAATGTCATACAGTGCAAATAAACTTGCAAAGTTGTCTATTACAAATATTGCAACATCAGTAAAGTTAGAGATGTAATGAATTTAATATAATATCCCAGAGATGTACATGGTCTCTGAGCGTCAAAATTAAGATTAATTTAATATTGTTAGAGATGTATATGGTCTCTAAGTCACTGATAATAAAAATGAATCCACAACAGGATGATGAAAAAGATACTAGTATTAACGTAGTCACTATGCCCTTGCAAGCATGAACAGACCGGACTCCACAAATAATGGCATTAACTACCTCCATTCCAAATTTCAGCCAAATCCATCCAGCCGTTTTTGAGATTTAGAGAAACGTATATCCATCCATACATACATCGCCACAAACTATCACGTTTACTAATATTATTAGGAATTAGGATTAGGATTAAACAAGCGGCATTTGAGATCAAAAAAATTATATATTAAACAATAGGCATTTGGGTTCAATAAAAACGTTTCGTACCTGTTTCGCTCGCTACAGTACAGTTAAGTGTAAAAATATGTATCGAATGAATCCTCTCATAAATATGCACCGAAACCTTAATGCATACACATAAAATTCATGAGACATATTTTTGAGTAGCTTATTTTTGCACTCGACTGTACTAGGTACAGATCATTATCATCATCCTAGCGTTATCCCGGTACAGTTGCATCCTAAAGGATGCCCGGGGTCCGCTACCTAATCCCAAGAGTTGGCGTAGGCATTAGTTTTTACGGAAGCGACTGCCATCTGACCTATCAACCCGAGGGACAACCAGACCTTATTGGAATTAGGCTTGTCAAATGAGTGGGCAACTTGACTGTTAGAAGTTCTCGAGCCGCCCGAAGGCCTCTAACTTGGTTTAACGACTGCTATCATAGACAGCAGCCGGGATCAACAGCTTAACGTGCCTTCCAAAGCACGGGAGTGCTCACTTAATAACCACTCAAAACGGTCACCCATCCAATAACTGACCTGGGCCGACGTTGCTTAACCTCGCATACCACACGCGGTACGCGGGGGAGGCTGGGCCGCGAGCGCTCCTTACAGCTACTAGGTACAGATATCATAGCTAAATTATTATCGTTTCTTATCGTTTAATATTTTGAAGCCAATCGGGTATTGACTGTCGTTGAGTTTCGTAATGTAATTGATAAGGATAGAGGATAAATGTGTTTTAGATGACTTGATCGTCAATAGTGACAGTTGGCTGTCAAAGGGAAGACAAAAAACACAGTTTTCTTCATGAAATTATTGTAAAAAAAATATTATAACTAATGTAACGTAAAATGAAAATTGCGAGTATGGAACTAAAAACAACATTCGTCAGTTAAACTATACATTATGTCAAAAAATGTAGAGATACTAAATTTCAGCTCACAAAGATTTTTCCAGAAAAGTCGGGGAGAAGCAATAAAACTCAAGACGTGACGAGACAAGCATTGTCCAGGATAGAACTTTGTAGCGTTTCCTCTTAAATTCAACTTTAAGGATAAAAATGTATTTTTTCTAGCTTGTTATGAAAGGGTGCCAGTTTAATAACAGTTACATTAAATTTTTCACGCATTTAATTTTTGGATACACGGTTTTTTTCAATATTACCTAAGTGAATAGGTATTATGAGTAGACCCCGTTATCTTGTCGCACGGAAATAGTGTTTCAGTAGAGCGTGAATGTTTTTTTTATCGACCTTCTTGATATCGATGTTTATATAATGCAATTGAATTTACGCCTTTTAAGTCTATGCTCAATTTTAATGAAAACATTTCGTATTACCATCACCAGCTTTTAAAAAGCAATTGTTATTTGAAATTGTGTGGGGCTGGTCAATGCGTCCTTCGCATATATATGCAGCAGGATTTACAGTTACCGCCCAATGTGGAACTTGTCATCACGAAAATCCCTATATAACCCGTAGTTAGACGGACGATTTACAATTGTGTAAAGTTTATTGTAATTATTATGGAAAAACTATGATAAATCCTAACGAACACTCTACACTTTTATTTCTTCGTTTATTATTATATGTATTTTTATCCAAAAATAATAAGTAGTACCTAGTGATACCTCTTTGAAATTATCAGTGACATACAGTATCGACATTTAGATCTCTAGCTCTAGGTACTAAAAAACAATTTCTGTGCGACAAGATAACGGGGTCAGTATGAGGGACAACTTTGAAGTAATTTTTTTTATCCGTAGCTTATCAAAATTAAACCTTTATCGTTCTCCAAGTTAAATAGTTAGCAATTGTACCATGGAAGCGGGTACGCGCAACAAGTAAAAAAAAAAACCAAAAAGCTCCGTAAGTCCCCAATACCACGCTCATTTTGACATTACAATACAAAACACAGTACAGTAAATAATCACAATGAGTAGAGGCACACAACAGGCGGTCTTGTCGCTAAAGATCGATCTCTTCTAGATAACCTTAGGGTAGCGGAAATGAAATCAAGCATTATGATTTATGGTAGGTGATGCAGAGATAGTATAATTATGGAACCTATTAAAAATCAGTTAATACTAAACTGATGATAAGATAAATACCTACATATAAATACACATAAACATATATACAGTCAGCCACATAGTCTAAAGGAGTTAAGCTATTTAGTGTCATTTGAGAGACAAATAATGAACTTTTAGTTGCTTTTTGACGACAACAAGAAATTGAGCACGTCTTAAATCAGGAGGTAAAGAATTCCACTGCCGAATAGCTTGGAAAGTAAAAGAAAAGTTATAAAATTTGGACGAGACACTACGTTTATTAAATGAATTTCAATCCAATTCGCTCAGTTCAAATACACCGCAGGGCATGAGCAGTTAAACTGCAACGAAATGCATAGTCGATTTTAAAATCCTATTTCCCGTCAGCAGTTTAAAAAAGATCAGTTCTAATTCATTCGTTGCTACCTTGGTAGTGAAATGAATTTCATGAATGAACTAAAAGTTAGTAGGTAGTGTGAATTGAGTAAACTTGTGTTGTTTGAGGGTTTCAGAAATATGCTTACATGGTGGTGATGGTGGTAAATGACAGTCGAGCCGTTCTTGGAAAACAGTGTTACTGTAAACAAAGCATTTGTCTTTGAAACTGTTTCACTGCTGCATCCAGGGCTACCCAGTAAAAGCCAACAAATACGCAAATGTTGATTCAAAATAGATTTTTTGCAATGAAGCATCATTTTCATTCGATATCTTCGAAAACGCAGTGCCCTAGAAGTAGTAAAAGGCTAAAACCTTTATATTATTGTATAAATAATAATAGCGATCAGGCCACGATCGCACGGAGCCTGGATGAGGGCAGCATTAACTCCCATAATTGTGGAAATCCTTTTGGCAGCCCTTGGTCCAGCAAGAACGTCTTTCGACTGATAATGATGATAGTAACAAACGACAAGGTGTTGTACTTACACCAGCTTTATCTTCACCAACTACAAGGTCCATGGCTAAAAGTTTCCAAGAAAATTGCTGCAACACTCTCGTATGAGCCCCTTCACGAACATACGATGGACACATCCTATCGGACTAACGCAATTGCTTGAAAGCCTCCGCACCCACATTTTGCTACGTAATGTTGTTTGGTTAGATTTTAGCGATATTTGCGAGATTTAGATTTCTTGTCGAGTATTTATATAGGTAATGTGAGAACGGAGATAGTCTGTTCTTGTTTGTGGAAATGGAATATTTCATTGGACACTATTTACGAGTATGTTATATTAAACGATTTGAAATGTAAAATACGAGTATATGTGTAGGCTTATACACTTGAAGCATCAATCTGTGTATCTGATGTTAGATGTTTGTTTAGACGGTGTCCCCTTGTTTTACAAACATACATTTTATAGAATTTTGTTTCGCAGAAAAAGTTTCATATAATATTTGGTTTTTGTATTTTTATTTGGAATATTATTCAACAAACTTATCAAACAGTAGAATTATGTTTTGTGTTTCACAGACAGATATTTCATAGAATTTCGTTTAGAGTCCTTGTATTTTTATTTCGAATATTATTGTATCAACGCTTATTCACTTCAATGAAACATAATTCACTGAAACGCAATTGAATGAATTTGAAAATATATTTTTACCCACGACGGAACGGAGACGGTATATGCGTTTAGGGTGAGAGGTTGTTTGTTTGTTTGTGTGTGCATATCAATATCTTCGAAACGGCTTGACCGATTTAGAAACGGTTTTCTGCAATAGGTTTGTAGTTTAGACGGGCAGACATTTAGCTAGGAGTTACGACGATAACTCGCCAGGGGGCGTTGCAGTAAACATTTTTCACTTGTTAAAGTGCGTGTGAGTGCATTTTCTCCGGAACTGCTGGGCCAGTATTTTCGATTTCCATAGAATGTGGTGTGGAGTACATGCACTTTAACTCTGAGGATCTGATGATGGAGCAGAAAAGCATAGTAGGGTATTGTGCAGAGGTCGATAATATTTTTGTTTGTTTTTGGTCCCTTTTGTTTATGTTGCATGAACAGACGTCGTACATAACCTTCTGAGGGTCTGATGATGGAGTAACACCATGCCATAGAGAACTTTGCGATGGCATGTAGTAACTTATTCGTGTTTGGGCTCTTTAGATTGTGTTTGCTGAGTAGCTTCTATACATGATCTGCTGAGGATCTGATGATGGATCAGAACAGTATTTTATGGCATGTTTTAAAGGTATTTAGTTAGTAATAATATGTAATTAGACCCTTTTGATACTACCTATCTATTGAGACGCCTCTGTACAGGAACTTGAGAAGGCCTGATGATGAAGCACAACAACAGCATAGGGAATTTTGCAAAGGCATATAGGTATGCCGATTATTTTAATACTGTTTGCTGCGTAGCTTCTGTGTGTCTCTTTTGTGTTCTCCATTTGGACCTTTTGGGTACGGAACCCTAAACAGTAACCAGATACTTACATCGTGTGCTTTGCGATGTTGTAATGTTTTGGATACTACCGATGTTAACTAGGTTACTAAGGCTCGTGAAAAGATCTCTGGCGACTCGTATGAAGTTTTTTGCTGCAATTGTATTAAATGTCGGAAAAATATCGCGCTCGCTGCGCTCGCGTTTTCGTCTACTTGTGATATGACTTTATAACCGGAAACCGAAAAGTATGAAGTATTTTCCACACAGCATCATACTGTTTGAAACATTTCGCGCTCGCTGCGCTCGCGTTTCCATCTACATGTGCTATATATTACTTCATGACCCGTCCTAGTGACTACTATAAATATTATGTTTGCTGAAATAACATATAAACTTCCTTGGTTCTAAATATGATGGCAAGGCAAACGTCCCTGTACTCGACACCGGCCCAATACTGTGGTTTGGTGATTAATTACTGTAATCTATTGGCCACTAAGGTGTCTATTACTGGGAGGTTTACCCTAATTGTGTAAACGAAATAAGGTATCGCGTACTTCAAACTGCGTCATCCGATTTCAGGAGCCGTTGCAAAAATGAACCCTGGGTATTTATTTATTTACGCTTTGGGACTAGTTGGAAGAAATGTAGGTACAAATCCGTGGCAGTTGTGAGCAGAAGAAGGGAAAAGATAAATGACAGAGAATGTGCATCCACGTGGGCTCGCTCGTCGGGTCTTCGGCCCCACGCGGAACGTCTTCTGACCTCGTGTGCCTCGCCCCTCACTACCGGGCCTTTGTCCCTCAGGTTTTCTTGTACGACACTCGGGGCTGGAAAGTGTCGATTTGGCGAGCACGCTCCAAGGAGAAGCTTCGGGCCTACGGCCTTTCGCTGAACAGTTTCTGACCTCATATACTTCGCCCCTCACCTTCGGGCTTTCGGCTCTGAGGTTCGCTTGTAAGACATTCGAAGCTAGTAATTCCCGATTTGGGCTAGTCTTTCGAGCCTTCGGCCCTCGGGCTCGTATTGAAGCCGAGCGAGCGTGCTCCGAAGAGAAGCTTCGGGCTTTCGGCTCTACGCGGAACGGCTTCTGACCTCGTATGCCTCAGCCCTCAGGTTCATTTGTAAGACACTTGGGGCTCGAAATTGTCGACTAGGGCTCGCCCCTCGGACCTTCGGTCCTCGGGCTCATATAGCAAACGTGCTCCAAGGAGAAGCTACGGGCCTTCGGCCTTTCGCGGAACAGCTTCTGACCTCGTGTATTTCGCCTTTTAGCTTCGGGCCTTCGGCCCTCAGGTTTACTTGTGACGCATTCGGGGATAGGAAGTGGACGCTTGGCACTTACTTAATTTTGTAGCTCCTTAGGAAAACATCGGTAGAGAGCTCATTCCACAAACGAAGTGTTCGAGGGTCAAACGTATAGGTATACATAGACTGCTCTCTAAAAAGATTAAAATAAAGGCAAAATTAAAAATTTTGAAAATACCCCCGACGGATTTTCTTAATTGAAAAATAATTAAATAATGCATTTGAAAATCCCCCGACTCTATAGGAAATAATTACTTATAGATAAAACATTTTTTTTTCTAAACGGTTAACTGGTTGCGAGGTATATTTACAAACCCAGAAAAATCCGGCGGGGGCTGCCATTGCCATGTCAATTTTCAATTTCATTAAAATACTTAGTAATAATAATGAAATTCGAGATAACTTACAGAACGGTATAAACTAACTGCATAAACTATTACTTCATTTCAGGGCAGGCAATGGCAGCCCCCGACGGATTTTTCTGGGCTTGTAAATATACCTCGCAACCAGTTAACCGTTTAGAAAAAAATGTTTTTATCTATATGTAATTATTTCCTATAGAGTCGGGGGATTTTCAAATGCATTATTTAATCATTTTTCAATTGAGAACATCCGTCGGGGGTATTTTCAAAATTTTTAATTTTGCCTTTTTTTATTTAGTAAGCTTGCAGCAAACTGTAGAATCATATTTTAACGAACATTGTTTATTTGGTGTTTTTTCCATGGTATTTTATATCAACGAAAATGTTAAAAAAACATGTGGTAATTAAAACATCTAACCTATTATAATATCGTCCTATAAATACATCCTATAATATCTTCGAGGTAATTTTTTAAAATTAATTTTATAAAAGTCAGATAGACCTATTGGACCAAAATCGACTCTAACGCAGATGGGTTAGAAGATTAAGACGGGACCTGAAGCGAAGCGAAGAAGATAAAATGTTTTTCTTGGTAATAAGTTTTATGAGGTCAAAGAATATATGATTTGTAATTCTGTGACATGAACATCGAATTATTAAATTTTCTTTGCAAGTCTACGATAAAAATTTCTGCAAAGCAATTATTTTGCGAATTGTTTATTCTATGAAATGATAATATGAGATTTATTTTATCAGAAACAAAAGTCTATACAACTGTTGACTTGATAATATTTTTTACGTAAACTGAATGATATAAGAAAAAATAATATTTCATTTGTAGTTCTAAGACATGATTATCGAAATATTAAAAAAGATTGATATCAAAACCTATTGATTTGAATTTCTACAAAATAAGTGTTCGGCGTAATGATTATTCTGTGAAATGATAATATGAAAAACATTTTCTGAGAAAAAAAATCTTTAAAAATGTTGTCTTGTGTTATTCAACAAAAGTAGAGGTAAAACCTGGGTAAACAGTGTATACAAACTTTATTTTTGTATACAACTATACTGACTTAATATTGCTTTAATGTTCAACGTTTTTGAACTTATTAGCAATTATGACCATCAAATTGTAGGTTCCACATAAATATATGAGAATTAAATCATAACATAAACATTTTTATTGCAACATGTACCACACTAGTACTAGAGATCATAATCGTGTAATTTATACTGACTTTTACAAGTTAACGACATCGTTAATAACAATATTTAGGGGTTTTACTGTGCGGGTGTTATAAGATCAATATACGCGTTAATTTTCAGTGTTTTTAGATAAAAAAAATGTAAAATTCATAATATTCATATTTTACTTGACGAGCGTTATAGCCTAGTGGTTAGCAGCCCTGCCTTAGCTGACGGTCTTGGGTTCTAATCCTGGTAAGGGCAAATATTTGTGTGATGAACATGAATATTTGTTACTGAATTTTGGATGTTTTTCTATGTATTTAAGTATTTATATCTTTTAAATATATCGTCTAGTACCGATCATACAAGCCTTATGGAGTTTATTATGGGGCTAGGTCGATTTGTTTAAGATTGTCTCCATAATATATATTTATTCACTTTTCCACCGGGTTGAAAATACTAACGTCCATGAACAATAGATGATATCTTCATTGAAGAATTATCGTGACGTGAACTCCTGCGTATAAGTTGACGTGAAATTGAATATTTTGTTGCAATGGAAGCCAGACCTACTACGAGTTTTTAAATGAGTAGATTATAATTGGAAATTTATTTTCCATATTTCTTTATGCAGCAGAGTCTGAAAATCGTCAGGTAAATTATAATATCAAATACAAACAGAAATCAATATTATATCTTAATTAGTTAAAAAAACGTTTACTCGTGTCGAATAAATCGCACAATTTTATAATTATTCCTTCACTTTCGGAACTATTCAGTTTTGGAATTCTTTATCTCCTGATTTGAGGCGTGCTGAATCTCTTATTGTCTTCAAAAACAGTTTATAGAGATCACTATATTTTGTCTCTCTCATGACACATTTAAGACTTAGCTCCTTTAGACTATGTGGCTGACTAAATATATTTGTATATTATTCCTTATTCAGTATTATTGTTGAAATTATTAGTAGGTTTCATAATATATGTATATGTCAACTTTGCACCATCTACTATGAATCGCTATGATTAGATTTCATTTCCGCTACCTTAAAGTTGTCTGGAAGAAATCGCTCGTTAGCGATAATACCACCTGTTATTTGCCTCTACTCATTGTGTTTTTATACTGTAGGTACAGTGTCCTTTAGTTGAAGTGTGCAATGAAGAGTATTATTATTGTATAAATCTTATTTGTAATGTATGTGTTAGCAATTACACTAACGTCTTAAGCAGTAAAAGCATTTTTATGATTGAGTCGTAAACGCGCATTAATTCCAAAGTACATACTCGTAAGCTGTTAGGAAAAACAGGTTTTATTGCTTATGCGAATAACCGTGAGGAGAAAAGTTTTCGTACGGTTTTAGAGTGGGAACTAAAACTCACAAACAAGTAAGTAACTTCTTTATAACATGCGAACACACAAATACCTACCCGATGGTAAATAGATAAATCTACATAGGCATGTGCGTTTATAAGCATGATTCTGTTTACCTGTTTCCTGCTGAATTTATACATTTTAAAATATATTACTCAAAAGAAAAATAGGAGACAGGGCTATAAGTATTTTGATCGTCACGTAAAAAATATATATTTTCCCCACTATTAAACTTAAAAATACTGACATCAAACGAGACATCATTAAAGCCACTTAGCAATTCTTATCTTATCTTATCTTATTTGGATGAGGGCCCTAGCGGATGCACTTCGACCCAGTGGGATCTTTTGTGGAATTGCCCCCTCCTTTATGCCTACTCCAAGCTGCTCTCCAGCATTTCCACAAACCGAATGATGGAGTTCAGCGGGAGTACTTTAAATTCCTTTGGTTCAGGGTAACCATTGCCAAAGTCATTCATTCTTTGTCTGGCAAGGGCGTGACATTCACACAGTAAGTGTTCCATTGTCTCGTCATCCTCGCCACACATCCTACATTCTGTGTCGTCTGATAGTCCCATCTTGATCAAGGTTCCTTTGACCCCGAAGTGATCTGTAAACACCCCAGTTATCATCCTAAGTTGCTTTCTGCTGTATTTCCAAAGTTTTTTGGTCCAGCCTGTATCCACTCCTTCCATGAAGAGCTTTGAGTGCCTTAAGCCCGCCTCATTCCTCCACTCATGTTGGTGCTTGGTTTTAGCGCATTCTTTCAAGGCTAGTGTTATGGTTCTCTGCGAGAGTCCCACAAACGGTTCCGGACCTACAAAACAGTTTGCTGATCCCCTTCTTGCAAGCTCATCAGCTTTTTCGTTACCAATGAAGCCCTCGTGCCCCGGTATCCATACCAGTTGCACTTTGTTGAGTCTCCCAAGCTTATTTAAAACTTGGATACCATTGTACACAAGTCTAGAGTCCACTTTCGGCGCTGTTAGCGCCTTAAGGGCCGCTTGACTGTCACTGAGTATATAGATATTCTTCCCTCTGGTTCGTCTATCTATATTCACCTGTGCACAGGCAATTACGGCGTATGTCTCCGCCTGGAAGACAGTCGCAAATTGCCCCATGCTTACACTACTACTATAGTCATTCGCATAAATGCCTGCACCCGTACCGGATCCCATTTTTGATCCGTCTGTGTACCAGATATCGTCTTTGTTGCCATCGCTCGGTTGTTCAAGACCTTCAGCCCATTCGGCCCTTGAGGGAACTTTTGTAGTGAAGTTCTTATTGAACACATACTTGGGTTGCATTTTGTCGCATCCCATGTTTGTTATTCTGTCTAGAAAACTATCTGTTTCCATGTTTGTGTGTTTAGTCTTAGGCTTACTGTCGCTCCACAGTCCAAGCACTCTCAGTCTGTAGAGCGACTTGCGCGCTTCCGACTTGATCACCAGGTGAAGCGGTGGTAGGTCCAGTAGTACTTCTAGCGCCGCCGTTGGCGTTGTACGAAACGCCCCTGTTATAGCCATGCATATCGTTCTTTGCACCTTTTTCAGGGCCTCTCTGCATGTACTCTTTAAAGTCCTTGGCCACCATACCAGGCTTCCGTACAATAGTATGGGTCTCACCATCATGGTGTAGATCCATTTCAGTACCTTTGGGTTCAACCCCCATGTTTTACCATACGCCGATCTGCACATTCCAAACACTCTCAGTGCCTTGGTTATGGAGAGGTCTGTATGCTTTTTCCAATTCAGCTCCTTATCCAGTGTAACACCCAGATATTTCACTTCATTGGACAGTTCAATTACCCTTTCGTACAGTTTTAACTGTTGTATGCCTCGAAGGGTTCTTTTCCTAGTAAACGGTATTACTACAGTTTTGCCTGGATTGATGGACAATTGGTGGCTAATGCACCAGTTCTCCACCTTCTTCAGTGCTTTGTTCATGATTTCTGATACTGTACTTGGGAATTTCCCGTTAACAAGTATCACCAAATCATCAGCATATCCTACCGTTCGGATAGGCCCATTATTCAGTTCTCCCAGGAGTGAGTCCACCACCAGGCTCCATAGAGTTGGCGACAGTACTCCGCCCTGCGGACAACCCTTTGTGGCAGTAGCCGTTATCTCATCTCCTAGAAGACATGACTTTATTACTCTGCCGTTTAGCATGTTGCCTATCCATTTACAGATGGTGGGCTCTATGCCGTGTCTAGCAGCAGCTTCGCTGATAGCATTATACGTGGTACGATCGAAAGCCCCTTCCACGTCTAAGAAAGCTGCCAAGCATAGTTCTTTGTTCTCTATGGCTTGTTCAGCTCTAGTTGTTACCAGATGTAGTGCTGTTTCTGTCGACTTCCCTGGCTGATAAGCACATTGTAGTTCGTGCAGTGGATGTCTCCTTAATGGGCCATCCCTTATGTGTCTATCTACCAACTTTTCCAATGTTTTCAGGAAAAATGAGGATAGACTTATTGGCCTGTATGATTTTGCTTCACTGTAATCCGCCTTACCTGGTTTGGGTAGGTAGGTTACTTGTACCATCCTCCACACGCGCGGTACGTGTGCGAAGGCTAAACACGCTCTGTACAATCTACTTAGGTGTGGAATTAGTACATTGGCGCCTTCTTGTAGTAGTATGAGGTAGATACCATCTGGCCCCGGGGCTTTAAAAGGCTGAAATGTTGACAGCGCCCACATGATCTTTTTGTGATCCACTACCTTTTTAGACGTGTCCCAATTGTGCCTTGTTGTATGTGTGGTCTGTTCCAACGCACTAATCGTCGCATCGTCATTTGTGCTCTGGTGTATTACTGAGCCTGGAAAGTGTGTGTTACACATTACCTTAAGGGTTTCTAATCCCGTTGTCGTCATTCTTCCGTCACTGTCCCTAATGGTTGTGAGCGGAACCGACTTTGTTGTGGCTAGTGCCTTTGTTAGTCTCATTCCTTCTGGTATGGACTCAATTTGATCGCAGTGATTCCTCCATGCTCTCCTTTTCGCTTTCCTCACAGCCTTGCTGAATTCTGTGAGCTTTTGTGCATAGTACTCAAAGTCATTAGATGACTTTGCGTCATTAAATATTGCCCTGGTTTCTCTCCTGAGCTTCACTATCTCGGGGTTCCACCACGGTAACTTTTTCGCCAGGGTTTTCTTCTCCGGGCAGTTGTTAGTATAGGCCGTATATACAGCTTGTACTATCTTGTCCGCTTCGAATTCTATGTCAATGATAGAGTTTAGCTTACCTTTTGGGTCACCCAAGTCCACTTTCAGGTCCCTTCTAAAAGCCGACCAGTCAGTGTTCCTGGGATTCCGTTTACGTGCCGTAATTATTTGTGTTTTGGTTTGGTACCTAAAGCAAATGTATTTGTGGTCCGAAAGGGAAATATCATCAGACACATGCCATGAGTTGATGCTATTACAGGTGTTATTAGTAGCTAGCGTTATGTCAATTACCTCTCCCCGCCTAGAATTGACGAAGGTGGGTTCATTGCCTTTATTCAATAATTGTAAAGAAGAGCTCACCAGAAAATCCAGTACTTTCTCCCCTCTCCTGTTGATATCTGAGCTGCCCCAGATAACATGATGTGCGTTCGCATCGCAGCCGATGACCAGGTTGTTGTTCGCCCGGCTGCCGTATGCAACCAGATCCCGCAGCTGCTGAGTGATAGGATCCGTTGCCTCGTAGGGAAGGTAGGCTGATGAAAAGATGAGCTCCTTACCCTCCCCCTTGTTGTGGATCATCACCGTGGTGAGATCCCTGGAACAGAAAGCATACAATGGCATGGCATTGATGCCGTTTTTGACATAGATACATGTCCTCATGTTATTTTCTGGACACAGGTAAACAATTGTTCCCCCCGTGCCCCCTAGGCCTCTTATTTCATTTTTGTATATATACGGTTCTTGAATAAGAGCAATATCGAACTTGTCGCATTTTAACTGCCGTGCCAGAAGGGCAGTGGCTGCCTTATTGTGTTGTAGATTAATTTGTACACACCTTATACCCGCCATTGGCCTCGCTAGTTATTATGGGTGCTGAGGTCAGCAGCCACCTCCTGGACCGTCTCGTCACAAGACATCGGTGACATGGTGCTCTCCAGCAACAGGTCCGCCATGCCTCGTAAGTCCTCCGAGCCAATCGCCGATAGCGGTGATGACTCTCGGGCCATACGAGACTTGGCGCTCCCCTCACTGGAACGCAGCATGTCCCCGGCCTCCGACACCGACTGCCCCTCATCCGCTGTTGCCTCAGCCCCCTCGGCCTCATCGCCGCTGGTCGGTGGCGCCCCTACTTCCGGCGCCATACCCCCCTCGGCCTCCCCAGGCGTCTCTCCCCCCTCGCCCATCCCGCACCGGTGCCAACCCCAGCTCCTCCAAGCCCCTTCTCCATATCCTCAAGAAGCTTGAACGAGCTGAGGTCGACTCCCGAATGCAGATGGTAGTCTGCCGCCTTGATGATATCGGCGGACACCCGGTCCATCAAAATGATGCGCCTGGTGCTCGTCGCCGACGCCACAGTGTCGACCACCTTCCACTCCTCCGTGTGCAGCGAAGGGTTGTACCTTTGCAGCACACGAAGGAGTAGTTTAATGTCTTGGGTGCCAACGATCTTCGTTTTCCACGCCATCTTGACGGGTTTCGGAAGATCCTTGGCATCCATGACCTTTAGGCGCAGCCCAGCAATCTCCACGCCTCCGATTGCTGACCTGAGCCATGCGGCGGACTCTCTCCCTTGGCAATTGACGTGGAGAGCTCCCGCCACCACATTGCCGATGATGACCCTGGGTAGGGGATCCGGGGCATCAGCCAAGAGCTCGAGGACGAGCCCCTGGATGGCCCCCAGATGCCCCATCCCGATCCTCTCGGCTGGAAAGGCCTCTGGGACGATGGCCATCTTCTCACTTGCAGCGACTTCAGCGAACGAAGTTGCGATTTTCGTTCGCTTGGAGTCGCCGGCAAGCAGAGACGAGTCGCCACTGGCTCCCAGTGGCCTCTTTTTCTGCACCCCGGGCCCCGTAGTGGGTGCATCCTGCGTGGTGCCCTCGCTCGATCGTCGAGCTCTTTCTTTGGCGTTCTCTCGCCTCCTCTGCCTCCTGCTTTTAGCGATTCCTCCGCCGGACTGCGCGTCCATGCCCGGAGGCACGGATACGTCGTCAACGGCAACCGGTTCGGCTGCAGGAGTTGGGAGGGTTCCGGCCGGCCGGTTGCAGTCGGCCACAGTTCCGCGTCCCACCCCTCCGGCACCTGCGCCAGTCGGTCTCCTTGCGGGGACCTGCTGGGCGCGTCCTCTTTTCGACCCTTGGGGAAAAGATCGGACGGTGCCTCCGGGGTGGACCGCTCCACCATGGCCTCTGCCTCTATCGCCGCTAGGCGCCTTCTGCATCCTTGCGGACCCCCTTGTTCCACTGCTACCCGCTCTCGCCGCACTGTCTGGGACAGTGTTGCGTACCGCCGGTGCAGCATATGCGCTAAGCGCCTTGGCCTCATCCCTTGCGGGTACGGCTTCCTCTCCTTCCTTCTTCGATTTGTCTTTTTTAACTACATCCATGAGATTCCCACGAGTAGCAAGGGAAAAACGGTCGCAGACAGCAGAGCCCCGCTTGCCGCCTGAAGGGCCGATTACTCCACGATTTGCCCCGGTTTCGTGGAGGGACCGTTTGCGACTGGGCACGCCCCCAGCCATGCATCCATCGGCACGGTACAGCACACCTTGGATTGGCGGAGTGGAAAGGGGATTGTAGGGACAGGGATAGGAATATGGGATGGAGGGTAGGAAATGGGGAGAGACGGGATTAGAGACGGGAAGTGACTGTTTGGAGCACGGGATAAGGGGTAGGGTTACGCCTGGACAGTGGGGTTTCCATCCAGGCGGCGTCCTCATACTTGGCTACTGGCTGGTCCGGGGTAGATGGTAAAAGAAGTGCGACGCCCGTTCAGACCACCAGCATTTCCAGGGTGTACGACCTGCCCCTCTGGCAGGTTCATCCCTGGGCTGCGTCGGCAGACCCAAGGACGACGGGGACGTGTATGATGGACTTGAGGGAGCAAGTCTTACAGCTCAGCGCCGCACACCTGAGCGTACCCGCTACCCCCCTACACCCCCACTTAGCAATTAGTTTCCAAAACAAAATAAGGGCCACTTAGATATTTCTGTTTCATTATTAATTAATAATGAAACAGAAATATCTAAGTGGCCCTTATTTTGTTTTTTGAACAGTATATTTTACAACAACAATCTATTCAAAACAACATTAATCAACAATAGGTCACTCAGAACAGCCAAACACGGAATAAGAAAAGGAAAATCGTGGATGACCAACCAACCTACAGGATAATGATGGCAAGGAGCACAGCAGTAGGATTAAAATAATGGATATCTGCACACAATATTACACTTCCTTATACTCAGACCCACACAAAACTCATAATACCGGAGAATACTTTTGCACTGACACCGTCCCCCTATACATGCGACGAAGTTGCTAAAGCACTGTCTACAATGAAATTCGACAAAAGCCCTGGTGTCGACGGAATAAGCACAGAAGCTCTTATTTTTGGCAAGAAGCACCTTTTAACCCCATTGACCAAATTATTTCATAACATGTTGAGAACAGCCCGAATCCTTCAAAGACTGCTTCACTCTAATATCATATTATTGCATAAAAGGTGATAAGAGCGATATAAGCAACTATCGGTCAATTAGCCTGGTATCCCACGTTTACAAGACATTCATTAAAATAATTGGAACCCGCATTGCTGGGCAACTCGACCAACATCAACCCCGAACCAAGCCGGCTTCCTGGATTCTCCACCACTGATCACCTCCACACACTCAACCAAATCATCGAAAAATACAGCAAATTTAATTTCCCCTTATCTTCGACTACACTAAATCCTTTGATAGCCTAACTCATTCTACAATAGTATCCGCCCTCGAAAACCAAAATATCGACCCGACTTATATAAGCTTAATTGAAACCATCTACAGCAACAGCACATCCGACGTTAAACTGCAGTCTTCCGGTCCGTCGTTTCCTATACAGCGAGGAGTGAAGCAGGGCGACTCGCTGTCTCCAAAATTATTCATGAGTACCCTCGAACAAGTTTTAAAGAGCCTAGCAGTTTCTTGGGGGGACAGGGGAGTAGTCGTTGGCGATAAGAGGTTATCAAACCTCCGGTTCACCGATGACATCGTTCTCTTTGCGTCTTCAGCAGCCCAGCTTCAGTCAATGCTCAAAGATCTGAGTTTGGCAAGCCTTCAAGATGGACTAAAAATAAATCGCACAAAGACTCAGGTTATGAGCTACAGCACGAAACGCAGGGTTGAGGTAGACGGGCAGATCACGCATTATGTCGATGGGTATATATACTTGGGCCAGCTAGTTTCTTTCAGCAACAGCCATGACAAGGAAGTCGAGCACCGTGTCAGTAACGCCTGGAAGAGATGCTGGTCCATGAAAGAGCTGATGAAGGGCAACCTTCAATTGTCACTCAAGTGCAAACTTGTCGACATACTTGCAAACATGGCCACTCACGGAGAGTCAACAGTCCAAATTGAAGGTTGACGGGATGACTTTAGACGCCTTTCTCGTCAACTGGCAGGAGGAGGCGCTGATGCAGGAGTCATGGCATTCAAGGGGAGAGGCCTTTGCCTAGCAGCAGTGGAACACCTATATAGGCTAAGAAAAAAAAAACTGATCAAAAAACAGCCTTCTATCATTAATTGATGTAATAGGCTATATATACAAAGTTAATACGTATATTATACTTGTTTCTCTAATAAGATATAAGTACATAGATAACTACCTATCGACACAGTAACCATTATTTATTTTGTTGACAAGTAATCTTTTACTGTACTATTAATTTAACCTGTTATTGTTTACAATAAAGTGCTTACATACATAATAATGTATGTATGTATTGTATGTAAGTAATGGGGTAAGTATTTACGAATAAAATAATGGTAGTGCAGCCTCATCACCGTTTATTACGACAGTGGAAACCCTAAAAATGACACACATGTTTTAAAGGGACACTGTACGAGTATCGAGCGGGGCCATCTCGCGCTCGCGTGAGACACAAACATAAAGTTGCACCCCCTTTTAATTCCACGTGACGCATATGATAACGGGTATTAACAATTTTCCCATGGATATTGTGTTCGTTATTTTATTAAATTAAGTGTTAGCTCGTTTGCTTATTTCAAACGGTTTATAAGTAGGATTGTTATTGTTAACTTTTGTTTGCTTATTACGACCTAGGTTAGGGGTACCTTACCTTCATGTTCAAAGTCAAAGTTAGGTACCTGAAGAAAATATAAGCAAAATAAATAATATGGTTTATTTATTTATCGTAAGGCAATTATTTCAAACCGTGAGATCTTCGAGATAATAATAATTTCGGTTATAAGATATTCTCTGTAATGAACTGTCTTATCATAATTATTTATTTGCTCAACAAGGGTTATTTACTAAAAAATGAAGCTTTATAGGGTTCCGTAGCCAAAATGGCGAAAACGGAACCCTTATAATTTCGTTACTCCGTCCGTCCGTATGTCACAGGCGATTTACTCGGAAACTATATGTGATAATCCACATCGAAAGGGACCTTATGGCGGCCGGCACTTACGCCTTTATTGCCGCTGTTCCAATACAATAGTGAATAGGTGTAACGTAAGCGCCTGCCGCCATAAGGTCCCTTTCGATGTGGATTATCACATATAAGCACTACAATTATAAAATTTGGTAAGAAGATGTTATATTCTATGAATCGCTACTTATACATGATGTAAAAATACGAAAAAATATTAAATTATGGAGGGACACTCCGTACATGTAACCGGGGGTAGAAAAAAAATACACATAGACGTGTAGGATATCTCTGTATAGGCCGTGAAAAGTGATTTCATAGAGGTTTCTACAATACTGTTCCATTTAAGTCAACTGTTGGTGAGATATTAGCTGTCAAATTCGTATAGAGAGTGTGTCCTCCCTCCCTCTAATTTAAAAAATATGTTCTTTAATATTCTGAAAAAGATTGAGGTGGTGAACATTAATAAATACTTTCAACGATTTTTGGTTTGAATACGATAGATCTAACGGTTTTTGAGTAATCTCTGAAAATCTGCCATGCCCAAACAAAAGGATAAGTGCCGTAAGTTTGCTATGAAGATACGACCTTTTGTTGATTCAATGTATTATGTATAGTGGTTATGGACTAGTAAATATAAACCTTCACCCTTAAAAGTTTGCAAACTTATATTTACTATATGTTTGTCACAACTTTTAACATTATCTAAGTAATCAACAGCTGGCAGTTGGGGGGACACTTGACCATAATAAACATTATCAGTTTTAACCTTAGTATCACGCAAAAGGATTTCTGAATCAAATAATAATTATAGAAACCCTACAACAATATTTTAGAACGAGCTATCTAACGACACCCACACGATGGGGTTTGGAAGAAAATTGCACCCTAAGTTACGTGTAGGGGATGAACCTACCCAAAAAAAATGTTTTATTCAAGATTTTATTCTACCGTTTTGTCGGCGTAATTGATATGTTTAGCCTAATGGTTGGCTGGTAGAGAATGCCATTTGGCATTAAGCCCGCCATTTGTGCTATTTGTAAATAAATATGTATACTCATTCAAAATTACAGATTTCTAGAACTAATTCTTACTGAGCTAAGCCGAGGATGGACGGACGGATGAACAAAAGAGTTCCTTGTTTACTACGGAACCCTAAAAAAGAGCAACTTGCACAACTAAACCCAGTTGCATACCTAGACCAGATTTATTATAATGAACTCAAATGAGCTACATCTATCCGATCTTGTAAGTATCAACAACTATAGGATGTCGGATGTTCCTGACATTTCCCAAAAGTTCTAATGGGACAATGTTATTGATTGAGGTTTGACATGAATACACCGCGGGCCGAAAATATATTTCAGCCGGTCGGTACCCTTTTCCACATATTTATACTATACTTCTCAACGTAACGACATCATTCGTTACTATGTATACTACTAGCGCATGAAGGGTTCTGTACCATTATATATAAAAATGGCAAAAAAACACGTTTGTTGTAAGGGAGCCCCCTTAGATGTTTATTTTATTCTGTTTTTAGTATTTTTTGTTATAGCGGCAACATAAATACATCATGTGTACAAATTTCAACAGTCTATCACGGTTCATGAGATACAGCCAGCCAGACAGACAGACAGACGGACGGACGTACAGCGGAGTCTAAGTAATAGGGTCCCGTTTTACCCTTGGGGCACGGAACCATCGATTTAAAATACCCTAGATACACTATCACCTACAAATTCAAGACGAAAAAGTGTCCGAGCCGGCCGAGCCGACATTGTGAGTGTGTGCGTGTTAGATACACGCTAAACGAGCGTAAGTCAATTGGGATCAATTTTTTTTTTTTCAATAGTCAGCCTTATATCACCAGCGTAACGTTTTATTTTAAATGAGAGCGTTTGGCGGTTACAGTATTACAAATTGCACGAATCAAGTCGGGACTGATTGTGTTGGCAGCATTGGACATACATTGGAACAGAGTCGGTATCGTGTACCGTGGAGTCGAAAATGATTTGTTTAAAATAGGTAGGTGGTAAACAAGTATACGACGTCAGGTGTTAACGTCGATTTATTATAAATAGTAATGATAAATCGATTTATTATGTTGTATGTTCTTTTTTAATTTTTATTATTTTAATGTGTGTTACTTTAGAACTCCGTAGTTTATGAACCGATTCGGAAAATTCTTTCTTTGTTTGGAATCATATTCTCGAAGCATGTTGGTCCCGTTGTTGCCGTAAACTAGTTGTGATGATGGTATCAATGAGGAATTGAGGGAAATCCTCAAAAAACCAGGGGAAGCATATAGCGATTTTAGTTTTTCAGTAACAAATCGAGCATTTGCATTCAGAAAGTAGCATTTGGAGAACAGAAGCTGATGACGAAGACCATGGATGGGACCATCCAAAACACCTAGTGTTTGTGTGTGGCGCTAAGATATTTAGATCAAGATACTCAAGCGACTATGACAAAGCCACTTTAAATGGTTCTACTGTAATTTCATGTTATGTTACCATTAAATTAAAGCAGTTCTAAATTTAAAGCAGTTAATCGAATAAGTTATACTTGAAAGAAGAAATATAATATTATTATCCGTAACACAATATTTTTAAAAACAAGGTTTAATTTACAAAAAATACACTAAATCAGAGTAACTTATATATATGATAGTGTCTCAAGCTTTGAAATCTTTATTTTACATTTTGAAATTACATATAGGTAACATACCCCTCAAAATTACCAGAACTTATCTTTCTACAAACAGCCATTAATCATTTAATACTTTTTATTCACTTTCTTTTAGATAAACGCTAATGTTTTAATTTATAGTTTTTACGATCTTACATATCTACATACACACTCCATAGGTGTGTACTAATAACAAACAATACTTGAAAGCTTTCATAAAAAAATTAGTCAGTCTGCGACTCCATTCCTTCGAAATTTTACTATAGTCCGATTCATAGGTCTCCCGTTTCGTTTCGATATACGACTCACTCAACGTGAGGGAAAGAGACAGTAGCATAGCTGGTCGTGTGTCTGATATTTTGATAAAATAATTGTTATAAGCGCGTTAAAGCTTAATATAACTACAAATCAATTAAATAATGAAACTTTAAATAAATACTCACCGAAAATACGAAATTCCATCCTTTTTTAACGTCGTTAACGTGTTGTTTATGCATTTTTTTACGGAGCACTCGGGCATGTTGACTCGCCGATGGCTAGCGCGCGACTATGAGTGCAAGAGTGCTTAAAAGGCATTTAAGCACTCTTGAGCGCGGACGCTTTTGACAGGCGGATGGTGCATCTAGGGTATTTTAAATCGATGCACGGAACACTAAAAACATACTTGTTGTGTAAGTTTTTATCCTTGGGCAACACAGTCTGGTGGTTTTTATGAATTCTTTATAAGTTATTTTTTGAGTTCACCCGACGATAAAAATGTGTCACAATTCCCTCTCTCTCTCGATCTGAATCTGCTTGCCGAGAATGAAATGAAATTAAATCATTTATTCTTCAATTTAGGCATATTACATGCACTTATTAATGTCAAAAAACTACTGTTGTGTTACTACTAACTAATGTTGTGTCACAGCCAAAACTTGACAACCTCAGAGAGCTAAATAATTTTAATGTTCCCTTTACTGATTATAAAGTATCATATCGTATACAGTCAAGGACACCAATACGTATGGATACATTTTTTTCACCTTATTCCACTGAAATAAAGTCTAAAAATGTTTACATATTTATGCCCTCGACTGTGTAAATAGATAGCATATTCTATTTTAAGGTCTCGAGACTAAACTTGATTGTCCTCTCAAGATCTCCTATGGGTGCTTAATTACATGGATTAAACTATGTAACTTGTATCTCGAAAGGGGATTCAGATTTAATTTCGGTATTTCGTTTCACGATGTTAACTTTATAGCACATTTTATAGCACTTATTCGCTAGTTTGAATGACATTATTCAGGGCAAATGAAACTTTATTACCTTTTGCAAGAGTGACTTAAGTATTTCAGTAAGCACAATTGAAACAGTTGTGCATATAGTGACATTTATTTATTGACTCTTCAAATTGAGAGAATACCAATTGATTTCAATCTTTAGCAGCTTTTAAGTTTTTGGTACTTGGGAATTTTCACTTTCTGGTGTACCCCTAACTTTTTTTTCTGAATTAGGTAATTTTGGGGTTTCTGACTCAGAATCACGAGTACTATTGATTCTGATAAAGAAAAAAGTCCTCGATTTTCCATATCATTTTTCTGTGTCAGTTTTGTGACGAGCCATATAAACAGTACGGAAAAAGCGTTACAAAACTGGCTCTTTTTTACGGACATTTTTTGTTTATAGGAAACGAAAATTATTAGTCCTAATACTGAGTCAGAAGACCTAAAATTACCTAGATCCAAAAAAAGTGAGAGGTAAACCGGAAAGTAAAATGGCCATTTATGAATCTGGATATTACTTATAGAGGATTTACTGTTATTTGTTGTGTGGAGCGCTCGTGACCCAGCGGCGCATGCGGTATGCGAGGTTAAGCAACGTCGGCCGCGGTCAACTCTTGGACAGGTGACCGCTTTGAGTGATTACTAACTTTAGTAGCTAGCTCACTGGAGCGCAAACTCTTACCCCCTTATTCATAAAACTTAACAAACGTCTGCTAACTAAAATGTCTGTTGTCACTGTCTCACAAGCACATATGTCAAAGTGACAGATAAGGACAAACGAACTTTAGCGGCTGGTTAACTAATATAGGTTTGATAGACGTTTATGAATAAGGGGGCTAGAGTATTCCAGTGTTTAAATCGCCCGCGGTGTCGTGTAGGAGGTTTCCCCTGGATTTTCCCCAGGCCATTCTCTAACCACGCATTCCTATCGCTTTATGTACAGGTACGCATAAACCGATTTTAAAAAAACGAGCTCTTCGGAAACTTCATCAAAGTAGCTATGTACCTATAGAACACATTATGCATTTTTAATTCGCACCGGTTTCTACCACTACTTTGTAGTTAGGATCATCCCGATGAGTCTCCCACGGGAAATCTGGGGTGGTTTGGTGTGCTACGGCAAGTTTGGGAAAGAAAATTGATACAATGGCTGCCACATCAAAACCTAGTAATCGCCAAATTAAAAGAAAACGTTTTTAGCGTATTCTTTCTTATTCTTAAGTACTAAGTAAGACATCCTCACATACAATGACACCTGTTTAAAAAACCGTGCAAGTGCGAGTCGGACTCGCGCATCGAGGGTTCCGTACACAAATCGTGTACTCGTTCCGACCCCATTAATTGAAATAAAAAAAAAACATTGATTTTCAACGCCATGGGTATAGCGCCATTTATCTACTGTTTCAGAAAAGTATGCAACTCAAGCCCTTTCATATGACAGGCCACTTGACATATCTGTCATTCCTCACAGGACATAAATAATATATAAAACATATTCTAATGCATCCAAGTTACCATTGGTTATAACTATTCCAAATTCAAAATCGATAGCATAAATAGTTCTTGAGATATTTAGCGATGTAACAGATAGACAGACAGACAGACGGAGAGAAACCATAGGGGTTCATTTTTTACCTTTTTGGTACGGAACCCTAAAATCGACATAATTACGGGAGATTTGAGTACTCTAAAATATAGCTAGTGACACTCACTTTACCAGTTTAAAACTCGCGGGATTTTTTTACGTTTTCAATCCCAATGGCTCCGCCTATAGAGGGGAGCAACCGAATGGACGTCCGGAAATTCGGACATACGAAAGCATTTTTGCCCAAGTTGAAACATTATACATTATTCATTGATTATTGTACCTATCTATTTATGTTCACTTTTTTTCCCAAACATATTTTTTTTGAGGCTGACACAATTAACGTTTTTATGCCCTCCTGTAAAATTTGGTCTGAAACAGATACCAGGTTTTTGATATGGGCAAGCCTATAGCAGACACCTTACCTATTTGGTAAAATGATAAATATATATTCGACCTTCTTGGGTGGATAGTGGAATGAATTTATTTGTAATAGCGGCAGATCTTTTGGGGTTTGGGATAGATACGGGATATCTTTATCATTATTATTGATATTATTATACCTACGTATGATTAGACAAGCAATACTGTAACGGAACGCAGTTCTAAGCCTTAGTCACATTCAGTATGAAGTAGGTTTAAAAGTTATTTTGGTAGCATAAGTTTGTGTAAGGAACAATACTATGAAGGCTTTAATAATCACGGTTTTCTAGTGTCTAAGCTTTACAGGCACTGCTTTTTACTAATATGATGAGGGTCACTAACCTTTGAAGTCCTAGCCTGTTCTTCACGACAGTCAACGCTTTTATACACTTAAAACCACGAAATACGCACTTAAAATCACTCTGATTCAGCTAGTTTTAAGAGGAGTCATCGCCCAAACGTTTGACTGAGCTGTTCCTAGTGAATAGACTCCTGTGGAGTATGTCTTCATGGCAAATTCACTGAAAACCGGGAGATCACGTTCACCATTTAAATGTTATATCTGAACTGAGCGGGTTAGAAATCGGTCCCTGATGTCTCGGATTTTGTCTGTAATGTCTCGGATAATGTATCGGATGTTTCGAATGTCGCCGAAGGCCCTGAAATGCGTCTGTAATGTCTCGGATAAAGTCTCTGATGTCTCGGATGTCGCTGAAGTCTTTGAAATGCGTCTGTGATGTCTCGGATAATGTCCCGGATGTGCCGAATGTCTCTGAAGTCTCTGAAATGTGTCCGTAATGTCTCGGATAGTGTCCCGGATGTTTCAGAAACTGGTCTCTGATGTCTCGGATAATGTCTTAGAAGTCTCGGAAAGTCTGTCTTTAATGTCTCGGATATTGGGGTATAAAAGGATGGAGAGGCGACAAGGTGGGCACTTAGAATTCGTCATTCAGACTGTCAAGGTCTCTGGCTTGCTTAATATAAAACTCTTGGTGGGTGATTTTATTGACATAAGGGTGGTTCGTCATCTGAGGAGATTCTCTTCATCATGAGGGATCACTTTTTGACTTATTATTTAATAATTTTGGGGATTTTGAGTTATTTTCAGTAAAACTAAAAAGCCAGAACTTTGTCCAGGTTTACAGTATACCTGAGGAGTCATTCCCGCCTAACGGTGTCAAATGGGCATGATTCAGAGTCTTAGCTATCAGGTCTGAAGGTGGCCTGACGTCTCCTTTTTACCAACACAGGAGACGATCTATCCTTCACGTTCTCACAATGCCCAGCTGGCTACGTAAACGAGGCTGCCATAGTTTGGGTCAGCATAGAGGGGTATTCCTCGCTCGTTGAAATTGTGCAGTATTTGGAGAACGGTCTTGTTAAATATATTTATATATTATCTTTATATACACAATAGGGCGTCTTACTCACTGTACCCTGTCTGCGGACCAGTGGGGGAGACAACTTACACAGGCTTTAGATTTGCAATCCTCAGTTTAGCCGACTGAACTTTCAAAGCTTAGTTAGGGAATACGCATTCTTAGAAACTAAATCTGGTAAGAGTTTAGTTTCTACAGTTTAGATCTATTTGGGATAGTGATAGGTTAACTTCATACACTGATTTTAATATGTTCATTCTGGGATTACTGAATAGGTTCAGGATATTATGGTATTTTCTAGAGTCGCTAATTTGTACGTTAGTAGGTTTTCATATTTTTAAGTTATAACGGTGACAAGCTGAGGCGTCTCAAATTTCAGTTTTAATTGAAAGGGTAATTAGTAATTTGGTTACTGGGATTTTAAATAGAATTAAAATTTTATGATATTTCAATATCACATTGTTGCATGTATATTGAATAAATCTTTAAAGCTATTATTAATGACAAGCTGAGCAGTTCATTTTATGCCAAGTGACATGCAGAGCAGTTCATTTGTATGATTCCACCAAGAGACAAGCAGAGCAGTTCATTGGTTTAATCTATTTAGTGACGAGCTGAGCAGTTTATTAAATATAGATTACATAATGACGAGCTGAGCAGTTCACTAAGGTTTAATGACAAGCTGAGCAGTTCATTAATCTAGCAATTCTTAGATTTATCTTAGAACAATTGAATTCTGGAAATAGAATTAGATCATAGCTTTCTAGGTTATACGTATAACACAGACTGGAGAGTTTCTTGGTGTTTCTTCTCTTCAGAAAACTAGGTTCCGAAACACTGGTAGATTTATGAAATAATATCTATTAAAATTAAACACAAAAAAATAGATATTCCTTAGCTATTTTGATTTCCCCCATCCAGGCGTCAACAGTAGTGAAGTAAGTGTGTAAGTTTGGAACAGAATAATTGATTTTCATTAGCTAGCTAGGACTGGTTTATAATAAAGTAATTGTTAATGTAGGAAGTATTATTCTGTTCATAGTTAGGTTTAGGATCACTGTTGTGGCGGTAACGGATCATCGGTAGGTCCTGGTAGGGGTCTTTTTACCACAAAACAAAAAAACATTCTTATTTAAGAGATTATTTATGAGATTAAACATGAGTTTAAGTTCTAGATTTTTGAAGTCAAGTCGATTAGTTAGTTCATATTAAGTTTCAGTAATTAGAATGAGGAATCCAAATCTTGACATGAATTCACATAAAAGATAATGGGTTTTACGGTTCGCAACTCTCCATGGGTTCTACCCTAGACGATTCACTTTGGCCAATCCGTAGTTTTAGTTAATAAAACAACATCTTTTAAGTTTTATATATTTATTTATTAAGTAGAGGGGGGGGGGGAACGTTACAATACATAAGGAGAATCTAGAACACTGCAATTTGTACTTCTGACATTATCATGCTAGCAGTAAAACATCTAAGAAGCATAAAAATAACTTCAAAGTTGATGTGAACAACAGAAAGCGAGTGGTATAGACACTTGTGTCAAAAATCCTCACACGAAACTTTCGTATCATGAAAGCTATTGTACTTCTCTGTTGTAGTAATGTGCCGCCACTTTACGGCAATTAAGTGATATTGACTTACTGTTGGTGAAACAATGTAAGAAAATTAAATAAGTCTCCCAACGAAGATTTCTTTAATTCAATTAATTGGCTTAATCCAGCCAGTGGTAGATATAGATAGACTTCTGAGTTTTTTTTTCGGAGTTTTGTGAGTGCAATTTTTTGCTAGGCGACGTGGGAAGTTTATAATTTCTAAAAATACAGACTGGAAAGTAATAAAAAAATGTGACTGAGTGTATTTTAAGAACTTTACAAGTTTTAATTAAATTTTGCTCTAATTTATCCTGCATTACTTAAAAGTATTCTAAGATAATGTAATATGAGTTAACTAGGTAGACGAAATGGCGAAATACTTACCTATTTTATATTTTCAAGCCGTAGTAAGGGAGTATTTTTCTACTAAGAGAATTATTTGAAAACACGGTGCTTTGCCTCTAATGGGAAGACATATAGATAAATAACTAAACATTTACTTATAATATCATATCATTCATACCTATGAAAATACTTTTGTACTGGCTACTGGGTAGGTACTACATGATATTTAAGATTAAACAAAGTAATTTCCTTTCCTCTACTTTTGTGTTAAATATGTTAACGTTAACGTGATATATGTTAATCGTTGACATCAACAATGTATTTTAAATACCATGAAAATATAACAGCAGGTTTTAAAGTAACAAACCGTCGCAGATGCAAACATTACTATAAATTGGCGATCATTTGTTTCCAGAACAAAAATCCTATTCTGCAATTATTCCAACTTAATGGAGCATTTTACAAACGAAACGCACTCTTTCCGAAAATTACAACGAATGTTTTGCAGAATTAACTGATTTGTGGTGGATTTACGCGTATTTTTTGGCATGGAATGGGTTTTTGTCCTGTTTTGCTTCACAAGCGAGATTCAGGAATTATTTACTGGTATTTTAGTTACGAATAATATATTGTGTGCGCTTATTATATGTATATTTGTGTTAACCAGTAAAATTTTATTTCTCAAAACATTTTAATGGAACTTTTATTTCTAATATGATTAGTGTCTTTACCTGGACTTTAGCGCTGCTTACTCGATCAATGATCAACAAAATCTAGTAAGCAATAATTGTTAGGGAAGTTATTTTTGTTATATTAGATACCTATATTTGTTAAATAAATAATAATTTCATTTGCGACACTTACACAGTTTGGGTAATAAAGTGTCCATAGGTAGGAATACTCACCAAGGTGTCAATTTTCTAGAACATAATTTTGACAAATTGACGACGTGTACCTAAATATTTTTAACCCCTTCATCGACGGTATTATGGAAGTCGGTTAGTTATTATTCACATATGATGGCCGGTTTGCCTTATGAATATCTTAGTACGCTTGATAGGTTAGGTCAACGGGCGTATCGATTGCTTTTGTCCGTACGATTCACTTACGCCATTATTACTTTTACTGAGGAGAGCAGGGATTTTGTTAAAGTGAAAAGTGAAAAATGTATGAGATGTATGAGTAATCCTCAATAAACTTCGAGTACGTAAAATTTAAGGGGATCCTGTGAGGTTGATTACGTTGGGCGCCAGTGTGAAGTCCGCAGGTCCTCAGGAGTGGGTGTTTGGATGGGGAAGCAAAGATTGGAAGCCAGGGAAGAAGGTATTTATTTCATATAAACAATAAGGCACCTGCAACAAGCATATGATGCGTTTAGCCTACGATTTATTGGTCAGCTACGTATTAAATGGGTTAAATTAACAAATAGGTATGGAAACTTACAATATTGTGCCTTGGAACGGTATAATACACTGCACTGTAGAAAATAACAGAATACAAATCTCTGGATCACAATACGAATAATATCATAGAACTTCACTGTTTTCAGTAGGTATTTACGTCTAATATATTTAATTTTTATTAAAATAACAGCATAACTGGGTAGGTTAGATTATCGATCGGAAATCAAGATCGAACTGCGCTGCCCATAATGGCTGCGCAACGTCACGTGGAATTCGAAAATGTAGTTCAAATTTTAAAATTTAGAGAAAAGATAAGTCAGAAAAACGGCCAGAAAGTTTGTAAGTAACGGTCCGATACACGTATCGTTACAGATCCTAGCTCCCAATTACCTTTGATCTGTGACTCTCCGTTTTCTCGTGTTTTTATGGCTTATCGTATTAAGAACGACAAGGTTTACCGAAGTAGTTTACCATATTTACTTCAAAATCCACTATCTTCGAGATATATGGCGTCAAATTTTGGTAATTTTAGGCCAAAAAAAAAGTTTTTTGGAGAGAGTACGGGAAATTAAAACGAATCGAAACTGTCTTCCGTATTTTTGACGTGATAATATCTCATAAATCGATGAACGGATGCCAACACGAAAAAGTGTGATGTAATGTGTGAATAACTTGAGCCTTGTTAAACGAATATGTATAAAAATGCTATTGGATTTCGAATCTTAACGGTAAAAGAGCTTTTTGAACAAATTACTTTGATGCAACTCGGCCAACTGAATGATTTCAAGTTATACCTAAACATTTGACGGTCAAACCGGTATCTCTCCTCAAAGGGTAAAACGCCTAAGCGCCCGGAAATTAGCCGTACTTAAGCCCTTTTTGGCGAACGCGCTCTTGGCGTTGTGCTCGCCCTACCCTTATTATACAAAGTAATGATAATTCAGTGATAATAATTCAATTCCTAACAGTATGCAATTTTTCATCAATGTTTTCTTATGATGTTATCACGTAACATTATCGTCCGTAAACCGACTTTACAGACAACCACTTGTACATTATTTTACTAGAGTGCTAGCATATGCAATGATAGCGAAAAAGCGCTTTCTAAATTGTACCAAGATGGTACTCAAGTAAATGATGTAAAACGCGGAAAATATTTCCATTACTTTGAATTCCTACAAATACTTAAATAGACAGAAATCATCCAAGATTCAGAAACAAATATTCGTGTTCATAATACACATACATAATCGCTACAGCAATCACTTTCTCCACTGTTTGGAACAAGCAGCAGTGGTTTTTCTTACACAGAATTGATGATCTTTCAGATGAGTGGTTTTTTGAGGTGACCGATCATCCTAGATGTAAAAGGCGTCGCTTATCATGCTGCTGTCGCTGAAAGGCAAGTCAGGGGGGTTTGCAGCACTGTATTATCGTATAGTCCTACCCCTCCTCTGTATCGAGGAAGAAATGAAACTTCGGAGACTTAAATCACACTAGAAATCGGATTTTTATTTTTTTTTGATTTTTTTTTACTAGTGCCACCAGGTTTTTAGCATTACAGCATCGCCATTTCGTGTTCCCCATGAATGATTGTATATATATCATCTGGGAGTCTTATCGAACTAGGTTCAGTGTCGTCGGTTCTTAAACTAATACAGGGAGGTTGATATGACACTAAAAATATATTTAGTTCAACTACAGACTTGCTTTTCAGGGCTTCCTTTTTAAAAACATCAGCATTTTTATTTAAATTTCTAATAAATAATACATGATATTTGTATTACGGGCGTATAACTAGGTTATTTTTTGCTGTCACAAAAATTCCTTCATAAAGTTAATTGGTGCGGAACTCTCGGTCTGCAAGTCAGACTCTCACTTGAATAATGTAACATTTTAAGTTCTATTTCTAATAGGTCGTTATTAATAACCAACCGTGCTTAAGTGCAGTATATTTGACGTCTGACTTCAAAGTGAATGAGTGAAGTAAAACCTTTTGAATGTAACAAGAGTCTGTCTCGACCACTTTCATTGGTCGCTGTCTTCGATATTGTTTTAAGCAATGAGTATACATGATGTTGAATGTACATTGATAATGTCAGCTTGTTCTGGTACCTTACGGCATACAATATTATTATATTAAAAACAAATTATACAGTCATTGGTCAATTGAACATATTTGACAATTGTATAATTATTCCCATTTGTCCCCGACCCGTCATAAATTAATTAATAGTATAATATGATTTTTAGGATTCCGTACCTCAAAAGGAAAAACAATCAGAACCCTTATAGGATTACTTTGTTGTTCGTCTGTCTGTCTGTCATCTGTCAAGTTCCTTTATCTCAGGTCTATTGTAGTATCTTATCTGTGACATCACTAGGTGTGATGCACAACACTAAAGCAGACTGGTCTATATAATAAAAGATGGACGCACATGTTCAATTGTATACGATGTTTCATTTAATCAAATAAAATAATACATGGCGCAGTCGTAGTCGACCTATTTGCATTGATAATTACTGTGTTGTTTAGCAATATGGCAGCAACATCGTACAATTTGCCTGGAAAATTATGTCTAACCGGCGATTTGCCCAACAACTGGCGGAGGTTCAAACAAGAGTTGAAAGTATACCTTATCGCATCTGGGCTAGACGAAGTAAAGGATACCAGGAAAAATGCCATTCTTTTAAATGTTATCGGTGAAGAAGGAGTACAAATTTACAACAATTTCAAACTTGATGAAAAGGTTACCTTCGAGGAGGTAATAAAGAAATTTGAAGAATATTGCGAGCCTAAAAAGAACATTTTATACTCGAGATTCCTGTTCTATACACGCAGCCAGCAAGCGGGAGAACAGTTTGATGCATTTCTCAAAGATGTAAAAAGTCTCGCTGGAAATTGTCAATTTGGTGATGACTTTGAGGATGAAGCGATTCGTGATAGACTTATTTTAGGGACCACGGATAAAACCGAACAAGAGAAATTATTGTGTTTGGGCGATGTTGATTTGCAGGAAGCAATTAAGAGGCTTCGACTCTCGGAAATCACCAGGCTTCAGACGAAGGAAGTGCAAGGTCAAGCACCACCACCAGTTGCCGAAGTACATAAAATTCAAAATTCCATGATTCAATGCAAGTATTGCGGTGGCAGGCATGAGCGCAATATTAGAAAATGTCCAGCAAGAGGATCCAAGTGTACAAAGTGTGGAAAACTTAACCACTTTAGTAAAGTTTGCCGAACAAGAATCAACACAGACGCAGTGTATTCAATACACAGTCATCAAGTTAAATCAGCACAAGAGATTGCCCAAGTGGGATCTCAAGAGCAGCTTTACTGTGACTCGGTATGTAGTAATGTCAATAGTATTCAGTGTTGGAACCAGGAATTGTTATTGGAAAATAAAGTCAATTGTATGTTCAAACTTGATACAGGTTCTGATGTGAACCTTATCCCAATTTCTGTATTCAATGATATTCAAAACAAAGTCCCAAAAATTAAACAAAACAGTATTCAATTAAGTAAATCAAAGATCACATTGCAAGCATACAATGGGTCAAAAATAAAGACATTTGGTACTGTTTTGTTAGAGGCAAAACTGAAATCCAAAATTTACTTTCTTGACTTTATTGTTACCAGTTCTGGCTACCAACCAACACTGGGTAAGGATGCATGTACACTACTAGAACTTATAGAGAGAAAATATGTCAATATAATTGATGGGAACCCTGAAAAAGAAAATTTAATTAAGACATATGGGGATGTCTTTTCCGGTTCAGGCCGGTTTCCTAAGAAATGTAGGATTCTATTAAAAGATAACTCTGTTCCTGTGTCTAAGCCACCACATAGAGTACCTTTGAAGCTGAAAGACAAATTGAAGGCTGAGCTCGATAGACTTTGTGGATTAGGTGTGATATCCAAAATTGAAGAGGCTACTGAATGGGTGAACCGGGTTGTCATTGTGGAAAAGGATGATGGCTCCATCCGCTTATGTTTAGACCCCAGAGATCTTAACAATTGTATCCTTAAAAAATATTATGAAATTCCAACCATAAATGATTTAAAATCACAGATAGGTAACTCTAAATTTTTTTCTGTTTTAGATCTGAAAGAGTCCTTCTGGCAAATTCACTTAACTGAAGATAGTAGAAAGTATTGCACATTCTCCACTATCTATGGATCTTACTGTTTCAATGTCTTACCTTTCGGTCTGGAAATTTCTGCTGAGGTCTTTCAAGAAAATTGTAAATCATGCTTTAGCGACATTGAGGGACTGTTCATATATATTGATGATTTTCTGATTCATGCCGAAACGAAGGAAATGCATGATGAGATTCTCGAAAAACTTCTCAGCAGAGCTCGGGAATTAGGTATAAAATTTAATCTAAAAAAAATTCAATACTTACCTAGTATTGTAAAATATTTTGGTCATGAAATTGTAGATGGCAGTTTAGCGCCAGACCAAGAAAAAGAACCTTGTTGTAGCAGAAACTGAAAAAGATTCTGTACTTCAACAGTTAAAACAGTATTGTGAAACTGGCTGGCCTAAGTGCAAGAGCAAAGTAGTTGACGCTGTTAAATTTTATTACAAAAATAAAGACAACATTACTTATGAAAATGGAATTGTATATTTAAATTATAAAATTGTAGTACCACTTACATTGAGAGATAGAGTAATCAGAAAGGTCCATTCAAGTCATTTTGGGATTAGTAAGACAATTTCTAGAGCAAAATCTTTATTCTACTGGCCTAATTTAGAAGATGATTTTATTAATGTTATATCGAAATGTGAAGTGTGTGAAAAGTATAGTACGAAGAAATCGAAAGAACCCATGTTACTTGATGAAGTTCCCACCTTACCATACTGGAAAGTAGGCTGTGATTTTTTGCAATGGAGTGGTAAAACATACTTAATTACAGCCGATTATTACTCTAAATGGTTTGACTTAACTCAAGTAAATTCATTGTCTGCAAATACTGTAATTAACATTTTAAAAAACAATTTTGCTACACATGGTATACCAAGGATATTAAGGGCTGATAATATGCCATTTAATTCCTATGAATTTCATGACTTTGCAAAACGTTGGAAATTTCAAATAATAACATCAAGCCCGAGATATCCTAGGTCTAATGGATTTATAGAGAGATATGTTGGAATTGCTAAAAATATGCTCAACAAGTCTATGGAGAGTGGGATGGACTTAGAAGAAATATTATTAGAATACAGAAATACCCCTGTACTGGGTTCTCTGTACAGTCCAGCCCAACTCTTATTCAGCAGGCTGACTAGATAAAAACTTCCGATTCATGAGAAACTCTTAGAACCTAAATTAGTAACGAATTTTAATGAAACTCAGAACGAGATAAATTATAAAAATAAGAAAAATTTTGATAAGACCGCTAAACCTAGTAGCCACAGGTTTTACCCCGGCCAGGACATAGTTTACTCAAAAGATAATTTATGGGTTCCAGGGAAGGTTGTTGACCTTCATGAATCTCCTAGATCGTTAATCTTAAGGACTGGGGATGGCCAGACAATTAGGAGAAATACAATACATGTTAAACCATCTTTTCACAAACATGTTCAGCAAAATCGCAATTTTGATTTATTAGAAAGAGAAAACTTGTCCTCTGTGGAAGATAATGTGCCAGAGGAACAGGGAAACATAGAAGTAGATGATTTAGGTCAAGAACAGGGTGATAATAGAATACAATTAAGGCCCCGAAGGTATATTGTTCCACCTAGATATTTGAATGATTATGTCTGTAATTAATGTTCAAAAGTAGTTTGTTTTAATTTAAGAAATTGAAGGGGAAGATGTAGTATCTTATCTGTGACATCACTAGGTGTGATGCACAACACTAAAGCAGACTGGTCTATATAATAAAAGATGGACGCACATGTTCAATTGTATACGATGTTTCATTTAATCAAATAAAATAATACATCTATAGTTCCTTGAAGCTGTGAAAAAATTAAACTTCTAAGTTAACGTAAAAAAGATACGGCTAAACGGCCGTTTGTTTTTTGTTTCGCACTCTGAAAGGAATCAAAATTTATAGGGTAATTATTCGTTGTCCTACAACGATGAAATTTGGCAAGTACTCATTATCGTCTTATACTACAAGTACAGGGAAAAATCTGCGCACTATGTATTTGTAATGAAATCATAAAAAACTGTTTTTATTTAAAGTACATAATGTATACGTAGAAATTTATACAGAACCCTCGGTGGGAAAGTCCGACTGGTATTTGTCCGATTTTTATTTATAGTTCACTTTAACGACGTTTGAATTGTCCTATAAGTATTACATAGTTATATGTATATATAACTAATATAGCATTGCGTTTCAGAGTGAGTAAGAAAGAAGTCATGCAATAGAAACTAACTTATGTTTTTTAAATTACCGTTAAAAAAATATAATACAAAAACTCCCTACATAAAACCAAATTGTTACGTTTAATTATTTAGGAAATCACGAAGTTTTTTTCCTTTAAATTAAATGAATAATTCGGATTTTTGGTTTTTTAGTGTTTTAGGTAGAAAGTTTTACTTTGATGTTTACATTTTTTTTAAGTTTATTATATTTCCATTTTTAATATAAGTAAATAATTGTAGTTACGTAATAAGTTGAACTACTTCAACTTTGAGAAAGGCCAATGGAGGAATCAAACCCTCAGCTTGGCATGTCTTTTCTTTTCATTCCATAATTTAAGATTCAGAGTTCCTATTAGTAGGTACACTAAGATGTTTGTGTATGTCATTGCTAGACTCTATACTGGATTATGCACTAGATAGTTATGAACTCACAACAAAGACCAATTTTGATAAATTAGAAGCCAACCATAATATCAGATTTTTAACGTCAACGATAAAACTAAACTCAAATGCAAAGGTAACTATAGGAAACTCTTTAAGATCTGTAAAATATTGCCAGTAAGCCTTAAATATCAGTATGTACTCGCTACAAATAACCATATAGCTGTCTTGAGCTTAATGAGGGCTATCGTTTTTGTGCTCACCAGTTGGCGCCACTGTCGAGTAAGGTCCAGCTGTCAAAAATTGTCATATTTAATACCTTAAAACTGTACCGTAAAAATATCGAACATCCTTCATTGTAGCGCAGTCCCGTTTTGTTCGGAAAAAAAGGAGGACATAAGGTCTTTGACCCGTAACTCATATTTGCCATAATCAAGCTCAGGTGTTGTAAAATATTCACCATATTGTCCCAATTCGATATTAACCCGCTTAACACTAAAAACTGCCTATTTAACGCCAGAATATACGGCCACAACAGGAAAAGACTTATAAAAGTGTACATCTGGAGCATAGCATTATACGGCTGCGAAGCGTGGATAATGATACAGAAGATTATATAGAAGATTAGCTGGATCGAGAAAAAATCTAATGAGGAAGTTCTCAACATTGCACAAGAAAGGAGGTCCCTGTGGGAAACCATTGAGAACAGAAAAGTAAAGATGTTTGGGAATCTGTTACGACACGATAAATTCGTAAAAATATTGTGTTATAGGGAAAGTGGAAGGCGGAAGAGAGGGAGACCAAGATGAACGTACACGGACCAACTTAAGGAAAACAGTAAATGTCGTATCGTACCAGGCAGTCAAACAAAAGGTTCAAGAAAGAGACACTAGAAATTGCTCAATCCACAAGAGCCTGGCTCCTGCCGGTTCTCACACACCTCCAAGATTTCAAAATACTCGATCGCGCTAGGAACTAACGAGCACGTGACTGCGGCGAGTGACTGAGTGCGATGCCATGATTTGAATTGTTTAGTTGTCAAACATCGGTTTTGTTTGGTTCCTTCTGTACGCACTATTTATTTAATTTGTAACTTGCGGTTTCTTTACCGTAAAAATATACATTTTTTAAATTACTATTACAAATACAATCTGTTAGACGACGTGGGGATAAAAAATTACATTTAAATTACACGAACACACTATTATTTAAATTTGAAGACAGATGCAGAGTAAAGGCAGTGACATTGAATAGAGTATGCAAGTGAAATAGCTCACTAATTAGAACCCAGAGTCTACGGCTAGATTCAATTTGGCTAAATTTAGCGAGACGCCAGTGATGTTACAAGGAACGGCTTCGTTTATGAAGCTCTATTGTTTCTTAACCCAGCATTGGTGGATTAACTTATGAGCTATATCACATTTTGCTCCTTGAAAACCAGAACGTCATTATCCGAAATATGACTATATTGAATTATCAACACCATTTAGCTATACAGGCTGTAAAGAATGTAACACAGACACCTATATAACTCTAGTACCTATATAGCTAATGTCACTATGGCGAGTAGTGGGAATAGACGCGTGCGGCATCGCAATAACGGCATTTTCTCATTAGTGACAACGATGCCGACTGTAATAGTACAGAATCTGTGAAGGAACCCGTCATTTTTGGTTTAGCGACGGTTTTCTGTGAATTTACGCGGAAAAAGGATTAATTTTTTTCTGGAATAACGTATCTGCTCATGAAATGTCGCTTCTTACTTGCAATGTTTGATATAAATTTTATGGTTTCATTAAAGCAAAAGTGTTCCTTTCAATTAAGTGACGCTTTTCTTGTAACGGTTGGATACTTTTTGTGTTAAGTATAATGACAGTATGTTCTTAATGACAGTTGTTCGTATAATTTGAAACCAAAATACAAGCTGAAACTTAAGTTAGTTGTGTATTATTAAATAAAATAACGATTTTAATTTAATCATTGAAAGTGTTCATAGTAAGTAAAACGTCGTCATATTATGCATAGTGTCAATTTATCTGTCATATTTGGCGTAGCAATACCACCTCCGTAAGATGGAAGATGTTGTTTCACGTCAAACGCCTTTACGATTCCTGTGCATGACATTAAATTGTTTGGAGTAATTATGAAACTTACTGTTTAGTGTCACTGAATGTTAAAAAATAGTATTAAATAGGAATTGATTTTTGATTACCGACTTGTAATTTTTAGTTTACATATCATTTTCCTTTGGCATTTTTATAACTGTTAGCAATGTTTTGACCAATTTCTAATTGTTAAGACGTTTTATCCTAAATATACTGTATTGACGCACAACGTTAAGAGATAATCTTCATAATGGCTTTGTTCCTCAAAATATTTTCATTCTTAAGAGTTTTTGTTGTTTTTTATTTCCGTCTGATTTTCTTATAAAAACTACAGGCTTACTTTATAAGATAAAATGACGCTTTGTCGCAGCTAAAAATGCCACCACATAACCCAAGTCCCCCAGCCATATTTAAAAAATATTAAAGATATAAATACTAAATTATTTTCAAAAACAAAACAAAAATAAGGAGGAGTGGATTAGCAAGGAATCATGAGAGTTGATTCTGGAGAAGAGGATACTAAAGTCAGAGGGGCTTGATACTGGAAGCAAGATCAGTCGCGGTTCAAAGATCCACACGAAGGAGTAGAGACAAACACATCAACGACATCTGCAATAACATCGAGGGACACGTTGACAGACCCAGTCGGCTGTTGTATCATTGCACAAAAAGAGTTCTACGAAGAAATGCAAAAATTATAGTACCTTGTTACTCATGTACTATGCAAGCAAATGCTCCGCTTTCTTCCTTTGTTGACCGCCAGATACCAAGTGAACAATCCGGTATTGTGGGTGGGAAGGGAACTCGAGGTGAAGAAGAAAACCACTGGTATTGTGATTTATTGATTACGCTGAGACGTTTGACGGAGTACAGAGGAAAATTATGTTTGATGTGCTGGTTGAGATAGACTTACATGAACGTTACTTTCCTAGTGTAGAATTTATACCTTGATGGTCCGAGCTTAGTGAGGAATGAAAAATCAAATATCTTCTTCCAACAGCCACACCGAATGAGGCGTTGGTCAGGATTGCATTCTATCACCAAAACTTTATTTGGACAGCAAACATATTGTGAGGTACTTGGATGGCTGGAATGAAGGTAGACGACGACGGTAGTAGCATCGAGCGAAGAGGAGATGTTGGCTCTTCTGAAAAAGATTGAGGTTAGAGTACCAACCTCGGTCTTAGGATTAACCATTCCAAGACCAAAGTAATAGTGGTAAATAGTTCCCACCACCGGTGGTATCAAGAAGGTGGTTATGCAATGTGTGACCCACATATACGGCTTATGACTACACTCTATGGAGACAGAACATACATGAATAATTATAATAATTTTCTTTCTTACTAAAGTATAGGTACGGCGCCTAAATGATTTCAGATTGTTTTTAGAGATGTCTCTTACTTAACACGTATTACTAAATATTCATTACAGTTCTTCCAATAAATATTAATTAACCAATTTAATAAATGTTGATTACAATTTAATTACATCTTTTATTTACGTATATTTATTGAAATATTCGGTTAGCATCCAAAATAAACTAGTATATTTTGTTTTCAAACATATTCACAATATGGGTACATATTAAATGGAACAGTGACATTTAGCTAAAATAACCGGAACAATGACATAACTAATAACTATTATTTAAGAATTGTTTTACTAAACGAAATACCTGTTCATTCAACAAGCTAGTATACGGAACTATAAATTAATATCTAGTCTTAAAAATTTATTTTTTCACTATTAAAGATTTTTTTAACGTCAGTAGTTTTTACAAACTTTAAAGTGCTGTACCCAAAAACAGTGTTTTTTGCATAATGATGTTCTGGTTTGCAAGGAGCGATTTTCTCTATAAAACACAATTATGGACGTATTTTCGAAACGATTAAGCAGTAAGGCATATTTCTAAATTGTAAAACTGAAGCACCATGACCAACATTTTTGAACATTCTGTAATCTGGCTTAAGGTATTTAAATATTCTACTATATAGAAAATGATTATAACGAGCCTGCATTCAAAGTTGGGCAAAAATTAACTTGAATAAGAATAAAGACAGGAATTTTATTCTTATTCCAATTGATTTGAATAAGAATAATTCTTGCACTCGTTATTTAAAATAAAATAATGAAATAAATGAACTTTATTCTGCAAGTAGGCCGCAAAGGCACTTTTACAAGTCAAAAACTACTAGCGTTTCTCAAGAGACCACTGCCGAGAAGAAACGCCGAAAGAAACTCGACAGTCAGCCATTTTCTCCAAAATATACTTATTACAATGATACTACTTAACCTACTTAAGTAAATGTAAATGGTACACAACAAAAGAGAATTGAAAGAAAAACGAGGAAAAAGTAACAATAGGTATTTACAATGTGTAGTTACACAAGAAAACAAAACATGTCGAATCGTTTGATATGCTTTCCTACAAGAAATGTGTCAACTAGATACAATGAAAATATTAGACTCTTTACACTATTTAGGTATTTGGTTTGGGCCATGTATTTCTGTCTGTTAGATAGTCCTCAACCCTATAATAAGCCTTTGACATCAAAGTTTTTTTTAGGTAATTTTTAAGAGCTGGAAAGGGTAAATTCAAAATTTCATCGGGTAACTTATTATAAAAACGAACACATTGACCTACAAAAGACTTGTAAACTTTACGGACACGAAACTTGTTAGTGGCAATTTTATTTTTATTCCTGGTATTAAAATTATGGATATCAGAATTTTTACAGAATGATTCTCGATTCTTTATGACATAAATAATATTCTCATAGATGTATTGGGATGCTACCGTTAAAATGTTAATTTCTTTAAAGAGATCTCTTAGAGTTTCACGTGAGCCCAGGTTATATATGGAGCGAATGGCTCTTTTTTGTAACACAAAAATTGTCTGTATGTCAGCTGCTTTACCCCAAACCAGAATACCATACGACATAACATTATGAAAATAGCTGTGATAAACTAAGCGAGCTGTTTCTACATTGGTCAGTTGTCTGATTTTTCTAATAGCATAAGCGGCTGAACTTAATTTACGTGCCATAATGGCTATATGGGGACTCCATTGTAGATTTTTGTCTAATGTTATACCTAAGAATATTGCTTTATCTACAATTTCTAAACACTCGTTATTTAAAAGAATATTAGTTTCAACCGGTCTAACATTAGGCAAAGAAAATCTGACACATTTAGTTTTCTTAGCATTAAGTAGCAGGTTGTTAACGGTAAACCAATCAAGTACTTTGACCAGTGTGCCATTAACGTTAGAACATTCTATTGTTTTTCGGTCAAGATTAATGATGTATCATCCGCGAATAATACTATGTCACAAAGATCACTTACTATAGACGGCAAATCATTTATATAAACCAAAAATAAAAATGGACCTAGGATAGAGCCCTGAGGCACTCCTAACGTTACTACAGCTCCACTAGACTGGGTTCCATTTACAACAACTGTTTGAGTTGTATTGCTAAGATACGAGGACAAAAGGCTTAACGCATTATCAGACAGACCATAATGTTTAAGTTTCAAAATAAAATGAACGGGAATAAATCATGCGACTTTAATTTAAATAAAGAACAAAAAACTGAATAATTATCTTAGAAAAGGGATTATTCTAAATAACTTTTAATTAAAATGTTATTTGGAATAAAGTTAATTTTGTAGTAAAATACAAAGATACTCTAGAAATTGAACTATTATTTTGCATTTGTATCATTATCAAATTAAAAACAACACGTGTAACAAAACCATGTGACAGTGGTCTTGTAAGGACTTAATGTTTTCTTGTAATAATGTAAAGGTGGTACTAGTATTAGACTACTATGTAGTCTACCTTATCACTACAGAGTATAAAACATAGTCGCTTTCTCTGTCCCTATATCCCTATGTATGCTTAAATCTTTAAAGCTACGCAACGGATTTTGATGCGGTTTTTTTAAATAGATAGAGTGATTGAAGAGGAAAGTTTATATGTATAATAACATCCATTAAATAGTGCACCCGTGCCAAGCCGGGGCGGGTCGCTAGTACCTACTAATTTATATGTCGTATTTGTTCCGGGAACCTAGACTTCACTTTTATTCTTGCAATATTATTTAAAATAATAAATCATGATTAAATTTATTTGACTAAGAATAAGTTATCTTCATTCAATTTTCTCACGTACGAATTATTCTCGACCAAATTTATTTGAATAATTTCAATGGGAATAAAATCAATGTGATTCTATTGTTACGAATTCTTATTCAAATAATGATTTTATTCTTGAGTGCCCAACACTGCCTGCATTAAAGTTTAATATAGATTTTATAACGGGAAGCATTATGTTGGTATATGAAGTTAGGGGCGGAATTTGTCATGGGAATTCAAATTACTTACAATAAACACACAAAACGTAAACAAAAACCGCTTGCGCAGCAGAAATTATAAATATTTCAGTCGAACTCGCCTCTCCGGAGACAGTTTGGGGACGGCGCGGTCATTATACAAGTTTTAGTGGCCATTACGGCTTGTTTTATATTTGCAACGTGCGTGCCGCGGATTTACTGCCCAAGGACGTAAGGGATCACTTTTGTTGCCACTTTTTAAGACTCTTGGGGCTATAAGGCGACATCAGCAATAGCGAGTACACCCGTGAGCGCTAGGACTCTCGTCCATAGACACACACACACACACACACACGTATGTATACACACGCACACACGGAAGCACGCACACATGCACATACGCTTTGATTTCAGGGACCTGGGTTTACTTTGAAACCTACAATGAGATTGAGTAGCAAACCAGATGGAAAACCTTTCTTTAACATAAATTATAAAACATTTTCGTTGCACTTTCTTCCATACTTTGTTAGTCACTCACATTGCAGGTTTCTTAGTAAACACCAAATTAGTAACAGATCGGAGAAGTAAAATACGCAATACTGGTAATAGTAGTTCATGCAACTGTTACATAATAAGAGGTCTTAAAACACGAGTGTGGTTTTATGAAACGATCGTCAGCGAGCTTCATAATAGGATCACAAGAGTGTTTTAATGCCTAATTATGTACAGTTGCATACACTACTTTATCTACATCCGTATATTAAATCCTCTTTCATGTGTTCAGGATCCATTGCGTTGTAAGTGTAGCGAGGTCGAGCGTGAGCCCGTTGAAGTCTTTTGAGCACGAATCTGTATCGTTATGGGCGGAGATGGCCATAACAATACCGTTTTTGATGCTGTTATGGCCATCTCCGCCCCGGACCGGCGCGATATTATAAAGTTGGTCCTTACCTACACTTTTTGAGCACATAAAAGAGGATTTACTGTATGGTGTAGATAAAAGTATTTATTTAACTATTTTACAAAGACTAAACAAGCAACAAACTTTTATGTATTATAATGTTGAAATGTTTTATTATAAGTGTTAAGCAATTGTGAGCCTTACGCCTGTGAGGCAAGATTCTAAATAGCTTGCGCAGTTATGACCGCTATATCCGATTACCAATTTAGAGATAGATGCTAATTGCTTTCGTAGGTCAGTGGTCGACGGTTGGACTGCAAAACTGGAGTGGTTCAATTCCCAGGTGGGGCTAACTTTTTCCATCTTTATATTGCTGCCATTTGTAACACCTATTTAGAATAGAGTTGCGGTCAGTTAATAACAAAATAGCCTATTATAGTTCTTAATTTTGTACAACATGTTTTATGAATAAATTATTATCATTCTCTTTATATATTTTAGGTCTTAGATTAGATTTTATAATAAATATATAAAAAGTAAAATATAAAACAATATTTACAAAACATAAAATCATTATAAAAATCTAACCTAGTGTGTCGCCGGCAGCGGGGCGGGGCCTAAGCTGCCGGCGGTGGTTAGGGCGACAGAGAGAGGAACCTCCTGACTATCCGCGCCGTGTCCAGGAGTACCGCCTTCTGTATCTGACCCTTGACCCAGCCATCTAGCGAGAGTCTCTTGAGGTGTTGGTCGAGACTCTTCGCTATTAGACCGTTCGCAGAGACAACTATGGGGACAATTATTATTATTATTATTAAAATAATATCATTGTTGGTCATATCGGCGAGGAATACGGACATCCTCACTTGGTGTTGTGACTGTTCAAATTTGAAACAACGACCGAGATTGTTACCACCGGAGTCCATAGTTGGAAAAGTGATGGTGTTTATTATTTTGTATATTGTTTTTCGTCAATACTTCCACAAGGGGTAAGTGGTAGTCATACAACCCTTAATAGATACACTGAACACATAGGTGTAGTCGTTGTCAAATAGTTTTGACCGATCCACTTAAAGAAAACAAACCCATTATTTGGGTAACCGCAAAACGCGATAATGACCACGTTGTAGAAAAACGTTACAAACACCTTAAACGTTCCATAGATTTTCTACTCTATCTCTATGAACAATAAATTACTATTGCTGTAATAGAAAAATGGCGGTCGAAATGCTATTCTTATATCCATTTTTTTTTTGAACCTGACTGTAGCTTTATAGGCCGGGCCCAATAATGCGATAGGAGTGCGTGGTTGGAGAGTAGCCTGGGGAAAATGCAGGGGAAAACCTCCGGCACGACCACGCGCGTGGTTTGGAACACTGAAATAGTCTACGAGTTTGTGCTCCAGTGAGTTTGGTTGAGCGGTTTAACCGAATCTGAGGTGTGAGTGGAATCGAGCTACTGGGAGTTTTGTCGCTGGTTCACTAAACCTAGCCTAGCTGAGAAGATGCGAGAGATGCTTTGAAAAACAGGATAACACAAAAGTACAGTCACCAAGAATAGATATAAAAGACGTGAGTAAAACTAGCGCTGAGACAATTTTGGCAGAAGTAAACGACAAACTTACGATATTACACCAATTGAAGAAACAAATTCAGGATTTAACCGATTCTGTAGACTTCTACGCAGAACAATACCAAGGGCTGCTACAGTTCAAGGAATCTGCAGAGAAGAAAATTGGTGCACTCGAAAACAAAAACGTTTACCTACAGAAAGTAAACGAAGCGCTAGAAGAAAGGGTGGCACAGCTCGAGCTGAAGGAAACTGAAAGAAATATAGAAATAATCGGTCTAGAAGAAAAACAACAGGAGGTCACAACAGCAGTGGTAAAAAATATCGCTAAAAAACTAAATTTGAATCCAGATTATGTAGAAGATGTAAAAAGGGTAGGCAGGGAAAAAAAAGATGTCGGCAAGCAGAGACCTGTAGTAGTTACGCTGCGCAGTAAGGCAGCTAGGGATGAATGGATATCAAAAAGAAAAATTCAAATAACCAACAATGAAATTCTGCAAAATAAAAACGATAATCGCATATACATCAATGAATGCCTTCCCAGGCATATGAGACAATTACTGTGGAACACCAAGACACTATTGAAAGAAAAATACAAATATGTTTGGGTGCAGAATCTGCGAATATTAGTCAGAAAAACCGAAGATTCAAAAATAATAAACATTCGCTCCGAAGCCGATATCAAGAAACTTAGCGAGTAGTGCGGCGTCAGCGCACTGCATTAAGTGCGTGAACACACTAGGCGGTATTCAACTTATTAGTAAAATTCAACGATCCAACAGCAAGCATCGTCAGTAACGTCGAATATGAGAGATTTACTCAAGTAGAAAAATGGATTAAATATATACAGAATAGGGAGCATGAAATAAAAATAATATATCTTAACATTAGATCTTTAAGGAAGAATTTTAGCGAGATACATATGCTTTTGAAAGAATGCGAGTATAAAATAGATATAGTGATTCTTAGTGAAATTAACATAAAGCAACAAGAATTGTCGCTATATAAGATGGACGGGTACGAAATGATAGCAAGCACTAGGGAAAAAAGAAGAGGAGGGGGACTGCTTATGTATATCAAAACTAGATTATGCGCGGAGGATATCAAAGTACAAACAACTGCAATGGAGATGGTATATTGTCAATTTAATAATGAAAGCCAAGTTAGAAACAGAACGGGAAAAGTACACGTTATAGCCATATACAGACCGCCAAATACTAATAAGATAGCATTTCTAGATGAACTGAATGTAATATTAAAGCGAATACCGGCCCACCATGACATAGTAGTTATTGGAGATACAAATATAAACACATTAGACAATGGTGGCATCGTCGAAAGATACAAAAACACCTTGTGTGGTCAAGGGCTGCAATGCGCTATCAGTGAGTGTACGAGAGAAGAGGTGTACGACGGAGTGTTAACTAGGTCCTGCATCGACCATGTGTGGGTGCGCAGCCGGCAACGCGCTGCGGCACACATGCTCACCTGCAAGATATCGGATCACTACATGGTGGGGGCGAGCCTAGCGGCCGGCAACGGTAGTTCAGTGAGCGGCGCGTCAAAATATACCAATAAAGTATGTGTTTTGAGTAACAAGGCAGTAAGAGCAGAGTTAGTTAAAATAGACTGGAATGAGTTACTTGCAACGGACTGTCCGATATTATTATACGACAAAATGCATAGTGTGTTTAGTAACATATATAATACATGTAAACTTATCATAACACAGAAATCTCGTGAAACGCAACCCTGGATTGATAATAGTTTAAAAAGGATGACTAGTCGTAGGGATGAATTGTTTAGAAAGTGGAAGGCGTGCCCAAAAAGTGCTTGTTTAAGGCTCGAGTACACTAGGCATAGAAATTTAACTAATAAATTAATAAATGTAGCTAGGGATAAATACAGAAAAAAACAAATTTTAGAGTGTAAAGGCGACTATAGGAAAATATGGTTGACAATAAATGGTTGGTTAGGTAACACAAAGGAAAATATAGACAGTGTAATTAAAAAGTACCTGGGAAAAACTGATAATATAAAAAACATATGCACAAACTTTGCCAAAATGTTTACGGAGGAAATAACCTTAATTAAGCATAACTGTGATACTAAATTCTTAGATCGTAAAACATATGTAACCGAAAGCACCGTTTCCCTACGATTCCAGAAAGTTTCAACGGAGGAAATAAAAAGAACTATAGATAAGTTAAATACGCGGAAATCACCGGGTGTCGATGGAATTCGAGTACAAGATCTTAAGTTTATAAAACAAGAAATTAGTCCGCTGTTGGCGAAGTTTGTGAATATGTGTGTTAAAAGGGGAGTATATCCGGATACATTAAAAAAATCTATAATTCGACCTATTTACAAACAAGGGAGCCATATGGAGTATTCCAATTATAGACCTATAGCTATATTGTCTGTAATTAATAAAATAGTTGAAAAGGTAATAATTAAGAGAATACACCTATTTTTGGACACGTGTAAAATAATATCACCTGTACAACACGGCTTCAGGAAGGGTAAAAGTACGTCGTCCGCTCTAGTACAATTTGCTGATGACATAAATGATAAATTAAATAGCCGAATGTATGTGGCGGTGCTGTTTTTAGATTTTAAAAAAGCGTTTGATACACTGGACCACGGAATGCTACTCAATGCAATGCAGGAGTGCGGGATCCGTGGTCCAGTGAATCAGTGGTTCCGTAGCTATTTAGAGAATAGAACGTTACGTACAATGATCTATGGGGAAACGGGCGAGGAAGCAGACATTGTATACGGGGTACCAACCGGTTCTGTGTACGGTCCTGTCGGGTACACCATGCACGTGAACAGCATGAGTAATGTGGTGGAGCACTGCTCCACGTACATGTATGCGGACGACACGTGCCTGGTGTGCGCCGACAGGGACGTATCCGTTATACAGCATAAACTGCAATCCGACCTAAACAGCATCTTAAAATGGGCCCATGACAACGGCATTATTCTTAATGCATCCAAAACAAAGTTTATACTCATAAACTCTCCTCAAGTGAAAATACCCGAAAAAAACCTTCAAATAATTGGGCATTCATATGAATGCCTACACAACGGGCTAGCACAGTGTAACTGTAATCCTTTAGAATCAGTAAAAACCTATAAGTACCTAGGGCTTATCATAGACAGTAATTTTAATTGGAGATATCATATTGACGGCGTATGCAGGAAGCTCAGAGCTATATTATGTAAACTAAGAAACTTAAAACGAGTACTTAATAGGGCTACATTACGCATGTTATACCATGCACTAGCTGACTCAGTCATGAGCTATGGTCTTGTTGCTTACGGCCGTACTTTCCACACGTACCTAGATAGAATTTACAATTTGCAACTTAGACTAATAAAAACAATAATAGATAAGAAAACAAAACAAAATTGCAAAGGGAACTACCATGTATTATTTCAAAAATGTAAAATATTACCTGTGCACGCTAAGTTTAAGTATTTAATAGCTGTAGACCAGTACAAATGTCCGGTATATAAAATACCTAATACATATAAACGTTGTCTTAGACTAGCAACACGCAAAACGTACATAGAACCGGGTGCAATCAATTATTACGGACAAAGGACGAGGAAGTACCTCGTACCTCGCATTTACAATAAAATTATTTCGGAGACTGAATGTAAGACTATAAATGTGTTTAAGCGTAAAGTAAAGGAGTATTTATTAAACAGCTTCCTAAGAAAAACATAGATCGAAGTAGTATAAGAATAATACCTAATAAAAGTAGATAGTTAATATCATTAATATCATCCTACGAAGGACATGTTTGAAATGGTCATTAGTGACATAATAATAAGAGCTATATTTGTCGCCTTCGTCAGACGAACTAATTACTAACTTAACTTTAGGTTAGTTATTGTAGCTATATGTATCTTTCATGTTTATGTGTCAGCGCTCGCGCAGGCCGAGATTATTAATTAGCGTAGATCAACCCTCAACTGCTATGTTGTGATTCATTCATTACTAAGAATACCCGCATGATAAAAAAAAATATGTACTGTTTAAGTAAGGTGAAATAAGTAGGTAAAATAATGTTACTAACATATTTAGATGGCTAAGTAAAAAATAAAGAGTGTTTATTTCGCCAACAAACTGTGATGCAGTTTGGCGAAGTTATAGTGTTATCGAATGTAAACTTTTTTTTGTAAGAAATAAATTAAAAAAAAAAAAAAAAAAGAGTCCAGCAAGAACATAGGTATCCGTTAAGTCTGTAATGCAGCAAGTTGTAGTTAAAATAGTTTGTTTCATTTTAGCTTGACGACATGCCTTTTTCGTCTGTGGCACAAACCTACGGCCTGAGCTAGTCGCAGCAGACACGGTTAGGCAGAGTTACCCTTCGCAATAGCTGATAAAAACTCTCCTAGCGCCCACTCATTATAAGTTAGATCTAAGTCATTTGTTGTAACAAAATAAACGTTATCAGTTTTAACGTGCCTTCATTTTGACTACCCTGATAACACATAACAAAACAATTTACAAATGTTCACAAACACACTATTCAAAATGAAACTAAAGCCACATTTAAAAAAAAAAATTAAAACAAAAATTTTTATCTTCAGACGTGACATGGCTTGAAGGGATTGACATATTGTTTTTTTTTTGGTTGATGAAGCAAAAAGAATATTTCAGTCATCATTAAAAACGCAAAAAAGGACATAATAATTAGGTCTTGCGCCATTTCGGTATTTTAGCCATTCAGAACTAAGCACAAAGTATGTTAGTCGAGGATCGAGGCCTCGAGGCAAATGTACTAAGTGAAAAGCACGTGCTCTCGTCTAAATGTAGCAATGAACATGAACTTTGATGCCTTTTTTCGTAGTAAAGGGTTTTTTCTGTTTATTTGTCTCACCATCACGCGAAAACTAGCCAATAGATTTCAATACTACCTTCACTAATACTTTTAATTGATGTTCGGACGGGTTATAGGCTATAAAAATCATACAGATTGGGGATGAAAGGGGGTGAAAAGAGGGGTTGAACTTTGTATGGGAAGTCCTTCAATTCGTGACATAAAGGCTTGAAAATTGGTAAGCATATAATTGGAAGCAAAATAAAAAGAATCTTATTCAAAAATTGTACAATAGACAGATAATATGTGAAAAAATGGAAGGTAAAAAAGGGGACTATCGACAAATAACCAAAAATCTCTCAACCCATAGTGACTGTTTGAAATTAGAGATTTAATTATGTTAGTCAGTTGTTATCAACTTTAAACCAGTGCCTTGAACTTCGTCTACCTATAATTGATATATCTTCGTTGTTAGAGTGGTCGAGTGTGATAATGGTGTCATCTGAGGGCCTACAAAATACAGCAAATCCCTACTATTCCCATTAATATTATAAATGTGAAAGATCGGATGTTTAGATGTTTGGATATTTGTTACTCAATCACGCAAAAACGGCTGACCTGATTATGATGAAACTTGGTACACAACGAGTTCATAGCCTGGATTAACATATAGGATACTTTTTATCCCTTCATCATCCCTCAAATAGATAAATTCGGGGGTGGAAGGTGAATTTCATAGATCCAGAATCATGTAGAATATTTACAATACCCGCTGACTTACGAAAATTCGACTCAGATGAACCAGTGTAAATCTGAGCTCCAAATATGCACATAGTTGCCACGAATCGTAGGGTCAAGATACAGTAAGGACGTATCGTGAGACGAGTGTAGACTGTTGTAAATTCACGATATTTGACGTTTGGCATGTCAAAGACGTGCCATTACACAGATGTCATTCGTTCAAGTCGAATCGAAGTTAATGTAGATTATTTACTACTTGCAGAATTCAATAATTTGAGTCTTATAGTTGCTAAGATAAAGTACGTATTTTCATGTAAAGTTTTTAGTTTTACCATCGTAGTTATAAACTGAGAAATTTCGCTACCAATTGATTATGATGAGCTATTATTATGAAAGATTTCGGATCTTTGTGACTCTTAGAGCTTAATTATCTCAAAACCAAAGCGACTCATGTGAATGTGAATGTTTACCGCATTTCAGTACTTACCTGAAGTTCTATTAATTACTTACATGCATAATTGTAAGCAGTACCTAAATAACGCAAATCTATTATGTTTTATGTCACCGGTTCGATTGTACGTTTTGGAAAGTGTTTCTTCACTAGAAAAATACCTATGTTTAAGGGAGAAAATTTAACAATTTTGTAAACGTGTTTGTCTTAGTCAACTACAAGTACTTACATATGAAAAAAAAATCTTAGTAAACTAGAAGTATTAAATAAAGTTTCATACAGAGGGATAATGCGTAGAGACATGTGCCCAAGGTGACCGGTGTTCACTGCAAGTAGAGCGTGTCATATTGTTGTAGGTCATTACAGATCTTGGGTTATAATGTAGGACTCCTAACACGTTGCAAGTCGAGAAACATAGAAGTTTTTGTTCCATTCAATCATAATATGTTTTCCCCTGCAGTCGCTACATCGAGCATGTCAGTACTACCTAAGGCTCGGAAAGTAGGGAATTGGGAAACTTCATAGAACAAGCGAACGAATGTGCATACGTACGCAATATCGAACCATGACACCATTATGCTACATGGATTTGATGACGTAGTTTCTTAGCACACATTGTGTTTCGTTACGTAGTATAAGAAATCATATAAATTATTTGTACGTATATATACCATATGGGATCGAGTCGATGGCGTTCTCGGGGCTGGAATGAAATGTGTATTTAACGTCTGAATTTCCTGGCCAGTACCCTTGACCAGTACCTATTGAAAAATCATATTACCCATTTTGTTTCATTCTTCGCCTATTACATCCTAATTCAAGGCACATGCCTCCTTTCATGAACAAGGGGGCCCATTTCACTTACTAATATATTTATATGAATAAGAAACTTTGTAAGGTTGTAACTTTGAGACGTAAAAACGTTTCAGTACATTTTGAGTGAGTCAGTCAAAGTTAAGAAGTTTATAACCTAACCTGCAGAATATATCTACCAAGGAGAAGGAATAGTCAGTAGACGTTCACGCGAACGAAGTCGCGGGCAAAAGCTAGTAATAAATAAAATAAATAAATATTTGTGGACAATCTTACACAAATCAATCTAGTCCCAAACTAAGCAAAGCTTGCACTATAGGTACCAAATAACGATATACATACTTATCCATATATATAAATAGATACTAAAACACACACCAACTTTAATATCCGTCCAGCCACGTCCTTGTATGTTTATATAAGAATATTGAACGGATTTCAATTCCCTCATTCATAGCTTAGTTAAAATTGACATCAGATGAGATTTACAGGTACATATTTAACATTCATCATCATTTATGTCTTATATCGTTTAACGTCTCACTACTGTGTCCAGGCAGCAAAAACATGGGAACAAAATGGAGTAGGTAATAATGAAGAAGGTGACGTATATATTTTTCGTTTTTTTGTGTAATATTGTTCACAAATATTTATTTGTTTAAATATTTATATACTAAAATATAGAGCAACGGGTCACTCACGTTTTAAGATCGAATATCGCTCTACATGTTTCAAACAGGTATGTGTGGATAATCATGAGCGTTCGTCCCAGCGGCGGCATGCTTAGCACTTTCATTGTTCCGAATTAAACAATGAATGTGCTAAGCATGGCCGCCGCTGAGACGAGCGCTTATGATTATCGCACGCATACCGGTTTGAAACATGTCGAGCGTACCTTAAGTTTTTCGGAATGGTCCATATTATATTCTTTATTGATAGTAGACTTATTGTAGAGTTCAAAACTGTTACCGGTTTTTTATTAAGTATCGTTTTTACGAAATATTTTTTTGACATACCACACGTTTGGAGGGATTAATAAGATCGTGCCTTGGTTGGACAAAAAAAAACATCTACTTGACAGCTAACAGATGTCAAATGTTGTAGTCACACCTATGATTTTATCTCTACTACTCCAAAAAACTTAAGGTTCCCAATTATAAAACTCACAGGATTTTACATATAAAACAGGCATACATATTAATTAAATTGTCTATAGATTATAGATAACATCATTGAAATCACATGAAAGCTAGTAAGTCTGTCGTTTACGCTAGGCTGTGTTATCTGGGATGACCGCCCACGTTATTGACGCTTGAGTCGCTTAACTGGACGCCTGGCCTACCCTTGCATCACGGTGCAGGTGCAGCGGAGTACGGCATCGAATGATCTCTGATCGGCAAATCGAGAGTATCGTGGAGTCCATTGCACTTTCTATTTTAAAAGTGTAACTTTGCATGATTAAATGTTCAAGTGCATTTTTAATAGAAACTGGTTTGAACGAAATTCAGCGCACAGGTAGTTCGTAATGAAAAAAAAACATACTTTTTATTCTTGAAATCAGAAAATAATATGGCGATTAGTAAAGAAAACTAAATAGTAATATGCAATTGCATAGTGAAAAAAATGGTTTGCATCACAATATGTTCCTGGATACTTCGAAATTGTTCTAAAAGGATTAGAACACGGGGTGATTCCGAAAAAAGCTGTTTTACCATATTGTCATTCTGAGTTTTTGTAAGAAACAGTTTATACTTTTTAGTACTTAAGCGGAAATCTCGGCAGAGAGTAACATTACTAAAGCATAAAGATATAATTATTACGAAATTTGAAAAAAAAAACCGATGACGAAAACGTACTAAAAAGTTAAAGAGAAGCTGTATTAAATAAAGTAAGAAATTTTTTAAAATGTCTAATTATATATGTGAATGTACCTGGACACAATAATTTATTAGGAATATTGTATTTTGCTTGCAGTCGCGAATGCAGTACCTAACTGTTCGAAAAAACATACCTAGATCATCCAATATTTCCACTTTTAATAATTTAAGTTACATATTGTCATGATTTTTTGTTTTGTTTTATGTATTAATGAGCACTAAGGTTTACTATAAAATAAATAATATTAGAGCATTTATGACATTCATTGTATTGGCCTATAGAAAGTTGAAACTTATATCATTTACAACTTGCTTTTTACTTTTTAGTATGCTTTTACCAAATATAGTCGTGTTTTTTACTATTATTGACCGAGTGAAACGAAGGTCTCTGCTTCAGCTTCGACAAAAATGCTTTCGTATGTCCAGATTCCGGATTTCCGTTTGTTCTCATCTACAAGTCGCAATTCTCAACCGATTCTCGTGAAATTTCGTTAACAGGTTCGATAGTTATATAGATTTTTTTTGACGAGTCAGTTTTTGGAAATTTTAAAAACTATTTTTATTTAAAAGATTTTGTAAGTTTCTGCGTCCGAATTTCGGTTTGTTCTCCTCTACAGGTCGAATTTTTCAACCGCTTCTCGTGAAATTTTGTTAGCAGGTTCGATATTCATAATTGATCTTTTTTATAATGTCAGATTTTGGAAATGATAAAAAAACTCACTCATGAGGTCTACAGCTCACAGAGCCATTAGTATTAATTATTTTATATTTCTTAGTGACAAAGTTGTCCATCATAATATTTACAATTATTAAGATATACCTACTTTAAACTATTTAATTCTTCTTAAAACTTACATTTGTGTTGATGATGTTTGAGATTACGTAACGTATCACTTACGCTAGGTACCTACATCTAACTGTGATTCTTAGTACGAAAAACAAGCTCAAGAATTTTACCCAATTAACCCTCGGCTGTACGCGACTTAGCACGACACGACTGACATATGTCGTTACTTTGTCGTTTCGCGAATTATCCTTGTTATTATTAGTATCATTACTTAAAAAGTACACAATCATTCTGTCTAAATTATATCAATCTAAATCAACCTTGACGGGGTGACCTACTCACCCTATCAAGGTTGAAGGAAGTCCTCCTTACGAGGAAAAATTCAATCGCATGATCTCTCCAGAAATACAGTAAAATGTGTGTATTATTTTTATTCTTTCTTTTGATATGTCACTCATAAGGTCTACATATTTTCTTCGTCATAATTCTTGATTTTATATTATGAAAATTCATGGCCATAAAATTAAGTAGTAAATAAGCATTTTTGAAATCACCCTTCAAACTCTTCATTTTGAAACACATATAGGATTGAAACAAAAATCAGTTCACACAATGTGGATTATGCAATGCAATCCGCCATTTTGTTTTTTTTGTGATGCCATCATCTATGTTACTCGTGGTGACGTAAGGATTCTAACGACACCTCAAACGTCTAAATCAGTTTCAATATAGTTATGGTGGATTAAATCTTACATCCCTAACCGTGAAAACATTACAATAGGTACTTTTTTTGCGCAGTCGTGTAAAAAGTCATTTCCTTCTACACAACCCCACTTTATTTTACAAAATCACTACGCCAAGCTTCCAAGAATCCCGGAAAAAACTTTAGATTAAAGTAGGAAAAAAATAGAATTGCTAATAGAGTACGAAGTTCTGAAAACCAAAGTTGGGCATTACGCGTGTTATGTAAATCCGGCGAGTTCAGAACTGAACTGAAGGCATTGCTGAACTGGTTCTTTAAAAATTCAGAATGCTAAATGTGATACCGCATTACAAGGATACAGGGTTCCGTAAAGAATGGATGCGGCGCCTGATGTTCAGAATGTTCTTTCACTATACTTCACATTGTCTTCTCATGTGAAGGGCATAGCCATGCACGTGTGTAAGCGGGAAGCACTCACATTTCAGAATTTTACTAAACATAAACAGCTTAAATAATACAGATATTTATATAAAATAAATAAAGAAATACAAATATGACTATATCTAATATCTAGGATGGATATCCCAGAGCCATCTTCACACCAATATCTGCATATTCGTCTTCTAGTTCCTCTTCTCCTTGTTAACTCCACTCTTATTATTGATATTTTTATTTTGACTTTGAGCCAACTTATAATTTGAGAGTACGGTTTAGACCATTTTTCATTTAGCTTGAGAGATGTCTTCTTTATGAATGAATCATATTCGGTTATGACATATGAAACTCTCAATCCATCGCTCCCTCCCAATCAGATCGCACGTATACAGGCTGTCTGTTGGCAGATTTACTATTTTGAATATTAATTAATAAGAAACTAGCAATTACCTTACTCCTCTTATAAAACCAAGTACTCTATTGGAGAACCAAATACCTTCGACCAAAGTCATGCTATCCCACTCTATCGCAGTACACGTGCTCTGTTGTATAGTTAGGGTAGCCTCGTTTGCGTATATATAATAACGATGCTGTCACTGTTTGGCGGTGTCAGCCACGTCCGGCTGAATTAACATCCCGGGGGTGTGAGAGCCGATTTTATTCGAAGGGGCAATGAGAAACACTGTTCTTGCGCAGGAGTCCTACTCGGGTAGCTGAAGCATTTCTTATGTCAAGGAACAAAATACGAATATTCATACCTCGACGTTTTGCTCACCCGCTTTATCACGTGGAAACTTTTCACTTTCCACACACGATTGACGCCACCCGATGAACGCAGCGCGGGGATCAACCGACAGTCTCAATATCTGTCAAAGAAAAATCGTATTAAGCGTACTACGGGTTTCATAGAAAGTTGTGGCATTTTCCATTGGATCGTTTGCCATATGAAGCGCTTCTAGAGACGTGCTTCTAAGGGTTTATAGGTTTGCGTTTCACACTCGGTTTGGTTTAAAAGTTTATTTATGATTGTGTTTACACCTCTACATAGATTTATCTGTGTTTATAATATGTACTTGCGTGATAAATGTGAGAGTTGCATTCATATTACATTAATGCAGAGTGGTTCATTCCATATATGAGTAAGCTAAATGAAAGATTTATAGAACTGATTTTTAATGAGATACGATTGAATTTATTCCTATGCCTTATTTTTTAGGGTTCCATACCCAAAGGGCAAAACAGAACCCTATAATTAAGACTTCGCTGTCCGTCCGTCCGTCAGTCTATGCGTCTGTCGTCAGGCTGTATCTCATTAACCGTGATAGTTAGACAGTTGAAATTTTCACAGATTATGTATTTTTGTTGCCGCTGTAACAAAATAATACCAAAAAATTTAATAAAAAATTCATTTAAAGAGGCTACCATACAATAAACGTGATTTTTTCCGTTTTTATAGGAACCTTTCGTGTGCGAGTCGGACTCGCATTTGGCCGGTTTTTAGCTTTAGACTGAATGACAGAGAACGACTTATGAGGTTTTTTATCGGGCACGTTCTGCGATAAAAGTGTCAAAAAATCTCAGTGAATATTAAAACCGTAATTTCATGCTTACATTATATATAGCGTTATTCCAAAATAAGAATATATGTCTTTATTTATATTTAAATGATAAGGTTTATTCATGTAAATGTTGTACAATAAAATACCCAAAGAGGCAGAGATTGTAAGAAGTCGGTTCGGGTTTTAAAAAAGTAATTTTTCACTGTCAGTTATAAAGATCTTTCGTGCGAATAACGCAAATTCAATGTGTGTGTGTTTACGACCACTGCTTTTTTGTTCATCTACTAATCTAAAAACATAGAAGCTGTAATTTTTGACTCCGTGGGTATTTTGACATTTGACATTTATTTTTATAATTATTACTTTTTGTGAATTCTATTATTTTTTTAATTATTGTATTCTTTGCTAATTTATTATTGTTGACATATTATATCATAACGTACGCAGCACTCGCAAATGTTTGCATGCCTGCGTGCAGGCTGAATACATGGAACTATTATAATGTATAAGACCTATTTGTACTTACTGTATTCCAGGAATTAAACGATTTGATTGATTGATTGATTGATCGATAAAAAAAAACAAGGTACACTATGATTAATTTCCTTCGGTAGCAAATGGGTCACTAGTTATAATAACCCACAACTACAAGTAAGTCGCTATACAGAATATATTTTTGTATATGAATCACCAATATGGATGTAGGCCAAACCCCGCATAAATTTAATGTGGCCATTTATCTCCTGGATTTCATGATCAGATATGTTTTATTCATAATTTCATTTTAAGTGGTTCCAGTTATAAACCGGTCCTGGGATGACAATACCAAAAATTAGTGTGATTAAGAACCAGCCGTCTTATGAACTCAGCTGAAAAGTACTCATAAACGAATGTATTATGTTAACATTGAAAAACATTGATATGTAATGATAACAAAGGTTTACGACAACACTGGCTGAAATCTAATGATGTGACATATTGTTGGGATCAGCTCATGGAGCCCTTTCATTTGATACCCCACTCGATAGGTTTATGAAGAAAAATTGTTTCTTTTTCATACAAAAAATTAATGACAACTTAGCTAGAAAATGTACTACAATACATACTAAGACTTCATCTTTCCCGATAAAAAAAAATTCCATACGCGAACTTCCCTACAGGACAGCAGCCAGTGTACTGGACTATGAACGATTGCACACATCTCTGACGCATATTGACGGAATTTTGTTAGTATTTATAACGTTTTCATTGAATCATACATGATAGACTATGGTAGGGGAGCCCAAGAGAGATTCAGATTCATTTATGCACAATATAAGATTACAATATAAATTACATGTCAATTTACAAGAATCTCTATTGTGATCGTAAATAACATTAAATAAAACAAAATAAATTAAAAATCAATTAATAAAATAGCAGTTAAATAATACAATGAGTATGATAAAATTCACCTGAGTGGATCGTCATGAATATATTAATATTTTTGGTACGCACACGGATAACAAGGAATTAAATATCAATATCTCGTAATGATCGTCAAAGTAAATATTAAAACAAGAATTAAATTAAATCAATAATATTAAATTAAATTAAACAATGTCAACTTTATTTTATATCCATGTATTCGCTAATGGAATATAACGGAGTTTCTAATAAAATGTTTCTCAGTTGACGTTTGAATGTTTCGTCAGATGGTGGATTTTGGGTTTTACTCGAGCGCCTCAAATTAAAATATGGGGGATACCTTGCACTTTGTTGAGAACCTCTACCATTTAACCCTCTACATAATATTATGTATGTTCGATGTTTATACAATCAAAAAAGCCCATAAAAGCTTAAGTCACGTTCAAATCGTCAGATTACTGAAATGGGTCTTCTTTCGGGTCTACTTAACATCCTATCTGAAACTCTGATGCGCTCGATGATTTTTTTTTTCTCCGATATTCTACTTTCTTACGGGCATACCTACCATTCAAACCGACAAATTATCATATTTCCGTTATTAGAGATACGTCGGGCGTATACACTATTAATATAAGACGCCATGAAGTATGTTTATGTCACTGTTTTTTTAACGTTGTTTATTTTTGTAGACGCTCATCCCACCGGCGGAGGGATTCACATCGTATAAGCTTTTTTTCTTCCTATCATCCAATGTTTAAAATCCAATAGGTCCCAATGACGCTTGAGTAAATCCACATTTAGCATCGTGACCTCCCCTACTATTACAATTTTGTCAGTTTTAAATGAATTATCAACAAAGTGGGTCATGATTCATTGTTCAGTTGGTTCGATTATATATTTTATAAGCTTTTTAAATGAGAAATTGACCTTGCCTACTTTTCTAACTTTAACGGTATCGATGGAATACGGTAAATATCCCAGTGCTCCACACTGACCCAATACTTGTCACATTCATCTTATGTCATAATAATAGGGGCGAACAATTATTGGTACGTTTACCTTACCTAAACACCGGGATCGGCGTTGTAAATAACTTGGAGACTGCAAACTAGACTTGGAGACGGTTTCGTCAGATGCAGATTCAGTTTCATTTATTTCACGATAAAAATTACAATATAAAGAGTGTATGTCAAAATTACAAGAATTTCTATCATGATCGTCAATACTAAATACAAAATACAAACATTTATTCTGCAAATAATAGGCCACAAGGGCACTTTTACATGTCAAAATATTAATTTACAATTTAAGAAAGTCTGACTATAATAAGTAATACATTTTTCATGTCAAAATATTAATTTACAGTTCAAGAAGGAATAATAATTTCGAGTTTACAATTATAACAAAATTAATGTCATACAGTGAAGTTAAACTTGCAAAGTCATCTATTACAAATATTACAAAATCAGTAAAGTTAGAGATGTATAAGGTCTCAAGGTTAAACAAGGAGTATAATGAAATTAATATAATATCCCAGGGATGTACATGGTCTCTGAGCGTCAAAATTAAAATTAATTTAATATTGTTAGAGATGTATATGGTCTCTAAGTCACTGATAATAAAAACGAATCCACAACAGGATGGTGCCTCTCGTCAATCCCCTATAAAAAGACACTAGTATTAACGTAGTCACTATGTCCTAGCAAGCATGAACAGACCGGACTCCACAAACAGCACCCGATCACGAGTATGACGCGTATTTCAGCCATCGCCTCCCTCGACCATCTGTTAGGGAAGTTGGCGACCCGATCAACGACGCCACCGTAGGCGCCCTTAAAGCCCTTACTAATAAATAATCCAAGCAAAGTAAGCAAGCAATGTTTCAAAATGTAATTTAAAATAATAATAATTATTATAATAATTTAGTATCCCCTAAAAATGATCGTCCTTTAAATGAATGTTATATTTAAACTATGTCAACATTATCAAATTAAAACATATCAACATAATATCCCCCAATAAGGATTGACACTAATACTTAAAACAGATAATAATAGTCAGTAATAGAAATGTCATTTTTCCTATTTTTAACTAACATCACTAGATAGTTTTTTTTTAAATTAGTGACGTAATGAAGTGCTTTGGCGAGGTTTTACGACGGCGGTGTGAGAGTTTTGTGAGCACGGGATTCCGTAGATATAAAACAGGAATAAAATTATACGATTCTAGTTTGAAGCGTCATTTGTAATAGATTTGTTGTGTTATGGCAACAATTTTGTTAGTTCTTACTTACGTTGTTTATTTTAAAGTTTCGTTTCGACCAAACATAAATAAATAATTTAAAAAAAAATCGACAAAAATAAACACTAAAAAGGATTTATTTCTCACTTTTTAGTGAATAATTACCAGAGTGCATCTCATGACAGTTCCAATAAGTTCAAACACAGCTAAGCTACACTGTTTTATTATGGAGTTCCGTTGTCTAACTTCCGGATTCAATTACCAGATCAGATTGAAGGTAACATTACATCAGGGCCATTTTTAAATTGCCTTCGTCACTAGGCCATTAGGAGTTTTGGACTCTTCGTTCATGTTCATAACTAAGATTTCATAACTGGTTATGAATAAAGTTTTGTTTTTCACTGTTTCACAACCAGTTTTTTTATACCACGTCGATGGCAAACAAGCGTTATGGATACATTCATGAATAAACGTCATAAAAAACAGCATTTGGCGTTCAGTCATTAACCCTTTCTACGCCGTTCTTCATGTACGGCAGTGATACCTCCACGCCAACACATCTTCCATAAAATATGAAGTATGAACTTTAGTGCAAAACATATAGTTACTCGTTTGACGACCGCTTTAGCCTAGTTGGTAGTGACCCTGCCTTCGAAGCTGGGCTGAGCCGGGTTCGAATCCCGGTCAGGGCATGTATTTGTGTGATGAACACGAATATTTGTTCCCGAGTCTTGGATGTTTTCTATGTATTTAAGTATCTATTTATCTATATAAGTATGTATATCGTCACTTGGTACCCATAGTACAAGCTTTGCTTAGTTTGGTACTAAGTTGATTTGTGTGAGATTGTCCAAAAAAAAAAATATATATGTATAAATATATATATAACACTTGGCCACCTAGAGGCCCCGTTCGTTCCGAGGCTTGTATAGTGCTTTTCTCGAAAAATGCAATGAAATTTGAAAATTATAAGAAACCTCGCAATGAAATTTTAAGGATTCATTAATAACGCGCTGCAGCAGCCGCCGTCCTTTGTTTCCGAGGCTCAGCGGCGGGCCCGCGGGAAACATAAGAAGATCACTTTGCTGGCCTAGGCCGGCAATGTTGTATGAAATTCCATTATGGGCCGCTCGTTGCGCCGTACTCGAAGCGTGATACTTCGCAGCCTATTATAACGAACTTAACGTCAATATTTCATTGCATATTTGTGAAAAATAAATTATCAGTTCTTAATTACCGGTTCTAATTAAAGAACTAACAGTATACTTATTCCTAAACAACATAGTGACCAATATTGAATAGAACGCAAGCTTAAAAACAGTTATCGAAGACAATTCATTTAGGTGCATACCTTTCATTAGATTACCGTTCATAAGAGACCCTTACTTAATATTTTCTCATTATTCAGCCGTTAATCACTAAAAACTGTCCCCGCTGTAAAATTATACGCCCTGCGCTTTCCGTTCCTAAAAAGGACGCATAATGAACGTCATACACAATGAGGCAGCCGGGAGTGTATTTTAATATTTTTTTTGGAGTTTTCCGGTTTTTACCCGGATTCTCTCGAATTCCGGCGCTGTTTAGTTCCACATTGGGAACTTTGGCAGTTTATATTGCACTCAACCGTTCATTTAAGTTACATGAAAGGACGTTTTACTAACTCCGATAGCGGAGAGACCTTTTTTAAAACGTCCCTATAATGCAGATGAAACATTGACTAATTTTATACATCTCGAGTGGTTTTACAGAATAATTAATAATACAATAAATATCAGTGCTACTAATAGGAGTTTATCTACTCGTCGACGTCAATTTTTGAATTAACCCGTCGTCTACCAGTCCCTGGGATCCCGGGATCATAATTATTTCGAATTATTTAATTAATTTCCGTTGACTCGTAGAAAAAATAGTTACCTATATAATAGCTTTTTAAGTCTCGAACCTTACTTAGACCACTCGGCAAACCTCGTAGTCTAAACGCGGTTCTCGACTAAAAAAGCATATATTATATAACGATTGCATAAACTACTATTATGCAACTGCTTCATTATGAGAGACATTACCTAAAACACGAACCGGAGGTGAGTTTAACGGACAAATAAGTTAGGTAAACAATTAAACAAAATTAAAATTGATAATGTTAGGTAAGTAGCGGTGTATTATGTAGGTATGTACTGTATAAGGTACATAATAGTAAACCGCTAATCTATATTTATAAAAGAAGAAGGGGTGATCTACCATCAACGCACAGCCGAAACTACTGGAACTAGAAACTTCAAATTTGGTCCAGAGCTTACTTTTATGACGTATGCAAGGGATAAGACGGGATTTTTGGAAATTCCACCCCTAAGGGGATCAAATAGGGGTGCAAAGTTTGTATGGGAGATAAATTTTTTTTTGAGCCGAAGACTTAAAAATTCGTAAACAGGTTACAAACTTAAATCCAAAGAAAGAGTTTTCAGCGTTTTGCAAAATTCTAACCCTAAGAGGGTAAAATAGGGGTGCAAAGTTTATATGCGGAGCAAATCTGTTTTGAAGTGAGATACTTAAAACTTCGTATATAGACTCTCTGTTTAGATACAACAAAACATATTTCAGCGTTTTTTGAAATTGCTCCTCTAAAGGGGTGAAAAGGGGGTTCCAAGTTTGTACGGTGAGCAAATCTTTTTTGAAGTGAGAGATTTGAAACTTCGTAAATAGACTCTGTTTAAATAAAACAAAACTATTTTCAGCGTTTTTCAAAATTGCTCCCCGAAAGGGGTGAAAAGAGCGTTCCAAGTTTGTAAAGGAGCAAATCTTTTTTGAAGTGAGAGATTTAAAACTTCGTACATTGACTCTCTGTTTAAATACAATAAAACGAATTTCAGCGTTTTTCAAAATTGCTCCTCTAAAGGGGTAAAAAGGGGTTTAAAATTTCGTACGGGGAGCAAATATTTTTTGAAGTGCGGGATTTAAAACTTCGTATACGGACTCTGTTTAAATACAACAAAACTAATTTCAACGTTTTTTGAAATTGCTCCTCTAAAGGGGTGAAAATGTGGTTGCAACTTTGTACGGGGAGCAATTCTTTTTTGAAGTTAGAGACTTGAAACTTCTTAAATAGACTCTATGTCTAAATACAACAAAACGTATTTCAGCGTTTTTCAAAATTTTTCCCCTAAAGGTGTGAAAAAGGGTTTAAAAGTTCGTACGGAGAGCAAATGTTTTTTGAAGTGCGGGATTTAAAACTTTGTACACGGACTCTCTGTTTAAATACAACAAAACTCAATTCAGCGTTTTTTGAAATTGCTTCTCTAAAGGGGTGAAAAGGTGGTTCCAACTTTGTACGGGGAGAAATTCTTTTTTGAAGTGAAAGATTTAAAACTTCGTCCATAGACTTTCTGTTTCAATACAACAAAACGTACTTCAGCGTTTTTTTAAAATTGCTCTTCTATAGGGGTAAAAAGGGGTTTAAAAGTTCGTACGGGGAGCAAATATTTTTTGAAGTAGATTTGAAACATCTTAAATAGACTCTATGTCTAAATACAACAAAACTTATATCAGCGTTTTTCAAAATTGCTCCCCTAAAGGGGTGAAAAGAGGGTTCCAAGTTTGTAAAGGAGCGATTTTTTTCTGAAGTGAGAGTTTTAAAACTTCGTACATAGACTCTCTGTTTAAAAACAAAAAATGGATTTTAGCGTTTTTTAAAATTGCTCTTCTAAATGGATGTAAAGGGGTTTAAAATTCCGTAAAATAGGGTGCTTAAAATTAATGTAAACATGTTTGTCTTAGTAAAGTACAAGTACCTATAAAAATATTTTCTTAATAAACTAGAAGTGTTCAATTAATTTTCCTACCGAGGGATAATGCGTAGAGGTTTTCACTGCAAGTAGAGCGTATCATATTGTTGCAGGACATTAAAAATCTTGGGTTACAATGAAGGACTCCTACCACTTTGCATTTCGAGGAACATCAAAATTTTTGTTTAATTCAAGCATAATATGTCTTCTCCTGTAGTCGCTACATCGAGCATGTCAGTATTAAGGCTCGGAAAGTAGGGAATTGGGTAACGTCATCGAACAAGAACGTATGTGTAGACGTACGCAACATCAAACCGTGACACCACTATGCTACATGGATGTGATGAGGTAGTTTCTTAGCAGTCATTAGTGTTTTGTTACGTAGTATAAGAAATCATCAAAAATAAATCATACGCATAGAAGCTAAATGGGATCAAGTCGACGGCGTTCTCCGGCCTGGAATGAAATATGTATTTAACGTCTGACTTACTTAGTCAGTACCTATTACCAACATGCATACGAACCTATATAGGTATTGATAAATTATACCCATTTTGTTTAATTATCCGCCTATTACATCCTACTTCAGGACACACGCTTCCTTTCATGGACAAGAGGGCCCATTTCACTTGCTAATGTATTTATATAAATTAAAAATTTGGTAAAGTTGTAACTTTAAGACGTAAAAACGTTGGAGTAAATTTTGAATGTCACTCAAAGTTAAGTAGTTTATAACCTAACCAGCATTTATCTACCAAGGGCAAGGAATAGTCAGAAGAAGTTCACGCGAACGAAGTCGCGGGAAAAAGCTAGTACAAATATAACTAGTTAATAACAAAAGTGCTTTCATATCGTGATTTTCTTGTAAATTGACATGTAATCTATATTGTAATCTTATATTGTGAATAAATGAATCTGAATCGGAGTATTTGTGCTTATTACATTAAACTGCAGAGTGGTCGAGTTTGGAGTAGACGGCCGAATCGTAGACGAGGCCGGATAAAACGATTCCTGCAATCCCTGTTCCAGCCGAGGATTGTCTTTTTAGTGCTTTTCTCAAGAAATGCCGCTTTTTAATTTTTTAAACATCCATTTGAACAAGCCATTTCTACCATGCACCATGTTTAACCGCACATAAATATATAGTACCATAGATTTCGTTTTTTTTTTCGCAAGTATGGTTACAGAGTCTAGTGGTGGTTGGCAGCATATAATTTTTCCTTTGTCAGGGTTAATGTTAGTAAGCAAATTTAGAGCAGCGGACAATAATGGTTTTTTGTAATGAAGGGAGCCATAAACAAACATGAAACTTCATGTCTTTATTTCGTTATACTAACACATACATTTCCAAGCATGTTTAAGAAATGAATATTATTTTCATCACAAAGTAAGACGATACGGTTAACTTAGTTCAGGATCCACTGCTGGTAGTTGTACCACAAGAGTAAGTTTGTTTAACAAATGTCTTAAATTGTTTTAAACGCTACAGAGGAAATCTTTTACTAATCAGCCTTTAGTGTCACTGCCAAGATATGTCGCTCGGTATGTTTCAAACCTGTACGCGCGACGGCGGTACGTTTACCGCTGGGCACAGCGCGTGTGGTGGCGGCGGTAGTAGCGGAGGCAAAAATCGACCCTCGTTTTTTCACCATTTTTATGTCGGGTAACACATAACAGTCCCAACGTCTCGTCCACACTCGTCACAGACATAATCCAAAACTGTTTTCCAGGTGGGTGTGGCACAGACCATCCACAATAGCCAATCAATCAATCAGTCTTGCTTCTTCATATTTACAGTTGTAAATAAATAATGTTCGAGTAAATTGTAATTGTAAGTAGGGAAGAAGCAGAAACACATACCATCAAGATCCACAGCGCAGGTTTTGTCCAACCACAACATAATACCACAACATAATGTGTATGTGTATGTAATTCTCCATGTAGTGCACAATAAAGCATTTTATTATTATTATTAATAATGTATCCACCACAGGTTTCGTCAATCAATGCTACAAAAAATCATCAACAACACGTTTCGTCACCTATGCTACATACAGTATTAACACTTAACAGTGACTTGTCCGATAAGTACCCGGTTTAACCATCAGGTACGCACCCAACCTGGGATCGTAACCCCTTGTATTTTAAGTTACTGAGTCTTAATTCTTACATTGCAAATGATCAGTGGTGAACTTATTATATGTATTACATTTTAATAGATATGAAATGCCTTTGTTGGGTCAAGCCTTCAGAAGTCAAGTTAGAAAACGGATCGTCAGGTATTCTACCTGTAAAACGTTCTGGCCGTATACGTTAGGTTTCTAGCCACCGGAATTTCGTTGTGGCTTTCGTAACTCTCTTTCGTAGTCGAAATTTGTCAGTACGGTTTAACATACGCATTTCTCGCTACTTCTTACTTACCAACTTCAAATTGTTGCGCAATTTTAATTTCATATTGGAGACCGACTTTTCCCTAAGTTATTATAGATAAGACTACAGTTGTTCAATATGCCGATACTTAGCTAATTTCCTTTTTCCTTTTTTAAATGTAATATATGTTTTTTTTTAATGGCAAAATAATCAAAATTTATTCTATAAATACAAAAATAACATAATATATGTTGTACATGAAATTAACGTAACTGCGCCTCTCAGTAATCTCAGAACGTAGTGAAACTTCCCTCTCGAATGAGCAATAATCATATGATTGACATTTTATTTACGAGAGAGCTTTTGTTTCATTCAAATATTTTTTTGCTACGTAAACTCTTATATTCGTTAGGCTACTTTATATAAATCCAGGTGTAACCTTCCGACAAGCGTCAACCAATTAAAAATTAAAAAGATTAATTTATTTAAGCGATTGGCGGTTATCCAGTGGCTATTTAATAATTCAACTCTTGGAAGATTTTTCTAGTAACTTTGAAACTCCAGTCAAGGTCACACGAATCGCTGTACTGTTCATGAATTCACTGTGACCGCGACCCGACTTGGATACTTTACACATTTCTGGAATAAACGTAAAACGGTCACATGAATTATCGCCTTAAGGGTATTTGTTTTGTGTTTAAAATAGGTCCTATTAACCCTGGAGGCCTTTATTTGGGTAAACCGGGTATTAAGTGGACACGTGGTCGTTAGGGATGTTCTTAGTCGGTGGGTGAAGGGGAGAGGGGTGAGAGCTAAATACGAAGTCTGAATAGCGCTCTCCACTAGAGATTCAAAAAAAGGCGATATCTTAAGGACATTCCCTTGTACCATTTAGAAAACCAGCATTTTGCGGCCTAGCTTCAAGTTTGAAAGAAGATGTCGTGCTTTTAGCTTTTTTTACAATTGTTTGTATTGTTTTGTCACATTATTTAATTAGATATTTTCCGCACCTCGGCAATAATGTACACATTTAACAAAAATACTTGTGTTTAAAATTCTACACATTTATCCACCGCACACCTAACTATAAAAGGGGCTGCTTTCCCGGAAGACATTACCTGAAATAGGGAACATCTTTATAAAAACAGACGCAGGCATTCCTTTTTCACGACTTGTTTTCAATCGGGGTTCTTTGGGTTTCTTTTCCAAACAAAGTGGAACAACCATTAAAACTTCTTGACGTCGAGGACTTTAATTGTTACGGATATCCTCGTTAGCGTTACACGGTAGACAATTGAAGTTCGAATGTTTTTTTGTGTAAAATTAATTGTTTCATGTGCTCAAGTTTTCTAGACAATTGACAAAGACTGCAATTCTGAAAAGGTTATTAATGTTCCGTTTTCAATAAATACCTACCCCAATTTAATTTGATACCCAGCACCCTGTTCTTTTGTCACTCCCTAATATCAGTGAGTCGCTAACACGTACTAGCTAAACGGTTACGCTCTGTGAAAAAAGAGGACGCATGGTTTCAATCGACCCAGTTTTTAGAGACGATCAAATGTTTGTATGGGATCAATTACAATTAGAGCAAGACAAAAAACCAAAATGAGAGGCAAAGTACAACATAGCTAACGAGCACTGAAAACGCTCCATACTGATTCACACGCAGGCGTGACGTCACTCCTACGTGGCCCAGTAAAACAGGGAAATTCGCCGTTTTTTTGTGAAATATTGCGTATGTACCTACGTAGATGCCATACAATTTCTTTTTTATTAGAACATGCTATACAACAACGTTTTTGCGAATCTTTCTAGTCCCATATCTTTTTCTGATTTTAATGAATTTGTCTAATTTAGTTGGTTCAAAATTTGAAAGTCTAGTGAATACGTCAAGTGAGGTGTCATATGAAAGGGTTTGAGTTACGCATTCTGAAACGATTTTTATATATTTTTTTACGTCGAGTCATTTTCGATTTATGACGGAAAAAGGAAAAAAGAATACCCCTCCCTTTTCTCCGAAATTTACCAAGGAAAAAATATGGAATTATTACATAAGATTGATAAGAATGTACATTTTATATGAAATGAAATGAAATAATTTTATTCCAGACAAATGTCCATAAATTAATAACTTTTAAATTGAAAATTGGGTAAATTAAATATAACTGTAGCTCTATCTAGTTTTTCTTTTTTATCATCAAATAACATTTCTATACTAAGTTTGTAATTTAATCACCTTTGCATGTATTTTTGATTTATAAATTCATATTCGTTTATTCATTCGATTATGCTGAAAGTACCTTCTTTCAAATAAAGAAAAAAATGTTGAAATCGGTCCACGTGCTCCTTGAAAACCACCATACATACTAAGTTATTCATCGCTCAAATTTGTAACAAAATTCACCGATAGACGGCGCTGTACCCATGGCGTTCAATTTCTACACCATGTTGTTGAGATTTTCTTGAATTAATTGGGTTGGGACCGGTACTTACCTGTGTACGGAACCCTCGGTGCGCGAGTCGGACTCGCACTTGACCAGTTTTTTCGATACCTAATCGATATGGTTTACAAAAGAAAAAAAATCGATTCGAATCTATAGACATAAGTAAAACAATAATAACAATCTAACACAAAATAATTGTAAAATATTTGAATTAATAAAAGTACAACTACAGACAAAACAAGAAAGTAGGTACTCGATAACTGACACGAGTGACGGATATATAACAACGAGTCAGTCAAACAGCGGTTTTGTCAATAACTATTATTGTGTTGCCATATGAGGTCACACGTCACGATAAAATGGCGGCTCGTGTTCTCGCGCGGATATCGAAAATGCAACATTCAATCTTATTTTTTTAGTATGTATAGATTCTATAAAAAAGAAATGAAAATTCCACGTGGTTATTGAAACGTTCGGTTTAATTTAGGTGACTTTTCAAAAAAGCTATGCTCTACAATGGAATATAATCGTGAAATCATTATGTTTTATGGATATTATGTGATATTGTTATTTAACTTACTTTATCAAACTCATTTAAATTTGTATATTTAAAACGGGATAGTTATCACTAAACTATTAGTCTATTTTAGAGCAGTTGATGCAGGCATTACGTCGAACCGAATATATCGGCCGAATATTCGGTTTAGCAAAAGCTGTACCGAATATTCCGCCAAATGTCCGGTGAAACCCGTATAACGTAACAAGACGTATAGACTGGTAGAAGAGATTCACCGGTCCTGTGCCTTGACAATGAGTTTATATGACCGTACTCGCTAGCGACTGCGTAAAAAGCACAGCGCCTCTGGCGGTTACGCAATAGAACTAAGAATCGGCATACTAAATCATTTACGCAGTCGCTAGCGAGTACGGTCATACAAACTCATGGTTAAGGGACTGGCCACAGGTGAAACTTAATAAAACGCTAGCTTTTGCCCGCATCTTCATATGCGTGAACACGCATTCCCTCCTCAATTCCTCCTCTGGTAGAAAATGTACACTATATGTTTTTAATTCATGCGTGCTAAATTTCATCTCAGTCCGTTCATATATTATTGCGTAATTCACCTTTATTTAATTTTTATTCTTTTATTATTTGACGATCATTTAATCACTTAAGATTATCTCAGCCTTTATTTAAAAATAATAATAATAATAATAATAATTAAAAAAAATACTTACTTACTTTATTATACTTGCTTATTTATTACGATGAAAAAGTTACCAAACAATTAATAATGTTACCAAACATAATGAAGCAAAGGGCTTAACTATAGGGAAGGCGTGTGTCTGTCATACACAATGTCAGACAATGTATTTTATCCATGACTACTTAGAGTAGTACTTAGCAAATGGCCAAGTGGTCTCCAAGTTTATGTTTTAGCTCGTGTTTACTTGGCGCTGACGCGCGTCACTCTTGCGGCGCGGTAATGACAATGGTTTGTCGTGCATGTGCTTCCACTTTATCACGCCGCGGCGAGGGATTTTTAATGCCAGCTCGTTTAAAAATACAATCTTTGTCAACATATTCACTGCCAGGAACCGGCCTAGCCGGCGGTCTGCTCGTAGACGCGTAGCCGAGCTACGAAAAGCTTGGCAGTGAAAGTGTTACCCTTAACAGAACGCGCTATGAAAAATATAGCGTTCTTTAGACAAGAAAATAATAAGTATTTATTATACAAGGCATCCCACAGCTATGAAGTACTCTGAATATTGTAGATGGAACATTTTACTGAAAGAAGACATTATTTGAATTTAAAAAATAGTTTAAACTGCATTCACAGATATTTAAATAATTATATGGTTGAACCGGGGATCGAATCCGGGAATGTCTTCTTTCAGTAAAATGTTCCATCTACAATATTCAAGGTACTTTCCCTCCATGTGGCATGGCCGTGGGACGTCCTGTTTATACTGTTATTGATCTATGACTATGACTGATACTCTGATTATAGCCGGAAAATCCGAATTAGAGTTTTTATTTTCTATTTTTTTTTTCAGTATTTTAGAACATATTATTCTTTTAGAACAAATTATTATCAAAATAAAATGATGGTACTTAAACTGATGAATCTCTCATAAGAAGAAACAAATCATCACTCATTCGTTGTTTTTGCAAGCTACCTACTTATTATATATGTTATTGTTAAACTGGAAGGCTAGCGTTAAAATACGATGTACAAAGAATTTTGTCTAAGCATTTATTTTATAAAAATAGAGGAGTTTAAACTATATGCAAGAAACAAAGAACCAGGAAATTGAAACCAGAATATTGTTTGATAAAATGAGACACAAATAGCGTACGCAATAGTAAAGCAATCCTTTCAAAACAAATTCACGATGCAAACTATTTCAATACAAAATCGGTTCGATCCTCAATTGAATAGCTAAGACTCGGTCAATAACCGACTGATTTACAGATAGCATCAATCTAGTGAATACCGGTGATTTGGTCGGCCAACTATTTAGTTTTCTAACAAAAGGTCGTATTATCATCAAGCAAGCGTTTTGCTTAAGCCCTAATGTTACAGAAATTCAGGTATATTGGTAGACTGAATAATACGACTTGTATTAAGTTGGGGTTTCTGCTGCAATAGTAAATGAAGGCTAGAGTGTCTAACTCAATAACTAAATATCTGATTTTTTAAGTGAAAATTTGATGTCCCCAAATGAAACAGGGTCAGCATGTAAACATTTAGCATCTGTTTGGTTTATAATAGATATGACTTGGGCTCGATAAATGAATTTTTATTTTATTACGCTTAAGAGCTTTATAATCTGTGCCTTTACCATGTTGTATGACCGTACTCCATGACATGCCCAGTTTGCATGACCGTACTCGCTAGCGACTGCGTAAATGATAGTATGACGATTCTTAGTTCTATTGCGTAACCGCCAGAGGCGCTGTACTTTTGCCCGTACAAATAACGCAGTCGTTAGCGAGTACGGTCATGTAAACTCATGGTAAAGGCACTGAAATGATTTATTCCTCTGTTGTATTTATATAACGAATGAGCAGTTATATTAAGTGGAGAAATACATTATAAAAAAATGTAGTCTACTATAATGTGTGATCTGCTTGCGTGGCGATGGACGGCTGTGTGTAGGGAGTGTCTGAAGTTTTGTGAGATGAAGGGATGATAGGCTTTCTAGTGTACCTACGTAGATAATTAGTATTATTGTTTTGTTCCTTTAAGTTGATGTTTCGCTTCACAGTGTATTAGAGTAAATCTGTAATGCTGTGTAAATATATCACTACATAGTATAAAACAAAGTCGCTTTCTCTGTCCCTATGTCCCTATATCCCTATATCCCTATGTATGCTTAAATCTTTAAAACTTCGCAACGGATTTTGATGCGGTTTTTTTAATAGATATAGTGACTCAAGGGGATGGTTTATATGTATAATACATGCATCAGCATTGTACCCGTGCGAAGCCGGGGCGGGTCGCTAGTATTTAAATAAATAATAGTTCTCTCAATTCTAACTGGTTTCGCTCGGGTTGGAAGGTCAGATGGCAGCAATTGTGGGCTTAAAGATGGAAAGACTGTGATATTGTTATCATGGGTTACCGGGTCCAATAACTACCCGGCACCCGGCTCCCATAGTCGACTCTGACGTCACCCACGGGAAGAACGGGGGAAGTGTCATGCTAACCCGGCACTACGTGGGCAAAAAATGTGCAATAAATAAATAAATAAATAAATAAATAAATAAATATTAGAGGACAATCTTACACAAATCGAACTAGCCCCACAGTAAGCTCAAGAAGGCTTGTGTTATGTGTACTAGACGACGATATATTTAATAGATATAAATACTTAAATACATAGAAAACATCCAAGACTCAGAAACAAACATTCATGCTCATCACACAAATATTTGCCCTGACAGGGATTCGAACCCAGGACCGTCAGCTTCACAGGTAGGTGCACTACCCACTAGGCTAAACCGGTCGTCAAAAAAATATTTGCAATAAATATTTGACCGTTGTTAAATGATCTACAAATCTATATTCACTTCATATATTCAACAATATAAAGGTTGTTGCAGCAAATAAGCACTTTTAGTTAGCAAAAAAAATGGTTGCAGTAAATATAAACATAAGGTTTTATTGAGACCTTTGCAGCCATTTTTTCAGAGTGTAGAGGCGAATATCTAATGTCGGCTCGCCGTTCAACTGCTGGCAGCGAAACGTATGTGAACCATTCTCAGTGACCTGTAACTGTTCGAATAACACGCATACTAGGTACGTTTGCCGTTCGAAGTTCAGCAAACAATAATTTAGCTACGGATTGTGAAACTGGGAGAGAGCATATTCAGCGTTTATTAGTATTAGAGTAGTACGAGTTTACCTACTGAAGTAGTAAATGTGTTTGAGTACTGGTATGAAAATCAAATAAATGTTGTTCGATGGGTCGAGGGGCACTCGGATCCCTACAAAATGGAGTGTGGTGTAAGGCAAGGGGGGTTGTCGTCACCAACACTATTTAATTTTTATATAAATGGGTTGATTGAGGAGCTCAGCAGCACTGGTGCTGGATGTTCAGTGGATGGTTGTTTTGTAAATAACATCAGCTATGCTGACGACATGGTGCTGCTGAGCCCCTCAGTAAATGGATTAAAAGTAATGTTATCAATGTGTGAAAAGTTTGCTGCGGCCCACGGGCTCAGGTATAATGTTAAGAAGAGTGAGGTTTTAGTCTTTAAATCTAGCATTAAAACGTATTCCATCCCGCCCATAAGTCTAAACGGGTCTCCTCTTCAGACAGTTACTAAATTTAAATACCTGGGTCATTGGGTTACAGACACCCTCAAAGATGATGTTGATATGGAAAGGGAACGCAGAGCACTGTCGGTTAGGGGTAATATGCTGTCACGCAGGTTTGCGCGCTGTTCACGTGAGGTGAAGATAACTTTGTTCAAAACTTATTGCCAAAATCTATACACGTGCAACCTGTGGAGCAACTACACCAAAAAGACCCTCAGTGCTCTGCGTGTCCAGTATAATAACTCCTTCAGGGGGCTGTTGGGGCTGCCTTGGCGCTGCAGTGCCTCAGGTATGTTTACCGCGTGGAGCACTGACGGCTTCCATGCTGTGCTGCGCAAGCGCGTGGCGTCCCTGTGGGGCCGCGTGCGGGGCAGCGCCAACACTCTCCTGAGGGTTGTCGCGGAAAGGATGGACAGCCCTATTATTAGTCATTGGATGGCTGTGCATGTGCAATCCAATGAACATTTCGTATTTTACTAACTTATTATTAATTAATTAATCCATAATTATTACTAACAATTTCTTGTAATGTGTATATAAGGTATATGGACCCGTCGTCCGAAATAAATGATTTCATTTCATTTCATTATACGGCGTTCTTTTTTCGTCGTTGTTATCTCATTAAAGTTAAAGAGATGATAACAAAAATATATTTTAGTTAAAAACGTACACCAACATCGGTTATAAGTCTTATTTGATCAAATGGGTTGTCTCACTTTTAACCTATTGCACGAATCAAATTATTTTAAATGAAATTATTTTTCGATGTGTTAATTTAACGTGCAAGTTGCGTGAAAGTAGCGGCTTAGAATGATTCAGGTTCAGATAATTTTATTGGTAAAAGTATAAATACATTTTACATGTCAAATTGGCATAATAATATTGTTTACATTCGTTTTCATTAAATAACATAAACATTATTGCTAATGCTACATTAAAGGAACTAACCCGTTTTCCTTACAATGCCAGGCAAAGATTTGCTGGGATGATGTAGTGGTCTAGGTAGCCTAGTGGTAAAGGCGCTGGTCCGGCAAACCAGAAGCGCGTGTTCGATTCCCGTCTTAGGCTCCGTGCGAGATCACGGTCTATTTTTTCTTTGTATTTGTTATCTGAATCAAATAATTGTCTCACTTTATGCAAATTATTGTGAGCCGGATTTACTGGACATATCCAGTCCCAAGAACCCGGTTATGTTCTAAAACTATGACCAAAATCACCGACGGATGGACAGCAGCATCCTTGGAGGGTGGTGGAAATACTGAGATCGCCAATTCGCATGCCAAGCGTTGCGATTACAGGATTTTACTCCCAAGTGTAAAGATATATAATCCAATTTGGTAAAGCAGACTCTTACATTTCAAAACCCCAAGCACTAATCTATATAAAAGTCTACTCTTACTTGTGTGATATACACAATATTTGTTATTGTGTTAAGTATCTATATAAGTATGTATATCGTCACTTGGTACCCATAGTACAAGCTTTGCTTAATGAGGGACTAGGTTGATTCGCGTAAGATTGCCCACAAATATTTATTTATTTTATTGCACCAACACGGACGGGGAATTGCTCTTATCAGTAGTATGTACCTACACTTAGCATCACAAACATGTATACAGTTTTCGACGTTATCTCTAAGCAATACAGTCCTACAATGTTAACATATTTATGAAACTGACTGTACAGATGCAAATCGACCTGCTACAAAAGGAATATTTCTCGACATTTTCCTGAATCAATCTTGCGAGAACGTTAGAGGATTATACAAACGTCTTGTGTGAAGTTAAATCTTGTATCTTATAATATAGAATGGACGTATTTGTGAATTTGTTGTATATTATAAATTGTGTGATTAATTATTTTTTGACATTTGTTTAAAATTGTGTAATTACATTCGAATTAACCATTTATTTAATTGCCACCATATTGTTGTCTTAAATTCCATTTGTATTTTATTTATATTTTCTGTGTGTCCAATTATGTTATGACGATCCTTATTCGGTGAATATGTTTAAATCCAATTCCATTATTATTATTTATATCATGATATTGACGATCATGATGTGAATTCGTATACTTTTGACATGAATGCAAATTTGTATTGTAATTTATATCTATGAAATAAATGAATCTGAATCTGAATCTGAATCTATCAGTGATAGAGATACACGAGAATAAAAAAACTGTTCCACCATAACCCCGAAAATATTGTATTTAAAACAACGTTACAGCGTAATAATTTTAATGAACAACGTGGCATTTAAACTAATTTGCATAATTCATTTATTAAAAGGCGAAAACATTAAAACAGTCCTGTCCCCTCATTTAAATTTCTAAATCGTATGAAAAGATTACAATGAGATTGTGTGGAATTAAGACATGATATATCTACAGTTTTTATTATTACGGTGTACGTGCCTGACAATTTTGGTTAGTCTGGTTAAGGCTTAGGCAGTCATATTGTTTAGATGCCTTATTCGGCAGTAAATTAACTTTCCGTCTTTTTTGTGCAGTAAACATTGGGCTACATAATTGAAGACAAAGAATTAAAAAGCCGAATAGTTCGGAGAGTGAAGGAAGAATTATAAAATTTTGATAAGGAAGATGGAACAGTAAGAAGCAAATTTCGGGAGGAGCAAACAGAACGAAGATAAACGCTCTTTGAGATAGCGTGGAGTTGCATGGCTGAAGAGAGTAGAATACAAAAGAGAGTGTGAGAATTTCGGCGAAAACGGATAGGGAGCCACTTAAGCTGGGAGCGGAAGAATACGTGGTCATATTTATAGCTTACAGTCTTCAAAATTTCACAGTATAGGCACCTTGTTGACCCAAAGCCATACAAATTGTCAAAATTGGTCCGGAAACCTAACGTGCGAAGTCTGACACGCACTTGGCTGTTTTTTTTTCATTTTATCTATCTATATAATAAATCTCTAAAATTCCAGCCAGTAGGTATCATAAGAGAGGGTCTTTTGTCCCAAGGGATCTCAGTATCCGCTGCATCGAAATATAAAATTTTTGTTATACAGGTATATTTTTACTGCCCCTTGTCATAAGGTCTTTAATTATCAAGTATCCTATGACGGGGGTATTAGGGTACTAATTATTTACTAAGTCTGCCGCCTTCAAAGGGGGCAAGGTAGTGCCCCCGCCAAGACGAGCCGAGTGAAGCGAAAGAGCACTACTCACCTTTTCTCGACGCGCTTCATCGTTTTTTTAAACCTCATAACTTGGGTTTGGATTATACCAAATAAACAAAATTCTCGGGAAATGATGTCAATAGTGGACTTATCAACCATGTAAAGTTTCAATTGCATAACTATGATACTTTGGTTACGGACTCTCTGACAATAATCTGGGGGCACGGCAGTTCCCCCGCCAAAATCAAGATTCTTAGGGTACTTCCTGAAGTCCGAGAAAGCGGAAGTTTCGTATGTAAGCTAGTATTAGTACATAAACAACAACAAATCCTAAAACTTGGATTTTTTACCCCCAACTACTTAAACTAGGGGATGAAATTTTGTATGAAAATTCCGCCTGAGTACTAATTGGTACCCTAATTAGCAACAAACAGCTTATAATTTCTAACATCTAACTCTCTCTAGACTGAAACAACAGATGCCTTGTTGCTCGGCATGCAAATCTCCTTAATTGGTTTTTAATTGCCCCCACCCCCATGTTCAAATTAGCAGAGCTAATTAGAGACGTCAATTCTCTTGTCTAGTTTGTTAGTGAAATGTTTGTTTATTGTGAGCACCTGTTTAAGCATGCAATAAATATACTCTCCTCCATCTGTGGAAAGAAAAGGTTCCCAAATTTTCGACTTTATTTCAATGCCACGAAGGTTCAATGACGACTGAACTGATACTTTATAACTGTATTTCACTTGAAATTTGATGATACATCATCGGCTTGCCCTTATCCCATTGACTTGGGGTCGATGCAGCATGTTTTTTTCTTCCATACCTCTTTGTACCCGTAACCTCGTCACTCACATCCTTTCAGTTCCAATCGTCTCTCACGCAGTCCATCCACCTTTTCCTTGGCCTACCTCTTCTCTTACATCCCTCTTCATTCCTAATGCCCTTCTTGTCATGACTTTCATAGGGTACTATAACACGTCCAAATTTGATGATGTAAAGGATGCCAATATGTTATTTATTTAAACAATTTGAAACTGTATTGCACACTAACAAGTTACAAGCACAAAAGGCGAACTTAATGCGATAAGGCATTCTCTACTAGTCAAGCTTTAGGCCAAACAGAGAATAATCACAGTATTTATGAGGGGTGTTCAATAAATAATGAGAATGATAATGACGCAGGTATTTTTTAATAAAATCTATTTTATTTTTCATTATATTCATCTTTTAGGAGTATATACTTACAATATCGTTTATCTAAATATAAAATTTCCTTTCTAAAAAAATCGTTATCCTGAACCTTTAAAAAATCTTTAAATTTCTACCTTCTGGGGTGTTCTTTTAGCCTCGGAAATAGATAGAAATCCCTAGGAGAGAGCTCTGGTGAACATGCAGGATGCTTCATCATTGATTTGAGCGAGCATCTTTAATGGTAGGGTTTGTAACCTTATACGTATCCGCTGAAGCTTTACCGTGGTGAAACTGAACAACCTTTGAACATTTGCCTCGACGTTAGTCGCGTATAACGTCACGCATTTTTATTTGGTTCTGTGTATAAAATTCCTGTAGTATCAAGTGTGTGAAGTGTGATCAAGGTATTAGATCATTACCACCCCTTGCTTATCCCAGAAAAGAGAGCCCTACGTTGCCGGAGGACGGAATTCCCTTACATTTCTCAGGACTCTCAGATGATGGTTTAGTTTCTGGATCGTAGTAGAGAAGTCATATTTCGTCCATATTAGTTATGAGTCGAGGCAAAAATCTGTCAGAATCTTGTTGTAACAATTCCAAACAGTTGAGAGAAATCCACGGTTTATAGTATTCCTGCGCATCCGTAAGCATTCTGGGCACCAAGGTCATGTATGTACACTATAGATGATCCCTATCAAAATCTTAACTTCTTCAACAATAAAATGAACCGGAACCTTGCCACCCGTTAAAGTAAATTCCTAAATTTTGTTATCACTTGATCGGTTACTGCTGAGGTTAGGTGCCCCAAGCCTGGATCGCCATAAGTGCAAGTTTTCCTTCTCTTAAGGCGCGTAATAGAGTGAAATACCACATTTTGGTCGCGTTCAAAGGCCTAAAACTAAAAACTGGCCCGAAATATAGGTGTCGAAAAAATATACTTGAAGAATTGATATGTCCTCTTCAATCTGAGCAACGGAAATTGCAACACGCCTAGATTGTCCTAATAAAAAAAAAATCAAATAAGGCATTTTTCAACCTTTTAAATCGCTACTGCTCACTATCTAGACATGTTTTTTACACGGGATATTCAGAAAATAAAACTTTATTCAGTTTTTCATATTCTGAGCAACGGATATTGTAAAATAATCATTACTTTTGTCAAAAACCTGGAATAACTACCACACCGTCATAAAAGTTGGGGCGGATACGTGCGCGGGCGACGGGCGGCAGTCTGTCACCGGCTCTCGGACGGGAAGGCTGTGTCGCTTTGCGCGCGACGCTACAATATAAGAGTTCGATTGATTCGATTCTGAGACAATGTACCTACTTAACTATTTTATATATTTAATTACTTCAAACATTCCTACGTATTTAGAAAATAATAATATAAAAAATACATACACACATACAAAAAACCTGTTACAGCGGGGGTGCGCGGGTAGTGCGGCGGGAAAGGCTACGCCACGCCCCAACGCGCAAGGTCGTTCGCGGGTATACGCGCCTTAAACTTCGCCTGCCACCGCGCAATCATAGAATAAGAAAGTGTACGAACCCCTAATGTTTAGCACACTGTAAAATAACAATAATAAATAATTATAATAAAAAAATTGTTTTATATTATACCTATTACTAGTGTTATTATGTTACTGATTTTATAACTAAAAACCGTCACATTTCCTTAGAGGGTAGGCCGGACTTGAGCAAGTGCAAACAAGGCATTGAACCAGAGGCATAGCTATGTACTCACTATGGATTCTAGATTAACATTGTAGAAGAAAGCGAAATTCAACTTAATTGATATGGGAAAAGGATTGATAATTAGGATATTCTTGAATGTATATCATTATGTTAATTGAACATATTAACAGTCATCCTAAGCGACGTTAGGACAGCATATAGTTTCAGAAATTACAATACATTTGATATATTGGCAAAAAGGATTTTTACTAAATAGTTGCTGAATGGATAGCGAATCTCAACCTTATTAGACGCGGGATAGAGTTGTTATACAAAAGGGAGCTAGTACTAAAGGGAGTCATTAGTCAAGTGCAAACGGGGCATGAAATAAGATACAGCTAAAACAGGTCTCAAGAGTCAAAGATGATGTTTAGGAAGAAACTCAACTTAATAAGTATGATATTAGGGTAGAATGTTTAACAATTTTGGCTCGCGTGACCGGTGAGCCTCCTGAGAATCCTGAGCGCATTATGTTCGTAAAACCGATTTTTATGGATTGGTTGCTTCGTGGGTAGTTTTTCTTTGGGTATAAATAGGCCTAGACGAGGCTACGGACGGGACTTAGAATTCGTCACTCAGACTGTCAAGGTCTCTGGCTTGCTCAGTAAAAACTCTTGGTGGGTGAATTTATTGGCATAAGAGTGGTTCGTCATTATGAGGGATTTTCTCCCCATCATGAGGGATCACTTTTTGGCATTATAACTAGTAAAATTAGTGGGTTTTTTTGTATATTTTCAATAAGTTTAAAAGCCAGAACTTTGTCCAGGTTTACAGTATACCTGAGGAGTCATACCCGCCTAACGGTGCCAATGGGCATGATTCAGAGTCTTAGTAGTTATCAGGTCTGAAGGTGGCCTGACGTCTCCTTTTTACCAACACAGGAGACGATCTATCCTTCACGTTCTCACAATGTCCAGCTGGCAACGTAAACGAGGCTGCCATAGTTTGGGTCAGCATAGAGGGTGCTACTCGCTCGTTGAAATTGTGCAGTATTTGGAGAACGGTCTTATTAAATATATTTATATATTATCTTTATATACACAATAGGGCGTCTTACTCACTGTACCCTGTCTGCGGACCAGTGGGGGGAGACAACTTACACAGGCTGATAGTATTGCAATCCTCAGTTTAGCCGACTGAACTCTTTAGAGCTTAGTTTAGGGTATACGCATTCATTGAAACTAAATCCTAGGTAAGGGATATTAGTTTCAACAGTTTAGTTCTAAATGGGGGTAGAATTAGGGTAAATTCACACACAATTATGAGGGAAGTAGGAAAATTAGATTCTTACGCATTGGGTTAACTTGGTTTAAGATAGGAATTACATTACAGGTCGCGAGAAATTCATACGGTAATATAATAAATCGGGAATATTCATCATAGGCAAATATAGACTCCAAATGATAGGGTAGGTAATCCAATCTTCAAACAACCGTGTAGGTAATCTAGATTCAGGCAAGCTAGCGATCTAGCCTAATAGCTATTTTCTTACTAATCTTGGATAGTAATTAGGAGATTGATAGTACATATTTCCGAGTTAGGATGTTTGGCAGGAGTTTTGTTTAGGGCCAGATTCCGGCGTAGTAACGCTAGGATTTCGCCTGACACCATAGATGAGGTCTTGCAGTATTTCTCCTTATCTATTGGCGCGGATTTCGAAATACTAGTAGACTCAATTGTTATAATTGTCTGATCACCTTTTTCTAGAACAAATTCTAAACCCGAGAGTTACAAAGGGTTATTTGATCGTTGCGTCCTGAGACAATGCGGTTGAATAATCCCAGCATAACTCTCCCATAGTGTTATTAATTTATGACATTGATTTTACACTCCGAATAGTGTTAGAAAATATTGGAGAGGGCTTGTCCAAGTCTGGGTCGAGAGCCACTGGTTTCTGTTTAATAACAGAGAGAGATAGCAATCTCTCGGGCGGATGGAGGGGCCCGACCTTTAACCAATAACAAAATATTTCTTAATCCCTACAAACCTGCTAAAAATCCTAATTTGATAGGGTTAGCATAACTCTGTATACTAGGTTTAAGACATAGGTGTGTCGAGCTTGACATACATACTTAGGTCTAAAACTTATTTAAATTCCATTAACCTATCTCAACAAAATCCTCTATTTTTACAACAACTTACTATTATTACTTCAAACTTAAAGTTCGTCTTAGGGACATTAGTGCAAATATTTATTGCGTACTGAGGGATGAGAGATTCAGGGTTCCGTCAATTATCATAGGGCTTTGGGTTCTTACGGTTCACAACTATAAGGGGGTCCTACCACTAGCGATCACGTTCTGGCCATTAGTTACGTCACAAATAAAACTTCATAATTATTTTTATTCTTTATTTTTATAATTCCGGGGAGGGGTAAATTAGTATATTAGTAGAGGGGGGCGTTATATTACAGTTCGGCGCAGTGACCAGGAAATTCCGAAGCCCTAGGGCTCCGGTTCAGCAAGCGAAGTACTAGTTTAAGTTCAGTAGTCTCCTTGGAGGCTACAGTTTGTTGCAGTGCAAGCGATGTGATTTTGACGGGGTCTGGTTCTCTCATCCATTAATCTTGCTAGGGACTCGTGCAGCTAGTTGTTAGAATCCGCATCTGAAAATAATGAAACGTTTACTATTATTAAATAATAAAAAATAAAAAACTGGGGGCGAAAAAAATAAGTTATTTTTTATTACTAAAACGGGTAGACCTGCGTGAACTAGGGAACAGACGACGCACTTAGGGTACTGTTAGACGCAATAGAAATAAATAAGCATATGGTCGCAGAAAACACAAAAATATATCGGCGCTAGGGACAAGTTTACATATTGTTAGTTTACAACGTTTGAGTTAAGAGCCCTTATCAGTTAAAAACGGTCGTCTATTTGGGCGATTTTCTGATTGAATTGACGCGTGTCTTGAAGTTTTCTCAATGTTGATATCTAGAGCGGGACTATTTTGACCTAATGTCATAACTTTTAGATGCATTTTTATGGATTTTTCATTGAGAAATATTGTTTCGAACATCGCTCCAAATCTATGATTTTCTAGCTAAAGATTGTGTTTTCCTCTTGAGTTCTAATACACGTAGTAAAATCGGAAAATGGCTGTTACTATCTGGAACTTTAATAGAATCATCGTATCCAATTTGAAATCAAATCATTTAAGAATTTATAAGGCCTCTTAACAAAATGTTTTACATTATTACAGTTGAATGCGAATAGACGCAATTATGATTTTGACTAGTTTATAGTAGAAAACAATTAAGATCGGTGGATTTATTTTGCTGGGCCGACAAGTATTCATTAATATATATTTTTTTTTGAACTTGAGGGCGAAAATATTAAAGGTTATTTTACTTTTAAGGTACTAAAATGAGTAGACCCGCGAGAACTAGGAAAATGACGGAGAAATTAAAAGAGGCAACTCGGCAAACTATGCGGAGTACTACCCCTAGAAATATACGAGAAAGTGTTACACCGGTAACGCGAGAAAATATTGCACCGGTAACACGAGAAGCCATTACTAGACCGATACAACGGAGATATAGGAAAGTAACAAAAAAATCTAGTCCTGCACGAGGGCTATTTTTCCACTTATTAAAACGAACCGAACGAAGACTGGCGGAAGGGTTAGGACAAATACGGGAAGAATTACAAACCGCTATTAGTTCAACCCAGGAAGATTTCCCGGAAGTACAGTCAGATCCTAATGAAACTGGGGGCGAGGTCCTGCCTCAACAATCAATAGAAAACGGTCCTACGCTCCAACCGGGAGTAGTAGGGGAAACCACGTCACAACATGAGTTAACTCCAGACGAAAGGAGAAATGTAATATATAACATCAAAAATGTAAATTACGAACGACCAAAATTCGGAAAAACCCCAACTCACCCCGTCACGTTTTTAGAAGACTTAGATGTATATTTACGTAAGGTAGATGCCGAAGGCCGCGAACTAGATACAATCATAGAATGTTTAGAAGGCAGCGCTCGTGATTGGGCTAGAATTTACAAGGATCGCTGGACCAGTGTAGCTGAATTTAAGACTGATTTCCTAAAATTCCACTGGGGGGATTTTGAGCAAAACGAGTTACGAAGGAATATAGTATATGGACAGTGGGTTAGGGGTACAGAGCCTTCTATGCATAATTACTTCATAAAAATAGTTGGTCAAGCAAAAATGCTAAACTATACTGTGCCTGAGCAGCAACTTATATCCGACATTATGAGACATTTTCCTCGGTACATACAGCAGGCTTATGTTACGTCCAGACCGACTACAATTTTAGAAACGGCCGAATTTTTGCGATCCGTGGATGAAGTTAATAAACAAGAGCCTCGAGTGGATGTCAAGGCTAATACAACGACGGCAAAGCCCATAGAGAAAAAACGGAGTAATCAACAATACCAGAATTGGCGGCGGCCGGAGGGGAATGTATCAGCAATACAATGTATGGAAGTGGATGATTCGGAAAACTAATAGAAGCTGATAAAAATGCACCCGGGTCAGCTTTCTATGTAGGGGTCAAAACTTTGAACATGATGGCCAATATGGGCTGGGTCCCAGGGCAATTAATAGGGATAAATGGTAGGGGGTTGCGTGCACCCATAGAACAAACTCATATCAATAATGAATATAGGGAAGGATTGGGGTATAGGCAAACTATAAGTAGGGAAGATGTTGAGTTACACCATATAGTCGATGTGTTAAAATATAAATGCGATCGTATGAGCTTAGAAGGGATTGAGAAAAACATTACGTCAGTCTTCGAAGAAGAAAATATATCACCATTACCGGATCAATATAAATCGGAAATTAAATTTGGGGTACGCGATTACGATATAATAGCATTAATAGATACTGGAAGTGATATTACGTGTTTGTCACTAGAGTTGTGGGAAACCTTAAGAGCGAAATATCCTGAGATACCTGTGATACCAGTCAAACCTTTTCAGATTAGATCGGCATCTGGCCATAAGAGTAAGGAAATAAAATTTATGGTTTTATTGCCTGTAAAAATTCAGGATGTAACAATGGACATAGGTTTGCTAGTAATACCAGGGTTAAGTTTCCCTTTAATATTGGGGCTGGATTGGATGAGAATGAAAGAAGTTACGATTAAACTCGAAAGAAAGCAAGCGGGAATACATATATCTCATAATGACGAAAAAACATGGGTCCCGTTCCTTAGGCCAATTGATGAGTTAGAATTTTATGTGAAAGAGGAACAGGGAGCTACGAATAATGTGCAGGAACCGGCAGTCTGCGGCACCGTAATCACAGGGGTAAAAATGAGACAGGCGGAACAGAAAGCATTAGAAAACCTGTTAAAATGTTATGACCACTTGTTTGATTCTAAATTAGGAAGAGCGAATTGTTATCAGCATGTTATCAATATGGATAAACACTCACCTGTAGTAAAAAAAACGTATCCTGTGCCTTACGCTTATCGGGATAAAATAGAGCATAAGTTGAGGGAACTAGAGGAACAAGGGATAATAAGTCGGTCACAAACTGAGTACTGTAGCCCGTTAACATTTACCCTAAAAAGGGATGGAACTATTAGAGTATTATTAGATGCCAGAGAGATCAATAAATACATGGTGGCAGAGACAGAAAAACCAACGTTTCAGTTAGATGTGTTAAATTCATTTCACGGGGCTAATTATATTAGTGTAATCGATTTAAATAATGCATACTTTCAAATCCCAATTTCTGAGGAAAGTAAGAAATACACGGGGTTTAGCTTTAACGGAAAATCTTATGTATACAATGTATTACCTCAAGGTCTCAAAACGTCTGTCGGAAGTTTCAGTAGAGCCATGGATCAGATATTAGGGCACGACGTGCGTGATTTTTGTGTAAACTATCTAGATGATTTAGCCATCATTACTACTGGAACATTAAATCAGCACCTGGAACACATAAATATAGTATTAGGAAGATTAGCGAAGGCCGGATTAACATGTAACTTAGATAAGTGTAAATTCATGTGTAAAGAAGTGAACATGCTAGGATACGTTATATCTACCGAGGGTATAAAAACTGATCCAGAAAAAATCCGATCCATACAAGATTTCCCAGTACCTAAGAAAATAAAACAACTCAGGGCTTTCTTAGGACTTTGTAATTTTTATAGAAGGTTTATTCCTGACTATAGTAAACTCACACGCCCTCTGAACGAGTTATTAAAAAAACATGTAGTATGGAGGTGGGACGAAACGATACAACAGGCATTTGAAAATATTAAAGAAAATTTCAATCGAGCAGTAGAATTACAGCATCCCGACTTTAGTAAACCATATTACTTACAAACTGACAGTTCAGGTATAGGGTTAGCCGGGGTGCTTTATCAGTTGGACGAGGCGGGCCAGATGAAAATATTAGGGTTCCACAGTAAGTCATTAAGAGGGCCACAATTGAATTACACGGTTACTGAAAAGGAATTTTATGCTGTAATTTCATGTTTAGAAAAGTTTGAGACTTATTTAAGAGGATCAAAGGTTATTATACAAACCGATCATAAGGCTCTGTCATTTGTAAAAAACTGGAAATTATATCATGCTCGTGTCATTAGATGGGTTAATTATTTGGAACGATTTAATTATGAAGTTCGGCACATTAAGGGCAGAGAAAATATCGGGGCCGACGTGCTTTCTAGATATCCACCGCAGAGTGAGTTACTACAGGAGGATAAGGTGCGCCTACCTGAAATACTCTATACGGAGTCGGGCCCGAACAGGGAACTAATAAATAAGTTAAAAAACATAGCGATATTACAAAGAAGTGATCGTGAAATTCGTGAGATAATCCAACAATTAGAGGATAATGATTTTTCCGACAAAATGGGGAGAATCATACAGAAATGCTCATTGCACGACGGTATATTATATTTTACGCCTAACGAAGGCCGAGAAAAGGTAATTTATTTACCGAAACAATTAATAAATGATATCGTCAAACAAGTTCATTTCGAAATGGGACATCAAGGAGCGTATAAGGTAATAAAATATATAAGAGATCGGTTTTATTGGAGGGGCATGACTAAGGAAGTGAGAGGATTAATAAAAACTTGTCATGTTTGCCAATTGGCAAAAAGCGACAACAAAAGACAAGTCGGTCCGTGTAGATCTATTGTAACAAATGATATTAGCGATTTAGTCATGGCAGATTTGTATGGACCATTACCATCAGGACAGTTTGGGATGAATTATATCTTAGTGGTTCAGGATTCGTTTAGTAAATTTGTAAAGTTTTATGCTCTTAGGAAAGCGACGGCCCGAGCTGTGGTCGGGAGAATGAGACAGTTTTTCAAGATCATACATCCAAAAGTAATTATGACGGATAATGGGAGTCAGTTCATTTCGGCGTTATGGAATCAGTGTATGGAAAGTGAAGGGATTAAGATTATACATACTACGGTACATTGTCCTAGAGCAAATATTTGTGAGCGAACCAATCGATGTCTGAATCGGTTATTTAGAACTTACTGTGAGAAAAAACATCAAAGCTGGGTGAAAATATTACCGAAATTAGAATTACTATATAACAACACTTACCATGAAAGTACGGGATACACACCATGCGAGATTATGTATGGGCAGCCTACTAAATTGTCGTTTGACAAAGATATTAAGTATACTGTGCAGAAAAACATAGATAACGTTCGATGTAAAGTCAGGGAGAATTTACGTAAAGCAGCTGAAACTAGACAGGCGGCATTTAATCGGAGGTTTAGGCTCGTACAGTATCAGATAGGTGATTGGGTGAAAATTAGGAAAATTAGCAAATCAGATGCACAAAGGAAAATAACAAAAAAAATTGAATACTTATATGAGGGACCCTATGTAGTTGCCGCAACCCCCTATAAGAACGTATATGTATTAGTGGAACCACATACTAATGTCGTTAGGGGTAAATTTAATGCATACAATATGTCAAGGTATTATAAGGGAGAACCTAACTAGGAAGCTGGCCCGGGTTGTAGGAAGGAAATAGATTTGGTTTATTTTTATGATAAGAAAAAAAAAATGTGATTATATTTTATGTTGTAGGATTTGTTTCAATTAGAGTGTAAAATAAATGATTGTATATAGAGAGATTATTAGATGTAGGGCTTTTAGGCAAATGTTAAAATGTTTACGATAATTGAGATACGGGGATAAATCGTTTAGATTCTAGTGTAGCTGAGAGTTAAAATTAAAAAAGGAAAGCAAAAAGGGAGGTGATTTGGTATTAGATTAGGTAAATAAAATATAAGGAATAGCTCTTGGAGAAGTAATTACAAATCATAATTATTTGAAGGAAAGGGATATAAAAATAAAGGAACTCGCATAACTAGAAAAAATATTGAAAAAAAATATATATAGAATAAAAATTAAAAAAAAAAAAAACAATCTTTCGTTTGATTAATGGATCTGTAAAATAAAATAGCACGTGTAAGTAATTGAGGTAATAAGGGAATATTAGCATCTCATATAACATTCAGTTTAGGCCTTTAGTTTAAGTTAGGTTTAGGTAGTTAGTAGAATCTTGTTTTGTTTTTATTCTATATTTTAATTATTTTTATTCTGAATAAATTTCAATATTTATTACTATATTAGCATTTAACTGAATGTCAATTATAAGAGAGGTATTTACATTAATAATCGGCAGTAGGACATATATTTTTTTTCTCTCTTTCTAATTTCTGATTTATTTTCTTCCATTGGCGAATCTGTAAAGTAAACAAAATTAAATAAGGAGCAATAATTAAAGTAGGTAATGTTAAAAGAACAGTTATATAATGTGTGATGGGAAAATAAAGAAAATGAGAGCAATTATTGGTGTTTCTTTTTGGGGAAAATTCATGGTAGATAAATGAAGTATAGGGGTAGGAGATGGAATGATACGTACCAACGTTAGGTTTAAGACCTCAGTCCTCCAGCATACTGAAAAGTGACAGAAAGGAATCGATACAATGAGGGACGAAATGTATATGTATCTCACACGTTTAAAACAAATCAGTAATTAATTTTGTATTATGGGATTAATTTTGTATTCATAACAACGATATTAATTATAATTGTGAATCGAGGTTTTGGCAAAGATAGACAAAATATATATGTGAGAAGAAAAAAAATAGAATAGGAAGGTATTATTACCGTAAGAGCTCGTCTTCAAGTGAGAGGTCCTGAAAGGATGGAAACGAAAAAAGATTAGGCAAAGTGAAATAAGGAAATTGGTAAAAGGAGTATAATTGTATATAGATACCATTAATGTGATGACGTCTAGGTCCGGCTCATTGGATGTACCCTATAAAAATAATAACAATAATAATAGTAATAAAAGTAAAAGAAAAATGGGAAACTAATTTCCAGGTTGCATACAGAAATAATGTCAGTTGTAAGAGGACTATTAAAGGCTAAACGAGGCTAGGCTGGGGAAAGGTTAGAAAGGTATCTGAAGCGTAAGCATTAAATGGTAGTATAGGCTGAAGTAAATAAAGGTAAATTTTTTTTTAGAACTATTAAAAAAAGTGAAGAGGTAAAGGATTACAGAAAGTAAACAAAACCTAGATATAATAAAAAAAAAACGTCGTTAAAGGCACAAGGAAAAGAGGAAGAGAAGAGTTAAATATTTACCGGGATTGGATGAGCGGTAGTGGAGGTAGTGGGGGTCGGACGAGAGGCAACTTCCGCCTCCCACTCCAGGAGTTCATTCAGCTAGAAAAGAAAATAGAAAATGAAAAAAAAACAACTTAAATAATAAAGTTAGAGTACCCAATTAAGGGTAGAAGAAGAAAACAGAGATGAGGTTTAAAGGAAAGACACTTACAATTCTCTGGTGGTCAGTAGGGGGAGGCTCAGGAGTCATCACGCGGTCATTATTAGTGATACTTTGCCTTCGCTGTAAGCAGAAAATATTTTTTTTTCCTTTTGAAAGTAAAACACGGAAAAGGCTCACACTAAGATTATGATCAGGGAAGAAAGGGAAAACTTACCTGTAGCCTGCGGATATGCGGCCTAGCAGATTTCACCTTCCGCCTAATGTCCCTAAGCGTCAGGTGAATAGAGGAGTGCCGCTGGCACTCAATTAAGAGTTCTCGTAGGGCACGCCTTTTTAAAACGGAATCCAAAAAATTAAAATCGTTTTTGTCCCATAAAATTGGGTATTTCAAAAGAATTTCCACAAATTTTTTCATGTTGCGGGAGCAGAGTAACGATATGGCGGCAAATTAGTATGGGATAGTAATTTTTAAAGAAAAAAAGGTACCATAGTTATCATATTTTTTTTTTATATAACAAGACCCAAATTTAATTAACCAACATTCAGCCTAGTTACAAACATAATAAAAGTTGGATTTTGAAACTTATTTTAGCGCCCTCTTACAGTAACTAGTGTTGTGGGTCGGATAGTAAGAGTTCAAACAACGCCACTATTCAACAACAGATGTCATGACAAATAAAAATCCGGGAAATAGGGAATTGCATAAAGTGAGGGGATATAACAGGGCCAGAAGAAGACAACCTATATGTTATTACTCTTTCAACGATAAATCATAATAATACTGCGATAATAAGTTCAAGTTAAAAAGAAAACCATGATTAGATAATGATTAGATCTCGCTCACTTTTCCTATTTGACACGTCACTCGACGCGAGATGGCATTATAAGCGATCAAAGATAGAAGCGAGCATAAATAAATAATAACGTCGAATAGGATTATAAAAAAATAATAATAACTAGGATTGTATCATGGAAATTGGAGACGATTTTCGTTGTCTTTTTACCAAATATCATCAGAATACAAAGTAGTTTTCAGTCATTTAAAGACGAGAGGTTCCACAGACAATGATAGATGGCGTTATGAGTAACTAAAGCAATATTAAAATCCTTAGAGTATAAATATTTCTAAAAGAAATCCTATACACGGGCCCCCAAGAGTGTCTGAAGGGGTCTTATGTAGATAGATTGAGAATTGATTTAAAATGGCTGCCGGGTTATCATATCTAATTCTTTAACTCTGACGAGAAATTGCTTGTGTGACGTATTTGGGCACAGGTATCATATAAAAAGTTGTACTCGGGAAAAAGAGGTGAGGCTGTGACAAGGACAGCAGGTGGTGTGTAGCTCTCTGTCGTTCTTACACGAAAATGTATGTGACTGTCTCGCTCGGTTGTGGTGTTATTATTTACTTGTCGCGTCTTGAGTAAATTCAATTAATAGATAGAGGGGGATAGAAGTATTGTTATCTTTCTCTTTCCAATGGACGCGCATTAAATTACATAAGGGAGGGATTACATCTTTAGAAAGCTAGAAAAAAAGGAGAATCATAGACAATAAAGGTTGTCACAGAATATACGAGTAGCTTTGGAGGCATCAACAAATTGCAGAGTGGGAAAAATAAATAGAAAAATATTCAAATAAAATTTGAACTGCGCGATTCGACCGGTTTACACACTAATAGTTTTGCTTCACTATTTGGGTACAAGAATCTATAAACGGCCAAATAAAAGCTAAGGACGAAACGTTTCGCCTCTATATTCTCTCTTATAACAATTACAATATAGCCGTCTCTTTTATCAAGACATTGCCAGCCTTGGCAAATATGGTTTGTTTCGCGATTACGATGTATGTATCGTGAGTATTGTTGAATACTGAAGTAAAAGTCCATATGGCTTAGAAATATCGCGATAATATTATCACTACGATATAGCGGGTAAAATCGCTGTGAAGGGGGTACTTTAGAATGGTTTATGAACGGAAGCTACCTCGACACTCAGTTGACGTTTTGATAAATAATAAAGGCTGGCGTTTATTTTTAACAAGTTCTTCGGAATTTCGGGAAATTTATAATAACACGGTGTTTCAAATAAGAAAAAAATATAATTGTAGTGATGAGGGGTCAAGATCCAAGAGTGAATCAATATAATATTCGTAACAGTGCGTGTAATCATTGCAAAAGTGATAGAATAGTGTGTTTAATATTGGATTACCAAAGCAGGGCTCCAGTCTTAAGGTAAAAGCTTTCTTATTCATTGTTTCATAAGTTGTATTCGTTTGCGTAATAATTATTATATTTTGGGGTATACTAATGTGACGGCGGGATGTGGAATTTTGATAATATGTACGGGCACAAATGCGCGATTTATGACGTCAATAAAATCAATAACTACCCAGGGGTTGTGTTATTTTTGAATACGATTTAAAGGCAAATGGGGGTTTATTGCATTGCAAGGTAAATAATGCGGTCAGTCAAATTATTTTCTTAAGGATTATATTACGGAAGCTTTGGCGGTCTGTAAAGGTCGAGCGATCAGGCGAATGAGGAAGGAATGTGAACGATAATGGTGGTCAGTACTAATGTAAAGCGAAAATAAGGTACAGCGTGAAGGGATGTTTTGAAGTGAGAAGAAATGTTATTTTTTTTTGTGAAAATGGACTGATACAGACTGACAATAGTTGGAGTATAATTCAAGCTTGGATTGTTGGAATTTGTGGGGGAACGAGGCACAACTAGTCACTAAAGTTTTATTAGTAGGTTAAAACTGTCATGAACAGTCCGACCCATTGTAGAAGGGTAGATTTTAGTGACTAATACTGAACACATTCGATGGTTTCTACACACCTCATGTTTTGTGAAGTAAGTTGAATTATGGATTGGTTGAATAATTTTTACACAAGGTATGGGTTAACAGGTATATAATTCAAAACACAAAAAGGTATTATCATTACAACATTATTATAAAATTTGACTTACTTTGCAAACATGAAACATTCACCAAGAACCGGTGATTATGGGTGGACCTAACAACCTGAATGTGGCCAGAATTGAGTAATGAAGTCTGAGAGCCTCAGTACCCATTCCAAACACTTTTTTGTCTTGTGTGGGGAGCTTTTGGGGTATCGTGCGTCCGGGCAATGTGGACATGGATCGATAGATGCCCGGCCAGATCTAGACATCCAACATGATACTGCGAATTCGGGTTATTAGAACCTATCGGCCTCACAACCCGGTATCTCTGACAAGACGGAAAAACTTGGGGAAATGGCTATCATGATTCATGACTGAAATTCATGAGGTTGCATCGGGTGTTGTGGACATTGGTGATCACTTAGTATTGGATATACACACCACGAGATTAAAAGGGATGGGAAATTTCCAACAAGTCAAGGACCTAGGATGAAGTTTCTTCATGAAATATTATAAGTATTTCATTGCGAAAACTTCATGGGGGCGAATGTAATATAACAATAATAAATAATTATAATAAAACAATTGTTTTATACCTATTACTAGTGTTATTATGTTATTGATTTTATAACTAAAAACCGTCACATTTCCTTAGAGGGTAGGCCGGACTTGAGCAAGTGCAAACAAGGCATTGAACCAGAGGCATAGCTATGTACTCACTATGGATTCTAGATTAACATTGTAGAAGAAAGCGAAATTCAACTTAATTGATATGGGTAAAGGAATGATAATTAGGATATTCTTGAATGTATATCATTATGTTAATTGAACATATTAACAGTCATCCCAAGCGACGTTAGGACAGCATATAGTTTCAGAAATTACAATACATTTGATATATTGGCAAAAAGGATTTTTACTAAATAGTTGCTGAATGGATAGCGAATCTCAACCTTATTAGACGCGGGATAGAGTTGTTATACAAAAGGGAGCTAGTACTAAAGGGAGTCATTAGTCAAGTGCAAACGGGGCATGAAATAAGATACAGCTAAAACAGGTCTCAAGAGTCAAAGATGATGTTTAGGAAGAAACTCAACTTAATAAGTATGATATTAGGGTAGAATGTTTAACAATTTTGGCTCGCGTGACCGGTGAGCCTCCTGAGAATCCTGAGCGCATTATGTTCGTAAAACCGATTTTTATGGATTGGTTGCTTCGTGGGTAGTTTTTCTTTGGGTATAAATAGGCCTAGACGAGGCTACGGACGGGACTTAGAATTCGTCACTCAGACTGTCAAGGTCTCTGGCTTGCTCAGTAAAAACTCTTGGTGGGTGAATTTATTGGCATAAGAGTGGTTCGTCATTATGAGGGATTTTCTCCCCATCATGAGGGATCACTTTTTGGCATTATAACTAGTAAAATTAGTGGGTTTTTTTGTATATTTTCAATAAGTTTAAAAGCCAGAACTTTGTCCAGGTTTACAGTATACCTGAGGAGTCATACCCGCCTAACGGTGCCAATGGGCATGATTCAGAGTCTTAGTAGTTATCAGGTCTGAAGGTGGCCTGACGTCTCCTTTTTACCAACACAGGAGACGATCTATCCTTCACGTTCTCACAATGTCCAGCTGGCAACGTAAACGAGGCTGCCATAGTTTGGGTCAGCATAGAGGGTGCTACTCGCTCGTTGAAATTGTGCAGTATTTGGAGAACGGTCTTATTAAATATATTTATATATTATCTTTATATACACAATAGGGCGTCTTACTCACTGTACCCTGTCTGCGGACCAGTGGGGGGAGACAACTTACACAGGCTGATAGTATTGCAATCCTCAGTTTAGCCGACTGAACTCTTTAGAGCTTAGTTTAGGGTATACGCATTCATTGAAACTAAATCCTAGGTAAGGGATATTAGTTTCAACAGTTTAGTTCTAAATGGGGGTAGAATTAGGGTAAATTCACACACAATTATGAGGGAAGTAGGAAAATTAGATTCTTACGCATTGGGTTAACTTGGTTTAAGATAGGAATTACATTACAGGTCGCGAGAAATTCATACGGTAATATAATAAATCGGGAATATTCGTCATAGGCAAATATAGACTCCAAATGATAGGGTAGGTAATCCAATCTTCAAACAACCGTGTAGGTAATCTAGATTCAGGCAAGCTAGCGATCTAGCCTAATAGCTATTTTCTTACTAATCTTGGATAGTAATTAGGAGATTGATAGTACATATTTCCGAGTTAGGATGTTTGGCAGGAGTTTTGTTTAGGGCCAGATTCCGGCGTAGTAACGCTAGGATTTCGCCTGACACCATAGATGAGGTCTTGCAGTATTTCTCCTTATCTATTGGCGCGGATTTCGAAATACTAGTAGACTCAATTGTTATAATTGTCTGATCACCTTTTTCTAGAACAAATTCTAAACCCGAGAGTTACAAAGGGTTATTTGATCGTTGCGTCCTGAGACAATGCGGTTGAATAATCCCAGCATAACTCTCCCATAGTGTTATTAATTTATGACATTGATTTTACACTCCGAATAGTGTTAGAAAATATTGGAGAGGGCTTGTCCAAGTCTGGGTCGAGAGCCACTGGTTTCTGTTTAATAACAGAGAGAGATAGCAATCTCTCGGGCGGATGGAGGGGCCCGACCTTTAACCAATAACAAAATATTTCTTAATCCCTACAAACCTGCTAAAAATCCTAATTTGATAGGGTTAGCATAACTCTGTATACTAGGTTTAAGACATAGGTGTGTCGAGCTTGACATACATACTTAGGTCTAAAACTTATTTAAATTCCATTAACCTATCTCAACAAAATCCTCTATTTTTACAACAACTTACTATTATTACTTCAAACTTAAAGTTCGTCTTAGGGACATTAGTGCAAATATTTATTGCGTACTGAGGGATGAGAGATTCAGGGTTCCGTCAATTATCATAGGGCTTTGGGTTCTTACGGTTCACAACTATAAGGGGGTCCTACCACTAGCGATCACGTTCTGGCCATTAGTTACGTCACAAATAAAACTTCATAATTATTTTTATTCTTTATTTTTATAATTCCGGGGAGGGGTAAATTAGTATATTAGTAGAGGGGGGCGTTATATTACAACACATACATATCCCTCGACCGTTTAGGGCCTTGTGAGGGTTTCCAGACTAGCTCAGAGGTGATATCAAGGATCGAGAGTCAAACACAGGTTTAAATCTATAATAAATATGGGTCTTACGCCCCTTTTATTCATATGATGAAACCTTAGCTTAGAATAGACTACGGCGCGGAATAGTGTGACGGGGTTATCGCGAATCTACGGTACTAAAGTATTAAGACGCACTTATATCTAAGGGCGGGCGGTTGTTAAAGTAGGACTGGAGCAGAATGTTATTTCAAGGATCCTAGAATCGTGCCTAGTGCAGCGGAACCACTCTGCATCCTTCGTAATCGGCACCTTGAAGAACCTCGAAGATGACACCCATATCGATTAAGAAAAGTAAAGATTTGCTCCTCCCACAAACTTGGAACCCCCATTTCACCCCTTTAGGGGAGCAAGTTCGAAAAACGCTGAAACATGTTTTGATGTATTTAAACAGAGAGTCTATTTACGAAGTTTCAAACCTATCACTTCAAAAAAGTTTTTCTCCCTGTACAAACTTTGAACACCTTTTCACCTCTTTAGGGGAACGATTTAGAAAAACGTTGAAATACGCTATTAATATATTTAAACAGAGAGTCTAATATAAAGTTTCAAATCTCTCACTTCAATAAATATGTGTTTTCATACAAACTTTCATACCTTGTTTTACCCCCTTAGGGGATGAATTTCGAAAAATCCTTTCCGATCCCTAGTCTACGTTATAAATGTAACCGACTGTGCAAAAATAAATTCTCTTGCGTTATTAGTTTCGGCTGTGCGTTGATGAGTGCGTCAGTCAGTCAGGACTTCTTCTTTTCTCATATACGAGTATTGATAGTGTTCACCGGGTCACAAATCGTCCCACATAATGATCTAATGAAGCCTAGATATTGATTTGAACTTGCACGATTTTCACACAATTATTATTCGTAAACGGGACTTATTCGCGTCCAATTGAAAATTCACATTTTTTGATCAAAATTGTTAATAAATCGTTCCGTTTACTAGTAAATCTTAAAGATGACAATGATTTTGTTGGGGTAACTGCAAATAACACTAATGACCACGTTGAAAAAAGTCGCAACAACCTGTCAATTGATTGTCGACTCCTATCTCCGTAAGCAAAAAATTTCGAGTTCACTAATAGAAAAAAATCGTACCATTCTCAGATATTCAGGTAAACGCCGCCGGGTGTATTGGGTCACGCGTGTATATGTAACGTAACATTTCTATTAAAGCAATTGAGGTAGCAAACCACACAATAGGACAATGAATTGGACATGAGAAAACACAATTACTATACCTGCTTATTTCCAAGAATAATATACACTTAGCTAAATAACAATGTTCTCTAGAAAAAAAGGGTAGCTTATTATTCTAGAATGTTCTTATAAAGCACCGCAGTCGTTGAGGCACTAAATAAGATTGCATTATTTATGAGTCTACGTGCAACGGGGCTGCCGCTGCACTTTATGTTCCGTTTATTTAATAGTTTCTTAATAAGCACTAATCTTGCGTAGCCACCTTGTAATTCTCTCCATTTTAGGTCTGGGAATTTAAATTTTTGGCTAATTAGAAGAACGTAGAGCGTAGTCGTGGTCCGAGAGTTTTATTTTTATGTCAGTGCAGTTTCCAGTTGAAAAACAGGTTAGGTATTCTGGATGGTATTTAATAGTAAAAATAGCTTCGTTTAATATCGTAAAATTACCTCGTATTCGTATGGGGTTTATTCCCATTTCTTTGTAATATTTCTAGATCAATATATCACGCCATAATCCAATAAAATAGTATAATAGTTGCACGAGTATTCCAATAATTTTCTAAAATATTTGACTCTCATACAATTTAAAAAAAACATAAACACAAATGTACATAATTAAATTACGTTCAATTTAAAATTTAGTTAATAAAATTGATTTGCAAACCAATTAAAACAAAAACAATTCTGTGATTTTGTACGACATAACCAAGTTCAGTCAACAAAAATTACGATTCAAATAAATGAAATATAATTATCGATGCTAAGGCCTTTTCAACAAAACTCTCTTAATTAAGACGGATACTAACTCATTCTCATTTGTTCTAACAGAAAAGTAAAGCTACCAGAGCTGTACGTTCGGAATTAGTGTGTAATTGACAGAAGAGACATAAAAATACATGAGCCGTGGTCGAGACAAATGGTTCGAGTACTTATACGATGCGAGGTTGCTGTATCTCCCTCGCACAAGACGGAAGAAAAATACAGTGTTTTAAAATTACTTCGTAAATGAAGATTTTCAATTAAACTAAGTATATATTTTTGTGTAGCACGCCGCATCTTTCAAATTAGTAAAATGAAAAACCAGCCAAGTGCGTGTCGAACCACGCACCATGAAGGGTTCCGTGACTACTACTACTATACTACTGGTCCACATTTAAATCCTCTATCCTATACTGTTACTTTAAAAGGGGAATCCATCATTTTACCGAAAATCGTTACATCGATTATCGTTTTCTATAACACTATTCGCAGAATTTTATTATCACTTAGGAATCATTCATCGAACTTCGTTAGATCGCTCAAACATTTGATCGAACTACCTTTTACACAAGAATCAACTCATCGAATTTTAATTCAGTATTTTATTTGTTCATCGACGTCGTCGTTCATCGAATGGCCTTTAGTATAATTTTGGTTTAACGAAGGTTTCAGTTCCCAAAATTCTTATTACCTAGAACATCATTTCACCACTGTTTACTATTCTTGATATACGTCCAAAATTATTTTTTTCTCAGATTCTTGGTGTCCTCTGTAAAAGTACTCAAAAACAAAAATTCTCAAAAACAAAAATACTCAAAAACAAAAATACCCAAAACCTAAAATGTACAAAAAACCTGTTAGGGCAAACCGACTGTAATGCGGATAGGTTAGAAGATTAAGATCTTAATCTTCGGGGTTATTTTTTTTATATAAGCCCAGAAAGATTATGCGCCTTGAAAAATCATGCTTGCTTGGTTGTTCGATGAAACATTGATCTTGGAAAGAATACTATATGGAACTATGTGACTATGTTTCGTTAAATTAATACTATGAATAACGAATACTTCTATAAAAGGTAAATTCGATGTACCGTTACGCTACTACTACAGACGGATTCGAAACGATCAACTATGAAAAGTGGTTCGATTATATAAAATGCAATGAATGGATGATTATGTGATTAGAAAAAATAACCTAATGAAATTCGTCGAACAGTTTTCGGTGAAATGAAAACCGATGTAAGATATTTCGATAAAATGATAGACACCCCTTTAAAAGAGATCATATCGTCGTAGCAAACTCACGGCACTTCCACCCGTTTGGGCAAGGCAGTTTTTCGGCGGTAGTTTAAAAAACGAATAGACTTACCTAGTTCAAAACAATTTTCGTTGAAAGTATTTTTTTTTTAATGTACACAACCTCGCTTTTTTCAGAATATTTATCTTTATGGTTTGGAAATTAGAGGGGGGGGGGGGGGGGGGGAGGTTCTTTTTACGACTTTGACTGGCAATATCTCACGAACGGTTGTCTTAAATGGAAAATTTTTTAGAAACCTCTATATCATTAGCTGTAAAAGTCATAAAAAGTGTGCCCCCCCCCCCCTCTCATTTCCAAACCATAAAGATAAATATTCTGAAAAAAGCGAGGTTGTGTACATTAAAAAAATAATACTTTCAACGAAAATTGTTTTGAACTAGGTAAGTCTATTCGTTTTTTAAACTACCGCCGAAAAACTGAACATTAACAAAATAGTTTGATTCTTGAAAATTAGTAAATAAGATTCCATCATATTAAGTAGTTTTCTTCACAGGCTTCGAAGCTCATACGTTAAAAAGCCGTAGTTTTCCCGCAGAGCTACCGACATCTGCTAAGTTTTTACTTTGCACTACCAATTAACTGCCACTCAGCGTCGCTTTTAGCGTTAGCGTTTTATAAAATACCTAAAACTTCCGTCTACCGACTTAGGTATGTACGGTCTACAGCAGCACAACAATCAGAAATCGGAGGGATGAATTACGTAACGTTTTCCAGCGTGAGGCCATGACACGCACTCACGGCATGATATGAATAATGTAATTTCCCACACTAACAATGACAGTTGCAGTTAGCTTAAGTTTGACACGTTACCGACGTGATCAACTAGCTGTAAAACTTGAAATTCAATGTCAAATGATCCTGTGTCAGATTCAAAACAATAGTTAAAACGCAAAGTCGTTGCCGTCAAAGTTTGATCATAGTTAGCTTGCCGATCATAGTCGCTTAGAGCATTTAAGACTGGAGGCGCTATATTGATATACTTACCCTTCTGCCAAAGGTCATCATCATCATCATTCAGCCGGAAGACATCCACTGCTGGATATAGGCCTCCCCCAAGAAGCGCCACAGCATACGGTCGCGAGCCACCCGCATCCAGCGACTCCCCGCTGCCTTGACCAAGTCATCAGTCCACCTAGTGGCAGGCCGTCCAACGCCACTCGAGAACCTTTCTTCCCCAACGGTTATCGGTTCTACGAGCAATGTGGCCCGCCCACTGCCACTTCAACTTGCAGATTCTCTGAGCTATGTCGGCCAAAGGTATAGATGAAAAATCTGCGATGTTATTAGAAACTACTTCATTAATCGATTATACGTCAGTCTCGAAATAGTTCCCGGAGTGTGAAGAGCTCCGTCAAAATGCCTTTATGTGCTGTTTTCGGGTGCAAAAGCATTTTGATTTATCAAATTTACGAAAAAAATTACTTGCACGTACGCCTTAATTATAATATTTATGTAAACATAACTAGTAGCTCTGTGAGCTGTAGACCTGGTGAGTGAGTTTTTTTATCATTTCCAAAATCTGACATTATAAAAAAGATCAATTATGAATATCGAACCTGCTAACAAAATTTCACGAGAAGCGGTTGAGAAATGCGACCTGTAGGGGGCAACAAACCGAAATTCGGAAGCAGAAACTTACAAAATCTTTGAAATAAAAAATTGTTTTTGAAAATTTCCAAAAACTGACTAGACAAAAAAATCTATATAATTACCGGACTAGCTCACAAAATTTCACGAGATTCGTTTGCGAAATGCGACCTGTAGAGGAGAACAAACCGTTGAACAAATATATATATTTTTTAATTTCCAAAAACTAATTCGACAAAAAAAAATTGTATATTTATCCAACTTGCTCACAAAAATTCACGAGAATCGATTGAGAAATGCGACCTATAGACGAGAACAAACAGAAATCCGGGAATCCGGACATACGAAAGTATTATTGTCGAAGCTAAAGCAGAGACCTTCGTTTCACTCGGTTAATAAGTGCTTTTTTTAACCTGAATGTGGCTTTATTGGCCGGGCTCAATAAAGCGGTAGGAGTGCGCGGTTGGAGAGTGGCCTGGGGACAATCCAGGGGAAAACCAAAGACACGGCCACGCGGGTGGTTATTAACACTGGAATACTCTAAGCGTTAATAAGTGCAATAAAGAAAAACTCACACATTAAGACAAAGTGATCTGGGAGAGGGACGTTCATTATAAGATTCATTTTACTACATAACTACACTATAAGTCAATGTGTAACGAAGAATTAAGAGAAACATTCATGGCTCAGCAGCGCCCGAGTACCGCGTGCAGTATACGAGGTTAAGTAACGTCGACCGAGGTCAACTCTTGGATGGGTGACCGCTTTATGGGGTAATTAACTGAGCGCTTTCGTGCTTTGGAAGGCCTGTTAATCTGTTGATCCCGGCTGCTGTCTATGATAGCAATCGTTAAGCCAAACTAGAGGCCTTTGGGCAACTTCAAACTTCTAACAGTCAAGTTGCCGACTCACTTGACAAGCCTAATCCCAATAACTTGTAGTTTCCCCTTGAGTTGGATGGTCAGATGACAGTTGCTTCCGAAAAACTAGTGCCTATGCCAAATCTTGAGACCCCGGCCATTCTTCAGGATGCAACTGTACTGGGATAACACTAGGAGGATGACAAGATAACGAAGAATTAACCCGGAACACTCAAACTGTATACATATATACAACGTGCTGCCATAGAAAGTTATAAATAGTAATATTAGCTTAATAGTCGTACAATGTAAATTGCAGACCTTACTTTTAAACCTACATTACGGTCACGCGAAATAACTTCATTTGCTATAGGTAAGTAGGTAGTTTAAGGGAAATCAGTAGCGTTTGAGTGCACAAAAAAAATAATTGCTTACTTTTAAAGCAGGTTGAAATTTATTTTCAAGGATTTATTTTCAGCTTAACATTCAAGTATGCTAACGTTTTTTAATCATTTACGTGCCTTAGTTTTTTCATAAAAATATCAAAAACTATCATCAGTGAATCATGATCATTCGAAGATTTTAAAAAAAGGTGACGATAACGTCGTTACGAAAAAGTGCGGAGGCAATACGATATTAGTAAGCTGTTAGCTGTCAGTGTCAACTGTCATTCGAGTCAGTAGGTTCTTCACTGAGTGCCTACTAATTACTTCCTGACTGAAGCGAGGCGATATTTCAGATTTCAGATACTTTATTGATAAAATGCTTTTTATAGGACACTAAGATTAATAAACAATTACAATTCACAAAGATAAAATAAACAATAATAAATTGATAAACAGAAAAAATACAAAACATTAGTCAACTAGGTCCCCGGAGAAAACCGTCAACAGTGTAGCATGCTTGCTGTTTGAGAACAATGTCACTATCGATCGACTTTATTTCTAACTAGCTTTTGCCCGCGACTTCGTTCGCGCGAACTTCTACTGACTATTCCTTCCCCTTGGTAGATAAATTCTGCAGGTTAGGTTATAAACTACTTAACTTTGAGTGACTCACTCAAAATTTAGTCAAAAGTCTCGAAGTTACAACCTTACAAAGCTTCTTATTTATATGAATATTTTATTTAGCAGGCGCAATGGGCCCTCTTATCCATGAAAGGAGGCATATTTCCTGAAGTAGGATGTAATAGGCGGATAATGAAACAAAATGGGTATGATTTATCAATACCTATATATATATATATATATATATATATATATATATATATATGTATGTTGGTAATAGGTACTGGCTAAGTAAGTCAGACGACGTTAAATACTCATTCCATTCCAGCCGCGAGAATGCCGCCGAACTCGATCCCATATAACATTTATAGGTACGAATTTTTTATGGCTAACAAAACACTAATGTCTGCTAAGAAACTACGTCATCAAATCCATGTAGCATAGTGGTGTCATGGTTAGATGTTGCGTACGTCTACACATACGTTCTTGTTCGAAGGCCTTTACCCAATTCCCTACTTTCCGAGCCTTAGTACTGACATGCTCGATGTAGCGAATACGGGGGAAGACATGTATTATGCTTGAATAGAACAAAAACTTCGATGTTTCTCGAACTGAAACGTGTTAGGAGTCCTACATTATAACCCAAGATCTGTAATGACCTACAAAAAGTACGACATGCTCTTCTTACAGTGAAACCCATGTACCTCTTGATTCCAAAAACTTCGAAACAAAGCCTGATAAAAGCGAATTTAGGTGGACGCTGGACGACTATAGGACAAAACCTCTTCATATACCTACCTGTACCTCCCAGTGATTTGATCGTTTATAAATAATCAGCAAGGTAATCACTGTTTTCATGTTACCCGCAATCGATTTTTCTGCTAATATATTCAATGTACAGATTTTCAACCTCTACAGCTTTATTATATGTATAAATAGATGGGATCTTATTATAGATCTTTGGCCTTGACAGTGACTTTTGGAGCAAATCCTTTTACGGTAACGAGTAGCAAGGGTTTCCTGCTGGGTATCACCTCCGCGTATACAATTTGTTTTGTTACTGACTAATTATAAGATGTCAGACTTGTGCTACATCTATACAAGTATTTAGTGTTGTGTTCCTGGAGGTGAGCAAGGTTGCCAGAGCTCCCGAGAATGCACTGTGTTGAGAGCGAGGGACCTAAATGTGTCTTTCTGCTGTCAACACAATGCATCCTCAAATCTTATAAAGGGTCGACAACGCGCACGTGACTTCTTTGGAGTTGCGGGCGTCTATAGGCTGCGGTGGCCGCTTACCATCAGGTGGACCGTACGCTTGTTTGCCACCGGCGTTGTATAAAAAAAAGTCGTCTGGTACATCTCAATTTAGTCAGCCTATCATAAGTCCGTCCCCCTTGGTGATCCGCTAATCCATCTTTTATCTAATACTCTTTCTATGTGATAGGTGCTTACAACTGACAACTTACTTATTTGGTAAAATTTTTGCCATATAAAGGATTTCAAAAAAAAAATGCTTGTGCCACGACTCGCTGGTCAGTCTACCGGTGTGAACCGAGGAACTCGAGATACCTCGAAGCCTATAAAGTGCAGGTGCGTCTAAATTTTGTGACAAGCTGATAGCCGTAATGTCGTATATTACGCCGCAATGTGGGGTCGGTCGCTCAGGGTGCTCCCTATTTGGTATCCCGCTCGCTTGCTAGTTCTAGCTCGATATGCCATGCTCTTCGCCCACGGATAGACCAACATGCGAAATTTGATTAAACATTCATTCCGTCGAAACGACTGATTATTTCGAAATATCGGAGCCAATCAAATTGTCGTACACTCAAAAACAAAAATAATGTGAACACTTTCTATGGAAATTTAGTACAAAGTATACCCATTAATTTTGCTCTTGAGTGTAGTATTTAACGTTACTAGTAATTCAAACGTTCAGAATATTAATGAGACATAATATTTTTACATCATGTTATTTAGAATTACTCCGGTGCAAAATAAAACCAACTGCCCTCATCAGCGGTGATTGCTTCGTAAAACCACTAAGGCAAAACCGATCAGACCCTCAATAAATCAAAATAAGGTACATATTTAACCCGACCTCCAGTCCCGATGCGGATTACAAAATATATGTTACATAAATGAAGAATTTGAATGTAGCCGCAATGGTTTTTCGAACTACCCGCACTTATGTAGTCTTTATTAATCACCTTCACGCTAGGGTTATCCATTGCCCGACCTTAATACTAACAATGTCCGTTGATATAATTTAATGGACGATGTATTTTCACGCTTGCACTTACTAATACCTGGATTTCACGAAGATGAAATCCTATAACCGTCATCCCTATTGAAATTATGATGTTCTTTGATTTCAACGGCTTCACGTATTTATCAATAATAATGTATTAAAAACGTGTAATCAATACAGAATAATTAAAAAAAATCACAGTGACGAAGTCCAATCTTATTCTAGTGATAAAATTAATACATCGAAGCGTCTGACATCAAATTAAGCTAATGCGTTTCTCGTTAAGCAAATGCCATAAATAGGTTCGGAGAATATGGTAGGTACTCTAATTAAAGAGTTAAGTAGCTTTTTGCGTCATCCGCCTGATAAATATTCATACGTTTAAAATTTTCGGTTTGAAAACTATATTTAATGCGATTATAATGCGATGCATCCCTAGAGACGTTCTCAGTTTGGTATGTGTTTTAAAAGTCCTTATTAATGAAATGAGGGCTATCGCATATGAATTCCCCGCTAGAGGCGCTAGTGTAGCGGGAGGTCTCCGAAATGTCAAATGTCACTCTTTATGGTTGCGCTACGCGGGTTAATATCTAATTGGAACAATATGGTGAGTATTTTGCAATACTTGAGCTTGATTATGGCAAATATGAGTTACGGGTCAATGACTGTCAGTGCTTTGAGACAGTTTTGTCTTTCGGAAACTTATTTCCTCCTTTTTATTCCGAACATAACGGGACTGCGCTACAATGCGGGATGTTCGATATTTTTACGGTACGCTTTTAAGGTATTAAATATGATTTAAACGTGAACTTCGTTCTCATGCCCATAATAACCACTAACAATTTATGATTATGACAGCTGGACCTTACTCGACAGTGGCGCCAACTGGTGAGCACAAAAACGATAGCCCTCATTGGTTCGGTTTGTTTTTTGAACACGTTAACTTAGGTATAGAGTTCAAAATACATATTTAAAAAAAAACTAACTTTTTTAAAATATCTCTTTCTAGTGTGTTATTTATGGTGTTTGGGTGAAGTTTTAGTTTCGGTTTTAGCCAGTTTCATTTAAAATATCTGGTTTCGACTCCGTCCAAAATATCTGGTATTTATTGGTCGAAACTGAATAAAAATCCGAAATTCGGTTTCGGCTGAATATCTTGTTTCGGTCAGACACCGATTATAATCATGATAATATTATAAGATATTCTATCAATTTTCACTTTTTGTCTTGAATTATTGTAAGTAGAAGAGAGTTACAGTACTAATATTAATAAAAGAACAACGTTTGAAACTCACTTGGAGAGCTGTTCGGTGAACAATTGTTCAATTCCAATTCGGTGATCTGACGAAAATATTGAAGTTTGAGGTTCCAGTGTAAAAGAAATAATGTAGAATTATACTACACAAAATTACTGTAGACCGAAAAAGAACCAAACAAAAACAATAACCGAACAAAATAAGTACGTCTCACGCTAGCGTAAATTTATATTTATCAGTTCTGTCTCTTCAACCCTTTTTTCTCTTTACATTAATCGTAACGAAATAGAAACTCATTTGAGTTAATTATTTTTATTGTATGAAAGTCTGTTTTAAAAGTTGTCTAAGAATAATAGGGAAGTGATTTTCGGAATCTCAATTCGATGCCGATGCCTTAAGCGTTTCATACACCGTTTTTGTAATACCCTGTACGAGTATACAAACAAAAATTCGATTTACCGCTACCTATCTCAAACAACCGATCCCGAAAAACAAACCGCGGTAAAGACAAAGAGGGCCTATGGATTGCTACCGTCTTTTTCATCGAATGTCAGAAAAGAACTAAAGAAAACGCCAATAACATTAATTAATCGTAAGTGGCTGTAATAGATTGGAGTAGGCCCAGGGAAGTTTTTTCGGGGTGAAGTTTTGTAACATATTGTTTAGAGCATATTAACTCTTTCCAAGACATTATTATTAACTGACGGTGTCTTCGTATTATTATTTTACACATTATTCTTATTACAATGAAATATATATATTTTTTCTTGATTATTCTATTTAATGTTTAGTTATTAATGTAATGAATTACTATATTAATATTACAGTGCCCACACAGGGTTGTGTCAATACATGCTAAAATGTTTAAGACCGTATTTGTACACACAAAGCAATGAATAAATAAATAAATAAAAACTACAAAGGAAGTTTGCTTTGGCCATTATGTCCTGGTTTTTATATACAAATTGTTAATATAAATGTATTTTTTGTGTTTCTTTGGTGTCGTCCTCGGTCCGCTTCGCCTTGGAAACGCACCATGAAACTCAGATTCAATTTCCATAAACGATTTGAAATTATGTAATTCATTTTGAAACGTGTTGTATGAGTTTTAAAATGAGCACTAATCTACCTCCTAGCACCTACATCATTCTCCTAGCATTTCCCGGTTATGGCCTAAGGAGCCCGCGGAGTCCGCTTTGATACCTAATCCCAAGATTTGTCGTAGGCACTGGTTGTAGGTCCGGGGTCCGACCCACGACTTCCAGATAGAAAGTCGCGTACAATCAGTCCGATTTGCTTTACTAATTTTAACTAACGTTCTTTAGCAGAATAGCCACATACTACTTTTCTACAAAGCTCGATCATAAGCAGCTACAATACGCCCCCAGCCTTAAGTTACCATTCAATATGGCTTATAGCATTTATTAAGGTTTTCGTCAATAATATATTGATTTACAGGCCGTAATAATAGTTAAATAACAATAACTTAATTAATATTACAACTAACTAAAATCTAAAACAGGCCCTTGGGGTATTGTACCGAGGATGCTGGCGGCATTTCCTTGCTGTATCGCAATGCTGATACGTTGTGCGAGGAAGTCGCCACCTCTTCGGTCACCAGTTACGTCAACCAGACGCTTCACGATTTCAGTAAATAACTTGTGCGCGCTGGGACCCCATGGACCAAGAGTTTCGACCCCAAAAGGTATAAAATTGTACTCTCTGCCGAGGCCCCTATATTTATTACGCTTTATATTTCGGCATTTTCCGCCGCTGCACCCGGTTTTACTGTAGTTCGTTGGAGGTGGGACGGTGCCAGTTTGTCTATACAGATAGTATCCCACACCAACATCCGTCCCAAACTCCAAAGAATCAAAGACACCCCATCAGGTCCTTACCATCATCCCTGACCATGTCAGTCGGCTCAAGAAGAACAGACATGTTGATGGTGGCAAAAGACCTGCAGATTATGCCATTTAGCGACGCATGTCTTGAAAAACTAAGGCTTATGTTTAAGAATATCCGTACAAAATCTGTTCCGTTATCAGCTTATCTTAGCAAATTCTCGATTCCTTTACTTATGTCAACTGAACTTTATAGGAATTCTGCGGTGGAATAAGAAAAATCTTTGCTCCATGAACAAACCTAGGAAGTTACTTCCTTATAGAATGGCAGCGTTATCAAAGATTTCCCGACTCCGCTCGGGTTACATGTAAATCCGCAAGGGTCGGAGTTCATATATTTCAGCCTTAAGACGGGTCGAAAAGGCGTGCTTTCTGCACGGCCACGATTCTAGAGAGCCGGTACAATTAGCTGGTTGCTTTGCATAAAACACACCCACGTATATTCGGTGGGCCAAGTTTAGGCATTTCGCGAGGGACAGGTTGATATCGCACTGAGACTTTTTATTAAAAAAAAATATTATTTCCATCGAATTTTATAAAGGGTCGGCAACGCGTACGTGACTCCTTTGGAGTTGCGGGCGTCTTTAGGCTGCGGTGGCTGCTTACTATCAGGTGGACCGTAAGCTTATTTGCCACCGGCGTTGTATAAAAAAAAACGTACCTACCGCTGTTTCAGTTGCCATTTGTCATTTTGCTAATATCGCTTATCTATCCCGTTTACGTAACGACACAAATGGGTATTTCGTACATTGATATATTCAAATTAAGATGGAAAATTTTGAATATTTGGCACTTTTCCACTTTATTACAATATAAAATAGAATCCAAAAGTGACAAACACTCCAATTCCCCCACTGTACAAAAATATGTCAGTAACGAATCATCATTCATTATTTTGTGTATTAGTATGTTAATACGTAGGTAAAAAGAAGTTCTTAGAATTTTACGAAAAAAATGGTAGGAATATAAATAATATATCGTTGTCAAAGTCAAAATACTTCTTGAGAACTAGCTGATTTCGCTATCAATGTATTATGTGACTATGTCCACGAAATACTCTTTCCCAGAATAATGTTTACACTGAGCTTGAAAGGATTCCACCAATAAATACAATTTTCAATCAAATGCAAAATTGAAAAACGAATCGCTACAGGTGTGATTTGAACCCGCGACCTCTGGAATTCCATTGCTCTGGACCGTCCATTGCTCTTAACCAACTGAGCTACCGTGGGTATCCCTTTGGGTGTCGAATCTCAATCATTACACTCTTCTAATTACGCCATAGGTGGACTCGTAGCGACATCTACCGCGAAATTATTACAACTTCAGAAACGGTATCGACGTCTCAAATTGCTGCCGTATGACTAAAATTTAAACAAATGAATATTATATAATATCTGATATAGGTAGATAGGTGAACAGGATTGTGAATTGGATGCTGAGGTGCTAAATTCATCTTAGCATTTTTGAGTTTATTAATGAAGGTAGAAGCCGTTTTTTTTTTTGAACCTGACTGTGGCTTTATAGGCCGGGCCCAATAAAGCGATAGGAGTGCGCGGTTGGAGAGTAGCCTGGGGAAAATCCAGGGGAAAACCTCCGGCATGACCACGCGTGTGGTTTGGATCACTGGAATACTCTAAGAGTTTGCGCTCCAGTGAGATTGGTTGAGCGGTTTCAACCGAATCTAAGGTGTTTCTCTTTCTACTTAGCGTTATCTTATCCCGGCTTTTGCCCTTCTCCACTTTGCCCTAGCGTCTTCTTTAGTGATCCCGCTCTCACTCATGTCGGCCTTCACGATAATGATGCGCGATTCTGAATGATATTAAGTCGATTATTATAATCATTCGAATAAGTTGAGTAATTTGAAAGTCATTCGATTATTATTGGTGATACTGCTAATCGACGCCCGCCTGAGTCGACTAGTAACTACTAATAGTAGTCAAAATTCAATTATTAGCATTAGTATTCTACTAATTTCCCATTCGAATATTGACATTAGTAATCGCTAATCGTTCGAATAGAGAAATCATTCGAAGTCGCGCATCACTACTTCACGACATCCAACCGTCGATTCTCGTGAAATATATTTGTTTCTTGCACCACACACTTACGTGCACTGATTCACGTTGATTGTATAGCCTTCACAGTCACGCGAGCCCTGCACATAGAGCTATCTCGCTCAATAGTAGTGTGTTATAACCTGAGCAGTTAATGCACTTATTAAAAAAACGCTGTAAATTAACGGCCTAATTGATTTATTTCGTGTAGTTAAAACGATCCTTTCCAGGTAGGTATTTAATAATTATTACCTAATTGTAATGTTTTGGAACATTTGTATTTATAAATTTTTATTAGCTATTATGATCATGATAGAAATTCTTGTAATTTTGACAGATATATATGTATAAATTAAATTATATGACAGAGAGAGCGCTAAGTCGCATTTCTCAACGGATTCTCGTGAAATTTTGTGAGCAGCAAACTATATACGTACCTATAGTTTATTTGTCGATTAAGATTATGATTTTTTTTTTCAAATTGGCGGAGCCATGATAGTTGATAAATATATTTCTATATCACGTCCGTAAAAGCGACTCACGAATCACCGAAACTATGGAACACTCGTTTAAAACCATTTTTCGTAAGCATGGTAGCAAACGTCAAGTAAGCATATTATATTCACAATTCATAGAAACTAAATATCTGAAGTAATTGCGATCTTTAACGCCTTTTGTATACTCTTGTTTATATGCAAATAAAATGTCTATCGGTAGAGAGACATTCATATAAATAATGGTTTTACTAAACGTTTTCATTGTAATTAGCTCACCAATTAAATTGGTTCGCGTAAGCCACGCCGTGTTATTTTTAATGTTTTCTTTCTTATTGTACTAGCTGTTATATCATTAAGTTGTAGTGTTACGAAATTATATGCCTGAAAGTTATTTAAGCTTCAATTTTAAAAGTCAGTTAACGTTCCCCTGAGCCGATTACGGTGGCTCAGTAAACAAAGTTGAAAAAAGTGACGTTTGGGATTTGAAACAGGTATTTGCTAGACACGATCGAAGAGTTTTTAGGGGGTACGTAGTACGCTGTCGTAGGTTTAAATACCGACTCGTACTTAGTTTTTAGTAACTTACGTGCGAAATAGCATTTGATATTTACTGTTACCCAATTTATTGGTGAAGGAAATCATCGCGAGGAAATCTGCGAAGAGATTCAAAGATGTGTCTAATACGTGAAGTCTGAAACCCGCACTGGGCCAACGTGGGGACTACTGCCTGTATCCAGTGGGAAGTGTATATGCTAATAATGATGACGGTGTACTCAAAATAAATACGTTAGTTTTACACAAATATTTTCAATTTTTGTACTTCGTCAAGTTTTTTTTTTATTAGGTAAACGCCCAATGTTTGATATCCAAATCAAAAATGAATAAATGAGGGATAAATTTGTCTTTTTACTCGAAATGTCATTTAGAGAAAAAATTTTGACCCTTACTCTCATTACAACGCATCCTCGCATCGTTTACGTACCCACCGCCAGGAACACGGCACCATAATATATGCCACACACCACTGAGCAAGTACTTATAGAAGTGATTATGCCAATTGGCTATTTGACAAAAAAATGGTGCCATTCGAACCAGTTTTTAGAGACTATCAAATCTTTGTATCGGACCAGCTACAATTAGAGCAAAACAAAAGAAGAAAACGAGAAGTAAAATACAGCATAGCTGACGAGCACTGAAAACGCCTCATACTGATGGGCAGTGAAATTTGACGTCACAGTCCAATGGCGTAATTCCGTTGTATGGAAAAACGAGTAATTTGCCATTTTAGTCTTGAAATAGTACGTTTAAGGACATAGTTGCAATAAAAAATATATTGTTTTATTGAAACATTAGAATTATACTGGTAACTTTCAATTTATAATTAGGCTATTAAGAGGCCTTATAAGTTTTAAAATGTTTTGATTTCAATACTTCATAACTTCATAAAAGTTAGCCATTTCTTGATTTAATTGTGCGTAGTAGAATTTAAGCGAAAAAATGCCGTTTGTTTGAAAATGGTCGTTTTTGGAGTGATATTTGAAACGATATTTCTTAATATATTTAAAAGTTATGAAATTAGATTGCAATAGTCTTGTTCTAGACAGTAACATTGAGAAAATGTCAAGATGCGTGAAACAGAAAATGGCCTAAATAGATGAGCGTGTTTTAACTCATAAGGGCTCTTTAAAAAAAAGTCATTTTTGTGAATCTTTACAGTCCCATATGTTCTTTATGATTTTGATAATTTGTCGCATTTACTATATACTGTGATAATTTGATGATCTTTATAACCACACTAAGGTATACATATTAGCATATAAACAATTATGATATTCAGTTACATGAAAAAGATAACAAGTTAAAACTAAATCTAAGCATACAATGTTAACAATAATAATAAAATCATAGTAGGTGAAAATGCATTACAGTACTAATATTACCTTTACAGACTAATGCTAGGCCGTTAAAGTTGGAGGTACTTCCCCAGTCGGCAGGTAAAATATGCTAACCTACTTAAAAAAAATACTAATGGCTCTGTGAGCTGTAGACCTTGATTTTTCAAAACCTGACTCTTCAAATATTACTACTTATTATCGAACCTGCTCACATAATCTCACGAGAATCGGTTGAGAAATGCGAGCTGTACAGGAGAACAAACCGAAATTCGGCAGCAGAAATTTACAAAATCATTGAAAATAAATAGTTTTTGAAAATTTCCAAAAACTGACTCGGCAAGAAATATATAATTACCGAATCCGCTCACAAAATTTCAGGAGAATCGGTTGAGAAATGCGACCTGTAGAGGAGAACAACCGGAAATCTGGAAATCCGGAATTCGGACATACGAAAGCATTTTTGTCGAAGCAGAAGCAGCGACCTTCGTTTCACTCGGTCAAAAAGAAGGAAATCATTTGACTATCTTAAATTCGTTTTCAGTAGAACGATCGTTATAATATATATCATATCATCTTGTATGGAGAAAAACATGACCATAATAACTCATGATGATTAAACATCATGAAAAAACCCATTTTCTACTTTGACAGTTTTTACAACGTAATAGAATTATATTGATTTTAAACCTCTCGGCGCTACCAGTATCCTCTAATCAGCATGAATACATTTTAAACCTCCAAAGTCGTGTAATATAATAATTAGGTACCCAAATATACTTAAAACTTTAACCTTAGTAACGTAACCTAGCCTGTGACCTTATTCAATATTATGTCTCGTTGAACTGAAGCCATAATAAATAAGAAATCGCATATAAACAATTGTTAATTAAGACTACTATGTTTAGACTACGTTGGCCTATAAACGTTTCCATCAAACTTAAGTACCAATAAAATCCAAATCGCTTTCAAAACGCAACTACCTAATAAACAAAACGTTTTTTAAAGCAAATTCTGTTATCACTTCAGCATCTTTTTTTATCGTTTTTTAAAACGACACAAAGCCATGCAAATCTTTATTTCATCAATACTATTACAGAAATACGATCACAATCGGAAATTTTATGAACCGTAAAATGAGTCAATACAGTAGCGATAATAAAACATGACATGGCCCCACCAGGTTTTATGGGTTCTATGCGGTATTCGTATGCATGGAAGTGTTTTCGGCAAGTTATAATATTTTACGTTTTCATGTAAGGTCGACACTCTTAAGGTAGATTAATATCGACAGATATTGAGCGTGCCGTGGCATACGAAATAATGATCTTTTCTACAGTGTCTACAAATTAACGCAATGATATCTATCGTTACACGGCCGCGCATACACCAAGAGACTATACATATAAATACCTTAATAGACACTAGCAATAGTTATTTGTTATGCAAGGCTGCAAAGTTGTTGTTTGGCGCGAGTGCTCGAATTGAAAGCCGAGCTAGTGAAGGACTCGCTACGCTCGTGGTTCAAGAATAGAATCCTGAGCGTAGCGAGGGTTTCAGAACACGAGAAGCCAAATAATTTTGCTGCCGAGCGAAACACACAACTTTTCACCTCACCCTAGCGAGGAAACGTAGGTACAAGAAAACAATTCAAGTATTATTAAAGAAAGTTGCAATACGAATATTGTTTGAATATATTCCTTATTTTTGTATTTCCATAAATTAAAAAAGTAGGTAAAATAATGATATAAAACTAAAATTTAATGATTTTCAATTTAATGTAAGTACCTAAAATAAAATGTTTCATCGCCTTTTGCGAGCGGGCCGTCGCTATATACATGTATAGCGCTGTCTCACTCGCACACCGCACCGTCGTGCGGAAACAGCATCAGTGTCGAAACCGCCTTAAGACCGCATGCTGGTCGAACCATGATTCTGAACGCATCCATAATAAAATTGGGTAGCGCGGTACTACGTCATGTTCGAATTTCAAAATCACTTTATCCGCTAGCGGATAAAATGGACTTTTGCACGCAGATTTGAAACGATAAAGTAAGTCTTTCAGAGCGGGTGAGGTGAAAAGAATATTATTTTGTCTACCACGGTACATGTCTGGCACGGCACGTGTCTGGCTGAATGTCTGTATATATGAATCAACCATTAAAGTTGTGAAGCATGAATATAGATTAAGGCTGAAAATGATAAAATACGAATACTAAGTACTCTTTATTGCAAATCTCACAGTAAGTAGAGGAAAACAACAGGGTGGTTTTATGGCTAAAGAGCGATTTCTTCCAGATAACCTTAGTACCATGATAATGATGAACAACCTTACGGAAACTCAACTGAAATCTAGCCAAGCTGACGGCCATGGATTCAAATCTCGATATTGTCAAATATTTTTACACGACATCGAGTACTGTGTTGTTAAGCAAACGATGCCGTTTATGTTTATCATCGTCAAGTAGCGTAGTTATCCTACCATAGGACTAAGTCAATTTATGCAAAATTTACCCACAATAATATCATAGCATAAACATTCAATAGGCATTGCTAACTCTCTAACAACTTATTTTATGTCACATCTAGCCATAAAGTCGCAATTCCTGGCCAAGTAGATACATAAAATTTTGTACTTAATAAAGCGGTAATAAAGAATGCCTCAGATCGCATATTTATGTCAAATACCTGCGATCTGAGAAATTCTTTGTTTTACTGCCATAGGCAAGTAATGTATTATTAAAGAACTTGGCCGTCCACGCCCGCGTCCTTTTACAGCTAATTCCAGCTAGCAAGTTTTCTTAAAATATGTGAGCTTGAAATATTCGGGAGGGATCGTAAACCGTTTCGCGCGATTAACCGCCTTTGACCCTCGCTGCCCGTGTAATGGGCGCTGTTCTGCTCCGCTCATAAAGACCTCTATGCCGTCAAGCGAAAAACGTATATACGACCTTTCATATAAAATACGTTATACACATTGTAAGGATAGCGTTTGTGCTAGTAGGTGGCGGTGAAATGAAAGGCAACGTTTTGAGGTTGTTATTAAAATTTTTGGGTTTTTTTTTCATTTAGTATTTTGAGATGTTTTGTAGGTTTACTGTCCACGTAGTGACTCCATGTTTCTTTAACATGTAAAATGTGAAAAATACCCTATTGTAATTGTAACAAAGGCTCTGCAAAAATGTATCTTAGGTAAGACAAATTATGGACGTCATTGTCTGTAGAAAAGTTTATTCGTATGTAACATTGCATCATCATCAACATTGCATTACTCCTTCGTGGATTGAGTTTTTCGAAAGTTTTTTGAACAAATTCCAGGATATAATTTTATATCAGCGAAGAAGTTCAAAGGTGATGCCTCAACCTGCACTGGGCCAGCTTGGTTCCCTTCCATCTACGAGAGCAAGCCAGTGGCAGTGGGAAGTATGATGGATTGCCCACTAGAAAAATTAGGTACATGTACATTTCAAACCTTTATTCCTAAAAATATGGAATTCTTTCCATGTTCCAAAGACATTGTAACGCTATGTACCTACCCTTTCTTATCATAAATATCAAGCTCGCATAACACTTCCACCCTTATGTTCAGTTTCCCCACTGCCTCGCCGGCCATATTTTCATTCCCAGCCGTAACTCTCATCAGGACCACTTGCTACTTTTCAAGGGTTGCCACGTGTGGAAATTTAACGACTGCAAAGAGAATGGCCACTTATTTCGAGTTATAATGCACTCTTTAACCGCTTTGTTGAGTTAATGTGTCTTTCAAATTCTTAGTTTTATTTTCTCTTTTAATGAGGATTTTAAATTGAATAAAATATTGCATGTGGCGTAAATTGTCCTACGTATTCAGTTCTAAAAAGTAGGATATAGTAGTGTTTGTTATGCAATATTTTAACTATGTAATAAGGTGATAAAATGCATTCATATTGGTGCCCTCGATTTTTGTATGATTATTTGCCTTGCCTGCACCACATTTGGTCAAGCGTTAAATGTATAAAATTCGTAGCTCCACCACTTTATTTGTTTTACTGTAATAAGTGTTAAAATTTGTTTCCATATGGATGGAAGATCGCAAAATTGAAAGATAAACCGAACAAGAACTGCTACATATTTTTTTTACCTTTAATCTATATACTGTGATGATCCAAACAGCTTGTAATAAAATTGAACACACAATTTTCGATATATTTACGAAGTCGAACTGACGTGGATTTAATTTTGTAGCGGTATTTTCTCGAAAATTTTAAAAATACTTTGTGACAATTTATGTAAATAAAACGTACGTCAATCGACGGAGAAGCAGCGCAAGATCTTGTATTCACGTTCCGCAATATATTTTTAAAAGAGTCCGTTCGCGTTCCGGTAAATCAGTTAAACAGATATTAAAATATCATTTTCATTTCATGGGGCTAAACAAGACTTTGTTAATGGTGCCTTTGCCAAGCTGTACAATGCATCGTTTCCCACACGCGACGATAATTGTTTCATAATTGCTGACGTTCCCATCAACTCTTTGAGGAAGTAAGGTCTGCGGCTACGGTTAGTAGGGCCGTACGGTTTTTATAGGTACTTGTTTGAAGTTTACTAAGACAAAGACGTTTACAAAAGTTTTAAGTACCCTTTCAAATTCTCCTTGTCGTTTGTGTTGACCTTCACTGTATGCCTCCACTTTGACCGATCTTGAGCCGAAAACTCTCATTCTCGCGTGTGTTCAGCACACCTTTATAGCGCAGAAGAATTATGTGACATTTAATCCCACTAATATTATCAATGTGAAAGTTCGGATGTTTAGATGTTTGGATGTTTGTTACTCAATCACGCAAAAACGGCTGAACGGATTACGATGAAACTTGGTATACCTACAAAGAGTTTATAGCCCTATTAAAAATTTAGACTAAAATGGTATTGTATTATTTGAGTATTTTCGTATACGTGTTATGCAAGCGCTCCAAAATTTCTAAATATAATAGAGTCTCAGTTTTTGACGTGCGAAATGATGATTTATAATTTCCTACATGAGAAGATATTATTTCTCGGTTTTGTAGGTACAGGAAAAAAATACATGTGCCGTCTACGTTGTACCCCCCCCTCCCTCAATGTGATCAGTAATGAGGTTTTGCATGACCTCCTCCCTCCTTTGGAACCTCGCATTATTTCTGGATAAACCCTTATGCCATTGTAAGAAGGTCTAAAAGTAGATACATCTCATTGTAGTCTCTACAATCGAACAAATACATGATCAAATAAAACACGACATAACACATTTAGATCTTCATTGTAAAAGCTAAGAAGTGCTAACCAAAATTCCGATAGGTTATTAAATTGCCTTGCACGGTAAAGTTGGCAGTAACTTCAAACGCCGTCGCCCAATTTTCACTATGTTCAAAATTGTATAATTATATCTCGTTGTGTTTCACGGTTATTTTGTTTTTGCAAAACAGCAAAAGCTTTAATTATACTTCTGGGACAAGCCCCGGTTGAATGACAAACTGATGGTGGTTTAAGTTTAAAGCTATGAACACGGAAATAGAATAAGTAAGGAAGATAAAGTTACAAGTAAGAACTTTTTTTTTATAGGGATCACCATATCACTGATGCTTTGCCTGGAAATAAAATTTTATTGAATATGAAAATTACCAAAATGTTAAATTGCAATAGTTAATGAGCATCAAACATAAATTTATGCCATCGTTTAACGTGCTCACAAACTGACACACACAACTGGCTGTTAGCTGCTTATAATAGTAGCTCATTCACGAGTTTCTGATGAAAACACAGATCAAAGAGATGAAACTTAATGGGACAAAAAGGAGATTTGAATTTGAGCCACTTCCTGACCTGACGGGGCGGAATTAGCTGTGGTATTTTCGAGTTTACTGATCTCAACTAGATTAACGTCAACCGTAAATTGGCATTAATGACAACCGCCGGCCTGACTGACAGGTGTTTGGAAATTCCTTTTTCCAAGATAAATAATTCATAAAATATACACGTGAAATTGTTTGCGGATGTTTGTTCAATATAGGTGATTTCTTTTATGACGAGGTAACTGCATGAGGTATTTGGTTCTTTGACGTGAACTAACGATTGATGTCGCACAGATTTTCTCACCTGTCGGGATACTATTAAGGCGGGTTGCACCGACTCACGATTACAGACCAATCATATCTAATTATTTGTAAAGCGTGTTGGCGCTCCCTCTGGAAAGGTATCCATGGAAGACCAGCATTTGACATTAAGGCGCGTAATAGAGTGAAATACCACATTTTGGTCGCGTTCAAAGGCCTAAAACTCAAAACTGGCCCGAAATATAGGTCTCGAAAAAATATACTTGAAGAATTGATATATCCTCTTCAATCTGAGCAACGGAAGATTGTCCTAACAAAAAAAAAGGCATTTTTCAACCTTTTAAATCGCTACTGCTCACTATCTAGACATGTTTTTTACACGGGATATTCAGAAAATAAAACTTTATTCAGTTTTTCATAATCTGAGCAACGGATATTGTAAAATAATCATTACTTTTGTCAAAAACTTGGAATAACTACCACACCGTCATAAAAGTTGGGGCGGATACGTGCGCGGGCGACGGGCGGCAGTCTGTCACCGGCTCTCGGATGTGAAGGCTGTGTCGCTTTGCGCGCGACGCTAAAATATAAGAGTTCGATTGATTCGATTCTGAGATAATGTACCTACTTAACTATTTTATATATTTAATTACTTCAAACATTCCTACGTATTTAGAAAATAATAATATAAAAATACATACACACATACAAAAAACCTGTTACAGCGGGGGGGCGCGGGTAGTGCGGCGGGAAAGGCTACGCCACGCCCCAACGCGCAAGGTCGTTCGCGGGTATACATACGCGCCTTAAAGCTGAGTGGAGGACGATTTTGTATAAGCACTTGTTATTTTTATTTTTTGTCAACGTACTGAATAAACGTTTTTCTATTCTATTCTATTCTATTCTATAAATATAACGCTAGCAGCTGTCATTTATTTATTATTACCAACAAATCATATACAGCATTACAGTTGAAACCAAAGCACTGTACAGTTCAGGTTATCTATTATAAATCACATAATTCACACTAGGAAATTCAGATAAGAACCAATTTAGCTCTCGTCCATCATCTCACAGTACCGCAGACACGTTCGATACACAACCGTCCATCGACTTGCAAATATATCACAATTTGGTGCCCATGACAGAAGCGAGTACAGCAGTCTTAGAGCGCTTACAGCCGGCGAGCTTTTATGCGCTACAGTGCGTGTATTATCAATCATGCCATTAGTTGACGACCGCTTTAGCCTAGTTGGTAGTGACCCTGCCTTCGAAGCTGGAGGTCCCGGGTTCGAATCCCGGTCAGGGCATGTATTTGTGTGATGAATACGAATATTTGATCCTGAGTCTTGGATGTTTTCTATGTATTAAAGTATATATTTATCCATATACTCGTAAGTATGTATATCGTCACTTGGTACCCATAGTACAAGCTTTGCTTAGTTTGGGACTAGGTTGATTATTGTAAGATTGTCTAAAAATATTAATTTTTATTTATTTATTTAGTTAGTTTTACTAGGCATTTTCCGTATTTTTAGCGCTACTCTAACCACCCTAGTTCCTGTATCAAACTTATTAGTGCCTTGATATTGTTTACTGCTTGTTGCAGAGTGTTCGGATTTCCTATGTGCTTTTTCCTGTAAACTTCTACCTGCTTACAGTCTAGTAGAATGTTTCTAGAATTCTCCTCTATCATGGGGATGTCCGTAATACCTAAGTTGTAAAGGTGTTTGTTTAGTGTGTGCTGTCATGCCATATTAACTAGTCTAACTTTAAGTACAATCAGATTTAATGAACTCCGGGTACGATTTCAAATGGTTGGGTGCAACCGATGCACCCTTAAAATTAGCGCAAAAAAGTATTAGCAAAAAACGACGAAAACAAACGATTGTAGAGAAAGGTGCCTAACCAATATTAAATTCTTTAAAAAAGTGAAATACTCTGAAACGGACAAAAAATTAAAGGGCAAAAAAGGGCCGAAACTGCGCAAAAACAGCCAGTATAAAAACGAAATCCTAAAAAAATAAAAACGAGTATGACAATAAACATAACGCAGAACCGGACATCCTTCGATATTCAAAGAGCAGATCGTTAAAACATTAACACGGTAGATAGCGCAGAAATATAGGTCGTCGTGGGAATAATTCGCGGTAAGTTGGACCATTAACTTTTATCTCGGTAGGGCAGGGACCAAGCGTGAATAAAGTGATATAGAGTGGACAATAGACATTAAATAGTACTTCAAAAGTGTTCATTATTATCATTGTATTTTAGGACGCCTAATTTTGTACGTCCGTCAAATTAATCATTTTGTAGACAGATAGTTTAACATTTAATTTTATAATAAGCGCTTTTTATACTACAATGTACTATATTTTACACTGATTATCTAACAACAATGACTAATGAAACATTAAAGGATCTTATTAATTTACAATGTTATTTAACAATGCCAAAATAAACGTCAATGCTCATTTCAATTTACACTCTCCAGTAAAAATGTCAGCAAAAGGGACGATCACGCACTGAAGATTACTCTTGTGTTACAAACGTCCGTAGGCTACGGTGTCTGTTTACCATCAAGCCCTTTGTCTTGTTTGCCACCGAAGATAGCCAAATGCGAATCCCGATAGGCAATGTTTGAGTTTTAGGTATTTTTAAAAATAAAAAGTAAAATAAATGTTGTGCTCATCAATAAACCAGTAATATAGGGAATCGCATCGGACCGACCACTCTGTACAGATTAATGGTGATTGCTCTTACGAGGGCCGGCATAAATGGCAGCTCTGCTGGGATTTGACCTATAACGCATGATCCGGCATATTGCGCCAATTATCCGTTAGCTCCCGTCAAATTATGCAGGTTAATGTGATATATTAGTATTGATATTTGTAGTCTTTATCAACGTGAGGTATTCTGCGATATTCGATGAGAAATTTGTCGTTATTTCAAAGGTAAACCCAGTGACAGGACATGGACTTTGCTCGGCGATCACTGATTAGGGGCCACACGGTCCGGCGTCCTAGGCACACACTTACGGACCCGGACGACGTAATCACAGCGTCTATCGAAAGATGGAACGCTGCGCTTACGGCGTCCAACTCTGACACGACGCGTACACTTAGGCATTCCCGCCGGCGGGGACGTCCACCGCGCGATCGCGACAACAGTGACACATATAGTCCCTATTCGTCCCGGTACCGCCGCATACCGGGTAGAGTCAGTCCGACCCAGGTCGGGCCTAGCTGAGTTTCTTGCTGGACTCTTCTCAGCTAGGCTAGGTTTAGTGAACCAGCGACAAAACTCCCAGTAGCTCGATTCCACTCACACCTCAGATTCGGTTGAAACCACTCAACCAATCTCACTGGAGCGCAAACTCTTAGAGTATTCCAGTGTTCCAAACCACACGCGTGGTCGTGCCGGAGGTTTTCCCCTGGATTTTCCCCAGGCTACTCTCCAACCGCGGACTCCTATCGCTTTATTGGGCCCGGCATATAAAGCCACAGTCAGGTTCAAAAAAAAAAAGGACATGGACTTCTGTTCTCGTGTACGTGTTCTGTGTTTGTATCCTGACTTCTATCAGGATACAAAAAAAAGTGAAGGTAGTTCGTGACACGAAAGGGTCTCCTCTCAACAATGCTGAGCGGTTACTGCAGATTGAAAACGAAGTTCATTCGTGTGTATCCCTCATAGTCGTCCTTGCAGATTCGAAAGATAGAGAGGGATTGTTTCATTTACATCAAAATTGTATTGTCCGAAGCTACGATTTTCGGTTAATTGATGCACTAAATTAATAATTTGAATGAATGCTGTGATCAAATCAAAAAAAAAATTGTTAGGTAATTGTAATATTTCATTTTCGATTGCATCATCAATTTACTGAAATTAGTTTTGCTATCGAAAATGAAATACAATTACAATAAGTTATCCTACTATTTGACCCAAAGCAATTAATTATTTATTGAACACCAAGTTAATAAAAATATTTATAAAACTCACCAAATTCTTAACACTTGTGTTTCCCCACTGCTGAGTGTATGCCTCTTTATTAAAATTGACACCGACGATAGTAAATACTTATTAAAGTCTACAATGCCAATATTAATTGTGGCATCAAAATGATTACCTATATGCAACCTATACGTACTTAGTATAAATATGAGTATATTAATATTTATAAATCTCACAAAAATCGACCTTGTCCCAATCTAAGCAAAGCCTATACCAGGGGTATTACACGACGATATACATACACATATAGATAATAGATACTTTAATAGGTACATAGAAAACATTCAAGACTCCGGAACAAATTTTCGTGTTCATCACACAAATAAATGCCCTGACCGCGATTCGAACCCGGGACCACCAGTTTCGTAGACAGAATCATTACTAACTAGGCTAAAGTGGACGTCATTGAGTTATATAATTTTAGGATACTAATAACCCTTATTTTTACTATAATAGCACAATTTATGCTTTGGTGTAATCTTTTCTGACCGACCTATTTTCACTTCATATAACGACTATTAGCAGAATATCAACGTTTGGCATCCATTTTGCATTTCGCATAAAGTTGTTGCTGCGCATAATATGTACTTTCATTGTCATAATTGTAGTATGTCATATTGTTTTAAACCATAATGTTGAATATTATAAAATGTTTAGTAATTATATTGAAGATCATACTTATTTGTAGCCAAGAGAATAGTGATGCAAAATTTATGACAATATACATTCAGGTAGTAGTTGAGTGGGTTGAGGAGCGGCGACGATAAAAAAACTCGACTTCTACATATTATACTCTAAGGCAGGTTGGTGTAGGTATGACGACGAGCGAAGCGAGGAGAATTGTTAGGTAGAACTGAGACCCTAAAGCGCGCTAGCCTAGTGAGCGAAGTGAGCGTGCCGCGATAGCAGCCTGCAAAGCGCCGCCAGAACCCAATCTTTTTAAAGAATTATTATGGAGCTTGATAATGATATTTATGTTGTTCAGTATTATGCGCCAAAACGTGATATGCATAAAAACATTGTGTTGTTTAATGATTACTATTTCGGTTGATATGCTATAAGACAGTAAGACATCCCTTACTTGTGCGTAAACATTATGGTCGTCTTTAAGTCCCATCTCGTAGGCAGATGTGACATCTTCATTAAAAGGAAACTTTGACATCGTCAAGTGCTTGCCTATTGCGTAGTCTGAAAATTACAATAATTGTATCGCAGAGTCATTCAGTCATATCGATGAACTAATGAAATAATTATGCATTTTTCTTCAGTCTATTGTGATCCTTTGCCCGGAATATCGTCTTCGGGAAAAATCCGGCATAGAGTTTATTCCAACTAACTGAGGAGGATTAATATTACTATTGAATATTTATACCAACAATAAAGGTAAGTTGTGGATCTGTGCAAAATCTGATTGTGATGGTAATATCACATTATCATTGATAATAATATTATGCTAAACGAAAAAAAGCATTGCAACAATTGTATTCCCAATCCTGCGCGACAAGTATTGATGAAGAAAATTGCAAAATTTCAAAATGAAGCTGCAAAAAACGTACAACCTATTCAAAGGCAATATAATGATATGTTGTGCCAATTAAGGAATGACAATACCTATATATTTATACGAAAAAATACCAACATTTTCAAGCCTTAAGTGAGCGAATTATCTCCGACGAAACAAATTCTTGAAAGTTCATAAAGTTCGGTGTAAATTACCAGGAGAAGTGTCAGTGCCAGAACAATTTTTTGGTTTTTTGCTCGCCGATTAACAGGAGCATCATACGCGTATACTGGTATTTGCTGATAAAGGCAATATTGCTGACATGATTACCCATATAGGCACTTTTAAATCGCATCCTCAGCCTTTCCTGCAAATGACACCAGACATGCCCTGGACAATGCGTCAAATTGCCTTGTCCCATTATTTTACGCACTTCTGCACAACAAAGATGTAAGAATCACAAGTAAATACGTGGAACCCCGAAAAAACAACATTAGATTTTGAATCTTCGGCTATAAAGACATTCCAAAACATTATGTCAACAGCCTATGGAAGAAGGCACATGTACTCAAAATCAGAAGCAGAGCAAAACTAAGGCACATTGCACGCTATGCTGCTCTTGCTTTGCTTCCGTTTGAATCTGTACCAGCTGGTTATCCGTACGTCGGGAATAAGTCGAAGAATAGTGAAGAAATTTCAAAATTTAATTCTTATTTTTTAAAACAATGACTAAGACATGACATGATGAAAATCTGGTGGTGCGGAGATAAACCAATCGGGACAAATAACAAGCTTGAAGGCTGGCACGCCGTAGCGTAGGATTTTTAAGCGATATAAAGCGATTGATCGTAATCAATCAGATGCATACAGCTTTATAATGACAGTTGTAAGCATTGATTGTCGAATAGCATCGTAATTTAGTACCCGATCACAGCAGAATATGGGAAAAATGCTAAAAATATGTATCTTAACAGCACCGTTCGCAATCCCAAAAACGGTACCGCAAAAAAACCGATTCAATTTCGTCCCACATTAATTTCACCCTACTCACACTCCTAACCAAGCGTTAAGTTTCACGTTAAGGCAATCGTAATTAACGCTAGATGAATGAACGGCGGCGAGTGTATCATTTATTAAACCCGCCTGATTTGTGGCCGACTGTACCTACCATCAATTACTGCAGGACTTCAAGTGTGAGATCCTTAAGAGTTGATTGGTTTGTGTAAGTGGTTGATAAGTGCACAATAGTAGGTGATTTTGTATCCTAACTACTTACATTAACTACAGCGACAAAAATATGTGGTCGGCCTCACGTCATATCATGTTCTATTTATTATTTCAACCGCCCTTTTCGCCAGCCGTATTTTTTATGTAATCATTGTAAATACATAAACAAATGATTTAATATACTTAAGGAATACATCTGGTAACATTTGTCGATCCCTATAACGCCTATATTAAAATCGCCTATAAAGCTAAGCAGATACTTAGGTTTAAACATTTTACCGAAAGCAAACTTCGTTGGGCACGTGATCAGACGCCCTGAAAACCATCTATGTATGTATGTAAGCACTTTATTGTACACAATAACAGGTTAAAACAATATACATGTCACATAAGATTAGAGTACAAAGGCGAACTTATCCCTATGAGGGATCTCTTCCAGCTAACCTTTGAGGGATTGAGTGTATAGTGGGAGAATGAGATAGACAAACTTACACAGTGTACTAAAACTTTTCAATAAGGAAACTTATAGCTAAAACCAAAACCAAATAAATATATGCGACAAGTCTTAGCTTTGCCCAATAGAAGAAAAGTAAGAGGGAGACCACAAACTACGTGGTGATGTATAGTAGCCCGCGACTTGAAACGAACCCAAATCTCAGAAGAGACAACCCAGGACAGACCAGCCTGGTGGTGCTCGATAACGAGCAGAGCCGATCACTATCACTGGTAATGTAGAGACAAAGAAAAAGAACAGATGTTGGCCCTTAGTTATGGTATTGCATAACATTTCTTAGTAATAAAACAGCACACATTAATTATTAATTCTAGCACTTCGTAACAAAATTAAATAATAAGTATTTTGAAATACCAAACCCTGTTTAACTCAAAATAGGTAGTACGCAATAGTAGTTTATGCAACTGATACATAATGAGAGGTCTTAAAACACGGGTGTGGTTTTAATAGGATACACGAGTGTTTTAAGGCCTAATTATGTACAGTTGCATACACTACTTCATCTACATCCGTATATTAAATCCTCTGTCATGTGTTCAGGAACCATTGCGTTGCAAGTGTAATGAGGTCGAGCGTGAGCCCGTTGAAGTCTTTTGAGCACGAGCCTGTATCGTTATGGGCGGAGATGGCCATAACGATACCGTTGTCGTTGTTATTATGGCCATCTCCGCCCTGGGCCGGCGCGATATTGTAAAGGTGGTCCTTACGTACACTGTTTGAGCACATTAAAGAGGATTTACTGTATGGGTGTAGATAAATAATTTTATATAACTAGAGTAATGAGGTAAAAAAAAACATAGCATATATGACTAAAGTAAAGACTAAATTATAAACTAAACCTAATAATACCTATAAAAAGTAAATGTCCCACAGGTCCTCTTCATTGGCTATCGTGTCCAGAAGGCTGCCAGTCTTCCAAGACACATTACTGAACTTACGGATTCTAAATTTAAATCTGTTGTGAAACAGACACTTATTTCAAAAGCATATTATAAGACTAGCTTTTGCCCGCGACTTCGTTCGCGTGAACGTCGACTGACTATTCCTTCCCCTTGGTAGATATATTCTGCAGGTTAGGTTATAAACTACTTAACTTTGACTGACTCACTCAAAATGTATTGAAACGTTTTTACGGTTCAAAGTTACAACCTTACAAAGTTTCTTATTCATATAAATATATTAGCAAGTGAAATGGGCCCCCTTGTTCATGAAAGGAGGCATGTGTCTCGAAGTAGGATGTAATAGGCGGATAATGAAACAAAATGGGTAATATGATTCTTCAATAGGTACTGGTCAAGGGTACTGGCCAGGAAATTCAGACGTTAAATACACATTTCATTCCAACCCCGAGAACGCCGTCGACTCGATCCCATATAGCATTTATTTACGTAACGAAACACAATGTGTGCTAAGAAACTACGTCATCAAATCCATGTAGCATAGTGGGGTCATGGTTCGATGTTGCGTACGTATGCACATTCGTTCGCTTGTTCTATGAAGTTTCCCAATTCCCTACTTTCCGAGCCTTAGTACTGACATGCTCGATGTAGCGACTACAGGGGAAAACATTATTATGATTGAATGGAACAAAAAATTCTATGTTTCTCGAATTGCAACGTGTTAGGAGTCCTACATTATAACCCAAGATCTGTAATGACCTACAACAATATGACACGCTCTACTTGCAGTGAACACCGGTCACCTTGGGCACATGTCTCTACGCATTATCCCTCTGTATGAAACTTTATTTAATACTTCTAGTTTACTAAGAATTTTTTTTCATATGTACTTGCAGTTGACTAAGACAAACACGTTTACAAAAGTGTTAAATTTTCTCAATTAATTATAGGTATTTTTCAAGTGAAGAAACACTTTCCAAAACGTACCATCGAACCGGTGACATCCTGACATACGCAGCCAATCACTTTAACTAAGCTGTCTGCATGAAAAATCAGTCATCACACTCGGTTACCAAATCCTTCAACCAGTTCTTTCTTCCCTTCTTCAAAGCCTTGGGGATCCGTACTCAGAGTGACATCTACCAAAAAGACTCGCGCTTCCTTAACTTCAACTTGTAATTTAAAACAGTAGTAATATTTTTAACTACCTACGCGCATATTATCGTTTTACAATTATGTATAAACTAATCAGTCAAGTAATCCATGTTTTCATATTACCTACATTGAATAAGTATTTTGGATAAGCTGACCTATAGTAACCAAAAAGATTTGTAACGGTTTCTATGAGTCCTTAGGATAGACACAAAATTACCCTGCCGGCGGGAATGTCCACCGCACGATCGCGATGGTATATATAGTCCCTATTCATCCCGATACCGCTGCATACCGGGTAGAGTCAGTGCGACCCAGGTCGGGCCTGGCTGAGTTCCTAGCTGGTCTCTTCTCATCTAGGATTGGTTTAGTGAAACAGCAAAAAACTCCCAGTAGTTTGATTCCACCCACACCTCAGATTTGGTTGAGGCCGCTCAACCAATCTCACTGGAGCGCATACTCTTAGAGTATCCAGTTGCAGTGTTTAAACCCCCCGTGTCCCCTCCCCTGGATTTTCCCCAGGCCACTTTCCAAACAAACGCGCACTCACTATCGCTTCATTGGGCCCGGCCTGTAAAGCCAGTCACGTTCAAGAAAACAAAAACTGTTTTACATTTCTGAACCATCCATTTTTTTTTCAATAAAAAGAATAGAGTGGAGTGGAATTTCTATAATTTTTATGCCAGCATATATCAAAGCGCTAGTCAGTCAATGTTGACAACAATCGTCTACGTCCAATCTATTTAATCTCCAATTTTATAAACAGTGAAGTTATTTAGGCTCAATGGGTCAGCAAGTTTTAATTTAAAACGCAAGCGCTTTAAAGGCTGTAAGTCAGTACCTAAATAACGCAAATCTAAAACAATGCGGTAAACATTCACATTCACATGAGTCGCTTTGGTTTTGAGATAATTAAGCTCTAAGAGTCACAAAGATCCGAAATCTTTCATAATAATAGCTCATCATAATCAATTGGTAGCGACATGTCTCAGTTTATAACTACGATGGTAAAACTAAAAACTTTACATGAAAATACGTACTTTATCTTAGCAACTATAAGACTCAAATTATTGAATTCTGCAAGTAGTAAATAATCTACATTAACTTCTATTCGACTTGAACGAATGCCATCTGTGTAATGGCACGTCTTTGACACGCTAAACGTCAAATATCGTGAATCTACAACAGTCTACACTCGCCGCACGATACGTCCTTACTGTATCTTGACCTTACGACAACTATGTGCATATTTGGATCATCTGAGTCGAATTTTCGTAAGTCAGCGGGTAGTAAATATTCTACATGATTCTGGATCTATGAAATTCAACTTCCACCCCCGAATTTATCTATTTGAGGGATGACGAAGGGATAAAGAGTATCCTATTTGTTAATCCAGGCTATAAACTCGTTGTGTACCAAGTTTCATCATAATCCGGTCAGCCGTTTTTGCGCGATTGAGTAACAAATATCAAAACATCTAAACATCCGAACTTTCACATTTATAATATTAGTGGGAATAGTAGGAATTTGCTGTATTTTGTAGGCCCTCAGGTGACACCATTATCACACTCGACCACTCTAACAACGAAGATATATCAATTATAGGTAGACGAAGTTCAAGCCACTGGTTTGACAATGTTGACAACAACTGACTAACATAATTAAATCTCTAATTTCAAACAGTCACTATGGGTTGAGAGATTTTTGGTTATTTGTCGGTAGTCCCCTTTTTACCCTCCATTTTTTCACATATTTTCTGTTTATTGTACAATTTTTGAATAAGATTCTTTTTATTTTGCTTCCAATTATATGCTTACCAATTTTCAAACCTTTAAGTCATGAATTGAAGGACTTCCCATACAAAGTTCAACCCCTCTTTTCACCCCCTTTCATCCCCAATTTGTATGATTTTTATAGCCTATAACCCGTCCGAAGATCAATTAAAAGTATTAGTGAAGGTTGTATTTAAATCTATTGGCTAGTTTTCGCGTGATGGTGAGACAAATAAACAGACAGACAAACAGACACAAATTCTAAAAACTGTTGAAATGTGTTCTGTTATCGATTCTAAGACCCCTCCATCGATTTTTTTTCTAATATCTTCTATGTACAGACTTTCGAACCTCTACAGCTTTATTATATGTATAGATAAACGATTACATCATGGATAGGGATGTTTGGCAGTGATAGCGTCCCGCACAAGTAATCTAACACAGAAATATTTTGTCCTTAGTATTAAAAAATATGTATGTATATTGATACTGTAGGTAGCATTTGAATTTTGTACTATTTTTACTGTTATTTTATATACATAGTATATTGTTTTGAAAAAATGACACCTCGCCGAGTTTCTTGCGCCGGTTCTTCTCGAGGCAGAGGTTTATTTTATGAACCGGTGGTAGTTTTTTGACATTCATAAGTGCATGTGACATGCCTAAATTGAAGAATAAATGATTTCATTTCATTTCATTTCATATCCTTTGGCCAAAATAGCTAGCTCTAGTCACTCGAAGTCTCATTAAGGTGCTCCTCGATCCCTTTGTAGAGAGCCTTCGCGCCCGTTCCCCACGACCCCAGTGTTTCCACACCACAAACGCCGCAAACACATAGCACTCCCTGAGGACAGTCTAAAGTTAAATAAATTAAATTTATAACGTAAACCCCAAACCAGCCAGCAGATATAAATAGGTGGCAACATACCGATAATTAGTTTAAAAAGCGTATCATTAAATTACAATGACGGGAACATTTTAACAACGATCGCTCCGCAGCATTCAATTTAAGGGCGGGCATTTTTCTGCGTCGTCGGACGTCCATTAACTCAGTAGAAATAAAGAGCCGATTACTGTGGTTAATGACGAAAGAGTACCGAGAGTATACGGTGTTATTCAGACGTGGAGCTATAGTGCTGTACATTGTGCGGTTTGAATCTAGGTCGCACTTATTATCCTTTTAGACTTCTATTGTGTGTTGAAAGGATGTGTTTCCAGCCTACTGCGGGTCTATTTCCGCCCGCGCTTCCGATCCCTATCACATTTCAATATATTTCACGAGTGGGCGATAGACATTGAATTGCAATTCGGATGTGAAAGATATTAACCGAATTGATGGCCTCGAGCTCCGTTTCGGAAAGTACTGCTTTTGATTGTACACTCGAGGTCAAATATTTCGGGTCACTCTAAATGAAATAACCGCAATAGGTTTACCTAAATATTTTGCACTAGTTTTATTTTCATGATATATTATTCTTCGTAATTCCCAACAGTATTAGCAATTCTCGGGATACTACCATAATAATATCGATCTCCAAAACTGTCGATTTTTACGATATCTCGCTCGGTTAACATTGTTTTTTTCATGGGTTTTTAGGAGTCCGATTTAAACCTGGGAACGTTATTTTTTTACTGTTATTTTTGCAGGTTAGGTGTAAAATTAAATTAAGATCATGACAGGATTAAAAAAACTAGTTTGCACTATTTTAAGAAATATGACGGTATTTTATCGACCTGTATACTTTGTCCGCGAGTGTAGTCTTGTTGCTTGATGCAGTTGCGCTTGCGCTAAACCAGGATTTAATTTGCAGTCACCATAAGATGTCTGTACTCTGAGTACTAAAAATATCTGAACATGCACTCAAATGGCTTGATAATAGAGATAAATGATATTCCGTAGATACCTAATTTCGAAAAACTCATGGTATGACCTGGGATTCGAACCCACGACCGCTGCTTGACTGCCGCATGCTCGAACCACTAGGATACCTTAGCTTTTTTATACTTAATTGAAATTTTAAAATAATTTATATATTTTTTCCAACACTAATATCAATATTCATAAACATCCATTAAATCTATTTTACGGCTTATCGTATTAAGATCAATGAAGTTTTGCCGAAACAGTACAACATATTCACTACAAAACTGACTGTCTACTAGATATATGGCATCAAACTTTGGCAATTTCAGGCCAATAAACAGTTTTTTGGATGTAACAACATAGTAATATCGAAAATAGAACTTTTTTGGACCATGTTTGAAAAAATCATAAAATAATAAGTAGTCAGTTTTTAGGGTTACGTACCCAAAGCGTCAAACGGAACCCTATTACTAAGACTCTGCTGTCCGTCCGTCTGCCCGTCTATAACCAGGCTGTATCTCATGAACAATTTCTGTTGCCGCTATAACAACAAATACTAAAAACAGAATAAAATAAATATTTGAGGGGGCTCCCATACAACAAACGTGTTTTTTTTCCAGTTTTTATAGATAATGGTACGGAACATTTCGTGCGCGAGTCCGACTCGCACTTAGCCGGTTTTTTCAAAATTTGCTTCTTGCCTCTTGCAAATATAGATAAAGGATTGAAGAACCGATAACCGTTTGTGCCATAAATATATCTATAGTTTTGACGGAGCTATATCAACTCAAATCGTCAAAAATCGATGAATACCGCGTAGAGCGCCTTAAAAATCGTTTTCCTTTTTCTGCCACTTTGACATACTTATACTTAAGTGTTGCAGTGTTGGTGTGAATGGGACAGTAAATAAATGGGAAAGTATTTATTATTATTATTTAATTATATGGAGAACCAACAGCTTTTATCAGACGATAATATTTTAACATATACAGGTAGCCAATTATAGGATCTCACAGGTAGAAACAGTAAATCTCACAGGTAGAAGAAGTTCGTCATCCGAATGGTGAGACGACTGTCTCTGATGCTCGATTAGTAGTCAGGGGGGTGCCCCAAGGGTCTGTACTTGGTCCTATTTTGTTCATTTTATACAATGCGGACATAATTGGTAGCATAACGAACTGCACATCTGTATGCCGATGATTTGCAAATTTATATTTCTTTTAACCCTAGGGATACAGAGTCATCCGTGGTTAAACTTAACCATGACCTGAACCAAATTGCGTGTTGGGCTGAATCCAATTGTCTAACCCTAAATCCACTTAAGTCTAAGTTTATTGTATTAGGCACAAGGAAATTGGTAGCCAAAATAATTTCACGTCACCCCCAGGTGTCTATAATGAGCACACAAATAGAGAGGGTGAGCCAAGCAAGAAACTTGGGTGTTCTTATGGACGAGGAGCTTAGATTTGAAAGCCATGTTCTCGAAACTGTTCGAAATTGTTTTTATCGCCTGAAGGTCCTCTATAGAGTTCGTGACTACCTAAATGATGATTTGCGCATTAAGCTATGTGAAACCTTAGTTCTGTCGAAGCTCAATTATGCCGATACCGTGTTAGGAGGATGCTTGCTATCTCGTACAAAAAAAATAGTCCAGCGCGTGCAGAATGCATGTGTCAGATATTGTTACCCAGTTCCTGCGAGATCCCATGTAACTCCGTTTCTAAATAAAGGCGGTCTTTTAAAAATGGAAGCACGTCAGACTTTGCATCTTGCCTCACTTCTCTTCGAAATAATTAATACGAAAAAGCCCTCATACATTTATCAAAAATTACAATTTTCGAGAATGCATATCAGACTGGCTCCCCGGCTTATTTGTCCCAAACACGGAACGGCCTCTTTTCGTGGCAGTTTCAAGTATACTGCCACGAAATGCTGGAACAACATTCCTCCGCCGATTAGAAACATTACTACGCGTTCTAAATTTAAATTTGAACTTAAAAAACATCTACTTTATCTTCAAGCTCAAATTTAGCCTTTCTGTGTTTCATATTTTTCATTTTATTCTATTTTACGGGTACTGTCTTGCTGCTGCTTATTTTATGTTGGTGGCCTAAAAAAATAGGTATTCCAAATTCCAAGTTTCAAAAAATGTAAAACTCTGTTTCTTAAGTTTAGTATATAATTAAAAATGTAAATCATCATAACCAGGGTCAATGTAATTGCGCATGTGTACAGTTGAGTGGATTGTCGCGCAATTCATTTTTGTCGGGACCCACAGAAAACCAGCGTCGGGACACCTTTTGTGACCCGGCACATGCTGAGTGGGCCCCTTTTTCGCAACTGTTTTTAGTTTTAAGTATTTTAATTGTAATTCTAGTTCTTCTGTTGTCGAAATAAAGATTTTTCTATTCTATTCTATTCTAAATATGAAATATAAGCAAACTTATACTAATGTCACGCACATACGCAACTATCCATGCAAGCAGTAATGCTGCTTTAAACATGAACACTCTAAATGAAAAGTAGATTATGGCTTTTGGGCCATTACCACACACCCACTTACTTAGTGCAATCATTTATAACACACAATAAATAAGCTAAAACACGACACACACAAGAATCTAATATTAAATAGGCACACGCTGGCGCCGGTCCATATAGGAAAGACTTGGGCCATGGCAGGCGGGGCGGCCGCATGGGCCGAGACAGCGAAACGCCGAAAGTACATCGATATTTCTGATCAATATATATTTGTGCCTTTCGCTGTCGAAATCCTCGGGCCCTGGAGCTCAAGCGCCCACAAACTTTTTGGACAAATTTCAAAATTACTAAAATTTTTGAATGAAGGAAGAATTGAAAAAATTAGGCACCGAACAGGATTCGAACCTGCGACCTCCCGGCACTCGCGGCCAGTCGCTCTAGCCAACTGAGCTATAGGTGCAATCACTGCCCAGTTCCAAATTCGTCAACCGTTCCTTCGTATATTAAGCAGTACCGCTGCTAACGTAAACTATTCATTTTTTATACAAACGAGAGAACGTAACATTCAGGAAAAATAAGGCCGCTGCGCCGGCCAGCCACGTGCCAAAGACTGCCGCGCCTCCCAGCCAAGCACCAAAGGCCGCCGCGCCTCCTACCCACGTACCCAAGACTGCCGCTCCTACCGGCCACGTACCGAACCCGAGCGCGGAAGAAAACTCTGCGCTCGCCAGCCTGACAGAGCAAATTAAATTCCTTAGGCAAGAAATTCTAGGCTTAAAGTCAGACTTTGGAACCGCAATCACTGCAGTACGACGTTGTGAAAAAAGGCTAGATGAGACGAACAAATGGATAGCTGGATATGAAAGCAGACTGAAGCTGGCTGAGGAAAAAGCGACTGATATGGAAAAGGCAAATGAGAGTCTAAAAACACAGGTCTCTAACCAGCAGCGCATCATTTCCTCACTTGAAACCCGACTGACAAAAATAGAGGAAAGACCCTCTGACCCCTCCGTCGCCTGTGAAATGATGGAGACCTGCGCGTCGCTCCAGGAACAGCTGAACTACCAATCACAAGCGCTCTTAAGAAATGACATCGAAATAAATGGAGTTCCTGAAACTCCTTCAGAAAACCCGCATCATCTTTTTCACACTCTGGCCGCAGTGGCTGGTATGAGGCTCGCCGACGCTGACATCGATAGTGTGGTACGAGCCGGTCCCCCGAGCGGCGATGCAAATAATATCCCTCGTCCCCTTGTGGTTAGATTCTGCCGTCGGCAAACCCGTGACCAGTTCTATAAGTCTGCGAGGCCAAAACGACTCACTACGAAACATCTGGAAATAAATGGCCCAAGTAAAAATATCTACATCAACGACCGACTAACTCGCGAAAACCGGATTTTATTTCGCGAATGCAGGACGCAGTCCAGAGCCGCCGGATACAAGTTCTGCTGGACGAAATGGGGACAAATCTATGTTAAAAAGCACGACGGTAGAGGCGAGGGAGCGAAGGCTGTCATCGTGCGGTCACTCGCGCATATGGCCAGCATTCTCCAGAAGCCCGACGTATCCAGCGAGTCCTTTCGACCATCAGAGCCAGTTGAAGGACTGCAGTAAATATATACTCATACCCATAATCATTGCTACTATTCTTAACTACATGTATAAGTCTTTAGTGCCTTTATCTTCACTAGCCGCTCACTTAAATTCATCATTCCATTTTACACACAGAAACGCTCACACTCTCACATTCACAACCAATTACATCGCATATCCTCTATCCTCATTTAAAATTTTCAGTTACCTCTCAGTTTCTCACGGACAGGTTCGCTTTCTAAGTAAAGTTATAATTGCCTACAAAATATATGATAATGGCTAATTACGACATATTACACGACCTTGACTCGGATGACACACCTTGCCATGTGATCGACTGCCCTGAGTCTTGTGAGGCTATTATTAATGAAAGCTTTAACATCAAAGTTCACACTTCCAATATTAGAAGCATACGAGCCCCAATGCAAATGAGTACGTCTGGTAGGAAAAAAATGTACTAAACTAACGTTAACCTAAAAATTCTGGGGGACGAAGGTGTTTGGAAGAATTAGCAATATAAAAACAGTATAAGTTATAAATCGTATTTTATTTATTCAATGAAAAAAAAAACGAACTTTCCTTGGTAATAAAAAAAACATTGTTTCACCAATTGTACTAAAATGCAAAAAAGTTCGTCTTTAGTGTTACCGACGCAGATTAGAACGTCTACCACTTGGTGGCGTCTCCTTTTGCATCTAAAACGGCTTTAATTCTGAGCGGCATTGTATCTACCAGCTGTCGACACTCTTCCGGGGTTGTTTCATTCCAAACACAGGTAAGTTTCTCTTTAAGATCAGCTTTTGATCTGGACGGGTCCTTTCGCAACTTCTTCTTCATTTTCCACCACAACGTTTCTATGGGAGACAAGTCCGGGCTGCTGGATGGCCACGACATGGTAGGTATTTTTTTCTTTTTCAGCCACGCCATCGTTGCTTTAGCGGTATGGCATGAGGCACCATCTTGTTGAAAAGTATACGCATTTTTATACTTTAACTTACGTATAGACGGCAGCAAACTCTCTTGTAAGATGCTTTTGTATTTTTCGGCATTGACGGTTCCATCTATAAATTGCAGACAGCCGACACCCTGTGCCGACATGCAGCCCCAAATCATTAAGGAAGCTGGAAACTTTACCTTACGCTTAAGACAATCTTTTTGAAATGCCTCTCCTTTTTCGCGAATGACTTTACTTCGTTCATCGCCTACTGTGACTTCAAATTTAGATTCGTCACTCCATATAATTTTACGCCACTGATCGACGGTCCAATTTCTGTACTTTTTGGCGAATTTCAACCTGTTAGTTTTCTGCCGTTGTGTAAGTAACGGTTTCTCTTTAGCAGTGTAAAAACCGTAGCCCATCCTCTTCATCACTCTCTTGCAAGTATCCACTGAAATGTTTTTTTTAATTGCGTCACGCCATAGTACCGTAAGTTCTCCAGCTCTTGCACGACGATTTTTCTTGATGATCTTCCTCAGAATCCTGTTTTCTGCTTTAGTAGTAATTCGTGGGCGGCCGGATTTCTTTAAACAAGAAATTTTGTCGTGTTTTCGATGATGCTCGATGATAGTTTGGATTGTAGACCTTGGCATAGAAAGGTCCTTGGCAATTTGGTACGTAGATTTGCCTTTATTGTTACTGGAGATTATAATTTTCCGCACTTCTTCAGTCACTGGCTTACCTCGTGCCATCTCGATAGAAAAACGATTTGGAGTAATAAAAAATTAGGCTGAATTTGCCCTTTTATATAGTGGTTTGTCATTTTACATGACAGAGAATATTCCGTATTCAATTTGAAAATAATATTTTATATTACGAACCCTGGTAAACAGGTTTTATTTTAAATAGACGACCTATTTTGCCTTAAATATGAAGCAGACGTAATTATTTGCGTGTGAGATGTAATATTTATAATTAAATTATTTTAAAATAAATAACGAGATGTACACTTTGTACAACTCAAAACTAAGCTAGCTTTAGTGACATTGCGTCTAGTGTATTCCATTAATCATCAAAGTCGATTCGGGTAGAAATACTAGTTTTTGAAAAAAAATACGCATGCAGAATTGCGACTAGACGAGCTATTTTGCATTGGGGCTCGTACAAAGAAATTTTGATGCATTTTTACTAGCGCTAACCAGATTCAACATTGATTTTGATGTGATTGTCTTAACGGAGTGTTGGCTGAATGAAGGATCTGTCATACCCCAAGTTGATGGTTTTCAATCCTATAGAACTCAAAACACCACGAACAAAGCTGGTGGCGTAGTCGCCTTTGTAAATAACACATGGCAACCACAGGTCGTGGAACCAATCTTTGATGGAGCCGATTGCTTGCACATTTCAGTCAAAAATCGTTTTAATGTTTTGGGTATATATCGATCCCCATCATACACGGATATTACCACTTTTTCTAACTCACTTCTGTCGACGGTTATGTCGCTCAAAAAGTCCCCATGTGTAATAGTTTGTGGAGATATTAATATAAACACGCTTTCGGATAATCTAGGGGCTTCTGCTGACTATATGTGCTTGCTTGCAGAATTAAACTTACGGCAGACTGTCACAAAGCCTACGCGAGGTGAGTCTTGTTTGGATCATGTTTGTGTCACTTCCAGATATCACGCAGCGTCGGTGGTTTGCAAGTCGGATATCACAGACCACGACCTGATTGTTACTGGAGTGGTCACTAAGGCTCCAAAGCAGCAACATAATAAGCGCTTAGCAAAGAAAATTGACTACAAATCGATTGAAGATGAGCTTTGTAGGGTTGACTGGAGCCGCGTCCTGAGCTCAAACACACTGGTGGAAGCAGTCAATACATTCAACGGTTTGTTATCTGAAATCATCTCTAGGCACACAACTTATGTTCCGGTAAGCCGTTCCAAATACACGATTAAGCCGTGGATGACACCCGGTCTTATCCGGTGTCCAAAACACAGAGATAACCTCCACTTAAAGTGTCGCAGTAATCCTAATGACGAAACCTTGAAACGCGTTCACACCCGCTACAAAAATTTCCATAACACCATACTACGTAAACTTAAAGAAAATTACGAGTCAGCAGAGCTAGAGAAAAATAGATGCAACCTCAAAGGACTGTGGAATACCATCAAAAATATAACCTACACAAAGAAAATCGCACACAATCCGACCGAGCTCACTCTAACTAAAGGCTCAATAACTGAATCACTTGACCACTGTAACCGATTCTTTGCAGGTGTTGGTGAAAAACTAGCACGTAACATACTTGAAACGACGAACTCCACCCAGGATGATCATGCGCAGGCAGTAACCGTTAAGTCATCGCCCCTGCAATCCCTTTTCTTAAATCCCACTAATGAAGAAGAAGTGGATTCTCTCATCAGTGATTTGAAACTCGACAGTGCCCCCGGCCCTGATGGAATCACAAATAGGTTGCTCAAGACTGCAAAAAAACTCATCGTCACACCGCTAACCCACATTTACAACCTTAGCCTGTCGGAGGGAACTTTTCCTGAAGAATGGAAGGAAGCAACAGTCATCCCGATACACAAAGCAGGAGACAAAATGGAACCCGGGAACTACAGGCCGATTTCCTTGCTTGGAGCTCTCTCCAAAGTTTTAGAAAGACTTGTCAGCAAGCGACTTGTTAACTTCCTTGACAGAAACAACATCATTTCTGAGCGCCAGTACGGTTTCCGTTCAAAAAAGTCGACACTCAATATTGCCAAGACTAAATTTCTGTGCTTCCACAAGACACTGATGACGGCTCCCCAGAACCTAACTAATCTGATAATACACTCATGTCAGCGAAACGGAAATTCGATTGCTCCCTGTACTTGCCAACCTATTAACAGGACTCCAAATATTAAATACCTCGGTGTAATTATTGATGAAAAGCTAGGTTTTAAAGATCACCTAGAGGCTACAGCAAAGAGAATGAGGAAGCTTATTTACATCTTTAAAAACTTGCGCAACACGGCTAGTAAACAACTACTCAGGATGGTTTACACTAGTATCGGCCAATCGGTTTTGACGTACTGTATAACCGCCTGGGGTGGTGCGTGCAAATCTCACATGATTACTCTGGAAAGAGCGCAGCGTGCTTTGCTTAAGGTCATTCTTCGAAAACCTATTAGATATTCGTCGAAGCTTGTGTACAGTGACATGCAGGTTCTCAGCGTTCGCGGATTATTTGTTCACCATGTAGTTACTAAAATGCACGAAGTGGTCACAAGGTCACCAACATACAATCTCATGTTGCAAAAACGCAACCTCAAAATCCCTGTGCCTCCTACTAAATCCACTTTTGCCAGAAGATTCCCCAACTCTATACATCCGTTTATTTACAACAGAGTTAGTGTCAAATTTCCCCTGAAAGAATTTTCCGTAAGAGAAGTGAAATACAAGTTAACGAGTTGGTTACTTTCCCTCTCGTATGAGGATATAGAGGACCTAATGAGAGTAATGAAATAAAGACACCCATGCTCACTCACATCACAAACACACACACACACACACACACACGCGCGCGCGCGCGCACACGCACACACTAACACACACACGTGTGAATGAACTGCAGGCTTATTCATAATTTTTTAGATATTATATCCCCTTTCTGCAATTCGATTACGAGTTTACGAAATGGGTGCGAATTGTTAATAAGATCACCAAATTACTTAAAGCCTAAAATAAACATGGGGAAAAACATCCCCTTTCTGCTGTTTTTCCCCATGTTTATTTTAGGCTTTAAGTAATTTGGTGATCTTATTAACAATTCGCACCCATTTCGTAAACTCGTAATCGAATTGGCTACCTACGGGACAGGCTGTGCCTAGTGTAGGGGTCAGTGTTTCTCCTATGAATGTTTGTAATATTGAAGTGTAAATAAATAAAAATAAAAATAAACATACACACATACAAAAAATCTGCAATAACCTGTTACAGCGGGGGGGCGCGGGTAGTGCGGCGGGAAAGGCTAAGCCACGCCCCAACGCGCAAGGTCGTTCGCGGGTATAGGCGCCTTAAATTGCACCTGCGGGGTAATCACGTAACTTTTTTACTACCGTTAGATAGATTTTAATGTCAAATTTTAACTGTCAGCGGGGTAATCACGTAACTTTTTTACTACCGTTAGGTAGATTTTAATGTCATATTTTAATTGTCACCTCATACATTTATACTTCAAAATTGACAGTAAAATCTATCTACCGTTAGTACATAAAGTTACGTGATTCGCCTGCGGCTCATACATTCATACTTCAAAATTGACAGATAAATCTATCTACCGTTAGTACATAAAGTTACGTGATTCGTCTGCCGGCGCAGTTTTTAGTGATATAGGGGGAATTGTATTATTAGATTACAAAAAGTTTTAAACAACTAGAGTAAAATTATTTAAATCTCTTTAAACAGAATTTCAAATATTATAAAAGAAATTGAGTGGTCATTTATCTTCATGAGTGGACTGGCATTTTATTATAAAATGCCAGTCCACTGAATATTAAAAGTAAACAATACACTTCCATAAAGGGTGTTCTTTCTGGCAACGAAATGTAATGGAGTAAGATTTTATTAAATTTTGTATAAACGTAGTACATAAAATCAACAGAAGGTCTCCAAAGATGAAATAAATGTTCTTTTTAAATTCAGATATCAATTTATGCCCAGACAGAGGGGCTAATCCGAACTTCGAAATCTGAACTTCGTATCGTGCCGTCACTTTCACTCATATAGTGTATATAACATGAGAGTGAAAGAACGAAGTTCAAATTTCGAAGTTCGGAGTGCAGAACCTGAAGCTACTGTTGTCTAGCGGATCGGTGACAGTAAACGAGTTAAGCAAAGTAGGTCGTGGTCAGTTTTAGGTAACCGCTTTGAATGGTCACTAATAGAGTTCCGTAACTAGATTGGAATTTATAACCGTTGATCCCAGTTGCTATCTACGACAGCAGTCGTTAAGCCAAATTAGAGGCTTCGATGAAGCGTGAGCATTTACAGTAGAGTTTACGGTTTCGAGATCAGATGGCAGTCGCTTAGCAAAAAAGATCAAGTGTGAGTTTGATTCACGCGTCGAGGTTTCCGTATAACAAGGATTAAATGATTAGAAGTAACCCAGATAGAGATAGCCTATATTATTTTTGTGAAAAGCATGAATATTTGTTTATTGTTATTCTGTCCCGTCAGCGAGGGCACAACAGAATTAGGGTTCCGTACCTCCAAAGCAAAAAACGGAATCCTTATAGGATCACTTTTTTGTCCCGGTCTGTCTATCTGTCGGTCAAGAACCTTTATCTCGGGTACGCGTGGAAGTATCGAGTTGAAATTAATCCGACAGGAGTGTGGCAGGGTGTGGCATACCCGGCCTGTTACTACCCGTCGTCTACCGGCCCCTGGGATCCCAGAGCTCATAACAAAAGAATGCTATTGTTTTTTTTTTCACCGGGAGACGAAGGCTTAACGTGTCTATTTTTTTGTTATGACTGCCAATCGTGTTGTTGTCTCAAGTAGCTGGAGGTAAGGAGCTGCGAATGAGGGTAGTCGCAAAATTTTAGTTTCACTACACCCTATGCTCGAGATACGCGACTGTAAATAGCTCTCGGATACGTAATACCCTGCCATATATCTGGTGTATATGTTTTTTATTGACTAAAAACCGGCCAAGTGCGAGTCGGGCTCGCGCACAAAGGGTTCCGTAGCAGCAAATATAATAAACTTATTATCTCAAAAACTATAAGAGATACTTTGATCAAACCAAAAATCGTTGAAAGAGTTAATTAGCATGCATCACCTCTATTTTTTTTAGAATTTTATACCCCGTAGTTATAAAAATAGAGGGGGGGGGGACATACTTTTTACGACTTTGAGAGCTGATATCTCAAAAACCGTTCACTTTAAGAAAAATGTTTTTTAGAAAACTTTATATCATTTTAAAAGACCTTTCCATTGATACCCCACACGGGTATGTACATCGAAAAAAAAATTTTCATCCCTCAGTTACATGTATGGGGGGCCCCACCCCCAATTCTTTTTTTTACTATTTAGTGTCATAATTTTGTAGCGGTTCATACAACACATATTCCCATCAAATTTCATCACTGTAGTACTTATAGTTTCCGAGTAAATCGGCTGTGACAGACGGACAGACGGACAGACGGACAGACGGACAGACGGACATGACGAAACTATAAGGGTTCCGTTTTTGCCATTTTGGCTACGGAACCCTAAAAATGAATTATAAACCATCATCAGGATTCTTCAAATTTAGAATAATAATAATAATAATAATAAAGGCGTAGGGATGTGACGACCCCATCGCCCAATGGTTTTCCAGTGCAATCAGTCAACGTAAGGCGGCTTGTGGCGAGCTGTTAGGGAGTAGCGGCCCTACGTACCTGAGTCCTCCTGGGGGTGGCCTGTGGTTGGTGGGACAGGCTCCCCCGCCTCTGGCTTGCCTTAACCGGCCGTCCAGAGTGGAGTCGCAAGAGCTGATGCTCGAGGGTGGATGTGATCACCTAAGTGGCGAGTTGGCTATATGTTTAAAGTCCAGTGCCACCTCTCCACCCCCAGCTCTCTGACCGGTGTTGCTGTTTAATACAAAACATATAGGTGTAAACTTAGCTTAATTAGATTTTAGTATGCAGTGTTGCCAGATACCCCGCTTTTCCGCTTTTTCCCCCGCGTTTTTGCCACCGTCCCCGCCATCCGCGTTAAGCCAACGCGGATCCGCTTTATTGAAATGTTAGTATTTGCTCAGTAAAAAAAACGGTAAATTCAAAATATCGAACGATTAGAACTAGATAGAATGACTACAAGTAACATTTATAACTTCTGTGATAGTGCATGTGACGCCGTAGAGCCTTTTTTTTCATTTGAGCATAAAAATAAAGAAAATTATTAACAATTAATTTATTCCGCGTTTTCATTAAGAAATCCGCGTTTTTAATGCGCACCTCCCGCTTTTTGTATTTCGGCATCTGGCAACACTGTTAGTATGGCTAGTTAGCCATAAGTTGCAATATAATGTTTGTGTATGGCAACACTCTCTCTTCTTCCGATTCGCACCGGCGAAGCACGTTTCCGCGATTCATATATTGTAATTAAAGTGAATAAACATTTAATTCATCAAATTCTACGCATTTTGATTTATACATGCGTAAGTGGTCCTTCAAAACAAGTGAAATCAGTGCGGAAAAGCAGTAACTTCATCGCAAAGTGTTCGCGGCAAGTTCTTGTGCGTGCCGGGCGGCCATCTATATCGGTCGCAATTTTCGTCGTGTTTTTGCCTAGGCTGGCATCGCTGGCCCACAATTTCGTTCTATCCATACTAGAACGAAGCTCTGATCTGAAGATCTGGAAATGGGAGCATCATCAAACCGCAAGTAGTGAATAACCATTACTCATCATATTGGTCGAGTTTCTCGATCACCGCCATTCTTCATTTTAAAACAAATCGACGAAGTGAAGTTCTTCAAGTTAGCTTGTCTATGCGTTCAGCGGCCATCTTGCGCTGAGACGTTATCAACTTCGCACCAATTTTTGACGTTTGTCAATATCTGACGTCTGTCGTACATTCGAGATGTGACATTTCTATTTCTACAAACAAAACAAGTGTGTTTTCAAGTGTTTACCGGTGTTATAACCTATATTTACAAACTAAATAACCAACAAAATGAGTGAGGAAGACCAATTAAAAAAGTTGCGCCTTATGCGGCGTCAGTGCAAGGGCACCATTACGCGTATCGACAATTTCGTGATTGATCCGATTAATCTATCGTCCGCGAGTGCAGATATTCTCGAAGCGCGTAAGGAGAAGTTAGTCTCCACTCTGAAAGACTATGAGAAAGTCCAGATGGACATTCTTAGCATCGACGACACGGACAATGAGCAGGTTGGTGAAATTGAGGACAAGTATTACTCAGTGTTAGCAAAAATAAACTGTGCATTAAAAAATCTTAATACGAAAATGACATCTCAATGTCACAATGCATCTTCTTGTAAATTACCTGTTATTGACATCCCATTCTATGACGGCCGTGATTTTACCAAATTCAAGCCATTCTTTGATCTGTTTATGGCTGTCATTGACCAGAATAATTCGCTTTCTGATGTTCAAAAGCTGTTTTACTTAAGAAAGTATTTACAAGATGATGCATTAGCCGTAATCGTAAACTTACCACTAGAAAACAAATCTTATATTGAAGCAATTAGCTTATTAAAAAAGCGGTTTGACAACAAGGCAAGATTAATTGCCAATCATATTGGTGTATTGTTAGATATACCTACAATGCAAAAGGGTACAGCGGCCTCGATAAGGACCTTTGTTTCCCAAATTAATCAACAAATGTATGCTCTAAAAAATTTGGATGAACCTGTTGACAAATGGGACATGCTTTTAATTTCAATTCTGACCAGAAAGCTGGATCAGATTACAAACCGGGCCTATCAGTTGGACAGGGACTCGGATACCATGCCTTCCATGGCTAGCTTTATTGACTATTTAGAAAAGCGTGCTATAGCGCTAGAAGATAGTTCACAAAACAAAAGTACCTACTATGATTGTGCTACTAAAAATAAAGGTATTTGCTATGAAAATACATATAAATCTATACCCAGGGTTTCAAACGTGGTATCGAGGTCGCTGCCACCCTGTAGGTATTGTTCAAACAAAGAACATCAAATATACAACTGTCATATTTTCAAAATGTTGCCAGCACTGCAAAGACAGTCCTTTGTCAGTGATAACAAAATGTGTAATACATGTCTTAACAATCATGATGGCAAGTGCAAGTTTAGTTTTAAATGCAAATTATGTAAACAAGGTCACAACACATTGCTGCACCAAGAGTCCTCTGGAAGTGAGCCTCAAACTGCTGTAACTAAATGTGTAAAAAATGTGTCCAGTGGAGTTTTGCTACCCACGATAAAATTAAAATTAATAAATAAACACAACAATGAAGAGGTGATATGCAAGGGGCTATTGGACACAGGCTCACAGGCTTCCTTTGTGACTTCCAATGTGGTTGCTAAGCTTGGTTTGAACGCCATAGTTCAGCCAAACAATGTAGTTGGTTTTGGTAACACACCAAACAAAATCAAGGAATATGTAAACTTGACCGTCACATCCTGTACCAACAATGTTAAATTAAATTTAAAATGCCATGTAATTGATACAATCACTTGCAAATTACCACAAAAGTTGATAAATCTGGACAACTTTAATATACCAAAAGATATATGTTTAGCTGATGACACATTCTATATGCCGGATGAAATTTCTCTGTTGCTTGGTGCCGATGTCTATTTCAATATCTTATTACAGGGTTGTTTAAAGACTGAAAATGGGCCTGTACTCCAAAATACTATATTTGGGTACATAGTAGCCGGAAATATACCTGAAAAAGGTACCGAGGAAACATATGATACGGTAAATAATTTTATTATATCTGACTCTGAAAAATTAGAAAATGTAATGGAGCAATTTTGGCTCTCAGAAAAACTTCCTGAACCGACAAAGCCCGTCAGTGATGAGTTTGTACAGGCTGAAAAAATATTTCAGGATTCTGTGTGTATTAAAAATAATAAATTTCATGTTGATATGCCTCTGAAATGTCCCATGGAGGATTTGAACCTCGGAGATTCTTTCTCTGTCGCTTACAATAGATTTGTAATGTTAGAAAAAAGATTACACAAAGACCCTGTACTCTTAGAACAATATAAAAAATTCATAGAGCAGTATCTAGAGTTAGGGCATGCCAAGGTGGTTGACATTGAGGCTTATGATCTGAATGGTCCGGTCTTTTTTCTAGGTCATCACCCAGTCATCCGACAGGCCAACCGAAGTACACCTCTTCGTACTGTCTTTGATGGCTCTATGCTATCAAGGAATGGAACATCGCTTAATCAAATCATGCTGAACGGGCCCGTCGTGCAGAGTGAGCTTTTTGATATTTTAATCTCATTCAGGACCTACCCTTATATCTTAACATGTGACATTCAAAAAATGTTTCGGAATGTTTTTGTAAATGAGCAACAACGTTGTCTTCAGAACATTCTATGGCGCGATTCGCCTACGGACCCCATCAGCTGCTTGCAGCTTCAGACTCTAACCTATGGTTTGCGAGCTTCCAGTTATTTAGCAACCCGATGCTTAAATGAATTAGCCAATAGATACAAAGAAAGCTTTCCGTTGGCTTCTCAGGCTATTTTACAAAACACTTATGTAGATGATGTGCTGACTGGAGCTGAAGATGTAAAAACACTTCAGGACCTGAAATCTCAAATAGTAGAGCTCCTCAAGCTGGGAGGTTTCACATTGCATAAATGGTGCTCCAACTATCCTCCACTTCTGAGTGACATTCCAGTCAAGTACAGACAGCTTGATGCTGTGGATATAGGTCAAAATGAGACTGTTAAAACATTAGGACTAGTACTTCAGGTTAATTCTGATAAATTAAGCTTCTCCTGCCCTATGGTAGATGAAGTGGAACAATTAAACACGAAAAGAAAGATTCTGAGCTATATCGGAAAAATGTTTGACCCACTTGGTTTGATTGGCCCAGTGATTGTTGTTGCCAAGCTTTTTATGCAAGAGCTTTGGTCTTTGCGCAATTTGGATTGGGACTCTATAATTCCCAATGAACAGTTATTGTACTGGTCTAAGTTTTTAAATAATTTAAAACAAATGGGTCAAATACAAATTGATAGATGCATAAATGATAAGTTGGTATCTCATGTAGAGCTGGTAGGGTATGCCGATGCATCTCTTAAAGCTTTTGGAAGCTGTCTCTACTTACGACTTATTATGACAGATGGCACCGCAAAGGTGAACTTACTATGTTCAAAGTCTCGTGTTGCATCACTCAATAAATCGCACACAATTCCACAGCTGGAACTTAACAGCGCTCTTCTTTTAGCTCAGCTAGAAGATAGTCAGTAAAATTTTAAAACATAGAGTTCCTCATAAATTATTTTTATATAGTGACTCACAGATAGTGTTGTCATCGATCAAATCAGGCGCACCGAAGTGCAATGTCTATGTTAAAAACAGAGTCAAGCAAATTATAGAGTTGACAAATGAGTCAAAATGGTATTATGTTAGGTCAAATCGTAATCCTGCAGACCTTCTTTCAAGAGGATTAGAGCCGCAGAGGCTGCAGGAAACTCAGCTCTGGTGGCACGGCTCGCCTGATCTTAATGATGTAAATTATATACATACCAATTCTGAGGAATTTAATTTTGATGGGCTTGTGACACATGTAGAGACGTCTCGTGAATTCGATGCACTTTCAGACGACATTTTGTGCAATACCACAAATGTAGAGTCTCAAGATTTATTAAGGAGATATTCAAGTGTTCATAAGCTCCAAAAAGTAATTGGTTTCATTTACAGATTTCACAACAACTGCTTAAACAAAAACAATAAAATAACAAGCAGTGAATTGACTCCTAAAGAGCTACGTGATTCAATGCTGAAAATCGTGCGCTGTGCTCAAGCTGAGCATTTTGCAAAAGAGTTAGTTTTACTCTCTAAAAACAAACCTGTAACTATAGGAGATCAGTTGGTATTCTTAGATAAAATAGGCGTAATCAGAGCTCTGGGGAGGCTCGAAAAAGCTGACCACCTGCCATACGACAAACGGCACCCGGCTATACTTCCCAAAAACTCGTCTATCACCCATCTCGCTATAGAGAGAGAGCATATTAGGCTCATGCATGCAGGAGCTAGATTAGTTTTAGGTTCTCTATCTCAAAGGTACCATCTCGTGAATGGTATACGAGAAGTAAAAAAGGTAGTGCATAAATGCATAAAATGTGTACGTATGAAAGCTGAAGCGGCAAAGCAGTTGATGGGGGATCTACCTAAAAAAGAAAGAAGAAAAAAAAAAGAAAAGATCACTCAAAGTAGAGTGTTTCAGCACGTCGGTTTAGATTTCTGTGGCCCGTTCAACATGAAAATTGCTCGCATTAGAAAACCTATTATCACTAAAGGGTATATTGCACTTTTTGTTTGCTTTGCTGTAAAAGCGATACACTTAGAGGTCGTTTCAGATCTCACCACTGAAACCTTCTTGGCATGTCTAAATCGTTTTATTTCTAGGCGTGGCATGCCCACAAACATATTTTGTGATAACTCTCAAACCTTTAAAGGTGCTTGTAATGTATTAAATGATTTATACAACCTACATTCCTCTAAAAATTGTAGAGACGCCATAAATACATTTTGTTCTCAAAATTACATAAAATTCAATTGGATCCCAAGTTATTCTCCAACTTTTGGAGGAATCTGGGAGAGCGGCGTTAAAAGTGTTAAACATCACTTTAAAAGAGTAGTAGGTAATCTATGTTTGACCTACGAAGAATTCAATACTGTAATTGTACAAATAGAGGGTATATTAAACAGTAGACCTATACTCTCATCAATATCAAACGATAGTAATTATATAACGCCTGGCCACTTTCTTATTGGCACAGCTTTGGCAAGTTACCCTGAAATTGATCTCACTGAGACTCCAGTTAATAGAGTCTCTTTTTGGAAAATGTGTACTAAACTCAAACAGGACTTTTGGAAGACATGGTCTAACGATTATTTAACACAACTTCAAAGCCGTCCCAAATGGAAGTACCAGCAACCTAATTTAAAAGAAGGTGACCTGGTTATTGTAAAAGACATGAACACGTCTCCGTTAAACTGGCCGATGGCTCGCATTGTCAAGACCTTCCCTGGCAATGATGGAAATGTAAGGGTAGCTGATGTCATGATGAATAACAAAATCTATCGTAGAGCCATAACTAAATTATGTCCTTTACCTGTTATGTAAGTTATGTGCCTATTCTTGTAGACTTTTAATTCTGTTAATATTTTGTAGCTTTACCTTCCAGACAGCTGACCCAGTCTTAACTTAAAGTACATATGCAACTATGCAGTCTTGCCCGGCCCCAACTATGTTTAATACAAAACATATAGGTGTAAACTTAGCTTAATTAGATTTTAGTATGGCAAGTTAGCCATAAGTTGCAATATAATGTTTGTGTATGGCAACACTCTCTCTTCTTCCGATTCGCACCGGCGAAGCACGTTTCCGCGATTCATATATTGTAATTAAAGTGAATAAACATTTAATTCATCAAATTCTACGCATTTTGATTTATACAGTTGCCCTTAGGCCATTTTATAATGTCGCTATTTTATGGGGGCCCATCTAGCAGAGAGCGAGTCACCGTCTGTCGGAAATAAATATCTGAGACAGTTTTATTAGGCAGGCGTCCGTTGTCTCACGCAATAGCCCAGCCATTAATTCATCATTTTCACCCAATAACCCAGTTCATTTAGGCTCCATCAACCAGAAATAGTCCCTGTACACCCTGGCGGGTGCTGTCTCTGTGTGCGTCCCATGACACGGGCAGGGACAGTATCCGCTCGGTGTATCCCTTGCATTTCATTAAAGTGTCAAAAGGGCCTCTACGTGTTGGCTATGTGGTACTCGTTTGGTACTTCGGCTCCGCGCACGCCTCCCAAAGGTCCGGGATACCATTGTCCCGTGAACGGGAAAGACATACAAATAATAATAATAATAATCTTTATTGCTTTAAAACCTAACGTTACATTACAATATTATCAGTAATGATAGAAGTAACATGTGTTAGGTTTGTGACAAGTTTACCGGGGGTGAGCCTCTGTCTCCCGAACTAGGCTTTGAGCCTGTGACTCGGGAGTCAGTGATTCCTCCAGGGTATTAGCTAACAAGATGGTCACAATAATAAGAACAGTTTAAATTATGTACTATAAGGAAAGTTGTTATAACAACACAACGTTACAACGTTAACAAATATTAAAAGATATGAGCCAGCGAGCACCATTACAAGTTATGTATATGTAAATTTATGTGTACATCTCATTATGTCTATATGCTTGTGTATGTGTGCATATGTGTGTGTTTGTGTGTGTGTAATATAAAGGAAAAATTGAAAAATTTAGGCCCTGAGCAGGATTCGAACCTGCGACCTCCCGGCACTCGCGGCCAGTCGCTCTAGCCAACTGAGCTATAAGTGCAATCGCTATCCAACCCCAATTTCATCAACCGTTCCTTCATTTATACAAACGCCTTAAGGAAGGCGTACAGCGACATCTACCAGAAGACTCATGCTTCATTAACGGCACTAACGCCCTTAAAGATATAATATATAAATTAAAAAATTGTGCCTCTCTAAAAACTGTTTCGAATGGGCTTGTGGCAAAGCAATATGTATGGAGCATATACACTTTTTTTGCAAAAACTGCACTGAATAAGATCGTAATTCGTAAGAGGTTCCTAAAAGATATAAAAAGAATTAGGTTTACATCGTTTTTGATTGTATAATTAAAAATGTAATATAGTTAATTTTTGTTCAAATTTCTATTTTTTACCTTTTTGTGGGTTTAAGTAACAAACTTTTTTTCTTGCGAAAAAGTAGACTTTTTTTTCCTGATATAAAGTATATAAAATATTAGAATGACCTGGATTATTATATTTCAATGTAAAAGATAATTCACAAATTAAAATGAAAGTATAAATAAATTTAATTTTGTATGTGGGTACATTATACCCTGCCACATACTCCTTGTCACGTTTTGTGACCACACTCCCGCCGGGTTCAACCCATATACTCACTACTCGGGTCTACAGTCCCTTGAAGTTGTGAACAAAATCTAATTTCCAAGTTAGCGTAAAAAAAAGACGGCCGTTTATGCCGCAAAAAACGTATATTTCGACACTCTCGAGGGAATCAAAAATTATAGGGTAGGTTTCATAATGGTTTTCATAGGTGTAGGTTAACTGAAAGCCTACAACTATGAAATTCGGAAATTAATATAGTCTTACATATTACCAGCAGTATCGGAAAAGATCTAAAAACTCTACATTTGTAACTAAAACATAAAACATATAGTATTTATTTAAAGTAGGTGAAACACGCAGCAACTAGACTATAAAGTTCCGTATGTACTTATGTAGCTCAACAGGATGTCATACAAATTACTATGGATCTTTGCAAATAAAGAATATCGATGTATATTATTCTTCCAAAAGTTGCTGAACATTTTAAATTACATTAATTAGCCTGATTTGTAAAATAAAATTTCTTGAACATGTTTGACTACATAATTCTGCTGATATATATACTGACACTAACCAAAAACAGATCCATAAAGTTAGGCTCATGCAAAAGTTTGTAAACATGCACACATCACTGCAATATATATATATCGCCAGATGTAAAACTGCAAAAATCCACTTTGTGGTCTTGTTACATGAAACTAACTTGAATAAAAAATGATCTGACATTTCACGAAAACAGTTCAGACATGTCGTTGCGTAATATATGTGAGTCCCATGTTTTGCGATCTACTCGTAAAATGTAATAGAATTCGGCTGCTGAATGCCCGTCACTCGTCAGGCCTAAACATTCTGTTTTCAAAATGGTTTTCATTTGTCAGGTAAGTCTCGTATTTAATGGCTAATAATCAAAATGTTTCCATTTGATTAGTATCACGTGTAGAATTTGTAGAATAAAGTGGCTGTAGGAGTAGTTCAGTACATTAAACCGCGGATTTAATAGGTTTAACAGTTTATTTAACATTAGTAGGACGGAACGCGCGAACACTCAATGGGGGCTATCGCGTATGAATTCACCACTAGAGGCGCTAGTGTAGCGTGAGGTCTCCGAAATGTCAAATGTCACTCTTTGTGGTACGCGGGTTAATATCTAATTGGAAAAATATGGTGCCTGGTTTTCAATACCTGAGCTTCATTATGGCAAATATGAGTTACGGGTCAATGACTGTCAGTGCTTTGAGACAGTTTTGTCTTTCGGAAACTTATTTCCTCCTTTTTTTCCGAACAAAACGGGACTGCGCTACAATGCGGGATATTCGATATTTTTACGGTACGGTTTTAAGGTTTTAAACATAATTTAAATGCAAACTTCGTTCTCATGCCCATTATAACCAATAATAATTTTTGACAGCTGGACCTTAAGTTAGTCGACAGTGGCGCCAACTGGTAAGCACAAAAACGATAGCCCTCATTCCAGGATTGACAGAAGAGAGCGAGAGTTGCCAGCGTGGGCTTAATATTATATTAGCTCTAATGTTGCCAAAACAGTGGCTGACGACTTTTTAGTTAAAAATCATTAAATGAAGAATTGCTGTACGTCGTTGACATCATGCACAAACTGAACCAGGGGCGCTACCGCGAACAGCAAACGAAGTTTTCCCTCTCTGTCGCACTTGCCAGTTTGCATATAAGTGAGACAGAGAGGGAAAACTTCGTTTGTGGTTCGCGGTAGCCCTTCAGACAAATGTATCATATGAAATCGAGCATCGATTACAAAGTCGATTTAAAAACATTCGTATTCGACGCTTCACGCTTGGCCGCTATTTTAACCTTTTCACGTCTCCGTTTTCGGATCTATGAGAATTTATATGAAATGTGATCCTTAGTGACATTGGTCAATTTAGCCATGCGATAATTAACCTAGTGTAAGTTCGAAACTTATTGCTCAAATTTAGTGTTTTGAGTGTGCGTGCCTGATTGTTTTAGTGTAGGTGAGTAGTCCTTGGAGAATGTTTTGCAAGTGTGCGTAGTTTCTTTATATGTGTTACCTCGTCCCCACCAAAATTTGGCGAAATATCTTGTTCGGAAAGACGCGCTGAAGGCGTCTCCTGTCTTAAATGATCTAAATAATGTCGGGCCTAATAAAGCGATAGCCGCAAATTCGTCGTCGACCCTTTATTGACTTGAAGATTATAAATTATTCGTCCCAATTTAAAACGAATGTTTCAAAAGAGCGCCTATGCCGCCCTTCTGTGTCTTACCCAACGCGGTAATCCAAACTACGTGACCGCTCCGAGGTCGCGGGTTTCGAACCCATTAACCTTGTCCGACCATGATTTAGGGGAGAAATACGAATTTCCTTACGTTTTTGCCCTTTCGCCTTTTTATGTGGAACAGATTCGATAGACTATCTAGATACTTTTATTAAAAAAATTGAGAAATCACCTCTAAGTAGTTGCAGGCTCGTTGGAGTTGAGGGCGGCTATAGGTTACGGTGGCTTACCATCAGGTGGACCGTACGCTTGTTTGCCGCCGGTGTTGTATTACAAAAAAGTAACATTGGTACATATTACGTCTTAGCGGAAACAACATAAGTATTTAAACATTTTGGTTTAAAAACGGGCCATGTTATGATGGGTCGGATTTTTGTGAATCACCGTTTATATAAGTACATATATTATTTTGTCTAGTCTGATTACGAAAATTAAAAAACCGGCCAAGTGCGTGTCGGACCACGCACTAGCAAGGGTTTCATACCAACACCTACTAGTCCACATTTAAAACCACTATCCAATAAATTGAATCTAAAAAAGTCCTATCTTGCTTTACGAGTTTTTGTTTGGGCAAGACAGTTTTTAAACGAAAACTCAAAAACCGTAAAACCTATCTTGTTTAAACTAAAAATCGTTGAAAGTATTTATTAATGCATACCACCTCAATTTTTTTCAGAATTTTAAACTTCATAGTTTGGAAATTAGAGGCGGGTACACACTTTTTATGACTTTGACAGCTAATATCTCACCAACGGTTGACTTAAATGGAAGTTTTTTAGAAACATCCATATCATTTTTAAAGTCCTATCCATCGATAGCCTATACGACTATGCGCGTTGATTTTTTTTTCATCCACCGGTTACATACATGGAGCTGAGCGTTGTATTAACTAAATATTAACCGTGTATTTCTATTAATGATGCTGTCGCCGCTTGTTTCTCTTAACATAACACTGCAAAATCACTCACTACACTCATATACATATGAACCATTCGCTTGTTACCTTAACCTCAACTCAACTATTGCTTTTAATATACGTTACACATATCTAAGCACAATTTTCGCCAATTATTTTATAACTTAGAGTATAAATATTTCTAAAGAGATCCTATACGCGGGCCACCAAGAGTGACGGAAAACGCCTTATGCATATAAATTGAGAATTGGTTTAAAATGGCTGCCGGTTTACCATAAATTACTTCCTTAACTTGGGCGGGTAGTCGGTGGTGTGACGTATTTGGACTCAACTGTCATATAAAATAAGTTGTGCTCGACAAAAAAAAGTGAAACTGTGACAGGGACAACAAATGATATGTAACTCTCTGTCGCTCGTATACAAGAATGTAGACGACTGTCTCGCTCGGTTGTGGTATTATTATTTGCGTGTCACGTCTGGTAAGTCTGTGTTTTATAACTTACGCTACAATACGCACTAAAATTAACCTTAAAACCACAGCGCCTGTGATCACTGCACACGTTTCGATAACAAAACCGGTTCCGTCTCGCTGCTGCTTATCTACTTGCATCCACTATGCCTATTAAACCATTGCGTTTAATGCGGCTAGTTTGTTTAATGTTGAATTTCTGGGTAAGAATCATGACAACTCTATAGCGGCTTGTACTCGACTGAATATGGATGTGTTAGCCATTAATGAAACTTGGCTAAAAGGGGGGGATGAAGGTCATGCACCTATACTCCCAGGCTGTATAGTCGCCACAATCCACGACCCCATCGCTCGCGTTCGCCCGGAGGAGGCGTAGTGTTCTACTTAAAACGAAACGTCAGCGCTCGTAACTTATCACACTATATCGATCCCCAGCACAAGTCATTAGAACAAATGTGGTTACATATGACTCTTCACGGGAAAAAAATAGTGGTAGGTACAGCGTACCGCCCTCCCTGGCAGGACGTTGACCTATTTCTAGACAACATATCTGACACTGTCTAATTATGATAACTTAATACTATTGGGTGATTTCAATATTAACTTAATGACTACTTCTGACCCTGAAATCTCCCATTCCAAACCATTTTCAACCAGCTTCAACTTAGAACAATTGGGTCTTGACTTACTTGACTTATGTTCCTATGTCCCCTAGATGGGGCAGAGGGCTTCCACAGTGCGCCGCCATCCCGTTCGGTCTTGAGCTTCGCGCTTTAATTCGCTCCACGTCTTCCCTATGTTCTTCGTCTCTGCGATGATCGTCCGCCGCCAGGTCTGCTTAGGGCGGCCACGCTTACGCTTTCCTTGGGGATTCCAGTCTAGGGCTTGCCTCGGTATGTGATCAGGGTCCCTTCGGAGCGTGTGTCCGATCCAATTCCACTTGCGGCGTTTGATCTGCTGGTCGATCGGAGTCTCATGGCAGCGTTCTCACAGTGCGATGTTGGAGATTTTCTCGGGCCAGTAAACACCGAGAATACGGCGAAGACATCGGTTGATGACGACCTGGAGCTGACGCGAGATCTCCTTCGTAACCCTCCACGTCTCGCATCTGTACAGCAACACGGTCTTTGAACGGAGAATAATTGGGTGAGCCCACACACTTCACAAATACTAGCCAAACACTGATTGACGTGGTTGCACAGACATGAATGCCAGAAAAATAAATACTGTACATGTGGGTTCACTTTATGGACACTGCCTTGTTGTATGCGAGTACAATTTAAAGCGAACAAAGTCAAAGCCTTATACAATAACACACAGGCCCTTTCATAATATCGTTCATTTTAATTTTGATACCGACCTGCAGAGTGTAAGGTGGGATCTGATGTCTGCTTTGCTGAATGTTAACGAAAAGGTTGAAGTGTTAAACCAGCATATCATCTATCTATTTGATTTACCCATAAAAACGATAATAAAGGGAGTATCTCACCCTTGTATTCCAGTTACTGTGAAACTCATGACGTAAATCCGTGACCTGGCTACCGCAGATTATAATATAAAAAATATATTATAAAGATCTTAAATCCACAGTAAATAAACCACTATATGACAAAAAATCTGCTTATTTCAACCAAAACATAAATAATAATATTAAAAACCCTAAAAACTGGATTAATATAAATCTTAAGACAACTATTTTTCCCAAAAAAATTAAGAATTGCCCGATTTTTTCAACGATCCTGACGTCATAAATGAACAACTTCTGAACCTACCAGCAGCATCACAAGTAACCATTTCTCAATTAACTTACTATGAGTACCATACCCAATAACCCAGTTCATTTAGGCTCCATCAACCAGAAATAGTCCCTGTACACCCTGGCGGGTGCTGTCTCTGTGTGCGTCCCATGACACGGGCAGGGACAGTATCCGCTCGGTGTATCCCTTGCATTTCATTAAAGTGTCAAAAGGGCCTCTACGTGTTGGCTATGTGGTACTCGTTTGGTACTTCGGTGCCTCGGTACTTCGGCTCCGCGCACGCCTCCCAAAGGTCCGGGATACCATTGTCCCGTGAACGGGAAAGACATACAAATAATTTATTCATAAAACATGTTGTACAAAATTAAGAACTATAATAGGCTAGGAGTTTACAAATATATGGTAGTAAATAACACGTGCCTGAGCTAGGAAGCCCTGTGTTTCAGGCAAAGAAGGACTTACAATTACTTAGAAATATTCACATGCAAAATAAAACATGTGCTACGATTCAAAATTATTTTAAAACAATTAATAATTTCTCTGTGTCATCATATGACAACTTTTTTAGGGCTTCTCGTAGCGTAGATTTACATCTCATGTAGTTCAGTGAATATAAATCTAGCCGCGCATTAAGCCTGTTGTAAAGAAGAGGACCTAAGAAGTTGAAAAATCTGCAAGAGAACGCGTGCCTGTTATTAATATTTTTAGGGCAAACAATATCTTTTCGTCTTTTACTAGCTTGGTCAGGGTTGTAAGGGATTCCGGCATGCTGTTTCAAAACTGTGTTTAGTATAAATAATTGTCGGACTGTTAAAACTTCACATTTTTTATATAGAAGGTTAGTGGGAAATTGAAAGGGCCGGAAAGTTGAAACCTTAAGGATTGCTTTCTGTGCTCTTTCTAGGTTTAGTAATGTAGTTTTAGCCGAGCCGCCCCACGTAGAGATGCAGTAAGTTAATACAGATTGGCACAACGCCAAGTAAACCTGTTTGATTATGTGTGAGTCCGCGATTGTACGTAATTTTTTGAAACAAATATTAACTTACGAACTCTAGTGCACAAAGCTTCAACGTGATATCTAAAAGAGAGTGACTCATCAATTATAATTCCCAAATACTTTGTTTTGTTAGTGAGGGCTATACCTGGGCATTGACACTGGTTATTAGTGGTATCTTTACAGTTGTGAGCGTAGAGTTTAGGGTTAGTGGGAACCAAATTGGGTTTGCACATAGAGAATTTTATATAGTTTGTTTTGTCAGAGTTCAGGGTTAGTAGGTGGTTCTGAAGCCAGCTGTTTACAACATTAAAGCCCTGTTGTGCATATGCATACACTTCCTCTATTGAATCTGCAGAAAAAAGTAGAACAGTGTCATCAGCGTAGGAAATTATTTTACCGTGGTGTATTGTTAGGTTACAGAGGTCATTAATATAAATTAAAAATAGTGTGGGACCCATTATACTTCCCTGGGGAACCCCAAAAGAGGCATTTTTTAGGTCGAAACTCATGAAATTATCTATTCTTGTGCATTGCAAGCGCCCATCCAGATAGTCAGCAAATAATTTGAGCTGCGTACCTCTAATTCCTAAAAATTCAAGCTTATGTAGCAGGATGGGAACGGAAACGGTATCGAAAGCTTTGGCAAGGTCGAGGAAGATTCCTATCGTATGTTTACCCTTATCTAGTGCTTGTACTATACAGTCAGTCAAATCGTGTACAGCGTCGGCAGTTGATAGCTTTGACCTAAACCCAAACTGAGATTTAGACAAAATACCTCGGCTCTCTAAATACTGGACAAGCCTACTATTGATAATTTTTTCTAATATTTTTGAAACGGAGGGAAGTATCGAGATAGGTCTATAATTGGAGACCTGTTCTTTATTACCAGATTTGTAAATTGGAACTACAATAGCTTTTTTCAGACACTTCGGAAAAAATCCTTCCGAGAGGCATTTTTGAAAAATGAATGTGAGGGGGGAACCAGGATATGTCTAAATTGCTTGAGTGTCTTATTGGATATACTATCCCAACCCGTAGCAGAGCCGTTTTTTAAGCCCATTATTATCCGTTCCACCTCACTTTCATCAGTATTTAACAGCACAAATGAGTTTAGTGAATTATTGCCGTTAGTAAATTTACTAGGAGGGGGTATAGGCAGGTTACGCTTGACATTTTCAGCTAATCTTTTTCCTACGTTTACAAAAAAATCATTTGCGCAATTAGCAGAAGCTAGCGGCGATGAGCGGACTTGTAACAAACTTGAACACGAGTCTCTTTGTTTAGCTGTGTAGGTAATGTTTTTAATACACTTCCAAAATAGTTTACTATTTGTTCCAGCCAATTCCAGCTGTTTTTTATCATAGCTAATTTTAACTTTTTTTAGCAAATCATTACAAAAATTTCCATACCTTTTGTACGTTATTTGCAGTACTAAATTGTCCGGGTTTGATTTTGTCTTTAGATGCAGCTTGTCCCTGTGTTTCATGCAACGGATAAGTATATAATAGTATAGTGTGGATATTGAAACAATTAGCTAGGATAAATTACTAAAAAATGCAGAAGGGAGCGACTTAATTAATTTGAATATACTGATTATGACTTTTCCATACACTATAGACTTTTGACCGACGTGATTAACACGGCCATTTTAACTTCCACCTCCCCTGACCTCTGGAAGACAGCCGCTTGTGCGCCCACTTCCTAAAAATTCTAGCACAACCGAGCTAAAGGACTTATATCAGTATACTGTGTGTTGAATATACCTGGGACTTACAATAGACTCTAAATTTAATTAGGGTCCTCATGTAGACAATGTTTGTAATCAATTGAGATTAACCCTAGCTAAACTAAGTATCTTAAAACACAAGTTACCATACAAAACTATTAAATTACTGTATCTGGTTGGTAGATTCGATAATTAACTATGGCTTATCAAGCTATGGCAGAACGTATGAGACATATCTACAAAAAATACATGATATTCAACTAAGACTCCTCAAAGTCATAGTGCCACATATTTTAAAAATAATTATGACCAACTTTTTGAGTATTGCAATATTATGAACATATTCGACAAGGTTAGCGGAATTATAATAAAAGAGCAATTTGATCAAATATACCACCTACAGAAAACAGAGAGACCGAAAAAGTTACGCCAACTCAAATATTTACCACTTTACTTAACACCTAAAACGAATAATGTATATGGCAAAAGAACTTGTAGGTATATTCTGCCAGACATATTAAACAAACTTCCTAAGAATCTTATAAAAGTACCAGAAACAAAAAAAACCCTCTCAGACTACTAAAATATTAAAGGAATATTTTACAAAGGGGAAATATGCTGGGGAATATACTTGCAAACTATGCCCAAACAACCGTAGTTAATAGCAGTGTTTATAAATAGGTACGTACCAACAGTGTAAAATATAGCTTTAGATTACAAAGAGAGCGGAGTGACCGCGCACATAATCTCCAATATTAGAGATTTCGCAACAAAAAGAAAAAAAAAATGTAGTTTTTTATAAAATAAATAGCTCTAAATTTAAAAAAAAAATTTTTTTCATTAGCCGGACTAACAACACTTGTCCCGATGCCCGATCAATCGATCCAGCAGGAAAAAAAACCGACCACATCGGTCGATCGATCAGACTACAAGGAAATGTAAAGTCCCAATAATTCGACCGTAGGACTACGATAACTTTAGAGTTCGATCATCGAACCAGCAGGAAATAAAAATATTCCTGGACAAGCTGGTCGGACCCAGGCCTAAGGGAATATTTCAATATAACATTTATTAGCATCTCAAAATAAATATAGCAAACGAAGCGTAACAGACAATTAATGCGTATTATTTGTAACGCGACTGTAAATTTTGCAATAATTGTCCTCAGGGGTGTTCGAGTACAATAATATATTGACAGTTAAAATATTTGTTAATTATTGCACTACATAACATTATAATACTTAAAACAGACAGGTATGCAAAGTACCTAGAAGTACAAACAATCATGTCAAGTCTTTTAGTTTAGTAACTAAACCTTCTAATATAGCAGTTTATGCTATCGTTGTTTAATGTATCCTTTTTTAGTTATGATCCGCGTTTAGACTACGAGGCTTGCCGAGTGGTCTAAGGTACAAGGCTTAAAAAGCTAATTATATACCTATTGCATACACTATTTTTTCTACGAGTCAACGGAAATTAATTAAACAAACCGAAATAATTAAACTAGTACTGCGGAAATTAAGATTAGGCACATAGGTTGGGCGCTCGTTGATGTCTTTTGTTCTATGTCCGCGACGTCACGTTATTAGCCTATTTCATAAGAGTACAGTAACGGCGACACGTGATTGGCCAATTTCATAAGAGTACAGTAAAAGGTGACACGTCATTGGTCTATTTCATAAGAGTTCACATGAAGGGAACCAATAGAGAAATGTATGTGATTTTAGTTTCGTCTACGATATCTTAATTTAAACATTGAAGTCGACGAGTAGAAAAAAAACTTTAAGACTTTTTTGTTGTGTTCATAGATGGCGCTATTATGTTAATCGTAGCTATAAGTGTAATAAAACAAATTGAATAGAACTTCTCCGTAGTCACTAAATAATAATATTTTTTAAATATTTTTTTCCTGTGTCTCCTTAAAAATTTAAGTTACCCTGTGATGGCATCTCACTTTTTCAAAAATGTCCTTTACGCTGTTTCGTTATGAGGCAGCTGAGTGGAATTAGATAAGCAAGCTTGCAAGTTTGAGAGAGGTAGGGCACAGCAAAATGTCATCTTGCTCGAATTTGGAGCAACCCAATTTGGGAAGTACCTCCATCTTGCAGAAGACCACAGCCATAATAACATTATCTACTATACAAGTATGTAGTGTTGTGTTCCTGGAGGTGAGCAAAGTTTTCAGAGCTCCCGAGGATGCACTGTGTTGAGAGCGAGGGACCTAAATTTGTCCCTTCTGCTGTCATCACAGTGAATTCTCAAATTTCATAAAGGGTCGGCAACGCGTGCGTAACTCCTTTGGAGCTGCGGGCGTCTATAGGCTGCGGTGGCCGCTTACCATCAGGTGGACCGTACGCTTATTTGCCACCGGCGTTGTATAAAAAAAAGCTATTTTTTAACGCCACCTTCAGGCTTCAATGTTTAGAAATGGCGGTCTATATAATTTACTAACCTGGGCAAAGGCAAATTAAAGTAACGACTTTCAGTGTCGTAAAGGTAAGTTCATAGGTATTAAATAAAGATTTGAAGGTAATCGATTCCGGAACCAATATTTTATATTTGAATATTCAGTGAAACAGGGTTATAGTGCATAGTATGTTGTGCAGTAGGTACGTTTGGGGCTTTGAGCTGGGTCATTCTACTTTTTCATGACCAGTTTTCTAGTGCAAAGATGAATCTATGATATGTATTGAATTAGTGTACACAAATAGGATTTCGAAATAGTACCTGAACCTAATAAAAGCAATTTATAGGTAAAAATACTTAGTGCCCTGTAGCCCGGGCATAGAATATGGCTATGGTATCCTCTACCTATCGTAGAAGGTTACTAAAAGGGGGTCCTCGGGGTCGTAGATGGGGGCTACGATCGTCATAGAAACATAGCGGGACCCACATAAGTGGACTCTAGGGAGGCATAGGTTGAGGAGGACAAGCGGGGGGTTTTTAGTCGGTGCAAGTCCGACATAACCATCGCGCCGCCCCCACGGTGCGGAGGTATCCATAAAAAAAAGGTAAAAATACTTAAATATTAACATATTGCTGTAAAAGGTGGGTATCACATTGGTAAAAACCATTTTTTCATAAAAATGGTGAGATATCCAAGGACCACTGAGTTACTCGATTTATGTATATTAGCTGTGGTTAGTTAATTACCAAAACTATCGGAAATACTGCAATTAAACCTCTTTCTAAATAACAATACAAAAATATGAAGTGAGGGCCAAGTATACCAAAATCTGCATTTAAAAAAAAAGTGTGTGAAAATTATGTACATGAAAAAGTAGAATGGCCCAGCTCACAATTTGACAACTTAACAAACAATTTGACAACTTAACAAACAATTTGACAACTTAACAAACAATTTTTATTGTACTACTCGAACCTGTTTTTAGAAAGGATAACAAATACAAAACTACAATTAGAGCGCAACAAAAGAAAGTTCTGTTTGCAGCCTCTAGGAATTGAATAACTCCTTATTTCTGATTGAATTTGACTGAATGAAGTGTATTTGTATTGTATTGTAGCTAAGTATCTCAAGTAAACAGATTTTTCAAATGTCTCTAAACTGTATTTGTTCTCGTTCATACAAATAAAATTTTCGGAATGACTAAAATGAGTGAATTTACAGAATACTATGTTAACAGATTCGCCTTGCCACAGTGGAAAATGGTGCAAAAGTATATATACATAATGTATAGTCGACCTCTACGTATGTTTACAATTTTGCACCTTATTCCTTGGTAAAAAGGAAAAAAAATATTGTTCATATGTATGTCGTCTACTGGTGCATGCTCTTTTTGATTCTCCAGACCGAGGACAGATTATCACGATTTTCCATGTTTTCTAGTTAGACAAAGACTTTCCGTACTGATTGGTTATTTTTACAGGCTAATTGCTAGTCAAAGTAAAAAAGAAACAGAGCGTAACATGTTCCCTCAATTTGAACACAAGCCCTGTACAACTGCATTATATCCTACCGACTGCGCAAGCGGGCATGCAACCGTACATTTGCATATTGGATCATTCCGGGAGAGTTACCAAATCTCCTCTACTCTTGTCTGTAAAATGCATTCGATTAAATGTGTTTGTCTGTCCAATTTGTCACGAACTCCTAAGGTGTGTCGCTACATGAGTTGTACCGAAGGTTAACATGGGGTGCAAAAAACCTGGCAACAAAATTGCCATACGATAAAAAAATACACAAGGGGTTATCAAGAATTGTATAGGTAGTGTCAATTTTGGATTAGATTTGGGCCATCTTACGATATGATTCATAGGAGTTGACAGGAAATGTAAAGAGGATATTTATTTTATGACTGCCTTATAAGCTGAGATTGAAGTTTATTCCGTAGGTTTCAATCAGTTTTTTTTATGTGCGCAGCCTTTTTAACCGCCTTCAAAAAAAGGAGGAGGTTCTGAATTCGGTTGTATGTTCTTTTTTTTTAATGTGTCCTCAGAACTCCGTCGTTTATGATCCGATTTGAATTTTTTTTTCTTTGTTTGAAAGCATGTCTTTCAAGGTTGGTCCCGTTGTTACCAGGATCCAGTTCTGATGATGGGATACATGAGGAATTGAGGGAACTCCTCAAAAATTCAAGGGAAATATAGCGATTTTAGTATTTTCGGTAATAAATCAAGCATTTGCACTCAGAAAGTTTTGGTGAAAGAGAACTGATTAAGAAGACCACGGATGGTCATCCAAAACTCCTAGTGATTCATGGGTGGTATTAAGATATCTCGATCAAGATACAGAAGCGACTATGACGAAGTCAATTTAAATGGTCCTGATGTAATGTCACCATCAACCTGATCTGGTAATTGAAGCCGGAAGGTAGGCAACGGAACTCCGTAATAAAACAGTGTAGCTTATCCTTGTTTAAGCTTATTGGAATCATTATGAGATGCACTCTGGTAATGATTCACTAAAACGTGTGAAATAACAAAATTTTTAATAAAATATAAAACCGACTCCAAAAAATACTAAAAAGTAAAAAATAATTGCCTTCTAACATGAGACTTTACACTTCTTATTGAACAATGTAGACGTACCTATTGTAATTTTTGTAGTCGGTGCCATTTCGTCAACTTTGGACAATTTCTTTACATCTACGTTGTTCAATAAGAAGCCTAAAGTCTCATGTTAGATGTAAGGCAATTATTTTTTACTTTTTAGTGTTTTTGGAGTCGGTTTGATTTTTCAATTTCGGTTTCAGATCAGCTGCGGTGTATAACATCAACGATTGAGTGCCACTGATTTCATATCTAAGTATACTAATCCAATACTTCTTAGTATTTCTGCTCATAAATGTCACGCTTATCATTTTATTTTATCTCGTTCCTGAGTTAGCAGAAAACCCGTATTTCCTTGACTGCCCGAGGCATCACTCGGTGAATCAGCAGCTTTAAAAGCTTGTTCGAAATGCTTCTTTCCTTTTTATCGGATCTGAAACGACGCACGCCTGTAAATCTTTCGTTTTTTTTATAACGACTTGAAAGGTACTACATTAACTAGTATTGGTGATTAATTCTGACGGTTTAATATGTATGTAGGTATATATATGTACACACAAATACTCTTTTTATCTCTCGTGTTCGGAAAGTTGGAAAAGTAGATAGCCGGGTTAAAAGTCACTTTTCCGACCTTAGGGTGGAAAGTATTTTTTTTAATAGTTGAATATGCCGGAGGTGCGCGGCGGCGCTGGTTTCTGGTTGCTGCAGTGCGTGTTTTTATTATTGAATTCTTAGAATATTATTTATTATTAAGTTCATTTATTTCTCATTTATTTTCCTCGTAGTCGAAATGAAAAGTAGAGTGTTTAACTCGGCTCAAAGCACCCATATCACCCTTGAACTATTGGCTCTGGGCGGTCTTATCCCTAAAGAGCGATTTCTTCCACAACCTAGTCTACCTTCTTCCTTATATATGTCTAGTTCTAGTTGATCTTTTATTTATTTTTTATTATTATTTAGTCTTAATTGTTATACGCTTTTAATTTTCTACTAAGCTTTTTGTAATATTAATTATTTTCAGGGAGGAAAAAAAAGCGAGGAAGGGTACTCCAAAATTTGTAATTTGTATTGTAGTGTAGTGTAGATAATATTTCAAGTTATCATACCCGTTGTAAAATCACCTATTTGATTTTACCAACAAACTATGGGAAGAGCTGTAGCCTAACAAACCTAACTGCCCTTTTTTTTTTCTTTTTCGACGGGAGAAAATCCGTTATGGATACCTCCGCACCGTGGGGGCGGCGCGGTGGTTATGTCGGACTTGCACCGACTAAAAACCCCCGCTTGTCCTCCTCAACCCATTTCGGGCGGCTCTGGGATCTCCTACGGAACGCACCAGTGCCGCCCTAGAGTCCACTTATGTGGGTCCCGCAATGTTTCTATGACGATCGTAGCCCCCAACTACGACCGTCTACGACCCCGAGGACCCCCTTTTAGTCGGAAACCTAACTGCCCTATCTTCCTAACAACCCTAAACAACCCTAAACAACCCTAAAACCCTACAATGCCTAGCCCTAACCATAGGTTTGAAATATACATATATATAATAAATGCGGGGAGTCTGCACCAAGAGACCTAAGGCAACAGACGGAACAGGGTAAAGGTGGGATTTTCGACGGTTAAAGGTGTCTTGACCACAGTGAGAGGAAACCTGAAGAGTGACAACAGCAATGTCCAAACTCAAAGAGACTTTATTTACAAATTTACAAGATATTTATACTAATTTATACATATGTGTGCGTTAATACGAATAATCCTCTTCTTGGGTGTATATTGTTAAGTCGACAAAACGTGGTCTTAGCACTTTGCCCGCTCTCTGTGCGACTGTGCAGTTTCTTGTCCCAGATCTTGAAGCTGATGTTGCGTATGCATGTTCAACGCACGTGAACACCGTTCATCGAGTTTCAATTTTTTTTTTATAATTTATTGGACAAAAACATTATTTTACAAAAAATGGTAAATATTGCTTCACCAACGGAAACCTCGAGGGTTTATATGTGGAATGAGAATCTAAATACGATAATGCCGCAGGTGGTCTGGCCTTAAGTACATCGCGCTTAGCGTCAAGGTCTGCGCGTCATCACCTAATGTCTGCCAATAAATACAATAAATTCTTAAACGCAGTATGAATACGATCTCGTGCGGAGTCACGGTATCAGCTAGTATGCAATAAAAATGTTAAGCCTCCGTTCGTTTCAATCTGTATTCGGTATCGGGGCCCGAGGCAGATTTACATGCATATAGAGAGGAGAGCGGGCTTTGAGTTTATTTGGTTTATTCGAATATCGCATCGCGTGCAGTTAGCCGGGCCCGTGCCCTTTGAGTCTACGAGTATGTGGCGGTGTTTTTGTCAATAAAGGTCAGATTTTAATCTTCAAGTCTGATTAAGAAGCCATACAATGTTTTGAACTGAAATTATGGGAATAGTATTGATATTCTCATGGAAATGAAATTTGTTTGACATTGTATTTTTTAATTATAGTTTTGTTTAATTTTTATTTTAATGCATTGTGACTGATGATTATTTAAGTTTTCGACATTATATTATTGACTCGTATTTTTATTTGTATAAATGATTTGATTTTAGTAGTATGATCATTATTTATATATGTTTGATAATTGTTGCATAATTTAATTTAATAATAATTATTATTATCATATCATAATTTTTTGACGGATATAATGTAAAGTCGTATAAATGGAGGATTTAAGTAAAGTCGTATAAAGGGAAATTAGGAAAATTTATATTGTATTTTTATATTATGAAATAAATAAATCTAAATCTAAATCAATAAACTGATTGAAGGATACGATGCTTTTATTAAGTATTAGATAGTAAGGGAGTTATTTCTTCTTTTTATTGTGTGTCAGGATAGTTTAGCGGAGAAAAAACATTTTTTTAGCTTATAATTTGTCGATTTGAAGTGATGTTTGAAAATATGTTTTTCAATGAAAAATCCATAAAATAGATGAAAATTATATGATATTACGGCGTTATAGTCCGTAATAAAGAGCAACGAAGATGAAATGTCAAGTTACGAGCCAACTCACACAGAATATAGCTGAGTGTTATAAAATGATATGTGATGAACATGATTTGGATGTTTATCTTATGTGCTAAAAAATCTAAATATATTTCATAATATGTGTGTGTTCTACACAAAAAAATTAAAACAAATTTATTATTATTAATACCTACACGTAATCGAGTAGTACTTACATAGGGATAAAATTATTTCCTGGCTATAATATTTTATTACTAAAAGTGAAAATACTACTACGTTTAAGGTCCGGCTTCTGCTCCAAGTTTATGAAAGGTTAGATGACAATAATTTCCGCAAAATATAGTGCTACACCAGTGTGACGGTAAAAATCGAAATAATTTTTAGTTGGCAAGGAGTTAGTAATCAAATAATACATTACACAAATTAGTCACAATGTAAATTATCGTTTAATATAGAATGAAATATGTCATTCTCGTCTTTAAGGTAGAGTATCATTCGACATGATTCTAACCAGTATATTTCTTATCTTGAGCGTTAGTCCGGGCGACACGTTTCAAATTTCACTTTTAAATGTCTGAAATTCACAGGAGTTTTTTCTTACTTAACTAAATTATCATTTGCATATTAATTTGTTAACATGCAAACTACGATTCTAAAGTACAATATCGAATCACCGCTATTCAATTATAGTTACCGTAGTCAACCCTAATAGCATGTAAATACTAAAGAAACCTTGACGAATTTGATGTAGCTATGGAGCCTGTCCTACACAAAACCCATTAGGTATAGACCACAGTTATAATACAAAGTGAAGAAACTAGATAATACAAAAAATAAGTAAAGCAGAATCCTAAGATATTCCTTTCTGTGAAATTTGGCAAAACGCAAACTCCAAAGGAATGCATTAGCTTTATTCGGACGATGCATTAGAGGAGCCCGCAAAATAGAACACAATTCTATTATAAGAGTTTTTGACGAAGAAAATGTATAGTCCTTTGTGTTTTCTAAGAATGTAATGTGCCAGCCGCACATAATGTCGACTTTATATTTATCTACTTCTCCTTTGTTTGCGAGGATATGAAAGGAATTGTGTTCGTCGGCTATGGTTGTTTGTGGTCTTATGTGGTTGATAATAATAAACCGACGGGCAAATATACATTTCCGCATCTCTGTAATGAAAGAGGACAGGAAATTGATATGGCTGTTTTTTGTGGAAAGCGTCCATAATTAAATTGTTTACTGTAACATCATTAATTTGGTGTAATTAGGTAATAGACGCGAAATCAAATTTAAATTACAACAACAATAAATCAAACACGCATTTTAATGGTAAAAATCCGTGAATATTTATGCACTTAGGTACTTTAATGTAATTATAAAATTAGGTACTTTAAAGAATTACAAATCAGCCAAAAATGCTTGAAAATAAATAAACTCTATTGAAAGTTACGGAGAGATAGCGGAAGAAGATCCTTTAAAGGGATGAGTTCACCTTTGTATATTCTATCCCTGTAGTAAGATGTCAAAGAGGACGTGCCGGCGACGTACAAGAAAAGTAGACTGAGGAACAAAACAGAGCATTTTTCTATCAAGATAATTTGAAGCAATCATGTTTCAATGTAAGCCCTTAAGGCCCCTTTCACGAAAGCTGGATTTTCATAGAGTTCTATAATTTTCCTGCGCGCAGCAGAAAGTATTCACCTATTTAATAATTGGAAAATAAATATATATTTTTTACTGAATTGTGTTGCTACAAATATAAACTTTAATGAAATGTACGAGCCATACTATTAATAATTAAACAATAATGAGAAAATCCTTGTATTCTTAGTATGGTTTTGTTGAAAATTTTAATGTACTTATATAAGAGCGACTTACAAATGTAACTAAACAGAATAAGGAATAATTTAGGCCATAGGTCACGAAAAGGATATATAATGGTTATAATGTTTAAAAAAGGTTTTATCTACTACACGAAGTTTTAAGGTCTCAAACTCCGCGCTTTCTTCAGAAACCTACTGTCTGTAACCAGGTAAAACTATTTAGTGTAACTGAAATGTAAGCCCACTAGTACACTAAATAAGGAACTAACTTATGCATATAAGTAACCACAATTTTGAATAATCTTTCTGTTTCTTAGAAATACAATGTGGCTGACGCTTTTTTTACTAAAAACACGAAAGGGGCCTTAGAAGGCCTGAATTCGTAGCACGTCCCGATGCCTTCGTTAGAACAGAGTTAATTATTCAAATACCCGCTGTTGACTTGAGCAGCCATTAGAAGGTTGCAACGGCAAATCCAAACACATTTCGTCGGGATTTATTTTGTATTTACATGCTAGGGTTTTGACGACTAATAGCTATGATTGAATGACAGTGATTCGATATTGGAGTTATTGGACTCGAGAATCGTAAATGGTGTGCATGTTGATACATAAATGATATTTTTACATAGAAAACTCCTCTCAGTTTCAGACATTTATAACTGCAGTGTTAAACGTGCCGGCATGACGAGCGCTCATGATAAAGAAACGCGGACCGATTTGAACCATGTTCAATTTAAAAGTAAGAACAACAAATATAAACAGTAAAAACCAAACTTAAAGCGTTTCTCTAATGAATTAATTGTAGCTATTTTATTTCTTATTATTTTTATGTCCTTCCCGGTTCCATTCATTTTTCATAGTTTTGTTTAGCTGAACTTACTAAATTCAATTATCAATTAGTATAATTTTGTAAACTTTGTAAACTATTACATATTTTGTTTTTGTAAAACCTGCACGCATATTCTATGCATGATGTGTTTACTATTTTAGGATGTACAAGAGTGTAACTAGCCACTGTAATGTAATAGACCATGAGTGTTCAAAACTTGTAACATCTAGTTTGTCGACCATAATAAAAAAAAAAAATATATATATATATATATATTCTTTTGGAAATCCCGATGAGCACAAAATATCGAACAAACTTATTAATTATCCTTATAAGTTATGAATAAGATTAAAACATGACAATATCAGTTATCCTTATAACTTATAAATGAAGAAAAAACGTGTATAACCGTGTGTAAACGTGTGCTATTTATGTGTGCGACTTTGCGGGCACAAGGTAGTTATTAGTGATTCTAAACCTCAACTTATTTTATATCCACTTAAACACGGAGGCGATCCCAACTAAAAACTTTATTAATGGAGGGCTTTTGTGCGTAAATATAATTTGTATGTATATATGACAAAGTAATCTGTCCCGAGGGAAACGTAGCGTTTTATGTCGGGGTCGTTTACATTCATGAGGCTAGTAATAACATTATTAATAAAACTGCCCAAGAGCTACAGATAATTCATTTAAACATAAGATCGTTACGTAAGAACTTCAACGAACTCTTATGCCTACTAAATAATACCACAAACTGTATAGACGTTATCACACTCAGCGAAATTAATATAAAGAAAGAAGAACTGCCACTATACCAGATTCAAGGATATGATATGTGCTCCACAACTAGAGAAAAGCGCAGAGGGGGTGGAATCTTAATGTATATCAAAAACGGATTAAACACAACTATACAAAAAACACAGGGGCATGCTACCGAAATACTACATACGAAATTAAAACAGGAAAAACACTATACACATATAATAGGAATTTATAGACCGCCCAATACAAATAAACTGCGATTTATTAAGGAGATCGACGACTTGTTAAAAACTATACCCGAAAACGAACGAATAATATTTATTGGAGACACGAACATAAACATCTTGTTAGATAACAATATAACTGAGGCATATAAAAGCACCCTGTGTGGCCACGGCCTACACTACATGATAAGCGAGTGCACCCGGGAGGAGGTGGCGGGCGACCGGCTGGTGACGTCGTGCATCGACCATGTGTGCGTGCGCGCGCCCGCGCAGCGCCTCGCCGCACACATCCTCACTTGTAAACTCTCCGACCATTACCTGATAGGTGCGAGCATAGCGACCGGGATCAGCTGTTCTAGAGGTCAAGTAAAACAGAGGAAACCGGTATGTGTACTTAATTTCAAGTTAATTAAAAATATGTTGGACGAAGTGAACTGGAATGATTTTAAGAACGTTACTTGTCCAATATTGTTGTACGAGAAGCTAGTATTTGTATTTAGTAACATCTATAAGCACGCAAAAACTAATACGTCTTGTAAGCAAAAGCGAAAATCAGAACCGTGGATAATTAACACTGTTAATAGTATGATTATAAGACGTGATGAGTTGTTTAGAGTGTGGAAACATAATCCAAAAAGTGTTACCAACAGACTAAATTATACGAACTTTAGAAATTTAACTAATAAATATATATTCATGTCTAAACAAAAGTATAAACAACACGAAATTAAGATTTGTGAAAATAATGCTAGGAAACTATGGAATACTATAAATAGCTGGTTGGGGGCCCCCAAACCCACCGTAGACTCAACTATATTAAAATATTTAGGTAAAACGGACTCGGTGCCCATGATATGTACAAAGTTTGCTAAAACTTTTACAGAAGAAATAAGTCAAATTAAGCATATTTGTAATGTCAAGTTTTTGGAACGTCAAACGTATATCAAGCCGTGTAACGTGAGTTTTAGATATCAAAAAGTAAATAACCTACATATTGAGAAAATCATTGGCAAACTAAGTAAAAAATCCCCGGGTATAGATGGAATAAGAATACAGGAATTAAAATATATACAGAAAGAAATTAGTCCTATTTTAGCAAACTTTGTAAACATGTGTGTGCAAACCGGGAAGTATCCAGATGAATTAAAAAAATCCGTTATTAGGCCGATATACAAACAAGGAAGCCATACTGAGTATTCTAACTATAGGCCAATAGCCATCTTACCGGTTATTAACAAAATTATGGAAAAAGTAATTGTTAACCAGATTAGTACGTTCCTAGAGAAAAACAATGTTATAGCGGATGCGCAGCATGGCTTCAGGCAGTCTAGAAGTACTTCAACAGCTCTAGCACGATTTACAGATGAAGTGTATAGAAATCTAGATAATAAAAAATACGTAGGGGTACTTTTCATTGACTTCAAAAAAGCTTTCGACACGCTGGACCACGAGCAGCTACTGCAAGCGATGGACGAATGTGGGGTTCGTGGCCCAGTGTTGGAATGGTTTCGCACATATTTGTACGGACGAACACTGCGAGTCTCTGTTGACGGTGTTAGCGGGGATGAGGCAGAGGTGCAAACTGGGGTGCCGACCGGCTCGGTTTATGGCCCACTAGGATACATTGTGCATGTAAACAGTGTCACAAACGTTGTGCGAAACTGTTCCACTTATATGTACGCAGATGACACATGCCTGCTATACGCTGATAAAGACATTAATTACGTAACATCTTGTATACAAGAAGACTTTGAAAATATACTTAAATGGTCTCATGATAACGGGATAATATTAAATACTGATAAAACTAAATTTTTGCTTATAAGGTCCCCATATAATAAAAAATGTCACGCTCCCATTCAAATTATTGGTCATTCGTACGATTGTTTACATACTGAAAAACATGCTTGCAACTGTAATATGATAGAAGTAGTCGAAAAATTTAAATACCTAGGCTTAACTATAGATAAACACATAAATTGGAAAATACATATAGATACAGTGTGTAATAGGCTAAGATCCATTTTGTGTAAAATAATTAGTTTAAAAAATATAGTAAACAAAAAAATATTACTTATGTTATACCATGCGCTGGCAGACGCGGTGATTGGTTACGGACTAATAGCTTACGGACGTACTTTCAAAACCTATTTAGATAATGTATTAAATTTACAATTGCGCTTATTAAAAAATGTTATAGATAAAAAAACTAGAAAAGCCTGTAACAACGATTATAGTACGTTATTCAAATTACTGAACGTCTTACCAGTGCATGACAAACTTAGGTATTTAATAGCAACCGAACAATTTAAAAGTACCGAATTTAAAACTCCGCGAATCTACACACGGCCGCATAGAGGGTTAGCGCGACGAAAATACGCCGAACCTACCGCCAACAATTATTATGGTAAAAGGACACGCAGCTACTTAACACCGCGAATATTTAACACAATTACATTTGAAAACGAGTGTAGCAGTAAAAATATATTTAAAAATAAACTCAAAAGGTTGCTATTAAACACCTCAACGCAAGATTAATTAAATAAGCTAGTACCCATCTTGTTTTATATTCAAAGGATAGGGATTAATTACTTTATTACTTAGGTCATTAGATACTATAACTTGGTATAAAAAAAAATTAAAGTGAGTGTAATATTTCGCCGATAAACTTAACGTTTGGCGAAACGGAAACAAATGTAAACTGTACCATACTTTTTTGGGAAAATAAATTAAAAAAAAAAAAAAAATTAATTAATTATGTATTCATATAATTACATATCTCATAGTTTCGGGTGAATTAATACTCCACATCAACTCTACTGTTGTTATATAGCCACTTTTGATATCGAGAAAATTATTAGATTTACAGAAGAGATAGCCAGATAATAAACAGGGCTTTCAAATTGGGTCCTTTATTTTAGGGTTTTATTTTTAGTCTTTTATATTTTTTCTATTCATCGTTTTTAGAAATATTGAGGACATGTGTTTATACTTTATAGTGAAAGCCTTCGCCTGACAGGGAGAAATGAGGGATAAAAGTTTATAGAGAATGTGATGGGGCTACTGTACTCTGACGATGTCTGGTAATTATGCTCTAAATATTGATGATTTTCGTACATTACTATTAGTTAACGGGACTTTATGGGGTACAATTAAATGCTCTAAACCGTAATTAATCCCTTTCGAATAAAAAATAAAGTTTTGTTATGGCGGCCGATAAACCGTACGCGGTTTTCGCTCGCTGTTTCATAAAACATGTATGTAATTTTAAGTATTTTTGTAAAATATTTAAAGAAAGGTATCCTAATTTAAGTCGTATTTTTGTTTCTAAATAATAATATATACCTATATTTATCGCCGTGACTGTAGGTACCTAAAAGAAAAGTGTAGAAAAGGCCGTGCCTAAAGTTATGGTTGTTGGCAAAGTTTGGACACAAAAACACATCAATAACCCATAACTAATAACTTCACACAGGTGAAAGTACTGCTGACTATACAGGAATATTTCATGCGAGTATTTTGGTTTGGTGGGATGTGGAAAAGTTTTGTAGTGCTGTTTATTTACTGAGGTCGTTCTATTTAGTACATAAGCTAGGTTGTCACTAGGCGAAAAGTCGAGCCGAATCGCCAGGATGTCAAAGTAACCACAAGACTTCACGTGACATTTCTATATAAACGATGGTGGCAAACATGATTATGGGCTGCCTGGTGGTCAGCAAACACCGTAGCCTATGGACGTTCGCAACTCTCATAACAAAAAAAGGTCGGTGGAGCACTTGTGATTGTTCTGCAGTCACAAGCGTCCATAAGCAGGCAGGATGCATGCTTGTTTGCCGTTTTCGTATATATTATAAAAAAAACCGGCCAAGTGTATGTCGGACTCCGCACATTTAGGGTTCCGAACCAACCGCAAACTTAAGTTGGGATGAATCGAAAGAATAAGGAAATTTTAAATAAAAAAAATGATTTATCACTATATTAGTATTTGTTGGGGAAATATACGTTACAATAATATACATTATTACAAAATTTCAAGTTAGGTCAAAGGGAAGTTAAAAAAATCTTCGGAACAAAATTTTGCAAAAAATGCTGAGTTTGGTAGCTTCTCATTCCTTTGTTTTCGAATAGTTTTTAAAACAAAAAATACAATAACTATCTACTTAATAAACCCTAAACTGAATGAGGAAGGTAATTTTTTTTCACGCCCTCCTGTATCGGTATGGGAGCCGCCCTTAAAAACATTTAAAAATAAGTTCTGACAATTTGTATGGTATTGGGCCAACAAGGTACTTATACTGTGAAAATTTTAAAACTGTAGCTCAACCGTTTTGCTGTAAAACCTGTATGACAGGCGACAGACGGAGGGACGCGTGAGTGACAGCAATAGGGTTTCATTTGGCCCCTTCGGGTTCGGAACCCTAAAAAAACTTGGTCAATTTATGTCGGATACCCTGTAATGACGCAGTTGTCATACCGATTACGCACGCGCAGCCATGTTATAACAATGTTACATATATTATGATTTTGAAATCTAACAAAATGAAAGAAAGGAAGAAAAATATTTATTTTGCACGTATTAGAAAATATAAATAGAAAAACAACTATAACTAAGTTTGATAGGCAAATACTGATATACACGTAAGTGCATATCAAGAGATTCGAATAATAAAACACAGATAAACTCCGTCATACCCGATAAGGTACTTCCTCTCCAAACACGACTACAATATATAATAACAAGCTATGCCACAAAGGAGAGAGAGGAGTTGTACATAACAGACATCCAACCATGTAGATAAAGCATGTGCATGTGTACTCTTGAGTACCCTCATCCCTCCCAGCACTACACTGACTACAAAGTATTCCGATGTCTGGACCAAGGGTTTATTTCCCCTGACTGGTCCTCCAACGTGATGGAAACCGCTAAGCGTTTTATGTTCAAACTAAGTTCTCGCTCTTCTACTTCTCGCACTCTCATTCCACTATCCATATCTTTTTTCTGTTCATCATTTTGTACACTATTTATACCTTTCATACCTAGTCTATATGTTTATTTTAATTTAATGTATTTTTATATCCCATGTTAGCAAGGATTACCCTGTTTACATTATGTATCATATTCATAGAGATGTATATTTTCATTGTATCAGTACGTCTAGCGAACTACCTAGTTGACACAGTTCTTGCTAGAAAGCATATCACTTTATTTTATAATCCAGTGGATGTAATTTCCATTATTTCCTCCTCTTTATCTCGAATTTGGTAGTATGTACACTTTTCGACATGTTTTCTTGTTCAACTAAGCACTGATTTTTTTCTTTTTGTTTCGTACTCATTCTCAGATTTACTTATTAAAGTAGTTTAATTAATATCGTTTTAACAAGCATATTTTTGGGGGAAAATGACTGACTGTCGAGTTTATCGTCGACATTTTTTTTCGTCAGGGGTCTTCGTTTTCAGAAACGCTAGCTAGTAGATTTTGACTTGCAAAAGTGCCATTGCGGCCTATTTACAGAATAAAGTTCAAGTATTTCATTTATTAGAAGTTGTATAATCTCCTAATTTCAGTCGGACACAATAAGACCAACAATCATAAATTGTACACTAGGCATCTTTATTGCCGACGAAGCTCAAGCAATAATCGAGACTCAGTTTATAATATTTCTTAGTAGATGACATAGGCAAAACTTCCGCGTTTGTGGGATGGTTGTGAAAATATAGGGGTGCAATTTGTAGACATAAACGCCTACGACGTATTAAAATATAATAAACGGGTTACTCACGACTTTAAACACAATGTTTTTCACGTCGTTTATATTTCGTCGTGTATATTTCAATATTTCTGAGACTCACCGGAGATTTATATTTAAAATTGCCTAGGACACATATTTAATACCGAATAGGTATTTGTAATTAGGGTATCCCAGAAAAATAGTGTCTCTGTTTTTGTTCTTCTTCATTATAATAAGATAGTTAAAGTACCATATTATGTGTCAATTTATTAATAACTAGCTTGTGCCCGCGACTTCGTTCGCGTGAACTTCTACTGACTATTCCCTTCCACTTCGTTGATAAATTCTGCAAGTTAGGTTATAAACATCTTAACTTTGAGTGACTCACTCAAAATTTACTCAAACGTTTTTACGTCTCAAAATTACAACCTTACAAAGTTTCTTACTTATACAAATACAATAGCAAGTGAAATGGGCCCTCTTGTCCATGAAAGGAGGCATTTGTCCTGAAGTAGGATGTAATAGGCGGATAATGAAACAAAGTGGGTATATGATTTGTGAATACCTATTGTACGATATTGGGCTTGGAACATATTCCTCTCCAAATGTGCGTCTCATAATAGGCGCGCAACAACCTTCACCTCCTCGCTACCGAACTTCATAGTTCATAAACTCTTATGTTCCTGTCATCGAGGAACATATATTTGACACATTCGCAATTGTCGGCCGGCACGGAACTCATATAAAATCTTCAAAACTATTAATTCATGTGTAAACCTTGTGAATAGTGATGCAAGTTATCTGGCGAATGTTTATGGACCTAAAACCTATGGATGTGAGTGGAACCCGTTTTTCTTAGCCCAATACTTATTGTCGTAGTTCAAACATTTTGGTCACTTCCGACCGGATTTCTCAGTTTGTGAACCAGATACTCATTCACACACTCAATATGCACAATAACACAGTTTTAAAATAGTTTTTCCATACGCAAAGCTTTATTTCGAATCTAAAGGTTGTGTAATTTGCGAATCTAAATTAATTTCCAATTTTTCATACGAGCCGTTTCAGTTTAGTTTCAAGTCAACTGAGTCAACATGGCCGACGCAGAATTGCTAAATCAACTCTTGAATAAAAAAGAAATGTGTTTTTTACGTGTTCAAACACTATTCGAATTATCCAAAGTTGTTGTGACCGATTCAAGTCGTTTAACGGAATTCAATTTACGTCTCAAGGATATTCATTCGATTCGAGAAAATTTCGAGAAAACTGTTTTCGAAATACATAGTTTACGGAAAAAGGAAACCCCTAAAATTGAACCTAATTATCAAGAAATTCAATCGTTCGATGATTTGTACTATCGAATCCTGAGTGTCGCGGCAATAGCAAACGAGTCTTGGCAGTCGTGCGAGAGCGGCAGCTTGCCCCCGACCGACGGTAGCTTTTGTGGTCCCGGCAACATCCATAATGATGCACTGTAACAGATCGACATCCGACATTCGTGTGAAATGTTCATGAAAGCTTCTAAGTTTCGGAAAAGCTTTAGATGTGTTTCTAAGCTTCAGTGTAGCTTCTTAACTTCAGAGGAAGGCTTCTGGGAAGCTTCTCAGCTTCAGGAAAGCTTCTAAGCTTTCAGGAACGCTTCTTGGCTTCGTAAAAGCTGATTTATATATTCTAAATGTTCATCATCAATGAAGCCTCTCATTGTAAACAGATGGCGTTTAAATTAAGTCTAAAGAAGTTCGATTATTTATAATGAATATCACCAATCCTTTGAATTTCAAGTTATTTTCATTTTCCTAAAAGTAGTACTACTTTCGTAATTTGAATAAGCTTGGACAACGGTTTCTTGCTTTATATTATTAGCATTTCTCAAGTTGCAAAGCTCAAGTATGGACATGTGGTGTCGAGTATTTAAACTATTAGTAAATAATCCGACCGCGTAGAAAGGTTGTCATTATGTCCATATAGTAGCGAAATACGTTGCCATCTGAAATTACACGGTCAATGTGAAACAGGGCTGTCATTCACAACGTTGAAACTAACGTGAACACCAATCCACCTTAGACGAACCAGTGTAGGGCGGATCTCTAGTTGTGCATTGCTAATACGGGTCTCGACGTCAAGATATACTAGACGTGAGCGTTGAGCCTAGTTGACGCAAGTGGATAATTGCAAAGCAGTAGCTGCATCGCTGCCTTTGGCGGGTATTTGAAAAAATGTTATGCGCGTGGCTACCCTACTAAAATGAGGAATATTTAAGGACGAAACAATCTTGTTTGTGTAGGTGTCTATTTATTTTAGTCAGATTTTAAGGGGATAGACATGGAAGAGACATCTGGTGTTGAGTAGGAGATCGGAAAGTTATTCTAGACCAATGAGAAGCCAGATTTAGCTAGTTGACCAATCGATGGTTCCTTCGAGAATTATGGAACATTAGTTGATCGCGTGATGTTAGGGGTTCTCAGGAACGAGATGAGGTAATATAAGGAGATGGATAACGTTTTCGAGACTTTTTCCCCTTCGACATCTCCTACGGGTGGACCTCACGAGAGCGACGTGCACGAGGTGAACCTTCAGGACCGCTTATGTGAGTTTTTAAAGTTTATTTGTTGTGATAGATAGGAATTACTTAGGGATTCATCATGTTAGAATAAACTAGGGAGTTGTGTGTTTAATCCTTTCTGTTCACAGGATTTATGAAGACGGAGTGTTTAAATTCCATATAGCAAACTATAGTGATTTCTTTTTCATAATGTATTATGCGCGTGCGTTACGCTGCTTATATAGGTACAATTACCTTGTCGTTACCTATAGTGTTCAGTATAAAGTTCAAGTTAGATTGACAATACCTTTGCTTAATTTGAATAACCTGCTTAAGGTAAAATCTACGGTAACAATATTGATGTGGGGTGGCGTATCTCCTTTTAAATAATTATGGCTTTAAAATGCATTTAAGTACGTTAATCGTTTAATTCATTCTTACGGATATAGTTTTACCATTAGTGCAACAGATATTTAATTGATAATGTTTGCTAAATGGAATATATTCTAGGCACATCTGCGTTGTTGGAGTGCTACTACCTGATTTAATAAATACATTGTGTTTTATTATACCCATACTTATTGTGCATGTTAGTTATTAAGATTTATGGTGGTGTTTTGTGCATGCTATGTGAATTCGTGTCTATTTTTGATACTATTCAGTATTATTGAGATTTTCATGATCATGGGGGTAGGCGCTGTTCATACAAGCTGGTTTTAATATTTGAGTATTGATTTCAATGAGTTTTAAATGACTTCACGAGAGCGATGTGCAACGAGGTGAACCTTCAGGAGTGCCCATGTGAGTCGTTTAAGATTTATTTGCTGTGATAGATAGGATTCATGTAGGATTTCGTTGTGTTAGGATGAATTAGGGTGTTGTGTATTTAATCCTTTCTGTTCACAGGATTTATGTGCGTGTGTTTAGATTCCATATAGCAAACGATAGCGGTTTAGTTTTTCATAGACTATTATGCAAGCGCGTTACGCTGCTTATATAGGTACAATTACCTTTGTTGTTACCTATAGTGCTCAGCACCAAGTTAAAGTTAGATTGATAATACCTTTGCTTATGTTGAATAACCTACTTAAGGTAAAATCTACGTTAACAATATCGATGTGGAGTGGCGTATCTCCTTTTAAATGGTTATGGCTTTAAAATGCAATTAAATACGTTAATTGATTAATTCTTGTTACGGCTATAGTTTTACCATTAGTACAACAAATTTTAATTGATAATGTTTGCTAAATGGACTATATTATACGACCATCTGCAGCGGTGGAGTGCTACTACCTGATTTAATAAATACATTGTGTTTTATTATACCCATACTTATTGTGCATGTTAGATATTAAGATTTATGGTGGTGTTTTGTGCATGCTATGTGAATTCGTATCTATTTTTGATACTATTCAGTATTATTGAGATTTTCATGAATAATGGGGGTAGGCGCTGTTCATACAAGCTGGTTTTAATATTTGAGTATTACTATATTTGACTATTGATTTCCATTAGTTTTAAATGACTATTTGACTTTAAGGACATTATTTATTAGTAGACAAATCGTTAAATGATTGTAATTTTACTATTAAACAGTAATTGAATTAATCTTTTGCTAATGTAGGTAGTCATTATATTCTTACACTTATTATTTAACGCATTAATTATTTCATTTACATTAGGTTTGTTATGTTTCGTTGGTATTTTAAGTATGTTCTTGTTGATTTAGTACAGTGTTGTAGGTGATAATAGTAACTTTAGGTTATTAAATGAGTTCGTTTTATTTATGAATATATCTAAAGATTACAATGCCATAGTTTGGGTATTTGGAGGGTTTTGCGAAATCAAACCTTTATATGAGAAGGATAGACGACATCGAATGACGTATCATCGCACTGGTGTCAAGAAGATGACCATGTCAGCGCCTCCGCGCAATCACACTGTCAACGACGATATGCCTTCCACCTATCGTTTGGACCCAGGACATTTCTACGGGACGTGTACCTGCCAGCACTTTCGTACATGTGGGCAATCGACGACCAGAGCCAGGCCATCCTCAATCCAACGCTGTGCCATGACAATATGAGACCCCTCATTGGCTGATCCTGCTAAGCTGATCACAGTTCCGGCGTTTGGACAACGAGGCTGTTCCTGCATGATGACCTCATAGCCTACCACTGTACACACGCAGATGAAGAGATCCTTAAATGGTTTTCTAAGTTTCGCAAAACTTTCTGACTGCGTTAACTATGGTACTTATTCACGTTCCCGTTCTATGTAAATGTCATACATAATGTTACCTTTTAATAGGCCGAAATGCTATCGTTGTGTTGTGTGACCTGACATGGTTATTGCACTCTTTATTTGAAGTGATCTTGGCTTATTTACCCTTTTATGGAACCTTGGTTCTTATTACGATACTTAATAGTCTGTTGACTACGTAATTAATATTACGTCAATACCTTATCCGTCAATATCTTCGCCTGTGCGATAATTATATTTATTTTATTGGACAAGTAAATACTATTCCAATATTTCACATGTATGTACCAACATACATACATTTACTAATCTATTGTAGTTGTTGGGTCTGGTCGCAGTGGATTTTTATTATTCGTGACTATTTCAGCAATGAGGTAATGTCACAAGTTGGACTGCCAAATGTTTTATTACGATTTTGTATGGTATGTTCCAGCCTATGACGAAAGGTTTTGGTAGTACAATGTAGTACCCAAATATACCAAATATGCCTAATAACTATTACTGTTGCTATGCAATGGTTTTACTCCAGATCGATGAAATACGTTCATAAATGGGGTTTAGGGCCAGTCTCACAGATTCTTAACGACAGGCTTTCGTCTTTAGTCTCGATCCCAAGACGAGCTTTGAAAATGGCTGCGGTCTTGTTTAGGCACGCGGTGCGCCTTTAGCTGCTTGTCGGAATCTTTGATTCATACAAGACACTATAGACCCGCAGAGACGAGAAATCTGTATTGCCGTTTGCTGAAATTGAACATTAAAGACCCCAAACTATATATGGGCGAGATGGAATGTGAAAGTTCAATGGCGATATAGGTTGATTGACGACTCGAGCAAAACTCCTTGCTGTCGTGAGAACGCTGGTCAATGCTGAGGTTTTGCGGTTGCATGGCTCAGTAGTGATATTCGCTAATGGGATGACCATATGACTCGGTTTGGACATTAAGCCTGAATAGCAACAACTTGTTTTGTTTGCACAATATTTGGGTACGAGGTAACTAACTCGTATTTAAGTCTACTTCAAAGTAGACACATCACACGTGTATTATAATATACATATATATATATATAACAAGATCCTATTCCAACTGGCTTTTAAATAAGTTCAGTATGATTTACTTTTGCTGTATGCAATAAAATGGCTGGTCTCATAATATTATGGGCTACGCTCTTATTATTACCATGTATATGTTCATTCGTCAGGCGCTATTGTCACATATCACTTATAGTCTCGGCCCTGTGCCACCTGCGAGGATACTCTGTTTGCTCGTGTTAGGTGTTAGAGGTAGGGATATACCCAATGGGTTAGCATCAGGTATTCCTTCGCGAGACTGCTGCCTCGACATAGTCGCCTCATCATGTCCAGAAATGGCTTGGTGATTTATATGACTTATGCATGGTACTTTTATGAGGTACTGTGGCTTTATGGTTGCTTGCAATCAGCTATTTTATTCTCACATTTTTAGATTGAGAATTATATTATATTTTGTAATAAGCCGGACCTGTCCTATCCTACCTTGTAGGAAATATAATACGACATATCGATACCTCGACATAACAAACACTAGTTTTAAGGTTTTATAAATATATATTTTATTCACGATTTGTCCATGACTATACGCCTCATTAACCAATAACTATAACCATTCTTCTGAATCAAATTATGGAGTAATTATCTACTCCGTATCATATTACGTCATTATACGCTTACTCCTTTTAAACTATAAACAATTTCTTTATGCTATGACTTATCACACAGCCAACGACGGTATTTTACAATTAGGTTAGGCTCTAAACTCTTAGTTACTTTAGTATTGTGTTCATGATTAGTTTTCTATTAAACTTGTGTTTTAAGTTTTCTATATTTCTAGTAAATTAGGTTCTAGGTGCTTAATATTGTGTTCACGATTAGTTACCCTTTATAAATAAGATGCTGTAGGAAATTGCTATGTTTATTTCTTTAGGTAGACTTATTTTAAGTTGTAATTACTTAGTTTAAGTTGTATTTGTCTAAACATTGTCCAATTCTCAATAGTTCATATGTTTCTCACACCTCAGAGAACTTAAGTTGCTATATTTCATAACTAGGTCTTTAAATTGCCACTATTCGATCACGCCATTAATATTTTATTTATTTAGTCTTGATTTATGTTTAATATTCTCCGATTATGTAATTAACCTTTTCATTTGAATTAATTTCATTTCATTATAAATTGTAATAGGTTAAGTTGGCAGCAAGGGTTTTTGTTGAGTCCGCTTTGTTTTCCCTTGCTTAGGTCTTGGCCTAGGAATCAACGCGGATGTCTAATAAAGTTCTCACCGGGCTTTATTAGATAAAGTAAAATCACTTTTATGAAATAAATGTATTGTTTCGTTTATTTTCTTTCTCAAAACCTTTTGTTTGATTTATTTTCTTTCCCTGTAGTTATTCCCATATCTTTTAGGTCTGCTGAACTTGAAAGCTTTAGTAATGCTTTAGGAAAGCTTTAGAAACTTTTAAGAGTTTTAGGAACCTTACGAAAAGTCCTGGTTTTCAGACTTTCAGATGGTGTAAGTATTTTTAGGTAAAGCTTAGGTAGGCTTTAGGTTTCCCATTTTCCGCTTTCCATAGACTAGGGAGGATGTTACAGCACGATCAGTTCGACCACGGTTACCGAAACTTGAGTTATTCCAATTTGATAGCAAATTGGAAAACTGGCAAACTTTTCATGACACGTTTACAAGTCTGATACATAAAAATGACAGCATCAGTAACGTTGAAAAGTTTTATTACTTACTCACTGCCGTCAGCGGTTCTGCGCTCACTGTCGTGAAGGGCATGCCAGTTACATCCGATAACTATCCGATAGTCTGGGCGTTGCTAGTCAAGAAATTCGAAAACAAACGAGCCCTAGCAACCAGTTATTTGGATCGGCTATTCCAATTTAAACCATTGTTGGTGGAATCGGCCTCAGGATTAAATACCTTCTTACAAACATATCAAGAGTGCGTCAAAGCGTTGAAACATTTAAATATCGAGAATTTATCTAGTTTCATATTGTTTTATATGGGACTTCGTAACTTAGACGCGGTTACTAGGCGCGAATTCGAACAATCCGTCGAACAAACCCAAATACCTACTTACGAACAGCTGATTGCCTTTGTTGAGAAACAAGCGCGAGTTTTGGAAATGTCAGAAGTCAAAAGCAGCATTCAAAAGTTTGCGCCAAGGGCTAATGCTAACGTATTAGCAAAACCGTATGTGTCGCGACCGAATAATAATAACCATTACACTGGCGCTAATAAACAGTCGCTGAAGCCGTGTCTGTCAGCTGTTAGTAAGACGGTTAATGAACAATCAAACAAGTGTTTATTTTGCGATAAACCCCATTCAACTTACCGGTGTTACGAATATCTGGATCTAACACCCTCGCAGCGTCTTGACAAAGTAAAACAAATACAATTATGCGAGAATTGCTTGCGTCAGCATCCGCTGTCAGAGTGTACTTCAAAGATTCGTTGTGTTTTGTGCAAGCAACTGCACCATCATACCTTGCACTTAGATGCAGTTTCAAGTGTTCAAGGTGCTAGTGTTGCAAGCCCTAGCAGTCAAGCTCAGGTCAAAGGTCAAGGTCATATTCCTAATGTCGGTTTGACTTGTTCATCAAATTCAACTGTACTGTTAGGCACTGCCATGGTGCACGTCGCAGATCGTTGGGGAACTTACCACGCCGTACGTGCAGTCGTTGACAGTGGGGCGATGTCCGGCTATATCACTAATGAGTGCGCTCAGCGCTTGGGTCTAACGCGACGCAAGTGTCCGTTTGAGCCCACCGGTCTCGGAGGTGCACCAGTGCAAGATTTCGGTTTGGTTACATGTTCAATTAAACCACGAAACTCATCTGGCCCAGTTCTGACTACCGAAACTGTAGTGGTAGGCAATATTACCGGCAATCTACCTACAATGACGCTTTCAAACAAGATTGTCGATAATTTCAAAGATCTCGAGCTAGCAGACCCGAATTATTCTTCGGCTGCTCCTGTCGAATTATTATTGGCGGGTGATTTATTTCCATATGTTTATGACGGACAAAATATACTACCGCGTGAGCCGGGTTTGCCCGTCGCGATGCATTCGATTTTCGGGTATATCATAGCTGGCCAAACAATACTGGATAGCGATCGCGAATCGAACAAAACTTCTCAAGGCTTGTTCTCGGCTACTAATGGTATCGATAAAATTATGAATTCGTTTTGGGAGATTGAGAACATACCTTGTGATATACCTAAAAATCCAGAAGACTTATATGTCGAACAGCTGTTTCAAAAAGAACATAGCCGCGATAGCACGGGGCGTTATACAGTGACGTACCCTTTCAAACCTAACTTTGAGTTGGGCGATTCAAGTCAACAAGCGTTGCGACGTTTTAATAATTTGGAAACGAAGCTGAACCGTATGCCGGAACTGAAGGCTGAGTACGGCAAATTTATGTCCGAATACGAGGATCTAGGTCATATGACTTGTGTAGGTGATTTAGGGTCAGTCGATTCAAAGTACATAATCCCTCATTTTTGTGTGCTGCGACCTTCAAGTACAACAACAAAATTGCGCGTGGTATTTGACGGGTCCTGTCACACGTCAAATGGCAACTCTTTGAATTCGGTTGTTTACGCGGGTCCTAAATTGCAAGCGGACATAAATGAAATTTTGACCAACTTTCGTCTTCATGAAATTTGTATGTCAAGTGACATTTGCAAAATGTTTCGAATGACGTTGATTGCTGAAGCTCAACGCAAATATCAACACATTTTGTGGCGGTTCTCTCAAGATCAACCGATAAAAGTCTACGCGCTTAATACCATAACTTATGGAGTCGCCACAAGTCCTTATTTAGCAATTAGAGTCCTGCACCAGCTAGCGGACGACGACGCTGAAAAGTACCCTTTAGCGAGCAAGGTTTTAAGAAAGGGATTCTTTGTCGACGATCTTCTGTGGTCTGTAGGTACTTTCGAGGAGGCAGCTCAGCTTCAAGATGAGTTGCTAGCATTACTAGAAGGAGGAGGTTTCATTCTGCGTAAATGGGCAAGCAATTGTCCCCAACTGTTGGAACGTGTGCCTGCTGATCATCGCGAAACACCTGTTGCGTTCGAGGATGAAAAGGACCTATCGTTGAAAGTTCTAGGTCTTCAGTGGCGGCCGGCGGAGGACGCATTTTCTTTTGCCACCAATGTTCTTCCACCTTCACAGGCAATCACGAAGCGTAGTGTCCTGTCTCAATTAGGTCGTCAGTTCGATCCTCTAGGTTTCGCAGCTCCTTGCATCTTCTACGCGAAATGCTTCATGCAGAGGCTTTGGCTTCAACAGCTCGGCTGGGACGAGAGACTTCCCCAGGAGCTGGAGAAGGAATGGCTCGATTATACGTCTGAAGTTCCATTGTTGTCAAACTTTAGGCATGACCGTCAGGTTACTGTCAAACATCACAACTATTATCAGCTCTTATGCTTCTGTGACGCTTCTGCCAAAGGCATAGCTGCAGTTGTTTACTTGCGTAGTTTCAATGATGAAGGTCAAATGAAGGTCAGCCTTGTAATTGCTAAGTCCAAGGTTGCGCCTTTGAAAACTGTGTCCATACCTCGTCTGGAGCTAATGTCAGCGCATTTATTAGCCAAGCTTGTCAAGTATACTAAGTCTGTAATACTTCAGCGATTGTCGATTAATGACATTTTCTTGTTCACGGACTCTTCAGTCGTGCTGAACTGGCTGAACACACCCAGCTACACCTTGAAAACATTTGTGGCTACACGTGTTTCTAAAATATTAGAAACAGTGTCTAGCGAGCATTGGTACCATGTGAGCGGTGAATTCAATCCCGCGGATGTGTGCTCTCGCGGTGTGCTGCCCTCAGCGCTGCTGACTATGCCGGAATGGCTAGCGGGCCCGAACTGGCTGTATATGCCACAAGAAAATTGGCCTATTCGATCAATCGACCAATTCAAAGCCGATAGTGTACCAGAATTAAAGGTCAATGGTAACTTATTAGTTCATACTGTTCAGACACTCGTGTGTAACACTGAATCAAATCAAGTTTTCGAATTGACTGAGAGGTTTTCAAATTTTTCTAAGTTACAAAACGTTGTAGCACGATGCTTTCAATTTATCAATAATTGCAAATCTATTAAATCAAAACGCAATACAGGTCCGCCACGTCTGTCTGATCTAAAGAAAGCGCACGATGTTATTATCAAGACCATCCAAAATCAAAGTTTCTTAGCAGACATAGATGCGTTGTCGAAGGGTAAAACTTGTAGCTCGTCGTTTAAAAGGTTGACACCCTTTCTGGACCCCCTTGGTTTCCTCAGGGTGGGGGGTAGGCTGTCGCTGTCGGATCTGCCATATCAAGTTAAGCACCCGTTGTTGCTTCCTAAAAACGGAAATTTCACGAAAATTCTAATAGACTATTTTCATAAAGTGTATCTACACGTAGGTCCGCGTACGCTTCAAAGTCTATTAAGTCAAAAATATTGGATTATTTCAGCAAGGCGAGTAATTAGATCGCGATTTTCCAAATGCCTTCAATGTTTCAAGGTTTCTCCAAGAACCTTGCAGCCCATCATGGGGAATTTGCCGAAATTTCGCATGCAAGATATTAGTAGTTATCACTCGGTAGGTGTCGACGCTGGAGGTCCTTTCTACACGAAAGAGAGCAACCGGCGTAATGCAAAGACCTCAAAATCGTATTTGCTGCTTTTTGTCTGTTTTTCAACCCGTGCAGTACACGCGGAGGTTTTAAGTGCCCTCACAACTGAATGTTTTTTTGCAGCATTCGACCGTTTCACGGCTAGACGTGGTTTGTGTCACACGATTGTGTCGGATAACGGCAAAAACTTTGTATCTGCTGGCAAACAACTTGCTGAAATAAATCAATTTTATAAACAAAATACGAATGGCCTTACAATCGGTTTCAATAATCGCTGTGTTAATTGGACGTACAATCCACCCCACAGGTAGTCATTTCGGTGGGATGTACGAAAGTGCCATCAAGTCTTCAAAACTTTTGTTGAAGCGTGTAATAGGCAATAGGCCATTGACTTTCGTGGAACTTAGCACTCTCTTCGCTCGTGTCGAGGCAGTGTTGAATTCCCGTCCCCTGACAAGTATCTCGAGTGACCCGTCAGAGTATAGGGCGCTTACACTTGGTCATTTTCTCGTAGGTCGCGAGCTTTTAGCTGTCCCTGAGTACGACATCTCTGACGAATCGGTTCACGGATTAACGCGCTGGAAATTAGTACAGCAGGCTTCACAGCGATTTTGGAAATTGTGGAAAAACAATTACCTTCATACGCTCCAGCAGCGACAGAAGTGGTTTAGCAATTGTCGAAACCTTAATGTAGGTGAACTGGTTATAATTCATTCAGATGCTCCTCCACTTCAGTGGTCGCTTGGACGTGTGACAGAGCTTCACCCTGGCGCAGACGGTGTAGTCCGTGTAGTCAAAGTACGCACTCCGCATGGAGAGTATATGCGACCTGTTGTTAAACTCAGTCCACTTCCAATTAGGATGAATGCTGACTAGTTGCAATACTTAATTAGGTTAACCAATTTGTTACATAAATTTGACGCAAGAAGGTGTCAAGTTTATGATGTTTAGTTTGTAAGTGAGAACCTAATTAAGGTTACACACATCTTACACGTTATATTTTGTTTTCAATATGTTTTATTCAAGTAATTACATAATTTTACAGTCCATTATTATATATATCAATTATATCTCACTTTCAACCATCCCTGGTTCATAGACTGGGGAATCTTGGGGTAGATTCCCGGTGGGGGGTTTATGTACGATATTGGGCTTGGAACATATTCCTCTCCAAATGTGCGTCTCATAATAGGCGCGCAACAACCTTCACCTGCTCGCTACCGAACTTCATAGTTCATAAACTCTTATGTTCCTGTCATCGAGGAACATATATTTGACACATTCGCAATTGTCGGCCGGCACGGAACTCATATAAAATCTTCAAAACTATTAATTCATGTGTAAACCTTGTGAATAGTGATGCAAGTTATCTGGCGAATGTTTATGGACCTAAAACCTATGGATGTGAGTGGAACCCGTTTTTCTTAGCCCAATACTTATTGTCGTAGTTCAAACACCTATATATATGTATGTTGGTAATAGGTATTGGCTAAGTAAGTCAGACGTTAAATACACATTTTATTTCAGCCCGGAGAACGCCGTTGACTCGATCCCATATAGCATTTATACGTACCAATTGTTTTTGATGATTTATTATAACTATGTAACACTAATGTGTGTTAAGAAACTACCTCATCACATCCTCGTAGCATAGTGGTGTCATGGTTCGATGTAGCGTACGTTCTTGTTCGATGAAGTTAGCTAATTCCCTATTTTCCGAGCCTTAGTACTGACATGCTCGATGTAGCGATTACAGGGGAAGACATTATGCTTGAATCGAACAAAAACTTAATTATAACCTAAGATTTTAGCATCCTCTCAAAATATCTGTAAGAAATTCTCCCTTTATCGTAGGTAGTGAAGAAACACTTTCCAAAACGTACAATCGAACCTGTGACATCCCGACATATGCAACCAATCGCTTTAACTGAAATTTCTGAACAATCAGTAATCACACTCGGTTACCAAATCCTTCAACCAGTTCTCTCTTACAAAGCCATGGGGAGGCGTACGCAGAGTAGCATCTACTAAAAAGACTCGCGCTTCCTTAACTTTAATTTATAATTTTCGTTAGTAGACGTTACTGCTTAAAACAGTATTTAATATTTTTAAGTACCTTCGTACACATTATCGTTTTACAATTATGTTTAAAATAATTTTTGTAAACCCGAAAACTGATAGGTAGAATGCTGCCTAAACTTACTTGTCTCCTTCTAAGTAGCCAATTTCTACATTTTGAAGCTAGGCCGATTGTTTCTTTTTTTCGAAGAACCTAAAATTTGAAATTTTTCTATATCTCCCATGTACCTCCTAACTCAAAGAAATACGACACAAAGCGCGGACAGCTGAAGACCGAATTTAGGTGGACGCTGGACGACTATAGGACAAATCCTGTACTACCTGTACCTCCCAGTGATTTGATTGTTTATAACTAATCAGCTAGGTAATGACTGTTTTCATGGTACCTACATTGAATTAGTAGTAACGAAAAAGATTCGTAATAATTTCTATGGGTACTTAGGACAGACACACAATTACCCCGCCGGCGGGGACGTCCACCGCAGACACAAATAGCCCCTATTCGTCCCGATACCGCTGCATACCGGGTAGAGTCACTACGACCCAGGTCGGGCCTAGCTGAGTTCCTTGCTGGACTCTTCTCGGCTAGGCTAGGTTTAGTGAAATAGCGACAAAACTCCCAGTAGCTCGATTCCACCCACACTTCAGATTTGGTTGAAGCCGCTCAACCAATCTTACTGGAGCGCACACTTAGAGTATGTATTACAGGGTTTAAACCGTCCGCGTGGTCGTGTCGGAGGTTTCCCCTGGGTTTTCCCCAGGCTAATCTCCAACCGCGCACTCCTTATTGCTTTATTGGATCTGGCCTATAAAGCCACAGTCAGTTCAAGAAAAAAACCTGTTATATATTTATCAACCATCCGTTTTTACTTCAACTTTCAAACACGTTGATTTTCTTTCATTTTGTAGACAAATATAACATAGGAAATAATTTGTAAATTCCTGGAGTGGAGTGGCAATTCGATAAATTATAGGTAGGTAGATATCAAAGCGCTGGCCAGTCAATGCTGACAACAACCGTCTATGTCCAATCTATTTAATCTCCAAATTTTATAAACAGTAAAGTTATTAAGGCTCTTGACTTAAAACGCAAGCGCTTTAGAGGCTGTAAGTCAGTACCTAAATAACGCAAATCTATTCTGTTTTGCTTACGATTATGCATGTAATTAATTGAACTTTAGGTACTGAAATGCGGTAAACATTCACATTCACTTGAGTCGGTTTGGTTTTGAGATAATTAAGCTCTAAGAGTCACAAATATCCGATATAACTCTTCAACTCAATCTCATCATAATAATTTGGCAGCGAAATTACTCAGTTTATAACTACAATGGTAAAAATGAAAACTATACATGCAAGTACCTACTTTATCTTAGGCGCTATAAGACTCAAATTAAGTACTAAATAATCTTCATTAACCTCGATTAGACTTTACCGATTGTCATCTGTGTGCACGTCTCCGACACGCCAAACGTCAAATATGGTGATATTTATAACTGTCTAGACTCGCCTCACGATAGTCCTTATTGTACCTTGACCCTACGATTCGTGACAACTATTTGCAAATTCGGAGCTCAGACTTACACTGGTTCATCTGAGACGAATTTTCGTACGTTAGCAGGCATTGTTAATATCTATATAGCTCTGTTTCATAGATTCAGACTTTATCAATTAGAGGAACGATAAAGGGATAAAAAGTATCCTATATGTTAACCCGGGGTATAAACTCGTGGCATACCAAATTGCATCATAATCTGTACAGCCGTTTTAGCGTGATTGAGTAATAAACATCCAAAATCCCAAACATCTGAACATGCGAACTTTCACATTTATAAAATTAGTGGGAATAGTGGGAATTAGTGGGATTTTGTAGGCCCTCAGATAACACCGTTATCACACACGACCACTCTAATAACGTTCTGGATGACCACTGAAGATATATCAATTATAGGTAGCCGGAACTCCGTCCGTGCCTTGAATTCAAGGCACCGGTTTGTCAATGTTGACAACGACTGTCTAACATAATTAAATCTCTAATTTCAAACAGTTACAGTTATGAGTTGATGGATTTTTGTCGCTAGTCCCCTAAGCACTTTTTTACTCTCCATTTTTTCACATATTATCTGTTTATTGTACAATTTTTGAATGAGGTTCTTTTTATTTTGCTTCCAATTATATGCTTACCAATTTTCAAGCCTTTAAGTCACGAATTGAAGGACTTCTCATACAAAGTTCAACCCCTCTTTTCACTCCCTTTCATCCCCAATCTGCATGATTTTTATAGCCTATAACCTGTCCGAAGATCCATTAAACTTGTTAGTGAAGGTTGTACTAAAATCTATTGGCTAGTTTTCGCGTGATGATGAGACAAATAAACAGACAGACAAACAGACACAAATTTTAAAAACTGTTGAAATGTGTTCTGTTATCGATTCTAAAACCCCTCAATCGATTTTTTTGCTAATATCTTCAATGTACAGATTTTCGAACCTCTACAGCTTTATTATATGTATAGATGTGAATACATTTGAAATATTATTACAATCGAACATTTTCACTCAAAATCGTAAAGAATAGTTCTTTTTTTTTTTCGGCTGAGAATCATGTGTGCTATTGATTCAGATATTTAAATAAATGTCCCCAATTCCAAATACATTTGTTGATTTCCACTTTGACTTTGTGACGGTCAATACAAAATGTATAAAACAATCGTCATATAATAGTGGATTAACAAATTGGAGAATTATTTTGGGCCGGGCTCTAGTCTGGAAAACCAGAGGGGCGGGTTCGATTCTCGTCTTAGGCTGCGTGCGAGATTACGGTTCTGAGAATACCCTCATAACGCAAACATGATACATTTGCAAAGGCTGTGCGTAAGCGGGACATTTGCGGACGCAGAGACGAGTGTTTCTACAACAAAACCTGCAACTTTCAGCTGAAGTCTATATCGCCACAAACAGATGCAAGTTTAATGCCTGCCACCTCACAATTGTGTTTCTTGGCAACATATTACGCCCGTTATAGGTACCTACTTCTTGTTTTAATATTTATTTTGCTTAAAATAATACTACGCTATTTATTCTTCTTCTTTATATATATTTAATTCTGTGCATCTAAACAAAGCAAGAAGTCATGTGATTGACTTCGTCAGCTTTTTTTGGCAATTTGGGAAAACTTATTTTTGGTAAACGGTACTTTAGGAGGTGGGATCTGTATGCGGTATTTTCTACTGCGCCGAGATCTTACTGTTATCCTCCAAAATTTCTCATGTGTCAGATTATTGCCAGAATTACATTTGTGCACTAGTATATTATTATATTGCGCGAAAGCAGGGCGTTATGGATTCAGTATTGCATTCATATCACACTGCTTCTACGCGTCCCGCGCCAGTCAGGAGGCAAATAAATCAGTTAAGCGCAGGCGCGCAGAAATAAGTTACTGATGATACCGCACCAAAAACATGCTGATCAATACTTGACCATTAGAACGACTTGAGTGACCCATTTTATTATATTTTAATAATTCATCCTTTTGGATAAAGATTTTTCCTATTTTTCGAACAAGAACGAAGAGATAGTAAAAACTTTTACCGCGGGCTTTATGTTGACATGCCTTACTAAATTCAAATGTGGTGTAAATCATGCGAAATTGGCTTTCTGGATTCCGTTATGTAGGCTAAGAACAACTGAAGATGTCGAGTTGTCTTTTAAGAGTAATATTTGCCGTTTATTGGCGAGACAAAAGGAAATCTCGTGTCCTTATTATTATGCTAATGTCGTTAGTGTCTCGTGTAGAAAACCCGCGAACCTGATAGTCACTTAGGCTCGGTTTTATAAAGATCCGTTAGACCTTATGTCGGTTTGTTATACCAAAAAATGTACTGAGTTACTGAAATTTGACCTAACATTTTGTCTAACGGATCTTTATAAAACCCAGCCTTAGCCGCTCAATAAGCCGCTTTACTTATATTTTACAACGGGCGGGAGACCCGCAGACATATTTATGATCGAGACTACATGATTAACTGACTCATCTACCGGATATCCAATTACAGGCAACCTTGTCTGTAACTGGATATCCGGTGAGGATAATTAGGTATGTCAATACTACCTAATTATCCCCTTTTAACACATTTTCCTAAAATAAGACTTCCGCTTATACTAGTCTGTGAATCTAGTATAAGGTTTCCGGAATGATTAAGGGTCAATTGTTTCAAGCCGTCAGCTGTGTTCTTCGCGGTAGATGTCGCTTCGCTACTAAGTCGTGACTAGAAGAGTATAATGACTGAAAGGTTAGTATAAGGGATACCCGCGGTAGCTCAGTTGATTAAGAGCAAAGGATGAATTCCAGAGGTCGAGGGTTCAAATCCCATATGTGGCGATTAATTTTTCAATTTTTCACTATCACGTTAGCGAAAGCTTCCGCTTGGCAAAATTTAAATCTTAAAAAATAATTGTATGGCAAGTTTTGTAATTTTCTATGAGATGACAGCTACCGATGCCGTTAAAGCAACCCCAGAGGAGCCACGTGCGCGTTGCCGACCCTTTATAAAATTTGAGGATTCACTGTGTTGACAGCAGAAGGGACAAATTTAAGTCCCTCGCTCTCAACATCCTCGCGAGCTCTGGCAACCTTTCTCACCTCCAGGAACACACTAGGTACTATTATGGTTGTGGTCTTCTGCAAGGCGGAGGTACTTCTTCAGTTGGGCTGCTCCAGATTCGAGTAAGATGGCATTTTGCTGTGCCCTACCTTTTTTTTTTTTTTTGAACCTGACTGTGGCTTTATTGGCCGGGCCCAATAAAGCGATAGGAGTGCGCGGTTGGAGAGTAGCCTAGGGAAAATCCAGGGGAAAACCTCCGGCACGACCACGCGTGTGGTTTGGAACACTGGAATACTCTAAGAGTTTGCGCTCCAGTGAGATTGGTTAAGCGGTTTCAACCGAATCTGAGGTGTGAGTGCAATCGAGCTACTGGGAGTTTTGTCGCTGGTTCGCTAAACCTAGCCTAGCTGAGAAGAGTCCAGCAAGAAACTCAGCTAGGCCCGACCTGGGTCGGACTGATGTGCCCTACCTCTCTAACTGTGTCATATTGACAACAGGTTATTTTGTCGTTTCAATGACAAACAAACTGTCGATACTCCCGATAGCTATCGGTTACCCGATCTGTCTTATTTACCATTGTATATGTAAAATTATCCCTCGTCGTCTCAGTGAAGCGATCATCCTTTTTTATATTTGTCGCTTGTGACTTGCGACCGCTTGCCGGCTATATACTGTGTAATTCATAAGCAGAAAATAGCCTTGTCGTAACAAGTACAAACAAGCTTATTTCCTTATTATTTACTTATCCTTTCTTATATTATAATGAGCAAGACAAGGTTTTCTAACAAGTCGTCTTATACCGGTATCCCATGCCTCTGTTATAGCATAGCCAAAGCAAAATAAAACACAAACGCTCATTTTTTTTGTGTGGATACAAATTTATAATCTTTTTATCTTCACTACTTTCTACTACAGTTGCGGCCTAATATTATAGATTTTTCACTTCTCATGCTCGAAAAGTGTGTCATATTAGACTTGTCAAGCGGGGCTAAAGTAGTACATTTAACCCCTAGGGAAAATATGAATACATATTTATGATTTACAAAACATTTGAATTTGACCAATAAAAATACTTGACCTATTAAATCCACCAATCACAGAACACTAATTTAACTTAAAAAAATATTTGGTATTGGGTATTAACCAACCAGCATACAGCTTTACTAAAATCGACCAATCTGGAAACATAATTATTTTTTCTAAAGAGTCTAAAGATTAAGTTTGTAGTAGTCCCTATTTCACAATAATTAAAAAAAGTGGTTAAATCGTTCGAGCAACACTTTGAAGCGCTCAATGGAAGGTCAGTTTAGCTTTTTTCGCGCGTTAATGTTGCGCGCGAACCGAATTGTCTATGTTTTATGTGTCAAAGGAGTATAGAAAAAAAACATGCTGCAAAAGTATATATCTTTGCCGTGGAATTTATTGTTAATTTTGGGTGGGTTAACCTTTGTTTATTTATTTTCTCGCAATCGAAGTGAAAAGTAGAGTGTATAACTCTGGTCTAAAAGCCATATTACCCCTCGAACTATTTTCCCTCACTTCGTTCGGGAAAATAACTATCTCGTGGTGATATGGCTCATTTTAGACCCTTGTCATACAATCTACTATTAGATGTTATTTCATTAAAAAATATCGTTTCAAATGTCACTCCCAAACATTTTTTTAAGCTTTAATCTATTTTTCATTACTCATGCTCGAAAAATATGTCATATTATGGTCATATTAGGCTTATCAAGCGGGGCTAAAGTAGTATATTTAGTCCCTAGGGAGAATATGAATACATATTTATGAATTACAAAACATTTTAATTTGACCCATCAAAATACTTCACTATATTAAATCCACCAATCACAAAACACATCGACAGCTAATTGTAACGTTGGGTTCTTTTTTGGTGTACACTGTATAAAACTAATTTAACTCTTAAAAACATTGGATCTTTTTTCGTCCCTATTTCAACTACTATATACCTATGTCAAAGCATGTAAAAAAAATATGCCGCCATATTCTCATTGTAATGTATTATTCATTGTGGATGGATAATCTTTGTTTATTTATTTTCTCGTAATCAAAGTGAAAATTAGAGTGTAATCTCTGGTCTAAAAAACATATTACGACTCGAACTATTTTCCCTCACTTTGTTCGGAAAAAACACCATCTCGTGCTAATGTAGAAAATATTTATTTTCCCAAATCACGCAGAAAGTGAAATAAATAAACATGAATATGATTGTATAACAGTGTACAATGTGAAATTTATGGTTTAATCTCAAAAATTACAATTACACGAAAATTACACTACCTACACAAAACGTAAGAGAAAAAACAAGAAACAACCTCGTGTGCGACATTGTCAACGCAAGGAAAATTATTTAAATGTTAAATTTCACCACACATAAAATGAAGGTAAGACCGCCTGTTGTTTGCATCTACTCATTGTGTTTTTGTACTGTACTGTATCCTTTGATTGAGGTGTGCAATAAAGAGTATTTATATTGTATTGTAAGATTAATTCATTAATAAATGACATGCAGTTGAGATATATATTACAAATAACGGCAAACTTAAAAATTTTGAAAATACTCCCGACGGATGTTCTCTATTGAAAAATAATTAAATAATGCATTTGAAAATCCCCCGACTCTATAGGAAATAATAACATACAGATAAAAACATTTTTTTTCTAAACGGTTAATTGGTTGCGAGGTATATTTACAAGCCCAGAAAAATCCGTCGTGGGCTGCCATTGCCTGCCCTGAAATGAAGTAATAGTTTATGCTGTTAGTTTATACCGTTCTGTAAGTTATCTCGAATTTCATTATTATTACTATTTTAATGCAATTGGGAATTGACATGGCAATGGCAGCCCCCGACGGATTTTTCTGGGCTTGTAAATATATCTCACAACCAATTAACCGTTTAGAAAAAAAATGTTTTTATCTGTATGTTATTATTTCCTATATAGTCGGGGGATTTTCAAATGCATTATTTAATTATTTTTCAATAGAGAACATCCGTCGGGGGTATTTTCAAAATTTTTAATTTTGCCTTTATTTTAATGTTTTTAGAGAGCAGTCTAAGTATACCTATACGTTTGACCCTCGAACACTTCGGTTGTGGAATGAGCTCCCTACCGATGTTTTCCTAAGGAGCTACAAAAATTAGTAAGTGCCAAGTGGCCACTTTCTATCTCCGAATGCGCCACAAGTAAACCTGAGGGTCAAAGGCCCGAAGCTAAGAGGCGAAATACACGAGGTCAGAAGCTGTTCCGCGAAAGGCCGAAGGCCCGTAGCATCTTCTTGGAGCACGTTTGCTATACGAGCCCGAGGACCGAAGGCCCGAGGGGCGAGCCCTAGTCGACAATTTCGAGCCCCAAGTGTCTTACAAATGAACCTGAGAGCCGAGGCGTACGAGGTCAGAAGCCGTTCCGCGAAGAGCCGAAAGCCCGAAGCTTCTCTTCGGAGCACGCGCGCTCGCCCTCGATACGAGCCCGAGGGCCGAAGGCCCGAAGGACGAGCCTAAATCGGCAATTTCTAGCTTCGAATGTCACCTCAGGGCCGAAACCCCGAAGGTGAGGAGCGAAGCATATGAGGTCAGAAACTGTTCAGCGAAAGGCCGAAGGCCCGAGGCTTCTCCTTGCAGCGTGCTCGTCAAGTCGACACATCCAGCCCCGAGTGTCTTACAAGTAAACCTGAGGGACAAAGGCCCGGTAGTGAGTGGCGAGGCACACGAGGTCAGAAGGCGTTCCGCGTGGGGCCGAAGACCCGACGACCGAGCCCACGTGGACGCACATTCTCTGTAATTTATCTTTCCCTTCTTCTGCTCACAGCTGCCACGGACTTGTACCTACACTTCTTCCAAATATTTAGTCCCAAAGCGTAAATAAATAAATACCCAGGGTTCATTTTCGCAACGGCTCTTGAAATCGGATAACGCAATTTGAAGTACGAGTATACCTTATTTCGTTTACACAATTAAGGTAAACCTCCCAGTAATCGACACCTTAGTGGCCAATAGATTACAGTAATTAATCACCAAACCACAGTATTGGGCCAGTGTCGAGTACAGGGACGTTTACCTTGCCGACATATTTAGAACCAAGGAAGTTAATATGTTATTTCAGCAAACATAATATTTATAGTAGTCGCTAGGACGGGTCATAAAGTAATAGCACATGTAGATGGAAACGCGAGCGCAGCGAGCGCGATATTTTTCAAACATTAGGCACTTGTCCCACCGCCGCCGAGCAGCGAGTAATCTCATAGTAATTCTACTCGTTTTCTCGCTCAAGCGAGTGGAATTACTATGAGATTACTCGCTACTCGCCGGCGGTGGGACAAGTGCCTTATGATGCAGTGCGGAAAATACTTCATACTTTTCGGTCTCCGGTTATAAAGTCATATCACAACTAGATGAAATCGCGAGCGCAGCGAGCGCGATATTTTTCGGACATTTAATACAATTGCGGAAAATACTTCATACGAGTCGCCAGAGATCTTTTCACGAGCCTTAGTAACCTAGTTAACATCGGTAGTATCCAAAACATTACAACATCGCAAAGCACACGATGTAAGTATCTGGTTACTTTTTAGGGTTCCGTACCCGAAGGTTCCAAATGGAGAACACAGAAGAGACACACAGAAGCTACGCAGCAAACAGTATTAAAATAGTCGACATACGGTAATCCACCTATCTGCCTTCGCAAAATTCCCTATGCTGTTGTTCTGCTTCATCATCAGGCCTTCTCAAGTTCCTGCACAGAGACGTCTCAACAGATAGGTACTATCAAAAGGGTCTAATGACATATTATTACTAACTAAATATCTTTAAAACATGCCTTAAATTAAAATGCTGTTCTGATCCATCATCAGATCCTCAGCAGATCATGTATAGAAGCTACTCAGCAAACACAATCTAAAGAGCCCAAACACGAATAAGTTACTACATGCCATCGCAAAGTTCTCTATGGCATGGTTTTACTCCATCATCAGACCCTCAGAAAGTTATGTACGACGTCTGTTCATGCAACACAAAAAAAAGGGACCAAAAACAAACAAAAATATTATCGACCTCTGCACAGTACCCTACTATGCTTTCCTGCTCCATCATCAGATCCTCAGAGTTAAAGTGCATGTACTCCACACCACATTCTATGGAAATCGTAAATGCTGGCCCAGCAGTTCCGGAGAAAATGCACTCACACGCACTTTAGCAAGTGAAAAATGTTTACTGCAGCGCCCCCTGGCGAGTTATCATCGTAACTCCTAGCTAAGTTTCTGCCCGACTAAACTACAAACCTATTGCAGAAAGCCGTTTCTAAATCCGTCAAGCCGTTTCGAAGATATTGATGTGCACACACAAACAAACAAACAAACAAACAAACAAACAAACAAACAAACAAACAAACAAACAACCTCTCACCCTAAACGCATAAACCTTCTCCGTTCCGTCGTGGGTAAAAAGAATCGCATCGGCTTTGCCTCACATCAGTTATTACCTAGTACAAATTTGTTTGTTCTCATCTCTAGCTATTATATGCTTGTCATAACAATTGCACATGACAAGAACTCTTCGAGCACAACATATTTGTCTGGGCATCTTCAGAGAACGGGACTTATTAATGGGATAGAAAACACAGGTACGTACCATCTATCTATCTATCTATCTATACATATAATAAACCTGTAGAGGTTCGAAAATCTGATTCCCACTATTCCCACTAATATTATAAATGTGAAAGTTCAGATGTTTAGATGATTGATGATTGATGATTGATTGTTTAGATGTTGTGATATTTGTTACTCTATCACGCAAAAACGGCTGACCGGATTATGATGAAACTTGGTGCACAACGAGTTCATAGCCTGGATTAACATATAGGTTACTTTTTATCTCTTCATCATCCCTCAAATAGATAAATTCGAGGGTGGAAGTTGAATTTCATAGATATCCAGAATCATGTAGACTATTTACAATACCCGCTGACTTACGAAAATTTGTCTCAGACGAACCAGTGTAAGTCTGAGCTCCGAATATCTACATAGTTTTCACGAATCGTAGGGTCAAGATACAATAAGAACGTTTCGTGAGGCGAGTCTAGACAGTTGTAAATTTAAGATATTTGACGTTTGGCATGTCAAAGACGTGCCATTCGTTAAAATCGAATCGAAGTTAATGTAGATTATTTACTACTTTCACAATTCAATAATTTGAGTCTTATAGTTGCTAAGACAAAGTAGGTATTTTCATGTAAAGTTTTTATTTTTACCATCGTAGTTATAAAATAAGTAATGTCGCTACCAATTGATTATGATGAGCTATTATTACGAAAGATTTCGGATATTTGTGACTCAGAGCTTAATTATCTCAAAACCAAAGCGACTCATGTGAATGTGAATGTTTACCGCATTTCAGTACCTGAAGTTTTATTAATTACATTCATGCATAATCGTAAGCAAAACATAATAGATTTGCATTATTTAGGTACTGACTTACACCCTCTAAAGCGCTTGCGTTTTAAATCAAAACTTACTGACCCATTGAGCCTAAATAACTTTACTGTTTATAAAATTGGAGATTAAATAAATTGGACGTAGACGATTGTTGTCAGCATTGACTGACCAGCGCTTTGATATATATTATGCCTACATAAAAAATATAGAATTTCCACTCCACTCTATTCTTTTAAAAAAAAACGGACGGTTGAGAAATAAAATAGGTTTTTTTTTTCTTGAACGTAACTGGCTTTATAGGCCGGGCCCAATAAAGCGATAGGAGTGCGCGTTTGTTTGGAGAGTGGCCTGGGGAAAATCCAAGAGAAACCTCCAACACGATCACACGGGCGGTTTAAACACTGCAACTGGAATACTCTAAGAGTGTGTGCCCCAGTGAGATTGGTTGAGCGGCTTCAACCAAATATGTGAGGTGTGGGTGGAATCGGACTACTGGGAGTTCTGTCGCTGGTTCACTAAACTTGCCTATAGCTGAGAAGAGTCCAGCAAGGAACTCAGCTAAGCCCGACCTGGATAAGACTGACTCTATCCGGTATGCAGCGGTATCGGGACGAATAGGGATCATATGTCTCCGTGTTGTCGCGATCGTACGGTGGATGTAATTTTGGGTCCATAGAAACTGTTACAAATCTTTTTGTTTACTATATAGGTCAATTTATCCAAAAACTAATTTAATGTAGGTAACATGAAAATAGTGATTACCTAGCTGATTAGTTATAAACAATCAAATCAAATGTTAGTCTTAGTAAACTAAAAGTACCCACAAAAAAACATTTTTTTAGTAAGACTAGAAGTGTTCAATAAATTTTCATACCGAGGGATAATGCGTAGAGGTTTTCACTGCAAGTAGAGCGTGTCATATTGTTGCAGGACATTAAAAATCTTGGGTTATAATGAAGGACTCCTACCACTTTTCATTTCGAGCAACATCAAATTTTTTGTTCAATTCAAGCATAATATGTCTTCCCCTGTAGTCGCTACATCGAGCATGTCAGTACTAAGACTCGGCAAGTAGGGAATTGGGTAACATCATCGAACAAGAACGTATGTGTAGACGTACGCAACATCAAACCGTGACACCACTATGCTACATGGATGTGATGAGGTAGTTTCTTAGCAGTCATTAGTGTTTTGTTACATAGTATAAGAAATCATCAAAAATAATTCATACGCATAAATACTATATGGGATCGAGTCGACGGCGTTCTCCGGCCTGGAATGAAATATGTATTTAACGTCTGACTCACTTAGCCAGTACCTATTACCAACATACATATATACATACCTATATATAGGTATTGATAAATCACACCCATTTTGTTTCATTATCCGCTACACATGCTTCCTTTCATGGACAAGAGGGCCCATTTCACTTGCTAATATAGTTACCTATATAAATTAGAGACTTTGTAATGTTGTAACTTTAAGACGTAAAAACGTTGGAGTGTGAGTCACTCAAAGTTAAGTAAGTAGTTTATAACCTAACCGGCATTTATCTACCAAGGGCAAGGAATAGTCAGTAGAAGTTCACGCGAACGAAGTCGCGGGCAAAAGCTAGTTAATACATAAATCTGATAGTCATTAATTACATTAGTCAAAGCAGTACAAATATGTACCAATTTTTTTTAGATGTCAGTATTGGACAGTACATTACATAAAAAACTTAAAAAAATAACAGATAAAGCATCACCGGTGAATAATAATTAGTCTGGGAATTATGATGTTATGGAGCTGGCGCTAGCGAGTGATCCCAGATACCGATATGAGGCGGTTAAAAATCTGGATTCCGGGGTTATGAACATATCCAGTTGGCTATCGCTGTCCAGAATACTATTTAATAGGGCCAGAGCTTGATGTAGAGGGGAAGAAGCAAGCGCGCGAGTCCTGGCTAGGGGGATATCGAAGAGATTGCGGCGACGCGGACGCAGCAGCTTTGCTGCGAGACGGGGAACTCGGAGGCCTACTTGAGCCAGCAGTTTGGGATTGGGGACTAAACCCCTAATTAAGAGAAAGAAATAATTTATTAAGTAAAGGTTTCTCCGAGTCTCAACCTTCTACCGAAATAAATGAGAGCAGCGGTTTTTAATTCAACTATGTACTAATGAGAAATCCAAGAAGGCCATTACGACACGGTATTGTAATTTCTTCCTAATTACTACATACGAATAGGTACTCTGCAAAATTCAAGTCTAATTCAGCTCATTAGCCTCCTGACGACTAGGTATCAAAACGTGGCAGAATAAATGTTACTCTGAGTCAAAACTTAATTGGGGCCTATGTACTATGTATAGGATGCCGGTCGTCAGGATGAGTTAAAATTAAATTAGCGAAAACTAATCTCAAACGTACTACAAAATTTATAAACGGCATTAATCAAAACACACAAAATACATTATAACTCCATAAAACGGACCAATTATTATTGTATTTAAACAACTTATAGGACCATTAGTCGACTCACCCACGCAACAATTAATTTAACTTTTCCAAAATATCTATTTAACAAAATATATAACTAGTTTAAAACTCCTTTTATAAGTAGGGTTCGATTACGTACTCGTAAAGAGAGATTACTAATATAGTTATTTGGATTGCCGGATACTCCAGATTTTATTGGGATTAGGCTTTCAACTTGCCTCATAGAAATTCTCAAGCCGCCCGAAGGCCTCTAACTTGGCTTAACGACTGTTATCATAGACAGCACAGAAGCACGTTCAGTTAATAACTTGCCTTGCTCCGGCTGCCGCCCTGGTGCAGTGCGAGCGCGATATTCGCGGAGGGGCGCGCGCCGGCGCCGGGCTGGCCCGCGCTGCTGCGCGCGAGGACGGCCACCGCCAGGAAGGCCATTTACGCCTCCTCCAATACACTGCTTTCGGCGGCGAGAGAGTGGGACTCCAGCCCACTACATGAGCGGTGGAGGCAATACCACAGGCCTGTCGTCGCGGGATCGGGGGACCCGCGATATTAGACATGGACTTATGCTTAGTTTTAATATTTTATTGTTGTACTCGTATGTTATTTAATCTAGTTGAATTTAATTTATGTAATTTCAATTTAAAATTTATGGACATTGTCTGGAATAAAAATTATTTCATTTTATTAATTTCATTTCATTTCACCCATCTCACCCAATCATCCATCCAAGAATTAATCTGGGCCAGCGTTGCTTAACCTCGCATACCGCACGCGTTACTCGGGCGCCTCTGGTCCACGAACAAAATAATAGTTATCAAGAATTTTAGTATCGAAGAACCAACGTAGGTTGTTGTTTGAAAAGATCAGACGGTCCTCATCCTAGCGGGTCCGCTTTTGATACATTGTCCAAAGATTTGGCGTAGGAACTAGTCTTACGAAAGTGACAGCCATCTGTCCATCCAATCAAGAGGGAAAGCTAGACCTTGGAATTAGACCGGTTTTCTCACGACACGGTTTGAAAAGGATTACAGTTTAAAACTAAAATTACAGATATAATTGACGTGTTATAGATACATATAGCTCAAAATATTTTATTACTAGCTTTTGCCCGCGACTTCGTTCGCGTGAACTTCTACTGACTATTCCTTGCCCTTGGTAGATAAATGCTGGTTAGGTTATAAACTACTTAACTTTGAGTGACTCACACTCCAACGTTTTTACGTCTTAAAGTTACAACCTTACAAAGTTTCTAATTTATATAGGTAACTATATTAGCAAGTGAAATGGGCCCTCTTATCTATGAAAGGAAGCATGTGTCCTGAAGAAAATGTAATAGGCGGATAATGAAACAAAATGGTTATGATTTATCAATACATATATATAGGTACGTATGCATGTATGTTGGTAATAGGTACTGGCTAAGTAAGTCAGACGTTAAATACATATTTCATTCCAGGCCGGAGAACACCGTCGACTCGATCCCATATAACATTTATGCGTATGAATTATTTTTGATGATTTCTTATAATATGTAACAAAACACTAATGACTGCTAAGAAACTACCTCATCACATCCATGTAGCATAGTGGTGTCACGGTTTGATGTTGCGTACGTCTACACATACGTTCTTGTTCAATTCCCTACTTTCCGAGCCTTAGTACTGACATGCTCGATGTAGCGACTACAGGGGAAGACATATTATGCTTGAAAAGAACAAAAATTTTCATGTTGCTCGAAATGCAAAGTGTCAGGAGTCCTACATTATAACCCAAGATTATTCATGTCCTACAACAGTATGACATGCTCTACTTGCAGTGAAAACCTCTACGCATTATCCCTCGATATGAAAATTAATTGAACACTTCTAGTCTTACTAAGAAAATGTTTTTTTATAGGTACTTTCAGTTTACTAAGACAAACATGTTTACAAAAATTTTAAGCACCCTATCAAAATATCTGTAAGAAATTCTCCCTTTATCGTAGGTATTTTTCTAGTGAAAGTTCTACGTCCAAAAGGTACAATCGAACCTGTGACATCCTGACATACCCAGCCAATCGCTTTAACTGAGCTGTCTGAACAATCAGTAATCACACTCGGTTACCAAGTCCATCAACCACTTCTCTCTTACAAAGCCTAGGGAGGCTTACGCAGAGTGACATCTACCAAAAGGACTCGCGCTTCCTTAAATTCAATTTATAATTTTCGTTAATAGATGTTACTGCTTAAAACAACAGTAATATTTTTAAGTATCTACGCACACATTATAATATTACAATTATATTAAAAAAAAAATTGTAAGCCCGAAGACTGAGAGGTGGAATGCTGCCTAAAGTTACTTTTCTCCTTCTAAGTAGCCACTTTCTACAATTTCAAGCTAGGACCATTGACTTTTATTTTCTTTTCTAAGAACCTAAAATTTGAAATCTCTCTATATTTCCCATGTACCTCATAATTCCAAGAAATTCGAAACAAAGCCTGATAAAACCGGCGAGCAGCTGAAGACCGACTTAAGGTGGACGCCGGACGACCATAGCACAAAACCTCTGCATATACCTAATACTTGTACCTCCCAATGATTTGATTGTTTATAACTAATCAGCTGCTAGGTAATCACTGTTTTCATGTTACCTACATTAAATTAGTATTTTGGATAAATTGACCTATAGTAAACCAAAAGATTTGTAACAGTTTCTATGGACCCTAATTACGTCCACCGCACGATCGCGACAACACGGACACATATAATCCCTATTCGTCCCGATACAGCTGCATGCCGGATAGAGTCAGTCTGACCCAGGTCGGGCCTAGCTGAGTTCCATGCTGGACTCTTCTCAGCTAGGCTATGTTTAGTGAACCAGCGACAGAACTCCCAGTAGTCCGATTCCACCCACACCTGACATTTGGTTGAAGCCGCTCAACCAATCTCACTGAAGCACACACTCTTAAGGCCTCGCCACATTCAACGCGGAAATGGAGTGAAAATTCTATATTTTTATGTAGGCATATATCAAAGCGCTGGTCAGTCAATGCTGACAACAGTCTTCTAAGTCCAATTTATTTAATCTCCAATTTTATAAACAGTAAAGTTATTTAGGCTCAATGGGTCAGTAAGTTTTGGTTTAAAACGCAAGCGCTTTAGAGGGTGTAAGTCAGTACCTAAATAACGCAAATCTATTATGTTTTGCTTACGTTTATGCATGTATGTAATTAATAGAACTTCAGGTACTGAAAATGCGGTAAACATTCACATTCACATGAGTCGCTTTAGTTTTGAGGTAATTAAGCTCTAAGAGTCACAAATATACGTAATCTTTCATAATAATACCTCATCATAATCAATTGGTAGCGACATTCCTTATTTTATAACTACGATGGTAAAAATAAAAACTTTACATGAAAATACCTACCTTATCGTAGTAACTATAAGACTCAAATTATTGAATTGTGCAAGTAGTAAATAATCTACATTAACTTCGATTAAAATTTTATTAAATGAAAGCACAATACAAATACTTCGATTTGATTTTAATGAATGGCATGTCTCTGACACGCCAAACGTCAAATATCTTAAATTTACAACTGTCTAGACTCGCCTCACGATACGTCCTTATTGTATCTTGACCCTACGATTCGTGACTACTATATGCATATTCGGAGCTCAGACTTACACTGGTTCATCTGAGACAAATTTTCGTAAGTCAGCGGGTATTGTAAATATTCCACATGATTCAGGATATCTATGAAATTCAACTTCCACCCCCGAATTTATCTATTTGAGGGATGATGAAGGGATAAAAAGTATCCTATATGTTAATCCAGGCTATAAACTCGTTGTGTACCAAGTTTCATCATAATCCGGTCAGCCGTTTTTGCGTGATTAAGTAACAAATATATAAACATCTAAACATCCGAACTTTCACATTTATAAATATAATAAAATAATATTAGAGGGAATAGTGGGAATTTGTGATATTTTGTAGGTCCTCAGATAACATCGTTATCATGCTCGACCACTCTAACAACGAAGATATATCAGATATAGGAGACGAAGTTCAAGGCACTGGTTTGACAATGTTGACAACGACTGACTAACATAATTAAATCTCTTATTTCAAACAGTTACAATGGGTTGAAGGATTTTTGGTTATTTGTCGTTAGTCCCCTAAGCACTTTTTTACCCTCCGTTTTTTCACATATTATCTGTTTATTGTACAATTTTTGAATGGGATTCTTTTTATTTTGCTTCCAATTGTATGCTTACCAATTTCCAAGCCTTTAAGTCATCAATTGACGGACTTAAAGGCTTGAAAAGACTTCAACCCCTCTTTTCACCCTTTTCCATCCCCAATCTGTATGATTTTTATAGCCTATAACCTGTCCGAAGATCAATTAAACTTATTAGTGAAGGTTGTATTGAAATCTATTGGCTAGTTTTCGCGTGATGGTGAGACAAATAAACAGACAGACAAACAGACACAAATTCTAAAAACTGTTGAAATGTGTTCTGTTATCGATTCTAAGACCCCTCCATCAATTTTTTTGCTGATATCTTCAATGTACAGATTTTCGAACCTCTACAGCTTTATTATATGTATAGATGTATAGATGTATAGATGATTAGTGTACCTACTTTATTACCTTTTATCTTCACGCTTAGAAACCTTATACATCTCTAACAAATCTCGATTGTTATTAGTTTCTTAGTCTTATTTTTGACATATAACACTACATTTAATTAATGATACTTTGATTATTGTATTATTTTTATTTGATGTACCTAGATAGATTTTGACTTGTAAAAGTGTCCTTGAGGCCTATTTGCAGAATAAATGTTTTGATTTTGATTTTTGACAGAGAGCACACACATTACACAGTAAACACATAAATATTCAATGATTCGCTATCAGTCCCAAGGTGGGGTGTTTGAGTAAGATAATTACAGCTGCCGACGATGAATATATCATAGATGGAATGATATATTGCATAACAAATCTGTTTACCGGTGGTCTGTCCCATTACTGGCGCTATTATGTTGTATGATTACAAGTACATACTTGGAACTTAGGAAAACAAGTCATTTATATTCGACAAATCGCGTTTGTTGTATGGGAGACCCCTTCTTAAATATTTATTTTATTCGGTTTTTTAGTATTTATAGTTAAAGCGGAAACAAAAACACAACATCTGTGAAAATTTCAACTGTATAACTATCTCGGTTCATGAGATACAGCCTAGTAACAGACGGACCGACGGACAGCGAAATCTTAGTATCAGGGTCCTGTTTTACCCTTTGAGTCATCATCATAATATTTAAGAGCATGGCTCTAGTCGGTGGAGTAATTGCCAGCTTATTCTGCATTCCGCTTTATCTTTAATTTATCTGTATGATGAACATTTATTTATTTCTTTTATTTGCTCCATATGCGTTTTTCTATGTCTTCCCATTTTTCTTTTTCCCTCTATTATTGCTCTTATCCGGTCATCATGCCGTATGAAAATGTCCTAACATTTTTCCTCTCCTGTTTTCAATAATTTTCATCAAATTCCTCTTCTCTTTTACTATGATTAAAACTTCTTCGTTAGTTTTCTACTCTGTCCAACTGATTCTTTCCATCCGTCTCCGATACCACATTTCAAACGCTTCCAGTCGTCCTTTTGCGTCATTGTCCACATTTCGCAGCCATAAAGCGCTATATTCCAGATATCAGAGATACACCTTCACTAGTTTCTTCCGAGTACAACTTGATATTCTAGCTGTGAGCAGATGTCTTTTTAGAGTTAAAGGCTTTCTTTGCAATGGCTATCCTATATCAGGTATACATCTAGAGTCGTCCGTAATAATGCTATTCAAATATCGAAATGACCTGACCTAAAAATGGCTCAGTTATCAAAAATAAAGCATCGTTATAATGTTCAGTTTATTAGAATTATCAATAGTTAAGCCATAATTTGAGTACAGAACATTTCAAAATTTATGAGGCCTCATCTCGCTCCAATTCCAATCAATAATAACTTTGTCGCAGTATATTAAATTCTATTACAATCACGAATTATCATCCGTGTCCTCCCAAGTTAGGCGGCTAGTTCCGAGCGACAACGCCATATATCTCAATTTGTTCTGATTTAGGGGACGGCGGTACATTGAAGTGCACGTTGTGGATCATCCAAGTGTACCGCTGTAGTACAGTCAGCATCAAAACTAGTTTACGGAATACAGGCGTGAGTTTATTTAGTTACATACATACATAAACTAACGCCAGTATTCCCAAAAGTGGTAGGCAGAGCACCTGAAATTTAATTCCAGTGCCACATTTAGCAATAGAGAATGTGCATCTTTTTTGCATGATGCCATTCGAACCAGTTTTTAGAGAGGAACAAATGTGTATATGGGGCAAGTACAATTAAAAGAACACAAAAGACAAAAATGGATTTCAAAGTTACAACATAGCAACAAGTTAAAACATTGTTAGTAACCAATAAACCATTTTCATTTTTTCAAAGTGTGACATCATATACTATGCGCCCGTACTACCATTGTCTTAAATGGAAAAACGACTAATTTACTGTTCTGGTCCTGAAATATTGCGTTTAGGTACATTGTTATTGTACATATATTTTTTTAAACATAAGATTCCTGATGGTGGTTTTTAATTTAGTTTAAGTAAATAAAAAAAGTATATCGGTTCTCGGAACTTTCTACCGCCTTCCACATCTTTTTAAGATTTTCAGCATAAATAATTTATTTCTTTATGAGTGTTTATAAATAATTTATTGTTTTTTGTCATAATTTGATGGTTAGTATTATTCATAATTATAGTGACATCTTATTATTATTAATTCCGCATGCATATTCTTAATTGTAGGTTTAAAGATGGAGAAAATGTAATATGATAGGAATATGATGATGTAAAATGTAAGTGATAGGTTGCTAGCCCATCACCCACAACACACTACAACCCGATTCCCATAGTCGGCTCTTACGACACACACGGCAAGAAAGGGGCAAAAGTAACTACGCATATGAAGACGTGAAAAGTCTTTAAGTTAAGGGAATAAGAGCTTTTGATCTCTTCATACACGATTTTTGACGCCGAATGTACCTTTGAAAGCCGAACCACACTAACTAGTGGCTCTGTTATCTGTAGACCCCGTGGTAAAATAGACGAATATATAATATTCTTTATTCCTTTCTTTGTGGTGGCTGCTTCTATGTCTCAATCGCTGGGGAATTCTAAGAATATAACATGCGAGTATAATTAAATGAAACTTAATAAACTTAGTAGTTCGTTGGGAATGAAAAGTTATTGCAATAGTTTAATTTCAACATCAACTCCTAAGAGTTACTATGTTAATACATTTTTAGGGTTTATATGTGGTTTAGATAGTTGTTAAGGCTATTGCGAACCTATCGTGCGGGGCGAAAACGGGCATTTCGGAATTTACTTTTCGTTTTACCCGTCGTGGTCTCGCGCCCGCATCGTGGGATAGAGAGAGTCGTCGCCGTCGGCCGTGTGGCTCCTAATTTCTCGCAGAATTAGCGCCTCGGGCGGCAACGGTTTCCACCCATTAAACCTTTATCAAATGAGACAGTATTGGTCTTGATTGATTTGTTACATCCTTAACTAGGTTTGTACGTTTTAGTTTTTAGGTAATTCTTTCTCATTTATGAAATAATACCAAAAAACCATTAGGAAGTTTTCGAGTAAAACGATTCTTCAAAGGTCCATATTTTCATGAAAAGGCAATTTTTCCAAAAAATTAAAACGCACATACCTAGTATTTAATGATATATAGAACATTTCCAAAAATCATGCAAATCGGTTCAGGATTAGGGTATGGAAAACGTCGCCGCGTTTTTTGTGGAAACATTCTGCCACACAATCCTCTTAATATTCAATATATCTATATAACTAGCGACCCGCCCCAGCTGCGCACGGGTACAATTTTGATGCATGTATTATACATATAAACCTTCCTCTTCAATCACTCTATCTATTAAAAAAACCGCATCAAAATCCGTTGCGTAGTTTTAAAGATTTAAGCATACATAGGGATATAGGGACAGAGAAAGCGACTTTGTTTTATACTATGTAGTGATAATAAGTAGTATGAGTAGCATTATAATAATGTACTTCACCTTTTATATATATATATATATTTTTTTTTTTCGTGTATCTTCTGCCGACCATATATATTTTTTAATAATTTAATCATTGAGCATTGCCTCGATGGTTAATGAGTATTATATTTGCTAAGATTAGAATAATCTAAGATTACTAAGATTAGAAGGTTATTCTAATCGTAGCAACTATAACTTATAACCCTAAACACAAACAGACACCGACCCGGCAGACCAAATATCAGTTTGGTAACACAATATTATTTTTTTAATAATGAGCTGACTATGGATTTTGTCCACTAATCGGTGCTGACCATATTTATTGTCACCGACTAGGTACTTAATCGCCGACTATAATGTGGCCGGATAGTCGCCTTCCCGGCTAGTCGGTACATATTTTTTTATGTAAGTCTAACGGATCTTTATGAAACCAAGCCTAATTGAATATTTTAAATCAACTCTAATGAATAAGTACATGAAATGTAAGCGATTCAGAATTTTTTTTTAAAATATTGTTCACAATTTTATGTTAATTTTGTTTAAAATACCGAGTTCCTCCCATCGCTATAGGCTATGGTGGTCGACTCCTTTTTTTGCACTTAGTCCCTCTAGGTGGAACCATTTTGCGTATCCCAATAGGCTAAAAAATGTGTCCGAAAACGACACTTAAAAAAAAACCTTTATATTACCGCCATACAACGTATATAGAAAATGGTATAACAAAATAAGAAAAAGGAGAAAAATGTTCTGTTAAATTTAACAGAACAGTACAATTATAAAAGTGGCATTTTTGGAGAAATGCTTATGAATATGATAGAACAAGGAAGTAGTGGTGAGAGATTTATAGAAATACGGAATTAGCTCATAATTACGTTAAACCATATAGCAAATTAAATGTTTAAAAACAAGGCTGTTTTACAGACTGATCATTAATCTTCCCTTTTAACTTCCTTTAGTCAATAAGGGTTGTTTTGCAACTTGGAAAGAAAATTGTGGAAATAACGCATTCCAGACGCCAGCTGCTGGCGAAGGGTTGGAATTAATTAATAGTATCGCTATTAGAAATGCTTTGTTCACGGGGGTACTTAAACATTTTTTAAGAAGTAATACAGGCATTGTTTTTTGGGAATGCCTTGTTATTTATGGCGCGGATCTAAAAAAATGTAGGAAATGGGATGTATTTAAGGACCAGTACGAACCCATAAAAACCCATTTTAACGGACTTCAATAAAGTAATAGGTTCTATGTTCCACGGTATGTATGGTTACCGAGCTGTCTGTCAATTGTGGTTTCCAATATTATTTCTTATTTCGAAAAATTATAATCCTGAAAAGGTCCCATTGTCACTTAGTCACGGTCTGATGATGGGATCCAAGGGAAATCGAGGGTAACCCTCAAATTTTATCTTGGCACGTTTTCTAAAGATTGGTTATAGCTTTAGGAAATGTGCCAATATTTGATGTGTGTTTGCGTCTGGTAGTTTTTTTTTCTTTATTAAGGAAAATAAACAGCATCAATCACAAATAAAGTTAAACAAAGCCGTGGTCTCCCGTCGAAAAAAATTAACAATAGCATTATTTTCTAATGCTGGGATCCCAGGGACCGATAGACGACGGGTTAAGAATTAAATTGCCTAATAAATAAATAAATAAAAATAGAAAATAAAATAAAATAATTCTAATATGGATTAAATCGAAAGAATTCAACAATACAGTATTGCACTTTTCCATAACGCATAGTAAAAATGCGCCCACTAGATGCCTCATCACAATGTGTACTTACTTCAGCATTGAACGGGCATTTCGGCGAAGCGTCCTCGTATTTCGCTCATTTGGTTGGCGAAGCTCACTAAACGTGTGTTCGTTGGCAGAATGATCATTACTCGTACAATTTCAAATTCGAATAGCCACTGGATACATTCCTCATTCTGCGTTATCTAACGTATGTTCATGAAATTAAAAATGAAATTTACTCAGGACGAATAAGATTCTAAGGTAGATCATAAGCCAGTAAAGTTTTCACATATATATTTTTAATACAGTCATCATCTCATTTTGACGAGCTGGTGGTAGAAGGTACAAGTCCTTGATGGTTAGGAATTGGGGGAAAATTATTATACATATGTTAGGGTTAAGCATATATATTTTATTATGATTAGTGTACCAATATTTTATTATTATTAGTGTACCTACCTCATTACCTTTTATCTTGACGCTTAGAGACCTTATACATCTCTAACAAATTTCGATTGTTATTAGTTTCTTAGTCTTATTTTTGACATGTAACACTACAGCATTTGGGGAGTGGGTAGATTTGGTTACTTGTATTCTGTACGAAATAAAAACCATTCTAAGCTGAAGGTATGATTCTTCAATCTACTTTCTCCCAGATCAACTTTTGGTGGAACTCGAGGCATGATTCACTTATAATGGTTTAAGAATTAACTGTGACAAAAACTCTTACACTATCTGCCGCCGTAGTATCAAGAGTGCTGAACCCATTTGTGATGTTCCCATACAAAAGACTGAATGCGTCCGTTTCTTGGGAGTGGATCTTGACCCTTATTTAAGATGTAAGAAATTAGCAAGCGCGTGTTACTCATTAAAAAGTCTTTCAAAAATAGCTGACACTAATATTTTAAGAACTGTGTATTTCTCTTATTTTGAGAGTATCATTAGATACTGCATCGAAGTATGGGGCAACGGGTCAAACATTAATTTTGTTCTGCTCCTTCAAAAAAAATCTATAAGACTTATTACAACATCTAAAGGCATACCTATTACCCATAGAAATATGTTCGTAGATCACTAAATCCTGACAATTACTTCGATGTATCTGTATCGCATTTGTGTCTACGTATAAATACATAAACATGAAAACATACATAAAAATGAGTACCGTACTGCTACAGAAATACATAACTTTAATTTAAGAAATAAAAATATATTGGCATTAACTAAATCTAACTTTGTACGTTTCAATAATAGTTTTAATAATATCGCAATTAAAATATTTAACCAATTAAGTAATGATATAAAACATACGAATTTTTGATAAAAAGGTCAAAGAGTATTTTATTAATAGGCCATTTTATACAATGAAAGATTTTTTTTCCAATGTACTTGATTAATCAATCTATTAAAATGAATAATGTCAACTATAATGTAACAATCCGTATACCCAACGACATATTGCATTTTTTTCTCCTTTTTGTTTAATTAAGTACCTAGAATAGGCACTGAATGTATACTGTATCTTATAATATGAATGTATTTGCATGTACTTATACTTAAGGCAAATAAATCATCTGAATCTGAACTTACTACGTACCTTCTACTATTAGTTACACGAAAAATAAACGTAAATTTTAAAAAAGTTACTTTAATCGGCTTCAAAAAATAAACAGCTAATAAAACACCCTACTAAAAAGCGAAAAATAATTAAACTGAATTATTTATTTAATTCAAAGATCAAAAAGCGCAACTTTTCCTAACCAATTAAATCAAAAAGTTTTCTTAGTAAATAAACTACCTCTGTTTGAAGTCGGTGGCAAGTCAAATAGGTGATGGAGGTGGACGTTCGTAACCTATCGAATACCTGATTGAATTACTTAGAAAAGTATTTGTTTAATTAGAAAAAATGCGCATTTGGTTCTTTGAGTTAAATAAATAATTCAGTTTACGAATTTTAATTTTTTTCCTAACTAATAACTGTAAATATATGCGGGTAGGTAGTTTCTAAATATATGCCGTTTTCCAATAACTAAGTCTGGGACATCGAAGGCACATTATAACAGCTTAGGACGGCGGCCGCAAATAAATTTCCCAAGAGACGCGTATTTTACTTCAGCCGGGACAACTGGGACGCTAGATGATCCGAATTTTTTTAAAAAGACGATCTTTTCATGTGGCCATGGCTATATTTCCCAATGGTGTTGGGGGTAGTTTTTTATCTAGATATAGAGTAGTATAAAGGTACTAATGTTTATCCATCCGTATTATTATGAATGAACTTTATTCTGCAAGGCACATTTGAAAGTCAAATTGAAAGAGGCAAGTATTGGGTCAGTGTCGAGCAATGGGATTTATATATAATGGGATATATATATACATTATACCACGTCGGTGGCAAACAAGCTGACAGCCCACCTGATGATAAGTGGTTACCATCGCCTAATAGACGCTTGCACCACCAGAGGCGTTACTTGCGTGTTGTCGACCCGTAAGAAACGTTTTCACGTCTTCCTTGCATAATTTGAATTTCAAAAATTATGGAAGTGATTAGCAAAATGGTTTAAATGTGTACTTTGGAATTACCTGTTCTACTTGCTACATGTTTAAAAATGGGAACAGGCATAGTTTTGTTGTTTCCGTGCTGTTTCCGACTACTTATTTCATTTCATCATCGTTTATGTATGTACCCATTTAATGTGTTCATCACTAAATTATCCCATTGCCTATGAAAAACTGCGGTTGGACATGACGAAGTTACATTTTGGCTACGAGACACTTAAAACTATTTTGTTAAATTATAATAACCGGCCGTATTATGACACTATTAAATGTTTTTTTTTTATTATTACTGTTGTACAATGTACAGTCGACTACAATGAGATTAATTTACACAGTGTAAGATAAAAATTACACAGTGTCAACATCTGCATATATATGTACGTCCCATTGCTGGGCACATGCCTGCTCTCATAGACGAAAGGGGACGGGCGCTATAGTCCACACGCTAGCCCAGTGCGGGTTGGAGACTTCACAAGTCTTCGCAGATGTATGCAGGTTTTCCCACGATGTTTCCCTTTACCGAAAGCTAACGGTAAGTATCAAACTTCGAGGAAAGGATGGTACGACCCTGCTTTGCTCTTTTGCTCGACTTGGCGGGGCACTGCTGTGCCCTCAAATGATATTCCCTACTTAACAACCGAAAAATTCATTGGCACGAGCCGGGATTCGACCGCTGCTTAACAGCCTCGTGCTTGAACAACTAGGCTACCGTAGCTCACACACTGCGTAGGGTCAGTTTAACAACCGAAATTAAGTAACACGTTATTATTGGGAAACGGGAGTTAATCACATACAAATAATAATGTGCGAAAATCGTTTAATTTTAAATGAATATAAAATTAAGTAATTTCAAAAACAATTATCGTTCAGTAAGCAGTATATTTCAATGTTTTCAAGTTGTCTACACAGCTCGTTTCTAATGCGACTACGACATTTCTTGCTGTTATAAGAAAGTATAGAAACTATAACATTCCCATTTTCTCGGCGGAAATAATAGCCCCAGCGTTCATTTGTTTTAAACGAATATATAAGAAGACACACTGAAACACTATACGGGAGGAAATATATTTCCAGACTCCAGTTGGATTCATGTTTTAACTTTGTGCAATGCTATTGTTTGTCATATTGTTTGTTATATCATATTATTGAAAAACAGAACACAGTGAAAAGTGGTTTTTGTTTGAAGCTAACCAAATGGGTTTATTCCTTCGTGAAACCAGAGCTTCTGAGTTCAATGTGAGGAACTTGCATTATGAATTTACGAGCATTTTTTGCCTACAGTGTCCGCTTACCATTAGGTACGCTTGTTTGCGCCATCCCGTAATATAAAAAGTTTCTGTCAAAAATTTCATTTTGATGCAAGCTTTTATTGTGGATCGTACTTTTTTTTACAGTGATCAACTACTCGTGGAGACGGTTCCAAGCAAACACGACGGGTTTATCTTGTGTACCTAGTTTAGGAAATGCTATGGCCACTTTCTGTCTCCAACATCAGGTCAGATCTGTGGTACCATTAATATAGAATTTTTATCGAATTTACATTTGAGTATGCCAATTTTCAGCTCAATCAGACACCGGCAAGTGGCTGAAAAAAGGACTGCAATTATTTCAGCACACGTTTAAATTTACGAATTGCCGCGTCCCATACTTCTATAGCAAATAACCGAGAACTATATTTTATCCACTTGCAACAAAATTGTGACCATAATGTGGAAAAAACACCCAAAAATGACCAAAAATTGATGTGTCTTGTGAGCAACAGGCTAGCAACCTATCACGCTATTATCAAATTTTCTGAATCTGTAAACCCACAAATTGGAAAAAGCAGCACAGAAATTGTACTGATTGTATGTGCTTGGCCTAACTGTATGTGAAAACAGGCGTGATGTATGTGTGTTGGTGCTAATATAGCAATAACAAAACCGGACTAGTGCGAGTCTCGCGCGCCGAGGGTTCCGAACAAATATTGTTTAATAAAAAGTTATGACGTTTAAAAATGACCTTGGTTAAGAGAGCCATGGTTATAATTTTATGTAATTTATGAATAATCTGCAAACTCCATATCAATCGAGCTTTTCGCTTTCATTTTTTAGGGTTCCGTACCAAAATGGTATAAAAGGAACCCTTATGGTTTCACTTTGTCTGTCTGTCTGTCACATCGCTAAATATCTCAAGACCTACTTATGCTATCGATTTGAAATTTAGAATAATTTTAAAGAAGGCTCACCTACAAATATAGTATATTACTTTTTTAAATATCTTTTTATTTCTGTGAAAAAAGTCAAATAGTAGCTGGTTCAAAATTTTAAAGTCTATTGAATATGTCAAGTGGGGAGTCATATGAAAGGGCTTAAGTTGTAAATTCTGAATCATTTTATATTTTTTTTACGTGAGTCTTTTTCGATTTATGAGGGAAAATGTAAAAAAAATACCGTTACCCGCTCTTATCTCCGAAGTTTACCAAAGAAAAAATATGAAATTATTACACAACATTGACATCAATGTATATTTTACAGGAGAAATATAACTATAGCTCTATCTAGTTTCTATTTTTTTTATCATCAAAAAACATTTCTATACTTACTAAGTTTGTAATTTAATCACCTTTGCGTGTATTTTTGTTTTATAAATTCCTATGAGAATATGCTGAAAGTAAAAAAATTCATTCATTCAAATCAAATAAAGAAAAAAAAATTGAAATCGGTTCACGTGATACAGAATTATCCTTGAAAAACCACCATACGTACTACGTTATTCAGTCCCTCAAATTTGTAACAAAATTAGCCGACAGATGGCTCTATATCCATGGTGTCAATTTCTTCACTATGTTGTTGAAATTTTCCTGAATTAATAGGGTTAGAACCGATACACATCTATATAACCCTCGGTGCGCGAGTCGGACTCGCACTTGACCGTTTTTTTTGTCCTGATTTCACTATCTATATTATCACTATCACTATCAACCGTATTCACGTAATGTTTGCAACGCGTTGATCATTTCGGAAAATCGTACATAGGTTACCGCTCAAACACAAATGTCTTTATTTTGCACAAAATGTGGTCCATTAGATTTGGAATAATTATGTAGATAAGCGCAGAACACATTTCACCAGAATCTGGCATGCAAAATTATTATCAGCAAAAAAGGGTTCTATAAATTAAATAAAAATGTCCCATCCAATCCAATATAAAATTAATCACAATATCATTACGTCATTTTCGCTAAGTACTACTTAAATCTGAATAATAATAATAAACAATGTCAACATCTATATATAAAATGAGAAAATATTCGTCAACAGAATAATGACTAAGGACGTTACGACGTATTACCTTGATACCAGTACATACCAGAATAAAGATAGATGCAAAGTCGTTTCCAGGTTAACAGCAACAGCATAGCGGCTTTTGTCCTACCACGCGCGATGGCAGTCATTTTTTAAACTAACGGCCAATCCAATCCGTTTGAACGGCGTTCTATGAATTGGTCGGCGCAGCTGGCTGCACGGTTGTGGTTTTTTTTACTAATTGTTGTTGATTCTGTGTAGCGATGGGTGACTTGAAACTTTCCAAAGTGAAAGATTCCTTTAAAGTTACAGAAATTTGGTAGGGGAGACCTAGGAGATTTGTGACAGAGGAGAATTATTACAGAGACTATTTCTCCCTACCTATAATAGTTACCGAGCTGGAAACAACGTACGTTTGTCACTTTAAAGACTTGCTACTTGACTCTGTTGACTCGGCATCGTGTGTCCCGATGGCGGCGCACGAGAAGTAAGAAGTTACGTAATTACGACGTCTGCGTGCAAAAAAAGCTCCCGAGTGCTCCCGAGGATGCACTGTGTTGAGAGCGAGGGACCTAGATGTGTTCCTTCTGTTGTCAATACAGTGTATCCTCAAATCTTATAAAGGGTCGGCAACGCGCACGTGACTCCTTTGGAGTTGTGGGCATCTATAGGCTGCGGTGACCGCTTACCATCAGGTGGACCGTACGCTCGTTTGCCACCGGCGTTGTATAAAAAAAATATATAGTTTATATGAGTGTATTAAAATTAAGGCCGAGCAGACTGTTAATATTTTTCATGGCTAAGGCAATAGGTTTTAAGTAATTCCCATTATAGCTCAAGGTAGGTAAATGGAATAGTTTTCACATAAAAAATAAAAGGTGGAAAAATCCGTATGAAAACGTCGTCAATTCCTTCCCTCCAAAACCCTTAAACAGAGCAACTACGAATACTCAAGACAAAATAGAGTCGGCAACGTGCTTGTGATTATTCTGGATTTGCCACCATAAGCTTGTTTGCCACCGGTTAAAAAAAAAATTGTTCATGTTTGCAAGGACTAGTAACTTCGTACTAGTTTTCAGTGGAATTGACATTCAACAATTGACATGATGTCGTTTTTAGACTGACGCCCAGAGACCTTATACATCTCTGAGGATATTTATTTATTATTATTTTATTATTTTTACGTTGACGCTTAGAGATCTATCTCACAATATTTTATTATGATTAGTGTACCTTATTACTTTTTATCTTGACGGTTAGAGAGCTTATACATCTCTAACAAATTTGGATTAGTCTCTTAGTCTTATTAAGATATGTACTTAACACTAAATTTAATTAATGACATTTTGGGTATTGTATTATTTTGATTTTGATTTTTGAATCAACGAACTGTTTTTATTTCACAACCTTTTGTTTATCCACTTGTATATTAATCCAACAGAATATTAAAACAACGAGTAGGTAGTTTTTATTATGTTTTTCATTATTAAACAGTACCTTGGGAGACCGAGCCTTGCTCGTTACCGCCAGCTTAGCGTGCGGAAAATCCCACTTCCAGGCCAGAGGTGACGTAATAGTAGATTGTATGACAAGGGTCTAAATTGAGGGGTAATATGGCTTTTAGGTATCTATAATGGTTTCCTTCGATTGCGAGAAAATAAATAAACAAAGGTAACCCTAACCTAACCTAACCTAACCTAACCATCCAAAATTAACAATAAATTCCACGGCGAACTTATATATAGTTTGGCAGAATGTGTTTTTTTTTTCTAAACTGCTTTGACACACAAAACATAGACAGCGCGGTTCGCGCGCAACATTCACCCGCAAAAAAAAAGTTAACTCACCTTCCATTGAACGTTTCAAAGCGTTGCTCGAACGACTTAATCACTTTTTTAATACTATTAATACAAATATATATTTATTTAAGACCTATACATTTAATTGGCGGATGTTTCGTCCAACCACAACAAAACGTATCCACCACAGGTTTCGTCAATTTATGCTACAAAGATTCATCCACAACACGTTTCGTCACCTGCTACATACTCCATTAACAATGACTTGTCCGATAAGTACCCGGCTCAAACGTCCCAAATATATCTTTTTTAATTATTGTGAAATAGGGATTACTACAAACTTAATCTTTAGACTCTTTAGAGAAATGAATTCTGTTTCCTGATTGGTCGATATTAATAAAGCTGTATTCTGGTTGGTTAATAACCAATACCAAATATTTTTAAAGAGTTAAATTAGTGTTTTGTGACTGGTGGATTTAATATATGGTGGATATAATAAGTTCACAGAACAGTTAAATGTGGATGTAGTCTGCTTAACAGAAACATGGTTAAAGGATCACATGATGAAATTTAATGTAAATAATTACGAGTTGGCCAGTGCGTTCAACAGAGCTACCGCGGAGGGCGGTGGATCTATTATTTTAGTGAAAAATGGATTAACTTATAAAGAACGTAAAGACCTCTCAGGCTGTTCTGTTGATCGTGTTTGTGAAATTGCTTGTGCAGAGACTGATCAGTATCTGATACTTTGCATTTATAGACCACCATCAGGTGACTTAACATCGTTTATAAAAATTATGGAGGATGTACTTAGTAAAGCAACAAGTAGTAAAAAACCAGTTGTTGTATGTGGCGACTTCAATATTGATATTTTATCGCAATCGGTTGAAAAAGATAAGTACATTACACTATTCAAATCATTCAATTTAGATTACCTGTATGAAGTGCCTACAAGGGTCACTCCGACCTCTGCCACATGTATAGATAATATTTGGTTAAACTGTCCTCATCTGGACAGAAGCATAGTGAATGGAGTTCGTTCGGATCATAAAGCTCAGATGGTCAGGCTGCCTTGCGAATTAAAACATCCAGATCGCGTTATAGAAATAAGACCACTGAGTAGAAGTAGACTAGAAATATTAAAGTCAAATCTGCTAGTCGCTATGCCAAACACCCAGGTAGAGTCAATTGATCCGAATGATCAGTTCAAAATGCTTCTGAATACAGTCTGTAAAGAATTTGATGCAACTTGTAGTAAAAAACGCATTAAGATTAATAATAAAATGAGATTTAATGAGTGGGCAACTACCGGAATCCGGAAAAGCAGGGATAACTTATATAAACTGTATGAAAGGAGGTCTTGCACCACTGACGAACGCTTCCATCAATATGTTAGGGATTATTCCAAATTATTTAAAATAGTGTGTACAAAAGCAAAAGCTGTGCACTTAAATAACAAAATAAAATCCTCAGACAATAAGGCCAAGACAGTCTGGAAAATAATAAATACAGAGACTGGGCAGAGTAAAAATAGAGAGTCCACAATTTCATTGAAAATAGAGGATAATTTAATAACTGATGCAGTAAAAGTAGCAAATGAATTTAATAATTTCTTTTCCAAAATTCCTATAATTACTACAAGCAGTTTGGCATCATCTTCCACAATAGCTGAATCCCTTTTGAGTGAGAATGTAAAACTAGATAATTTATGTATTTTTAATTTTCATCATGTTTCTCCTCTGGATGTACTAAAGTCTTTTAAAATGATAAAAATAAAGAGCACAGAAGACTTATGGGGCGTGTCGGTCAAGGTACTGGAATCTATTCTGGAGGTCGTTGCACCCACTTTAGCTCTCATTTTTAATACTTGTGTAGACAATGGCATATTTCCAGATTTAATGAAATGTAGTAAAGTAGTTCCTATTTTTAAATCTGGCCATAAAGATAATCCTTCTGATTATCGTCCAGTTTCTATCCTGCCTGCGTTTAGCAAAATATTCGAAAAAATAATGCTGACGCAATTGATTTCTCACTTTAATTTACACAATATTTTGCACACACAGCAGTTCGGCTTCACGAAAGGTAGATCGACTACTGATGCTGGTGCAAGTTTGATAAAATTCATTTTGCAGTCTTGGGAAGAGTCACAGGACGCCATTGGAGTCTTCTGTGACCTTTCCAAGGCTTTTGATTGTGTAGACCATGGTACTTTAATTTGTAAGCTGAAATTTTATGGCATTAGAGGACATGCATTAGATCTCATTAAGTCATACCTAACACAAAGAAATCAAAGGGTAGCGATAAATGGAGCTATTTCATCAGATACAGTGGTAGAGATGGGAGTACCTCAGGGATCTATTCTAGGCCCGTTCCTATTCCTTGTTTATGTAAATGATTTACCATATATGGTAAGTCAAAGATCAGGCATTGTAATGTTCGCAGATGACACATCATTACTGTTCAAGGTTAATAGGAAAGATACTGAACTCGTTGAACCAAATAATACCCTCTCCATGATATCTGACTGGTTTGCTGCCAATAACTTAGTGTTGAATCCGAAAAAAACGAAATGTATAAAATTCTCACTAGCCAACTCATCTTCAAATATCAATATAGATTCAAATATAAAACTTAACGGTGAGACTTTAGAATTTGTTAAGACAACTGTATTCTTAGGTATTACACTGGACTCAAAATTGCAGTGGGGTTCCCACATAACCGCTATAGGAAGTAGGTTGAGCTCTGCTGCTTTTGCAGTCAGGAGAATAAGGCAGCTTACCAATGTGGCAACGGCTCGGTTAGTTTACTTCGCCTATTTTAATAGTATTATTAGTTACGGTCTTATCTTATGGGGATCGGCTGCAGATATCGAAACTGTATTTATATTACAGAAAAGGGCTATACGAGCAATTTATAACTTGGGGTCGCGTGAGTCATTGAGAGAAATCTTTAAGGAAATAGATATCCTAACCCTGCCGTCGCTGTACATATTTGAAATAATCATGTATGTTAGGAAGAATTTATACAATTTCCCAACGAATACTGATAAGTTAATAACTACAAGAAACACTGGGAAACTCAAAATAACTTTTTATAGACTAGTGAAGGCGAAAAAGTCGTTCTTGGGAAATTGTATAAAATTCTACAATAAAATTCCAAGACACATTACTGAACTTACGGATTCTAAATTTAAATCTGTTGTGAAACAGACACTTATTTTAAAAGCATATTATAAGATAAACGATTACATCATGGATAGGGATGTTTGGCAGTGATAGCGTCCCGCACAAGTAATCTAACACAGAAATATTTTGTCCTTAGTATTAAAAAATATGTATATGTTTATACTGTGGTAGCATTTGAATTTTGTACTATTTTTACTGTTATTTTATATACATAGTATATTGTTTTGAAAAAATGACACCTCGCCGAGTTTCTTACGCCGGTTCTTCTCGAGGCAGAGGTTTATTTTATGAACCGGTGGTAGTTTTTTGACATTCATAAGTGCATGTAACATGCCTAAATTGAAGAATAAATGATTTCATTTCATTTCATTTCATTTCATTTCATTTCAATAGGTGAAGTATTTTGATTGGTCTAAATTGAATGTTTTATAAATCATAAATATTTATTCATATTTTCCCTAGGGGTTAAATGTAGTAAGTACTACTTTAGCCCCGCTTGACAAGTCTAATATGACACACACTTTTCGAACATGAGAAGTGAAAACATTTTTTACTCACCACGAGCGGTAATAAAGAAAGCCTTCGATCGCATATTCATAGCTCTTGCCTTCGGCACAGGCGTCAAAACTCAATAATTGCTAACTGATTCTTTGTTATACTCACCTAGGTAAGTATTAAGCCGTCATCACCCTGTGACGGATATCTCCGGGCACATGACAAAAGAATGCTATTGTTTTTTTTCACCGGGAGAGGACGGGGTAACCTATTTAAGGGGCTATTCTGATTACGGTGCGGTACATAAAAATGAACCGTACCGTAACCTGAATAAAACCTGTGCAGTAGGGCCTTGATAATCCGTACACAGGCTAATCCGAACGTCGCTGTAAGCCGGACTGTCGAGTGACCCCTTTCTCCCCCGCCGTAACACCTGACTTTAATTTTGCGGGTGGTTGGTAATTAGTTCTTTCAAAGACACAAAGTTAAGCACTCTGTACTGTACAGCATACCACGTGTTTTTGAGGTTATAAATATGGTTCCTACACCAAAACGAAAACACAAAATTATAACATATTAGACAGTTTGAAAAAAGAACAGAAAATTCTTTAATTTCATTCCAACATAATATAATCCGTACGCTTGTGAGTCCGAACAGCGGTCGTGTTATCGTTCGTGAAGTTTCATATTATCGAGACCCTACGGTATAATTAATAACTGAAATTGTCGGAAAGCATCGCCAACGTTAGCACTGACACGTTTCTATTATTATAATAAGTTTCTGTTAAAAAAATCATTCTTGGTACAAGCTTTTATTGCCGACTGTACTTTTTTCTTAGTCATCAACTACTCGTTGAAACGGTTCCAATGAGTCCAAATACGACGGGTTTATCTTGTATAGTTTAAGAGTTGCTATGGCCACCTTCTCTCTCCAGCATAAGATCAACTGTGGTACCATAATATTGTATTGTCCCCGAACTTACATAAGTATACCACAGCTCAATCGGATACTGGAAAGTGATTGAAAATTTTATTTAAGTGTAAGTGAAATAAAAGCTTGTAAAAAGCCATATGTCAATAAAGAATCTATGAAGTTAGAACCTTTTGGGAACCTTTTAGGAACCTTGTGTGGCAGACCGGACGCGCTATGCTAACCAGATTTATGCCGTGCGGTCCATATTGAATTACTGCGCGATCCGCGCAAAACTAAGGATGCATTTACACGTCACGACTATAGCAGTTTCTCCTGATTACGTGCGATGAACAGGATAAACTTTTAAAATGAGATATAATACTGACTGAGCACTAAATAAAAACACTTCAAAAATTGTTACGTAACTGTTTTATTTCGGCTTGTTTTCGGTTAAAAAAGTTTACGTTCAAAGACAGTATAGAAATAATATAAAATATAATGGCCGTAACACACTACACTATTCACCACGTAAGGTTTTAGATGCATGTTCTTCGACATCGAGAACTCAACGTTCGTGGCCACGAAAAGAGTTTTACATATCTGTATATTTACTACTAGTACGTCTCAGAAAATTATCGCATCAAATTCTGGTATTGTTAAAAAAATGTACTGAGTTCTAATGACTAAATATCCAACTTATGCATCTGAACGATAGACGATTCTAGAGAACTCAAGTGAAATCCTCCTATAACCTGATAGCTGCCCTTTATAGCTCTTATATAATATACAAAAGGCACAAAACCGAACGGGCTGGAGAACAATGGTCGAGAGGCGACAGCGACACTCATAGTCGTCACGTCCCCAGTTAGGACCAAGAAGAAGCTCCTATATATCTGCTTCCCAGCAGATCGCGCTTAGATAGGACGTAAAACATTTGTCCCGCACTACTAAGTAGGAGCGAGAAGAAACGAATGCTTTATGTCGAATATAAAAACGATCGTGTTACCAATTCTAAATCATCAAAAATAGTTTTATATCTGTGTAATTCTCTCGATCTAGCTTTATTCGATCACTCAGACGTAAAACTATCAACAGGCACTTGCATTCATGAATAAGTTGTAGAATAGGCATCTTTGATTAGACCATTGGTGTGTCGGGATCGTATCGTGCGCAATAAAAGTACTATATCTACATTGGGCAATATCTACACACATATAGGTATGAACAATTTTATTCACTCGCCAGGTCATCGGCGTGGCAAAAAAGGTTTTTTTAATACTGGTTACAGTGATCCGATATTATTTATGTTGTATATTTATTATCACCAAATTCCTGCATTGATCAACAATGCCTTTGTTGTTTTTTTTTTAACTTTAGACAACGTTACTGGATTTGCACATAAACTTAAGAAAAGTGGTGTCTAAGTCTGTCACAATGCATTTAATTGAATTGTTACAGTTTTCTTATAAAATAATATATAAGTAGCACAGAAGAGGACTGAAAAGTACCGCACCAACATGCATCTGTTGCTCCAGCCGTTCGTGCCAAGCAGCAATGTTAAACAGAGAAAGTAGATTTTGGCAAACAAAGTAAATAAATCTTCAGTTGTATAAAGATACTTAGACCTAAACAATCCTCGGCTAACTAAAATGTGTTTTGCCCCTTTTTCACAATCACACATTTCAAAGTGACATAAATAAGGACAAAATAATCTTAGCGGCACATTAACTAAAACTAAAATAGGTTTGATGCTCGATTGTGAATATCCGCCTTATCATTAGAATTTTAAGATTATTTTTTTATAAAACCAGTTTTTAATGTGATGTATTCAACCTTTGAAACGGAGAGACACGAAAAAACTATTCTTTGTTTGCTAGAATAATGTAACGTTTATAAACAGATAATTGATTTCCTCAGTTCGTCCTTTTTCCCCTTCCAATTGGAACTGAAGAAAATATGAATGCAGCATTTTTTTTTAAGTTGCTGCCGCATATATTCAAGGTTCTCTTCAATGTTACGCTCGGAAATCGGAAAGTGGACACGGGACGTTTAAAAGTAGATTTTTCCGTCGGAAATAGAGCATGAGAAACGTTCATATAGGTATCTAGACATAAAGTAACTTCATAAATGCAGCATATTCATTTGCCGACTTTATTCAAATGACTTATTCCACTTTCGTTAGAATCTTACTGTTTTTTTAACTGAAAATTAGTTTGAACTCAGCTCTGACCTAATTGGACTCCACTAACCACAAAAGAATCTTAGAGTAACTAATTTTATTCGTTATAAAATAACTTAAATATTTACTTAGCTTATTTATTAATATTTACATAAAAATGAAAAGTACTAGGTCAAATGAAGCAAAGTCATAAAAATGAAAAGTACAAGTCTTGTGCATAATTTGAAAAAGTCAGTTTTGTTAATTTAATCTTGGCTTAATTTACTGCCTGGAATGGATGCGAAATGAAACGAATTCTTAAAGAAATAGTTTTATTCTCAATTCCGACTAGAGCAAGTAATTAAATTTCATTCGGAATGTTCTGAAATAGTTCCTTTTACTAAGTCACTTAAGTAGGTACTACAGTTAGATTCGTATGAAATTAAAGGGAAGTTAGTTTGACATTTCATTCAAAGAATTAAGTATTTTAGTTAGTTACTTCCCCTTATTTTCTGAAATAAAAAATTAAGGAATTAAGGGCACCTACTAATACGAGTACAATAAATAGTAGTTCTTAAGTATAACAAAACACAAACGGAATTATTGCTAACTAGCTTTTGCCCGCGACTTCGTCCGCGTGAACGTCTACTGACTATTCCTTCCCCTTGGTACATATATTCTGCAGGTTAGGTTATAAACTACATAACTTTGAGTGACTCACTCAAAATGTACTGAAACGTTTTTACGTCTCAAAGTTACAAATTTTCTTATTCATATAAGTATATTAGCAAGTTACATACAACATAACATTAACAACATATTCATAACATTTCATTCCAGCCCCGAGAACGCCGTCGACTCGATCCCATATATAGCATATATACGTACAAATATTTTTTATGATTTCTTATACTACGTAACGAAACACAATGTGTGCTAAGAAACTACGTCATCAAATCCATGTAGCATAGTGGTGTCATGGTTCGATGTTGCGTACTTATGCACATTCGTTCTTGAAGTTTCCCAATTCCCTACTTTCCGAGCCTTAGTACTGACATGCTCGATGTAGCGACTACAGGGGAAAACATATTATGATTGAATGGAACAAAAACTTCGATGTTTCTCGAATTGCAGCGTGTTAGGAGTCCTACATTAAAACCCAAGATCTGTAATGACCTACAACAATATGACACGCTCTACTTGCAGTGAACACCTTGGGCACATGTCTCTACGCATTATCCCTCTGTATGAAACTTTATTTAATACTTCTAGTTTACTAAGATATTTTTTCATATGTACTTGTAAGAAACACTTTCCAAAACGTACAATCGAACCGGTGACATCCTGACATACGCAGCCAATCACTTTAACTAAGCTGTCTGCATGAAAAATCAGTAATCACACTCGGTTACCTTCAATTATCCTTCAACCTTCTTTCTTCTCTTCTTCAAAGCCTTGGGGATGCGTACTCAGAGTGACATCTACCAAAAAGACTCGCGCTTTCTTAACTTCAACTTGTAATTAAAAACAGTAGTAATATTTTTAACTACCTACGTGCATATTATCGTTTTACAATTACGTATAAACTAATCAGTCAGGTAATCCATGTTTTCATATTACCTACATTGAATTAGTATTTTGGATAAGCTGACCTATAGTAACTAAAAAGATTTGTAACGGTTTCTATGGGTCCTTAGGATAGACACAAAATTACCCTGCCGGCGGGGATGTCCACCGCACGATCGCGATATCGCAGACTCATATAGTCCCTATTCGTCCCGATACCGCTGCATACCGGGTAGAGTCAATCCGATCCAGGTCGGGCCTGGCTGAGTTCCTAGCTGGTCTCTTCTCAGCTAGGCTTGGTTTAGTGAAACAGCGACAAAACTCCCAGTAGTTTAATTCCACCCACACCTCAGATTTGGTTGAGGCCGCTCAACCAATCTCACTGGAGCGCATACTCTTAGAGTATTCCAATTGCAGTGTTTAAACCCCCCGTGTGGTCGCGTTGGAGGTTTCTCCTGGATTTTCCCCAGGCCACTCTCCAAACAAACGCGCACTCATGGCTTTATTGGGCCCGGCCTGTAAAGCCAGTCAGGTTCAAGAAAAAAAAACCTGTTTTACATTTCTCTACCATCCATTTTCTTTCAATAAAAAGAATAGAATGGAGTGAAATATCTATAATTTTTATGTAGGCATATATCAAAGCGCTGGTCAGTCAATGCTGACAACAATCGTCTACGTTCAATCCATTTAATCTCCAATTTTATAACAGTAAAGTTATTTAGGCTCAATGGGTCAGCAAGTTTTGATTTAAAACGCAAGCGCTTTAAAGACTGTAAGTCAGTACCTAAATAACGCAAATCTAAAACATAATAGATTTGCATTATTTAGGTACTGCTTACAATTATGCATGTAAATAATTAATAGAACTTCAGGTAAGTACTGAAATGCGGTAAACATTCACATTCACATGAGTCGCTTTGGTTTTGAGATAATTAAGCTCTAAGAGTCACAAATATCCGAAATCTTTCATAATAATAGCTAAAAATAAAAACTTTACATGAAAATACCTACTTTATCTTAGCAGCTATAAGACTCAAATTATTAAATTGTGCAAGTAGTAAATAATATACATTAACTTCGATTCGATTTTAACGAATGGCACGTCTCTGACACGCCAAACGTCAAATACCGTAAATTTACAACTGTCTAGACTCGCCTCACGATACGTCCTTATTGTATCTTGACCCTACGATTCGTGACAACTATGTGCATATTCGGAGCTCAGACTTACACTTGTTCATCTGAGACAAATTTTCGTAAGTCAGCGGGTATTGTAAATATTCTACATGATTCTGGATCTATGAAATTAAACTTCCACCCCCGAATTTATCTATTTGAGGGATGATGAAGGGATAAAAATTATCCTATATGTTAATCCAGGCTATAGACTCGTTGTGTACCAACTACCAAGTTTCATCATAATCCGATCGGCCGTTTTTGCGTGATTGAGTACCTACCAAATATATAAACATCGAAACATCCGAACTTTCACATTTATAATATTAGTGGGAATAGTGGGAATTAGTGGTATTTTGTAGGCCCTCAGGTGACACCGTTATCACACTCGACCACTCTAACAACGAAGATATATCAGATATAGGTAGACGAAGTTCAAGGCACTGGTTTGACAATGTTGACAACGACTGACTAACATAAATGAATCTCTCATTTCAAACAGTTACAATGGGCTGAGGGATTTTTGGTTATTTATCGTTAGTCCCCTGAGCACGTTTTTACCCTCCGTTTTTTTACATATTATCTATTTATTATTGTACAATTTTTGAATGGGATTCTTTTTATTTTGTTTCCAATTGTATGCTTACCAATTTTCAAGCCTTTAAGTCACGAATTGAAGGACTTCTCATACAAAGTTCAACCCCTCTTTTCACCCCCTTTCATCCCCAATCTGTATGATTTTTATAGCCTATAACCCGTCCGAAGATCAATTAAAAGTATTAGTGAAGGTTGTATTGAAATCTATTGGCTAGTTTTCGCGTGATGGTGAGACAAATAAACAGACAGACAAACAGACACAAATTCTAAAAACTGTTGAAATGTGTTCTGTTATCGATTTTAAGACCCCTCCATCGATTTTTTTGCAAATATCTTCTATGTACAGACTTTCGAACCTCTACAGCTTTATTATATGTATAGATTTTCTACTGTGTCTTTTGAGAGAGGTAAACATATTTTGGTAAGACGTGATTGTATTTTATTGTATCTGGAAAAGTTGAATCTCGCCTATAGAGCCGGAAGAGCTCATATCATCGCCATCGTGCACTTTATGCGCATTGTAATAAGGGTCATGAGTTATTAGATAACTGTGTTGGCTTTAGTACAATACAATACAATCGTTTACAAAATAAAAACAATACATTTCACAAAATAATAATGTACCCGTTGTAGTAAATTTTCATAGAAAGTGTACGTGACGTACGTTGTTTTTGCTACTGAGTATATTATGGGTAATGGACGGGTTACTTAGTAACATTGGTTTTCTTTGGACCAAACTTTATTGCAAGACAAATAAATTGTTTCAAGCCGATCAGTGATGGAGTTATTTCATATATTCAGTGAACCTCATTTGAATATAGTTACTACATCTGAGACCTAAAGGAACCCAAGTACTATCCCTAAAGTTGATGGCCGACGCTTTCGCTTTTGTTAGAAATTAACTTTTAGTATCAGAATGTGGAATTTTAGATATGCTCAAAGTCATGTACTTACTATAGATTCCCCAATTTTCTATACCTACTTTTTTTAGTTTTTAGTTTTCCGCTGTGCGACCGTCTGTGCAACATTTTCTGTATTATAATCAAGTTCACAACATGGTTCTGAGCAAGATTAACCAAAAGATTTCAAATTCAGAGAACGAAAAGAAAAACAACTAATATGGAAATACCTCACCGTAATACAGTAACCTTGTCGCTTGAAAGTACGGAGTAGTTAGCGTCAAATCTGGTAGTTCTGATTTTTGCAGACTTGTTTATGATGCTGGCCTAGGTAATAATGAATAATCCAAGTTTGTTACCTCGAGCGCTGAACGCATCTTTGTCAAAAATCGAAAAACCGATTTTAACCCTAAAGGGCTACGATAGTAGTTGTTGCGTTCGGCGCTAACTTAGAAATACCGGATTTGAGGCAAGCTTTTCATGGATTTACATTCACATGGATTTAGTCGAATCACCTACAATCACCAAGGTAAACGCGTTACTTTTCAACATTTAATAACAAATTTTTTTTTACACATGGAAATACCCTGCTGGTACTAGGCTCGCGTTATCACTTATCAGTATTATTTAATATCTTCATGTGTTGAAGGATATTCTATATTTTTCATTTCTGGTGTCTTACCGTATACTAAGAATTTTCTTTGGCTTATTTTAATACAAATTGAATACAATAAAAGAGATTTGAATTGAATATATTAAATAATTCTTTTAAAGAAATTAAACTATTGTCACTCATAAGTATATATAATATCACTTACAGCTAATTCCTTGGTATATAATACACTAATTATATTTTACAAAATTATCGACTAGGTTAGGTACAACATCGAGTGCATCATGAATTTGGTATTATTATAAAATGGACAGCTATTAGTGTGACCACGACGATCCAGTGAGAAACAATATTAATTCCTGGAACAATGATGGAAAATGTTGCATTAATATATAGGTGTTTACAATTAACACGACCGACCGCTTCACCAAACGACAAATGATATATTGCTATTGAAAAAGTCCGAAAGTCGTCATTTGCCTGCACTGTTCCCATTTATTTGGTCGGCGCAGTCTTCCATACATCTCTGTCACTCGTCATCTCTTCATTCACATCCTTCTTATTCATATCACCTCACACAATCCATCCACCTTTTCTTTGACCTACCTCGTTTCTTGTATCCATCCACATTCATATCTAGTACTCTTCTTATTACGTGACTTTCATCCCGATATAAGTATTTGATTTTTGACAATATCGAAGTATATGGATGACAATGCACTAATTATTTTTAGAAAATAATTCAAGGAGAAATTATTTGTGGACCGAGTATAACTAAGAAGGTTTAAACTATAGAAACAAGCAAGACAAATAATAGCGTCTTGCCAACACTGTAGCTATGCCGATACCTCATTTTGAAATCAAGAAAACTGAATTAAATATCAATAGGGTGTGAGCAATAATAAATTACTTTTCACTTCACTAGCTCGGAAAGCCCTTTTTAGTCTTTAAAAACAGATAGCAAAACTGCATTTTATCCACAAGAGTGCAAAGAATATTTGAAATCCGAACGCGCTATTTGTAACTTTTTTAAACATAATAACATGTAAAGGCCAGTCCAGACAGTCCAGCAACAATAATTTTATATTGTGCTGTTGTGTTAAAAAACTAGTACCTACGCCAAATCTCGGGATTAGGACGCAACTGTCAACGTTAGGACGGGGAGGAGGAAAAAAATTTCCTCGCTCTAGTGAGGTGAAAAGATTTGTGTTATACACGGCTGCAAAGTTATTTTACGTCTCGTGTGTTGCAACACTCGCTACGCTCAGGATTCTATCTTTGAACCACTCGATTCGCTCAGGATTCTATTTTCGAACCACTCGCTTCGCTCGCGGTTCGACCATAGAATCCGTTCGCTAGCTCGTGGTTCAATCCTAGAATCCATTCGCTAGTTCGCGTTTCAATTCCACACTCGCGGTTAAAATACAACTTTGCACCCTTGTATAACAAATAACTATTAAGACACTGTTGATCGGGTATCCCGGGCCAGCTACAGAGCTTAATTAACTAAAGTATATTAAACATGTTAACTTACCTCTTAATTTAATACGTATAAACACAGGAAGTAAATATGTATTTTTTGCTAAGTAACAATTACTTATTTACTAATAATTATAATTTTCCTTACCACTATCGGGCGCAGAAGTATGCATTGAATTCGGCGGTTCTGGGGGCATGACGGGTGGATCTGTGGAAATATACAGTATTAACTATAAATTACCATTACAAAATAAAGTATATTCAGAAGTATGAAAACGGTGTATTTATTAAAACATGATAATAATCATTCAAGGTGAACTACTATATCGGCCATGTGATCGGTTTCTGTCAGACGCGACTAACGCCAATCACTGTTATAATGTTCACTGTGTGTGTGTGTTGTGTGTGTTATGTTGTGCTGTGTTTGTTATGTGTATATTATAATGTTTCATTTGCATTACCAAGATTCAGAGGACACATTTGTTTTTCCATATCATAGTTTATTTTTGGGAATTTTTTTAATCGCTTACCAAAAAAATACTAGGTAACTGTGTATCAAAAAATATTGACTTGCACATCAAAATTTAACAAATTGCACATCAAAACCAGTAAATGAACAAATCAGTACTTATTATCAGCTTATTTTTTTGATATAGGTAGCATTTGGTTTTTCGCAGTAAAATAATTTATTTGATTTAAAAAATATTTGATTGATGTATATGAATTGACGGCTGATAAGTTTTATAATGTGCATTTCAAAATAGGTCCTTTTAGGGGTCCGTAGCCAATATGGCAAAAACGGAACCCTTATAGGTTCTTCATGTCTGTCCGTCCGTCCATCCGTCCGTATGTCACAGCCGATTTACTCGGAGACTATAAGCACTACAATTATGAAATTTGGTAGAAAGGTGTATTCTATGAACCGATACATAAAAATGATACAAGTGAAATTACAAAAAAATATTAGATTTGGGGGGGGGGGGGGGGGGGGGGAACTCCATACATGTAACCGGTGGATGAAAAAAAAAATTTCAACGCACATAGTCGTGTATAGTATCGATGGATAGGCCTTTAAAAATGATATGGAGGTTTCTAAAAAACTTGTCCATGTAAGTCAACCGTTGGTGAGATATTAGTTGTCAAAGTCATAGAAAGTATGCCCCCTCCCCCCCCCCCCGTCTAATGTCCAAACTATAAAATTTAAAATTCTGGAAAAATTGAGGTCCCGAAAAAAAATATAGTAAATACTTTCAACGATTTTTGGTTTGTACAATATAGGTTTTACGGTTTTTGAGTTTTCGCTTAAAAACTGTCTTGCCCAAACAAAAGGTCGTAAGTGCCGTGAGTTGAAGATACAACTTTTTTAGATTCAATGTATTGTACAGTAATTTTAAATGTGGACTAGTAGGTGTTGATACGGAACCCTTCATTGTGCGTGGTCCGACACGTACTTGGCCGGGTTTTTTATATTGTACACTTATCCTCTTCTAATCAGACGTAGCGTGTTCGAACATATTATTGGCCATAAGCCTATGCAAGCCTGTCACCGAGGCACAGTCGTTTCTAGATTTAGCATTTTTCCTTACATTCATAAGTTTATACAATTTGAAATTCTCACCTCTGTAAAAGATATCCCGTTTCCGGCTGAAGTAGTTGGCCAGGGGCACTTGCATGTCGCAAAGGATTTCGACCGTCGGGGGCAGGGCATCGACCTTTACCAAGGCGCTGGTTAGGGCGGTGTACCGGCCCTCCAGGAGCTTGATGGTTGTCTTCGCGTTGAGAGGCCTGCGTTAGATTACAACCAAATTTATCATCTATGAATACTGCATCATCCTATTAGCGGTTCCCGGTTGGCTATAAAGGAGCCCGGGTGGCGCTTTGGCACCAAACTACAAGGTTTGGAATTGGCATTAGTTTTATGAAAGCTACTGCCATGCCATCTGGCCTTCCAACGCAGAAAAGTATTTTAACTCCGTGGTACGAGCCAGCATCAATCAATCTATCAAAACATTTATTCTGCAAATAGGCCTCAAGCGCACTTTTACAAGTCAAAATCTATTTCGGTCATTGTCAGTTGTAAAAACAAAAGTTGTCCGGCCGGTGGTCAATAGTTAACGGCTTATGTACACATAAGTTATGTTTTTATTACATGGATGTATAGTTAAGGAAACACGATTTATGCGGGTTACTAGACCAATCCTACATTAAGCTTTTTGGCCCTTAACTTTTATTATATCCTCCGAAAAGACGCGAACCTAAATCTGACAATGACCCATCTATATCAATTAAAAATAATAAAATAATCAAAATATCATTAATTAAATGTAATATTACATGTCAAAAATAAGACTAAGGCCGGGTTTTATAATGATCCGTTAGACTAAATGTCAGATCAAATTTCAGTAACTCAGTACATTTTTTGACATAACAAACCGACATAAGGTCTAACGGAACCGAGCCTAAGAAATTAAGAACAATACAGATTTGTTAGAGATGTTTAAATTAATGAGAGATATATCGATAGATATAAACCCTTTTTACAATATAAATGAATTCTAGTAAAAAATGTAACTAATATTCTTAATTCCATATGTACCACATTGACTTTTTGACAAATTATGTATAATCTAATTGAAAAATTAACTCAACTGACATACCTATTATATAAATATCTACGTTATTTTCTTGACATGTAAAATTTTATATTTTATTTATAAATGAGTATGAGTATAACAGAATGTCTCACCGCTCAGGCGTTTTATAATAGTTCAATTTTATACGTATAATAAAATATTTGACATGTAAAATTTTATATTTTATCAATAAAATGAGTATGAGTAGGAGTATATCTCTAAGCGTCAAATTCGAACACGCGCTTAAAAATATTAACCAATTCTAAAGTTTATTCTACCATTACACTCGAGTTATTAATACATGAGCCTTCCGGAAATTGTATCTAGAAGCCCTCATCATATTAGTTAAAGCTAACTACGTAACGTCGCACAAAATGACCGCATCCTGCCAGCAAGAAAATTTAATTCCCGGCTCCTACCATTATGATTGGCCAGGATATTAAATTTATATCCCTTTTGGTCCCTTTTGGAGCTTCAGTTCCATAAAATGTCAATGTGGGGAAATCTGGCTCGACAAGCATTTGCGGTACGCAGGTTCTGCCAACTTTCGTTAGGAATCCAAATTATTTAGCCTAAACTGCGCTTGGGATGTATACCTACGAGTGAACGGTGTGACCAAAACCGCCTGTTTTACAATTATTATTTTGTATTAAGTTAAATATGTGTCGGGATTGGAATGTTTCCAAGGCTTTCAGAGTATTATCAATTCAATGAATGAAACAGAATTTTTATTAGTCTACTTATATAAATGCAGAATTTTTGCGCATTATCAGACACTCGAAAATATGAATACCTAATTTTTTTATCATCAAAATTAAAGAGAACGACTTACGACATTTTTTATCAGGCAAGTTCTGCGGTAAAATGTCAAATAATCTCATTGAATATTAAAACCATTATTTTATGCTTACATTATTGACTGTTATCCAAAAATAAGAAAATATGTCTTAATTTTTATAAATTACATATATATATATATATATATTTAAATGATACGGTATCAATTATTTTTTAAATTAGTATTCGTTTCATTCGTCTAAAATTTGTACAATAAAAAACCCAAAGAGGAAGAGATTGTAATGATATCCATTTTCTAATCCAAGATGGTGGACGTAATTTTTCTTAAAAATCGATACGGGTGTCATCGTTGAGGTTCCTGGGCGTGCAGATTACGAAAATGACATGCATTTTCAAATCCAAGATGGCGGCTATTTATTTTTCTTAAAAATCGATCTGGGTGTCATCTTTATGGTTCCTCGGGGTGCCGATTACGAAAATTACATCCATTTTCAAATCCAAGATGGCGAACATTTGTTTTTTCTTTTGAGTGCCTAATTTTCCACAAAAGATTAACAGCATCAGACAACTGACGGGAAAAAATGGACCTTATATCTTTCTTACCATCTAAAATCTACGCGGACAAAGTCGCTGGCGGCCGCTAGTTTGAATATAAAGAGTTATTTGCAAATGTCTAACGTCTAGATGATAACAGTCGTTAAGCCAAGTAAGAGGCCTTCGAGCGGCTTGAGAACTTCTAACAGTCAAGTTTCCCACTCACTTGACAAGCCCAATTCTAATAAGGTCTGGTTTCTCCTCGGGTCGGGAGGTCAGATGGCAGTCGCTTCCGTAAAAACTAGTGTCTACTCCAAAATCTTGGGATTAGGTTAGGGTTAGCGGATGCAACTATACCGGGATAAGGCTAGGATGATGACGATTTGCAAAAGTCAAACAAAGGTTCTGTAAGACTTTCACTATCAAATAAGTTATATAAAAATTATGTACTTGACATTATGATAAGCAACGACGGGAATGTCGTGCCATATGTTTCCACCTTAAGGAACGTCCAAGTGAGTGTTCTACTCTACGCTATCTGGCGGCGATTTGGAAGTTTGCTGCCCTCGCGGAGTGTTTGAATCGATTATGCGAATCGGATTTCCATTGTACTGCATAGGGAAGTTTCCGTCAGTTTAGAAACTGTTGAATTACACAAATACTGAGCCCGTGGTTTGTGCTCATAGTTTAATAGCGAACTTGATCACGTGTTGGACGAGCAAGTGAAGCTCTCGGAGTCTACTGGAAGTCAGAAGAATCTTCTCTGAAGGCTTTAGTATGTATGAATATATGTATGCTTATACAGCATTGGCATACACAGCCATGAGAGACATTGTCTTCTTGCTTGACATTGTTTCTGTAGTTTATAATAACTCCAAGTTCCATCAATACACTCACGAGCAAAAATAACGGGTACACTTTGTATTGAATTTCCATACTTTATTAAAGTGTACCCGTTATTTTTGTGAGTGTAGGTAGCATAGAATAGACTTATTACTTAGGTAATAAAACATTTTATGATGTTATCAATAATAAGGTATGTATATAATAATTATTATTTATCTTTGTATATCTTGGTCCTTATTATTAATAATAATAATCAGGCAGGCAGTTAAAACAACAGATGAAGCCTATATCCAGTTATCTTTAAATACAATATCACACATATTCTTTTAATTTGCACACATAAAATTTCATTACTAAGCTAAATTTGAATGCTCGTCTAATTTATTTTTAAATTGGTTGACATTGAGAGCCGAATCCACATCATCTGGCAGTTTATTCCAAGCCTTCACCACTGTTTTTGCATAGGAAGTGTCTGTGGGGTTGTTGTGAGACCTGCGAGCGACCAGTTTTAAGTGATGACCTCTGAGTCTGGTGTTATTGTTCCGTTCAAATATCATGTGGAAATGTTTGTGATCATAATATCCAGTAAGTATCTTATATGTCTCAATCAGGTCACCACATTCATTGAGACTTGTGAGATTCAAAATTTGCAGTGAGGTTCATAATATTATGTTTTTCATACTTTATGTTTTTCTCTCCATTCTACATATTGTGTAGCTTGACTGTAAAGTGTTGATTTAATGGAATAGAAAAATATCTATGTATAAATGTTTGTTGGTAAATAACTCTTGTATCGTTGATCGGAAAGGTGAAATTTGGTAGCCAAATGAGACAAAACATGTTTCAGTTCGAATGTGAACCAAATCAGTGAGGGGTTTGCTGAAAACATAGTTTCTCTAGAAACACCGTTAGATGGTACTAGCGGTAGTTCACAGTTAGGGCGAAGCACTATTGCTGTCATTGGATTGTCGGCATAAGTGATTTTGCACCAGTAAGCGCGGTAAAGTATGTAGTGTAAGTATGTAGTGTTGTGTTCCTGGAGGTGAGCAAGGTTGCCAGAGCTCCCGAGGATGCACTGTGTTGAGGGCGAGGGACCTAAATGTGTTCCTACTGCTGTCAACACAGTGCATCCTCAAATCTCATAAAGGGTCGGCAACGCGCACGTGACTCCTTTGGAGTTGCGGGCGTCTATAGGCTGCGGTCGCCGCTTACCATCAGGTGGACAGTACGCTTGTTTGTCACCGGCGTTATATAAAAAGAAAGTAGAAAATGCCGTAGATAGATTTTGAGTCACCAAACACGGAAATTAATAAAATCACGTCTCTTATCTACCTAATTAAAGCTGAAGCTAAATTCTGCAATAAAAATGTGTAAGTACTTCTGCTTTTAATTTTTAAGCCCGCCATCTAAAGTCATTAAGGCAAGTATTCCAACTGGTATCTCCAACATAATATAATTAATATACTCGTAGTTCAGATGAAAATCCCGGTTCTCGTGTCGTATAATGAAATTGAGACCTGTGCCATTCGATGTTCATGTTATGCAGCGGAATGCAAGTCGAGGTAGGCAAGGCTCTGTTAAACTTAGAGCGATTTTTTATTTAATATAAAAAAATAATTATATATTCTGTAAATTACATTTTACACACTAGCTTCTCAGAGAATGCTATCAAAATTGTATTAGAATATAGTGACGGGTTATGTACCATGTATTTATGAGTTATGAGTTGAGTTTCAGTATATCGGGAACTCATAAATACATGGTAAATATTCCGTTACTAATCGTAATTCTAATGTAAATGACCATGTGAGCTTGAAATGTTATATTGACCAAAGCGCTTCCCTCGTTTGAATTTTACTGACGTCGCTATCAAAGTATACACTTTAGAATTGGCCTAGACTTTACATCTACAGGAATCGGTTATTAAATTTTACATTGTAGAGCTACTAACGTGAGCAATTCATATGTCAGATACATTCACTCAAATTCTGCTTCTACAGGTTTATCATGAAACTCGTTTCTTTAAACATGGGCTCCAAGAATTGTATAAACCTCTTATTATACCACAGACATTAGAAGAAGAACCTGTCTCGAAAATATCTTGAAAATAACAACGTATCTATACTACCGTATTAGACTCAAAGGTACTTTCATATCCATTTAGCTAAAAGCAAAAGTCCTTTCCTGGAAGAAACTGGGAATGGGCAGTAGTCCCCACGCTGGCCCAGCGCGAGTAGCAAATGTGCAACAAGCGAGCTCCAATGTAACAGGCCTTGAATGAATTCGCAAATGTCGCCACTCAATACAATCACATATAGTTCCTTATGTAGATACCGACTTACCGGTTTCCTGCCAATATAGTGAGCTCTGGTTTCGGAAACACGCCTTCAGCTAAGCAAATGATGTTGAGATATCCATCGTCTAGTCTGTCTTGTATCATGTCGAACCGTGTTTCTGGCACTGGAACAAAACGTGTTATCATTAAAACGTGCCGAAATGTATTTTCTGAGGAAATCAATAAAAATGTGCGCTCAAAAATATTGAAGTGCCAGAAACGCTAACAATTTTTTAACCGACTTCAAAAAAGGAGGAGGTTATCAATTCGGTTGTATGTTCTTTTTTATGTCTGTTTACCTCAGAACTCCGTCGTTAATGAATCAATTTGAAAAATTCTTTCTTTGGTTGAAAGCATATGCTTTAAGGTTGGTCCCGTTGTTACTAGAATTCGGTTCTGATGATGGGGTCCAGGAGAAATAGAGGACCTTCTCAAAAATTAAGAAAAACATATACCGATTTTAGTATTTTCAGTTACAATCAAGCATTTGTATTCAGAAAGTAGCATTTGGTGAACGAGAACTGATGAAGAAGACCACGGTTGGTCATCCAAAACTCCTAGTGTTTCACGGTTAGCACTAAGATATTTCGATCAAGATTCTGAAGCGACTATGACGAAGCCAATTTCAATGGTCGTGATGTAATGTTACCATCAACCTTAATTTGGTATTGGAAGCCGGAAGGTAAGCAACGGAACTCCGTAATAAAACAGTGTAGCTTAGCCGTGTTTGAGCTTATTGGAATCGTCATGAGATGCACTCTGGTAACGATTCACTAAAAAGTGTAAAATAAATAAAAATCGTCGTATTGTAATTTTTGTAGTCGGTGCAATTTCATCAACTATAAGCAATTTCTATGTACGGTACCGACTTCCAAAATTAGAATACTACTATATTGTTCAATAAGAAGCTTATTAGTCTCATATTAAGGTATTAGAAGTTAGGCAATCATTTTTTACTTTTCAGTGTTTATTTTGCAGTCGGTTTTCATTTTTTATTAAATATTTTATTTAATTAGTTGAAATTGACCGCCATAGCTGTCTCTATCACCTACGGTGACCTGCTTTATTTTATGTAACTTTATTTAATTGGTAACGCAATACTCCCGTTTTTAATGCTCTTGGTTTGTATAGGTATTGAGTTTTACGTGCTCCGCTAGCCCAGTAAGCGGATCTTGGCATCCTATACGAGGCGAGTTCCGTTTTTATGCGATCTATTACCACTTTTATGCATGCGTATAAGCCATGGTAGTTCTTCACATTAAATTTCCTGTAGTAAACACCACTAACCGATTTCTAGGTCATTAGATTATCCTTATACACTTTTACTTATAAAATTATAAAAAAATCGTGAGTTCAAGCCTCGTTAGACACTCAATTCATAAATATTTGTGGACAAATCTTACACCAATCAACCTAGTCCCAAACTCAGGAACAAATATTCGTGCTCATCACATAAATAAATGCCCTGCCGGGATTGGAACACGAGACCTCGAGATTCGTAGGCAGATTCACTACCAAATAGGCTAAGGCTCGGTTTTATAAAGATCTGTTAGACCTTATGTCGGTTTATTATGTCAAAAAATGTACTTAGTTACTGAAATTTGATCTGACATTTGGTCTAACGGATCTTTATAAAATCAGGCCGCGGTCTAATAAGTATCTCATAGTAACTACTCATCAAAATCAACAAATAAATGATTATATTGACCAAACAATTCAACCAAATGAAGTCCCAGCCACACACAATGAACGTTATTTACATATTAATGTCAATATTCCTGGTTAATTCGCGAAATTGAATTGAATTTTGATGTGAACGTCATTGAATTGCTGAATCCAGTGGAACGAGGTATGTATAGGTACGAGTACATGCAACAGTCTATGATCACGCAAACAGTATGGAATATCAAAACGACTGTGTAAAGAGTTAGTGCCTTATCTGGAATGGACATTAATCAGAAAAAAAACCGGCCAAGTGCGAGTCGGACTAGCGTACAAAGGGCTCCGTACAATTATCTATAAAAACGGCAAAATAATCACGTTTTTTGTATGGGACCCCCCTTAAATATTTATTTTATTCTGTTTTCTAGTATTTATTGTTATAGCGGCAACAGAAATACATCATCTCAAAATTTCAACTGTCTAACTATCATGGTTCATTCAATACAGCCTGGTGACATACGGACAGACAGACGGACGGCCAGCGGGGTCTTAGTAATATGGCCCCGTTTTATCCTTTGGATACGGAACCCTAAAAAGAAACTCATATAATAATTTTACCTATTATGGTCATGGGAAAAGCCTCTGTCAAACATTTACATACAGACATATTGTAAAAAAAAATATGGTATCCCCTAATCTCCATCCAAAAGGTTTGCCTGTCTGCGGTGGCTATCATGCCTGATGTACCACTAGCTATAATAGTTTAATACTAGTCTGCTTGTCGTTGCATGCAAATCTCGAACTTATCAAGCAGTTTGTCAAGCTATACATGTTTCAGAGGATAATTTGAACAATCCATTAGGTTAGTAAAAGTAAGGTTTTAGATTTGCCTTTTTTGGGATTCATCTGAAATCGATATAAGTATTAACTTAATATGAAAATTATTAACTGTGATTAATTTGCACAAGAAGTTAAGAGCAACTTGTGTATAAACTAATTGCATTTATCATGAATTTTGAAACGTTTCAAGTTTATTACTCTAATGCGGAAACAAACCAGTTTTTATGAATTAATGACAAGGTAAATATAGTAAGGGACACGTCCCAGTGCCAAACAGCTTAATGCCCAATCGTCGACACCTATTGATCACCTCTGTCATTATGACATAAGATTAGAAGTGTATGGTGTCAGTGTCGACTTCTAGGACATACTTTACAAGGAATTAAACGAGACGCGTTCACTAGCGGAGTAAATCGGTAACTATTAAATTCTGCATTCTGGTTTCTATTTTCTCTACATCCATGTAGATGGATTAGATTATTGATGGACTGTATCGTATGCAAGACGGCAATTTGTATTCCATTAGATTAGCCCGCCATTGTTTTAGTTTACCATTCTGTGATCATAGACCAGATTAGTTCAGACTTGTTTGTTACTTAGTGTTCCAAAAGGTTCCTTGATAATGTTAGTTATTTTTGTTTGGAGTTTGTTCCTTTTTCCGTTAATGGAGCGTTTTAGGGGCACGTAAAAGTAAAAATTGGGTTAGTTTGTCGTCTGATGTGTAGTTAGAAGCTCAATTTAGCTAATGCCTGCTTTTGTGAACTTTTATGCTTTTAAGATAGATAAGATTATAATTTTTCTAGTAGGATATTATGTCAAGAAAACTAAATAAAGGGTCGCCCATTGTCCTTGTTATTTCACTCCCACACAATATATTTGTAGAGCCAGTCTTCTTACAAAAGGGACGACTAGGCACGTTACGTAAAATTATAATAAAATACATTCATACCATTCTTACGAACAAGTGTTAGTAGTAGTAAATACTTGATTTATGCAATAAAACAAATCGAGTCATCATCATCATCATCATCATTTCAGCCGAAAGACGTCCACTGCTGAACATAGGCCTCCCCCAAGGCTCGCCATTTAGACCGGTCCTGTGCCGTTCGTTTCCCGCGACCTTCACCAGGTCATCACTCCACCTTGTCGGAGGCCTACCGACAGCTCGTCTTCCGGTGCGTGGACGCCACTCAAGCAGTTTCTGGCCCCATCGACCGTCAGTCCTGCGAGCAATGTGCCCTGCCCACTGCCACTTAAGTCTCGCAATTTTGAAGGCTATGTCGGTGACCCCAGTTCTGCTACGGATAGCTTCATTCCTAATTCTATCACGCAGAGAAACCCCGAGCATAGCTCTTTCCATTGCTCTTTGGGTGACCTTGAGCTTTCTTATGAGGCCCATCGTTAGCGCCCATGTCTCGGATCCATATGTCATCACTGGCAACACGCACTGGTCAAAGACTTTTGACTTGAGGCACTGCGGTAAATTGGACGAGAATACACTGCGAAGCTTCCCGAACGCTGCCCAGCCGAGTCGGATTCGACGAGTGATCTCTTTCTCGAAGTTGGACCTACCTAACTGGACTGTTTGTCCCAGGTATACGTACTCGTCAACAACTTCGAGCGCAGAGCCGCCGATTATTACGGGAGTTGGTTGGTAAAACATGGGCATTAGACATGACCTTCGTCTTGTCCATGTTCATTTTCAGACCAACTCGATCGGAAACTCTGCTGAGATCAACGAGCATTGTACTGAGGTCCTCCATGGTCTCAGCCATGACTACAATGTCGTCAACAAATCGAAGGTGAGTGATGTACTCGCCATTTACGTTGATGCCTCGTCCTTCCCAGTCCAGAAATTTGAAAGCATCCTCCAGTGCAGCGGTGAAGAGCTTCGGAGAGATCACATCTCCTTGTCTGACTCCCGCTGCAGTGGAACAGGCTTTGTTTCCTGGTCCTGTAGTCGGACGGACATGGTGGCGTTTTCGTACAGGCACTTCAGGACTTCGATATACCGGTAGTCAACTTGGCACCTCTGGAGAGACTGCAGTACAGCCCAAGTCTCGATCGAGTCGAAGGCTTTCTCGTAGTCCACAAATGCTAAACAAAGTGGCAAATAAAACTAATCGAGTACATAGTTTTAAACAAACTTAATAATAGATATGTGTACAAAGTCGAATTTATTCCTATAAGGGATCTCTTCCGTCTAACCTTGTGTTCATACTAAAGGCACGACAACATCAAAAGTAACTATGCATATGAGGAGTTCAAATTTCTTTATGGGCCGAATGAAACGAAAGTCTCTGCTTCAGCTACGAAAAAATACTTTCGTATGTCCGAATTCCGAAGGTCCAGATTTCCAGATTTCCGGTTATTCTCCTCTCCATGTCGCATTTTTCAACAGATTCACGTGAAATTTTGTGAGCTGGTTCGGTAATTACATTTTTTTTTTGTAATGTCAGTTTATGGAAATTTTCAAAAACTTTTTGTTTCAATGGTTTTGAAAATATCTGCGGGCGAATTTCGGTTTATTCTCCTCTACAGGTTGCATTTCTCAACAGATTCTCGTCAATGTTTGTGAGCAGGTTCGATGATTACATAGATTATTTTGTAGTATTTTTTTTTAATTGTAAAAATACCACCCGTGGTCTACAGATCACAGACCCACTAATTACAACTGTAATGGAATAAGAAATTTTTTACCTCTTTTTTGTGTAAGTAGTTACTTTTGATGCAGACTGTATTTATTTATTTATTTATTTAATCTTTATTGCACAAAAGAAACCTTATCGTACAAAAGGCGGACTTAATGCCGTATGGCATTCTCTACCAGTCAATGTACATATGATAAGAAGAAATCTTTCTGTTCACGAGTTAGGAGTCATAATGTATAATTATAACACTGTAGATAATACGACTCTCAATACTGTTTTATATATTACATTATTAGTTGCAATTGTTTTACGATGAACATCTTAATTCTGATCAAAGTCTAAGTTATTTATTCTTCAATATATGCATTATTAGATGCACCTATGAATGTCAAAAAACTACCACCAGGTCGTAAAATAAACCTCTGCCTCGAGAACCGGCGTCAGAAACTAGGGGAGGTGTAATTTTTTCAAAAGAATTATACAACGTATATAAAATTACAGTATCACAATATTACAAAATTATAATGCTACAGCAACAATATTTTTTTTAATCAACTATATACTCCGTTCTTTTTTATGAATAGAAAAATGCAAAGGCCGTGCGATTTTAAATAAAACCATTGAAACGGAAAAATAGGTGCCGTGCTGTCTTTGACACGTGATAAAAATGTGAAATTGACCACTCTCTCAGGGACCAGTTTGAAGACCAGCGCTGGGCTGCTAAGCTTGGCACATGCTGAAATTGGGACCCATTTGCCAACTTACACTCAAAGTTTTTCGTATTATAAATTTAGTTAAGTTTTTTTTCTCTCTGTTTCATAATAGTTTTTTTTTCTTTAAGTACCTTGTTTGTCTCACTCAATTGTATCTGTTTTTCTTAATGGCAAATAAAACATTCTTATTCCTATTCTTAAATGAGTACAATATTATCGTCAGATACGAGTATCCTAAGGAATCGAAGAAATCCATGAAAAAATTACCGTTTTAATTCTAGTCTTAAAAAATGAAGTCTTCTAGCGGGAGCATAACATGCTATTACTATGCAATCAGGAAATTTGCAGCAGGTATAAATACAATATGTAGTACATGTAACACTGCGTATGTAGTTCTCGCGCAATGGGTAAAGTTGCCCAGCGTATTTCCGGATCGTCTCAGCTCACAAAGCTGCAACGATAAGCTTCAAGGCTTAAACCATATTGATGTAAGCACACGCGAACATGAACGTTATTAGTAAGGTAATAGGAACTTCAGCAGATTAGAACTGATTGACTTGTACATAGAAATTTGTGTGAAATAGGATGTTAGCAGACTTCAGTGCTTACAGTTTGTTAATATTAGGAGTCATTAAGTATATATAATGCGCATAAATTCGAGTTAAAATCGAATTGAAAGTTGAAACGGCGCTATTGGAAACCTTAAGTTTTTTGGAGTGTTCCATATCATACTTTTTATTGATAGTAGACTTATTATAAAGTTCAAAACTGTTGACGGTTTTTTTATTAAGTAACGTCTTTTAAAAATATTTTTTTGAATCTTATCGTGTCGTTAGTCGTGCCTTGGTCTGCCGAAAAACGAAAAGAAACCATCAACTTGACGTTGTCTACCCATGCCGGAGATTTCCGGGCACATAATATAAACAAAAGAATCCTATTGTTTATTTTTTTCGCCAGTCGAGAACGGGTCACCCAAACGTGAAGTCAAAGATAAGATTTAAATAAATATTTTTTAAAAACGATACTTAATGAAAAAAGAAACCGGCAACAGTTTTGAACCTTATAATAAGTCTACAATCAATAAAAATTATACTATGGACCATTCCAAAAAACTTAAGGATCCCAATTAAACAAATATTATGACAAGATCATGTATGACTAGATAGTTATATGTGACATGTTGTACCTACCTAATCATACATGAACATAACATCAAATACCGAAGTATAAGATATACAATTTGCGTGGTAGAGATTTATTTCTCATTAAGCCGTCAGTCTCGAAAACAGCCTTGTATAGAAGGAATTGTTATATAATGTCAATAAAAGTCTATAATCATATACCTCTAGAATTTATGACTTTACCGTACAAATTGTTCATAGTCAAACTTCGCTCATGGCTTCAGGATAAATGTTTTTATAGAATTAAGGAATTTTTTGACATGACCACAAATTTAACATAACTAAAAATAATTTACACTGTTTTTTTTTTCTTATGTAGAATGACATTATTATATAAATATATATATTTTTTAATTATAATCATAAATTTGCATGCCATTGTAATGGTGAATTGTGCAGTTCTATATTTAATGAATGTATATTTTGTCATCTGTTATGTACCATAATTCTCGCAAATAAAATTTTGACTTTGACTTGACAACACGTGTATCCAGATGTAGCGTATGGATGATTTTCCAGAACAAAATACTGAAAAATACAAGTTAATTGTGTTTTTTCCTTTATGTTATAGCCACGAACCTCCTTATGTTTTATTTTGTATGAAACTATAGGTCTGTTCTTTTTTTCTTTAATTTGTTTCATAAAACTATGTATGACTGTTTGTTTCTGAATAAATAGAAAAAAAAAAGGAAACCTTTTATTTGTACCTGACTGTGGCTTTACAGGCCGGGCCCAATAAAGCGATAGGAGTGCGTGGTTGGAGAGTAGCCTGGAGAAAATCCATGGGAAAACCTCCGAGACATTCACGCGCTGGGAGTTTTGTCGCTGGGTCACTAAACCTAGCCTAGCTGAGAAGAGTCCAGCAAGAAATTCAACTAAGCCCGACCTGGGTCGGACTGACTATACCCGGTGTTCGGCGGTACCGGGACGAATAGGGACTAAGAATGACCACCAATATCGTTCTGTGGCGTCACGTCGCAATCGGAATCGGGCTTCAATTATGCTACATATTAACCGAATATGGTCATCGGTCTGGTCCTCTCGTCTTCAGCCAGGAACGTGGACACCACACACGTGTAGTTCCCCGTGAGCTCCGTGCTGGGGGACAGGATTCGGAGCGCTCGGTGCTGCGTGTACGCGTTGTGGGAGACTTTGTAGTTCAAGTCCAGCTGAAATAAATAAAATAAAATAAATACTTGTGGACAATCTAACAAAAGTCTACCTAGTCTCAAACTTAGCAAAGCTTGTACTGCGGGTACCAGGCGAAGCGACGCTATAGAAACTTAGTAAATACTTTTCAGTTAAATGCGTAGAAAACATCCAAGACTATGGAACAATTATTCGCGGTCATCACACAAATAAATGCCCTAATTAGGATTCGAACCCGGGACCACAAGCTTTGTAAGCAGGGTCACTTCACTATCAAATAAGCTAAGTCTATCTTTTCACCTTGTCTCTCAGCAATCCTAAAGCTTGTGGCTTCTGCGGCGGTATCCACTGGTACACTGGCTGCGCCCGGTCCATGAAGAACCACTTCACCACCAGACCCGTCACGTTGCCGGTGACGTAGTCGCAGTCCAGGGTCACAGACTCCTTGGTGCCGTACTGGATCACTTCTGGTACACGCATCTGCGTTATGCGCACGGAATTCACGCCTAGGAACAGAAAGGTTTTCATTGCTTCAGGTGGTAGTTTTTTGACTTTCATAAGTGCATGTAATATGCCTAAATAGAAGAATAAATGATTTCTTTTCATTTTTTAGATACATAGCAGGCGTCCCTAGTCTGCTTGCCTTCAAGGAGGCCTTATGCTTGTTTGCCATTTTCGCCCTCTAAAATATATCTAATCTAATATAATCCCCATGTAATAGGCTATTGAATTTCTTATGCAGATGTAAACGAACCATGGTTGATACCTATTGTTCTCCTCTCCGTCAAGGATTGGGCCAGTAACAAGAGTTGGGCCGTTATAATCTTAAATACATATAGGTTTCGCGATGTTTTCCTTTGCCGACAATTGGATAAGTTACGGAGGGTACCATAAAATAATCATGCCATTGGCATGTTCATTTAGGCTTGACACACTTCCTGACATGCCCCGTTAATTCTTAAACACCTCTGGTAAAGTGGAAGTGAGACAGACAGCTGTTTAGATGTTGAATTATTCAGATGGAAGAGAGAAACATGTTATTGGGGTTCCGTGTATAAATTGTTAGCTCAGTATAGTATTGCGATTATGTAAATCATCTCGGTGGGTGCGTTTTCTCTTTTACAAGCTAAGCATGTGAGCGATACGCACTGACATTGAAATGGAAAAAAAATAACGAAATGAAAATGAAATTGTAAGTTACGAAATATCACCCATGGCGAGTCCGTTTTCATTTGCTAGTACCATCGTAATAAAAACCCTATGTTTTTATTTCATTTTTATTTTTTATGCAGTGATGGTGGCAAACAAGCATACGGGCTGATGGTGACCCGACACCGTACGGCTACGGCGTAGCCTATAGACGCTTGTGACTCCAGAAGAATCACAAGAGCGTTGCCGAAGCTTTACAGACTTGATAAAAATTATTCAAACTGTACATTTTTCGAGCTGGCCGTATTAGTATTTTTAAAATGCACCTTCAATGACGGAACCCCACGGAAACTAAGCAATTTATATGTGTATCGGAGCGTTGTAGCGGAACGACGCGTGCGCAGACAGCGTTCTGCAGAGTGCATAGATGATAAAGCAGCGCGATAGTGAGGCGACGACCCAAGCGATTCTTGGGTAAGAATGCGAGTAGTCAAGACTTTAACTTCATACTTTGAAATATACTAAAGTACCTAAGTAACTGTCTTGATGTTTTAATAAGTGAACCTCTTAGTTGATTGAAATATCTATGATTTTACTAAAAAACGGGTTGTAGAGAAGAATCAGATGAAATCCCTTGCACAGGTGTGGGCCATTCTTTACTTTGAAAGAAATTGACATTTTTATTGTTGGCGTGGTTGAGAAAGTCAGGCGCAGCGAAATAAAAACATTAATCAAATTCGTCAATAACCTGACTGTATCCAACAATATATACATCCAACGTGTCGTATTTGCGTAAGCTTTCAAATGAACGTTAGAACATAATCAAGTGTCATTGTTCTACAAAATTGATCGTTGATAATGTCTTTCGTGTTTAAATAATGTTACGCAGTTATCCCGCAGGTTGGCACGCGCCATATTGTATCAACAGGGTAATTAACCTGATACGCCTTTCTACCCGTCTTTTAAACCAGTTTCATATCAAGCATGCGACTAAACGTACGAATCTACAAAATTATCAAAAAATTATCTAAGTTGTTATCACATTGAGATAAAGTTTATAATTGCATGCTCAAGGGAAGTACAAGTTGGCTGACTTTCCGCCCTAGTGCGTCCAAGACGTAGGTACAAAGGTGCTTTTTATAACAGGCAGGAATCGCGCTCTCCTACACATGCGTCCACATGCCTCCCGTGGCCACGGGCCGTGGCGGTGCTATATTAAAGTAATGGTTTGGTCATATGACTTCCACTAAACTATGGGATAATTATAAAATATCCGGCCGATTCGCATAGTGCCACAGAATGGTGCTTGCTTCCCCTATATAAAGAATTGATTATGAAAATATCCGGTTAGTTTGCATACATAGCGTTGTTTCATTGCACTGCAAGTGAACTTTTAAATATGATTCAAGCTCACCCTTGTTCAACCTAGTAGATTAGACCAACGTTTCATAAGATCTAATTATTGTATTGTTTGTCTTTTTTGTTCACAGTGACACTAAATATTGTAGAGACGAATAATACGAGTACGGTAAGTTTATCCCACGAACGGGGGTGAGCCATGGTTGTGCGTTGAGATATTGTCTATGTGTGCGTCAGCGTACGAGCTATGAGTTCACATTTCTGTGTCGTAACTACAACTATGGCAAAACCCCGTTTGTGATATAAAAATAATGTAGCATTCCTATCAGTTTTTAGAGATTTCTCTATTGGCTTATTATATTTGGCATATTTAATTTATTTCGTTCTGTGGAGAACAATGTTCAGTCGGCCGAAACTTGTACAAAAAAAGAAATGTTTTGATAGAACTTAATATATTTTGGATAATTCTTAGAAAATTATAATTTATTATGATAGTTTTATGGTTTACTATACATATATACGAGTATACACTGTAATGTTGAAGTTGCAATAAAGAAATTATTATCTCTTTACTCATATACCTTAACATAGACAAATATCCAATTACCTACCTCTATAAAAAGTCATTTTCTACTAGTCAACCAATGGAGTAAACAGAAACATTTAACTATTACCTACTTAGTAAAGTGTAGTTGATAATCAATATAGCCATCCCACCAAACCTAAATAATTTAAAAACCCATTAGCATTTAGGCCGTAGCCAATAAAAGTCAATTTCATCATTTCATCAATTACCGATATTATGTCAAAACGGAAAAAAGTCGAAGGAAATCCTCTGAATTGATAGAAAACCACGAAATAATATTCGGAGGAATTCCTACGACGATAATATGATATTTACGGGTGAGAAGGCACCTAATGCGGCCAGTGGATTGCCTTCCATTTGCCCAGTTTATATTCCGGACAAAATAGTACACGGCTCTTTTTCATAACATTGGGTTTGAGGACTTCCTTTTTTGTCGTCCTCTGTTTTTTCTCTTCAACAAAAAATATCAAGTTATCAATATTTCTTAACTGTTTTTATTTGATTATTTTTTTCTTTCTTATCAGCATATTAGATAACGAAGGTCGTAGTTCTTGTAATGTTTTGTTTATTTATACTATAAGTTCCCTCTCGTAAGGGACGAATGCTGTATGTCCAACATATAAGCGATCATCTTCGCCCCTCTGCTATCCCTATACATGGATAGATTAAACAGTTTGCTAACTTCGTAAATGTAAGTAGCTCTCATAACAAGTAATTCTAAAATACCACCTAGCCGCTTTTTATGTACGTGCATTGTATTAATATGGAATCATCATCATCATATCAGCCGAAAAGGCCTCCCCCAAAAGTTGCCATAATGACCGGTCCTGCGCCACCCGCATCCAGCGGACTCCCGCGACCTTTACCAGGTCATCAGTCCACCTTGTGGGGGGCCTACCCACGCTGCGCCTTCCGGTCCGTGGTCGCCGCTCGAGAACCTTCCAGCCCCAACGGCCATCAGTTCTACGTGCAATGTGCCCCGCCCACTGCCACTTAAGTTTAACGATTTTAATATGGGATGGTCCACAAGAAAAGCTTAATGTTTGAACAGAATGCAATATCTACATATTTTTCAAACCTGCTATTCAGAATAGTCATTGTTGCCCTCGAACGAGGGATCAAAACCTTACTTTTCTTCCCTAATTTGAGGGCAACGGTAACTCTTTTCCTCATCGAAGGTATGAAAAGCGGTATGTCCAACTCGGTAGCAAAATTATTTATAAGATAGCTCATATGCGGTGTGAAAAGCAGTATATGTTACACGGTGGCAATATTATTTTCGTCTTGGGCGTAAACACTTGCATCCCTTACTGCGCTCAAGATGCTATTTTGGAATCTTTCGCTTCCTTCAGGATTCAATATATATAACCACCCTCGGCGTAAACTATCATTTTGCTCCCTTGAGACACAGGATGAGGAGATTCAGGGCTAATATTTGTATGATGAGCATGAAAATTTGTTAGTCTTGCATGTTTTCTATGTATATACTGTGCTCTAATAGTATCCATAACACAAGTCTTTTGTGGCTACTACTACTATGGGGTTTTTATGCTAATTCAATGTATGTATTCTCGCCCCCCTGATATTTATTTATATCATCATCATCATCACCATATCAGCCGAAAGATGTCCACTGCTGGACATAGGCCTCCCCGAAGAGTGCCATAATGACCGGTCCTGATTTATATCAGAAAGAGAAAAAAGATATATGTTTATTACGATGGATTAATGCTAATTAATTACTCTCAATATAATTCCATGAATTACACAAAGAAGTTTCTAACTCTTTTATGCCTTTTCTTTATGAACAACTAGCTATACGACTAAAGAGAGTATTATTATGTCAATGAGCTCGGTTATCGCTCCCCTCATGTCTAGTAGCGCACCGAGCGCACTCCTGCGCACCAGAGCATGACGCGTCCTCGGGCTTATCGTAGCAGGTGCCATGCCGCGAACGCCATATACTCTTTTTTTATAACAAATTCCTTTGAGTAATAGGAGTTATAACGGCAATACTTACTTTTGTCAATAAAATTATTATAAACATGATGCGTTTTTGTAAGTAAACAATGCGATTCAATTAGAACAATATTTCAATAGTTACTGTAATGACTCCACATTTCTTCTAATAAGTAGTCAAGGCCTCAGTGAAAAGAAATTTCACGTAGGAAATTACGGTAACGGCTACTAATATGTATTATTTTATGTTGTATTTGGCTAACTTTATTTAACATTTACTGAAAGGTTTTCTTATCATACAAATTGTCAAAAAATATAGTAAATATAATATATTTAAGGAGGCTCTCATACGAAAGGGGGGTGCGAAACAATTTTTTTGCCCTACTTAATCACATCGAGATTGCTTAGAACTCGTAGAATTGATAAATAATGTATTTTTTTATTCAAAATAAATATTCGAAAATAAAGGAATGAGATTCCACCAATATTAGCTTTTTAAAATTTTGTACAAAAGATTTTTTTTTCTTTCTATTGACCCATGAACTTGAAATTTGGTAACGTTTATTATTACGTGTATTTTACCAACAAATGCCATATAGGTATAAATCAGAATTTTTTCCTGGAATTTCCTTTTATTTTCTATTAAATCCATCTTAATTTTGCGGTTAGTTCGAAACCCTGATAAATGTGCGATGTCCGACTGTACTATTATGATCCTGTGAAAATATTTTTCAATAAATTACAATAAGTTCCTTAGCACAGCTACTCACTTATGCTAATACCCAGTGAGTAAAGTTTGTTCAGTTGCTCAGTCTACCATTTTTATGGATAAAAAGGCAGGCAATTCAAGTGTATAAAATTGCTTTAGGTCGAGCGAATCTAATATTAACTTATTCAACCTCGTGTACGTTTCTATCAATCAAAATGTTACTTATTTTCCTATTACGATACAGTCGCAACTTCAATGGATGTCAAAACGAGATAGGTACGTAGAGAAAATAATCAGTTGAAATGCAGAACAGTCTCGTGGGAATGCTAACTACTTCAAAACAAGCTCTACTCGTACCGCCACGTCACGCCGAGTGCCTCTGATAACCTCCCGTGCAATATGTCTTTACTGGTTTTTCATGTGAACAGGCATGTTTGAGACTTGAGAATAGGGCTTTGAGAAACGGAGCGTGTATTTTGGAATGTCAATCACATAATTAATTGATGTCGCTCCACCTTTTTGCAGGCTTTTATTTTATTTGCACCATGGGGTAATCACGTAACTGTTGTACTACCGTTAGGTAGACTTTAATGTCAAATTTTAATTGTCAGCGGAGTAATCACGTAACTGTTGTACTACCGTTAGGTAGACTTTAATGTCAAATTTTAATTGTCAGCGGGGTAATCACGTAACTGTTGTACTACCGTTAGGTAGACTTTAATGTCAAATTTTAATTGTCAGCGTCGTAATCACGTAACTGTTGTACTACCGTTAGGTAGACTTTAATGTCAAATTTTAATTGTCAGCGGGGTAATCACGTAACTGTTGTACTACCGTTAGGTAGATTTTAATGTCAAATTTTAATTGTCAGCGGGGTAATCACGTAACTGTTGTACTACCGTTAGGTAAACTTTAATGTCAAATTTTAATTGTCAGCGGCGTAATCACGTAACTGTTGTACTACCGTTAGGTAGACTTTAATGTCAAATTTTAATTGTCAGCGGGGTAATCACGTAACTGTTGTACTACCGTTAGGTAGACTTTAATGTCAAATTTTAATTGTCAGCGGGGTAATCACGTAACTGTTGTACTACCGTTAGGTAGACTTTAATGTCAAATTTTAATTGTCAGCGGGGTAATCACGTAACTGTTGTACTACCGTTAGGTAGATTTTAATGTCAAATTTTAATTGTCAGCGGGGTAATCACGTAACTGTTGTACTACCGTTAGGTAGACTTTAATGTAAAATTTTAATTGTCAGGTCATACATTCATACCTCAAAATTGACAGTAAAATCTATCGACCGTTAGTACATAAAGTTACGTGATTTGCCTGGTCATCAAACCCAAGCCAAATTTGAGAAGGCCAGTTAGAGTTTCGTACATACGTTGAAGTAAGGTATCAGAGGGCCTACTCCGAACTTCGAAATTCGAACTTCGTATCGTGCCATTCCAGGATTCCGTTCCTAAAAGGTAAAACGAAACCCTATTACTAAGACTCCGCTGTCTGTCCGTCTGTCACTAGGCTGTATCTCATGACCATTGTTAGTAAGACAGTTGAAATTTTCACAGATGATGTATTTCTATTGCCGCTATAACAACAACGTAATAATAGTATGGAACCCTTCATGCGCGAGTGCGACTCGCACTTGACCAGTTTTTTTTTTTAATTTGAATTTGAGTGCGTGGTTGGATAGTAACCTGGGGAAAAAAGGTTATCTTAGAATCGTCTTGACGAGTAGTTGACGACTGCGCAAATAAAGCACAGTTCGCAATAAAAGCTTGTCACAATTTTTTTTAACAGATTAAATAGCTTGCTTAAATAGCTTAATCTTAACAATGTTGAGCTATTGGCTCCTATTTGATCGTTTACGACACACACTACTTGTTAAATAAATCTCATATCTTAAATACTTATAGATTATTTAATGGAGTACCAATTGTTCTCAAAAGTTACTCCGCCAAAATTGAGCATTTTGTTCCTTGTTATGGAAATCCCCCACATACTCGTAGACATAACTCTTCCCCTCCTAATGAATACCTAAAAGGAATCTCCGATGTCAAACTTGCGAAGAATAATTCAAAGTTGGAAACGATCCCGAAAGTGACTCGACGGATGTTAATAAGTAAGTTCAGTCGCATGTCACTTTTGCTTCTGAATTTTTAAGGCGAGTGCTAGAGTAAGTTCAAAGTTTTCTACATTAGGGTTACCCTGAACTTCTTGAAGTTTAATAATGTGTATATTTACTTTATTCGCGTGTGTTTTGTTTTAAAGATAAATGTATATCACGTGTTCACGCTCTATTTTAAATATTTGTCTTGCGTGCTTGTTGTTCAATTTGTATAATCAACTTGTGCTCAATTAATATTTGAACAATGTTTCATACCATATTAAAAGTATCACAGAAGCATTCATACAGTTTTAGTCATAATTTACTCAATGGTTGGATATAAATGGCGTAAGAATAAGTCGTTTTTATTTCAATTTTGAATTTTCCCCAGTAGCATGTTGTTTATAATGCCTTTTGTAAAGAAGGCATTATAAACAACCATAATTGGTTTATTTTTAGTAACCATTCTTAATTGAATTTTCAGTCAAAAATCCCAATCAAGATTAATTTTTACGAGTAATTTTCAAGTAATTGTACATCAGTGTTTTAGTATGAACTGTATTTTGATACTCGGCTTTGGAGCATTATTCACTCCAACGGGGCCGAGTTCACAAAACTTATCTCCACATTAACATAACACTCGACGCTTTCCACTAAGAGTTTTTCACAAGTTCACCATCCGATATTTTATTCTGTCTCATCTTAAAAAGACTTATATGTTGTAAATCAACACACACATATCACCTTTTCAACTATGGAGGCTGTAAGACGTATGAATATCCGATAAAAGGGGTGACTATCTAACTAACCAATGAAATTGTATATCAAATAATGCAGGCTAGCTAAGGGTCATTGGTGGATAGGATATAAAATATTTTTAATATACTTATGTCAAGCTTCGTGTTAGGTGTAGTATAAAAAGAGATTAGCTCCGTTTGGTTTAATTCGGTACAAGATAAGAGTACATAGTTGTACATCCAGCGGTAGCGTGTACTTCATACTCGTACAACACTGCCTGTTATTATACAGGCAAACTTCGTGCTTGAAGCAATAGTTACACGAATTTAACCAATGGACCTAAATAGCATGAAAATCCGAAAATACAAACAGAACCGCATTACCAACCAACTGCCTCGCATCGCCAACAAACTGCCTCGCAGGTTGGCGAAACTTTAGTCTAAGTACACGTTGTGTATTTTTCTTAGAAATAAATTAAAAAAAAAAAACAAAATAGATATTGATGAAAAAGTAGTTACGAGTCCTCGCTATTCTTAATGTAAACCAACCAGTCAAGGGATTTAAATCAATCGGTACAGTTTGGGGTCTCAGGGCTGGCTTTTATAAAGTCCCGCAAATCCCGGGACTTTTAGGACTTGGGACTTTTGCAAACCCTAGTACATTGTTATTTACTGCAGTGGCCACCCTAGGGAAGGGTCATTCGTCGGGTAAGCGTATCAACATTTGGAAGGGACAAAAATGTCGATGATGTAGGTATTTAACTCCTGTCAGCGTTAGCTTACCTAATTGAAATTAATATGATCTTAGTATAACACGAACTTAAGGTATATCAAAAAGAGACATCCTCCAGATATCATAACTACTTCGAGTTCAATAGACCTCCGAATCAACTTATCTATGTATGTTATAGGGCTTAAGGCAAAGCCATTCGATTGCAAATTACCCCCTTTAACACGCGTGCGTTTGTAATTAACCATCCCGCTCTCTAAGGAAGCTTCGCGTGTAATTTCGTTAATACATGTTTAGTACATTTTAATTGATTGTGGAACACTGGATCACTTATGAAAAATCTATCCGGTTATTTTGTTAGAACAAAAAAAAAGCTATCCTTTTTGTAAATAATAACATACGAGTAATTACGAAATCTGTTTGAAAGTTTCAATGAAAGTTTATTTTTACTATGATATTAAGGATTTACCATGGCATTTTTCAGTATTCTGTTCGGTTATTTTGTTTCTTTCTTTCTTTTTCAGTCCACAGTGATTTTTGTGTAGTGTAATTCTACATTACTTCTTCACACTGGAAGCACAAATTTCAGCATTTTCGTCAGATCTCACAATGGGCCTTGGCTTAAGTACTAAACGTAGCATGTATTCAGTATGTTCGCTCTTGCGGAAACAACTCAAGGATCCCACCGTCACGCGACGCAATATCGGTATTTGAAGAGCAAGATTCAAATATCGGAACATTACATTGAAATATCAAGAGTTTGTGGAGTCCGGTCTGTTCATGCTTGCTAGGACATAGTGACTACGTTAATACGTACTAGTGTATTTTTATAGGGGATTGACGAGAGACATCATCCTGTTGTGGATTCGTTATATATTATTATCAGTGACTGAGAGACCATATACATCTCTAACAATATTAAATTAATTTTAATTTTTACGCTCAGAGACCATGTACATCTCTGGGATATTATATTAATTTCATTATACTCCTTGTTTAATCATGAGACCTTATACATCTGTAACTTTACTGATGTTGTAATATTTGTAATAGATAACTTTGCAAGTTTAACTTCACTGTATGACATTAATTTTGTTATAATAATAATAACAATAATAATAACCACCGGTAGCTTAGGCCCTGCCTCGCTGCCGGCGGCACACTAGGTTAGGTTCTTATAATGATCTTATGTTTTGTAAATATTGATTTATATTTTACTTTTTATATAATTATTATAAAATCTAGCCTAAGTCTTAAAGAAAATAAAGAGAATAATAATAATAATATACTTTATTGTGCACTATACAAAATGGAAATGTTAAAAACAAATTTTAACACTAATAAACAATAAACACTAATATAATTGTAAACTCGAAATTATTATTCCTTCTTGAACTGTAAATTAATATTTTTACGTGAAAAATGTATTACTTATTATAGTCAGACTTTCTTAAATTGTAAATTAACATTTTGACATGTAAAAGTGCACTTGTGGCCTATTTGCAGAATAAATGTATGATTTTTTTTTGTACATATGATGATCGAAATGCTGTGCTTGCTGTGTATATATTGAAATATTTTATTGTTTAATGTAAAATTTCTTTGCTCTTTATAGTTATTGATGAACCGACCAAATGCGACGCGACGGTAGCTTCTCAGATGCAGGTGATACAGCGATGCTAACTAGCTGCAAATAATATAACATGATTCAGTTACTTTCTAAATACTTTTTAATGTGCATTCATGATATGTAACTGTGTGAATTGGTGATGAATTTCGTAATCAATTAAATATGTGTCCTTAGATTTGTGTAGCCGTCTTCAAAGAATCGACGAAGTATATAGTGGTTCGATTATTCTTGTTATAATTTTCTGGCTGCAAATAGCCAATATATGAATTAGTATAAGCGGTGAAATCTATTTCTCTAGATTCTCACATTCAAAGTTCCTCACTTGAAAGATTACACTCACCCTTTACAAATACATGGACATGGAGAATGGACATACCTTGAATAATTTTTATCCAATAAAAATAAAAATAAAATAAAATAAATGAAATAAATGAACATTATTCTGCAAGTAGGCCGCAAAGGCACTTTTACAAGTCAAAAACGCCAACAAGAGTCAATAAGAGATAACATCCCCTACATAGCTTTTACAAACATCCTTCATTCTAAAAAGGGAATGAGATAATTCATAAAACGCCTTACGAGTCTAACAAATATCTCTTAAGGCGATTAAGGAATATAAGTGGATGAAGTTGCGGGCACCATTTCTTTTATAAAGGAAAAATGCCGTATTTATATTTAGCAGATTTATCTGCTTGACAAAGATCCGTTTACAATAGATCATGCGAGTATTACCCTCCAGCGCCAGGCAGCGAAGCACAAAATGCGTTCGCTGCTCGGTCGACTGTGCTCACTTCATATCGCACGAAACAGAGTGTTTCGTGATTTTTAACGCTTACTGTGTTTTCTAGAACGAGTAAAGTTAGTAGGTTTCACATAGAGTGTGAGGACAAAACTCACGCCGAAAAGAAATGATACACTGAAACAACTCTCTTTTCATTTCGTTCCAGACGCTCTCGTCTTAGGCCGTGGACTCGACGCCAGCGCGCCGCTGTCGGTCAGAACAGGGTCATGCAAGTCTATACATTTTGATCGTCGCTTGCACCGCCCCGCTGCCCGCTGTCGTCGAGTCCTGAGCCTTAAAGCCTCAAGTTTCAAATTAAATTTAACCACGCTCTAAGGTTCGGTTTCATGAAACACCACACTTTAATTGCGGGTTGGTTTTAATTGGCGCCGGTAGCCGTCATCTCGCTGAGAAAATAGTTGAACTTCGGTATCCCTTTTGGTGGAATAAAAATTGTTGTTATAATTTCGATTGTCTTTTGGCACAAAGTTGTTCCTTACAAGTATTTTGTCATTAATGATCCTGCGCATAATACTCTCATTGTAATAATTGTACTATGTCATATATTTTAAAGCATAATGTTGAATACCATCAAATTTTAAGTCATTATATTGAAGATCATAATTACTTATAGTCATAAGAATTACGACGATTGAAGCGAGGAGGAGGGGTTAGGTAGTAGTATTTGCGACCTTACCAGAACCAGCCAGAACCTAAAATTTTAATTACCATTATGGAGCTTGATGGTGTCGATGAACAAAACGGACTACTTCGATATTTATGTTGTACAGTATTATACACCAAAACACGATATGCATAAAACATTATGCTGTTTAATGACTATGATTTAGGTTGGTATGTTCCTAAACTACTATATGATATTTCTTACTTATGCATACAATCATTATGGTCATATAATGTATGCGGATCAATTAATGCGCATGAGTATGTATGCGCAAAGACTATTATGACAAAAGTGGTTATGCACATTGACAAGCCATAACTTTTAAATTTATGCAACCCAATATGGAACCTCAAACCTCCTATAAGTACAATATTATTTTACCGGATGCTCCAGCGGTTGGAACAACTGTGTAGGAATGACTACCACGTTGTAACTGTTTCATACTACGAGACGAAAACAATGCGTAAAGTTTTCAATAGTAGCCAAAGGTTAAGGCGAGTCCAAGTCATCGTCGGGTTTACGTCCTTTAGCCCGGGCCTATGCCCGGGCTAAAGGGCCCGTATCCTATGATACGGGTACGGTATCCTCTGCCTGTCGCAAAAGGCGACTAAAAGGGGTCCTCGGGGTCGTAGACGGTCGTAGTTGGAGGCTACGATCGTCATAGAATCATAGCGGGACCCACATAAGTGGATCCCAGAGCCGCCCGAAATGGGTTGAGGAGGACAAGCGGTGGGTTTTTAGTCGGTGTAAGTCCGACATAACCACGCCCTACGGTGCGAAGGTATTCATAACGGATTTTCCCCCGTCCAAAAAAAAAGGTCATTGTCGGGTAAAATTTCGTCGATTTGATATATGTTATAGGGGTCAGGCCGATTTGTGACATTTACTATAATTTTTTAACAACATAACGATATTTAATATTGTGACCATTTAAATAGTAGTTTAGCTAGTTCGGAATTGTAAGTAGCCACCACGCCCTACAAATTTCGCCTACATATTTAAATTTGCCGCATATTTCGTCTTAGCGTTTATTCATCTCAGTACACTAACTGTTTCTTGACTTGTGACTCGAGGCATCTGGCGGGACTTGTGGTTTTGTGGGAGACTTTGATATTAATGTTCAGTTGCATTGATGTTGCCCTATTGATTTATTTGTTTCTATAGAAGATTATGTAGATAGGCGAGTGCAATAGTACCTAGTTTTTTATCTGGGTCATAATTTCTTGGTGGTACTAAAATTTAAACAGGAGTTATTTTTATATTTCTCGTCTAACAAATAATTAGATCAATTAAGGACTCGTAATCGACGCGGGACAACGACGACGAAAAATAATTTAATTAATTAATTAGTATGTATACTATGCTTGTAGTATGGGTACTATGCGACGATATATATACTTGTATACATAAATACATAGGAAATAATCACACAAATAAATGCCCCGACCGGGATTGAAACCCAGGACCTGCAGCTTCGTCGTAGGCAGAGTAACTACCAACTAAAGTGGTCGTCTTACATAGATTATCATCTATACACGCAAACGGTAACGGATAGAGTGTATGAACAATTGAACAATCACTTAAGACACACTATATTTACTTAACTACTTTTTTATAGTTCCACCAAAATCCATATTGCCTGTTGATTATACGGGTGTCATCGTCGAGGTTCCTCGGGGTGCCATTACGAAAATAACATCCATTTTCAAATCCAAGATGGCGGACACATTTTTTTCTGAAAAATCGATATTGGTGTCATCGTCGAGATTTCTCGGGGTGCCGATTACAAAAATGACATCCGTTTTCAAATCCAATATGACAGACATTTATTTTTCTTAAAAAACGATATGAGTGTCATCTTCGAGGTTCCACGGGAAACCGATTACGAAAATGACATCCAGCCATAAATATCTACAGTTCGTGAGCTCTTAAAATGACATTCGGGTTTCGGGTAAAAGCGGACGTAATCGTGTAACAGACAATTATTTATAATGCCTTTCTGATTTTGTCAGCTCTATAAAATATCTGTAAGAAACAAAAAACTAAGGTGACATTCTTTATTTACATTGCCGCCTCAGAAATTCAAAAATTCTTATTCCATTTTACTTATCTTATGGCAATAAGTCATTATTTCAACTAAGTCATCAACCAAATATTAACCATAATACCATTAAGTTAAGGCGAATTTAAATTGATGGTTGGTTATATTTTCATTTGAACTTTTGAGAACTTTTAACGAACGTTTAATGACATCTCGGTTCAGTTTTTTTTTAAGAATTGTTTTCAAGGTGTCTGAAGCTCTTTAGAACTAAACGATATATAGTTATTGCCAAGAATGCTCTGGCGTATTTCAACGGCACAACAATCAGCAAGAAACTTTCGACGTTCCTGTAGAGTTACAGAACTCAAATTACTGTAGCACAGAGAGTGGATAGTAAATTTTCCCAACCCTATACTTTACTACAAGGCATTAAGGTTAAGTTTCGAAAAGCAGAAAAGTAAATTCTTCACGAAGAATAGTTTTTAGACAGCTTTGAAAACACTTTCAGGAAATTTGTTGATTAAAAGTGACAGGTGCTAACTCGTTTTCTTCTTGCCTTTTAACTTTTTGTTTTGTATTAAGCAGCGCCGTTTGCTAACGCAATTAAAAATTTAGGTTAAACGTGAAACGAGAAAAAGTTGTGAAAAACGACACAAATCGCTCTGTAGGAACTGGAGCTACCGAAATCTTACTCCATTCGAAACATTTTCAATAACTACCTTCTTTTTGTGCATATGCTTTTTAAACCATATGGCGAAATCGCTTCAGGGTTTTGGCAGTTCAATGAGAAAAGGCAAAATTCAGTTTTATTACAGCAATTTGAAATTAAGATTTGGGATTTATATAATTTATATATAATTATAATAATAATAATATAGCCTCTTTATTCCTTAATAAAATATTGTACAATATCATTTTCATTATGAGATTAACTCCATTCATATAAGTATAGTATAAGCTTAAGCTTTAAGCTTTGCTTGGACTAGGTCGATTTGTGTTAGGTGTTTTTTTTTTAGGTGGTCTAGGCGTGTAAGATAGTCCACAAATTATTATTAAATTTAATGTACTATTTAACTGTTACTACTACGATTATAGTAGGAAGATGCACTGTAGTATATGGGTTGGGAAAATAATGTGTGTCGAAACTCTTGGTCCATGGGGTTCCAGCGCGCACAAGTTATTTACTGAAATCGCGATGCGTCTGGTTGACATAACTGGTGGCCGAAGAGCTGGCGACTTCCTCGCACAACGTAGCAGTATTGCGATACAGCGAGGAAATGCCGCCAGCATACTCGGTACAATGCCCCAGGGGGCTGTTTTAGATTTAAGGTATACATAGATACTAAATACATAGAAAACATCCAAGATTCAAGAAAAAATATTCGTGCTCATTACACAAATAAATGCCCTGACCGGGATTTGCTGAAAACATCGCGCCTTTAAATAGAAAAGCAAAAATAAAAATTGAAACAAAAATATGAAGAACAATAAAGCATTCATGACGCGTATCCTCATTTCGACTCAAGACAAAGAATACTGTAAATGCATGTATTTTGTTCTAGAGTGTAACTTTCTACAGTTAACAGGGGAGTGTACTTTATTTCATACTTTTACTCACAATTTCTGTAGTTGTTGAAACTGTTTCATTCTGTACAAAACGGAGTTCATTTAACTTCATATTTTAGCATGTATTTTATTATGTTTTTCTTTTTAAGTTATAGACACGAGTATATGTCTGAGTGGAATAATTGCTTTCTGCGATTTTATTAAATCCGACGTGATTACGCTCATCATGCGCTTAACTCTCATTCTACACATGAAATGCAAAAATGCAATCAGACAAGGGCCTTCCTGTCGTCTACCAGAAAAAAGGGCACTTCATAACAATAATACATGGACAGTTATTACCGGGGTCGTTAGACGACGGATTAACCCGTTGCCTCCCGGCGAAAAAAACAAACAATGACAATGTTACAAGGGTAACAATGTTGTAGTGAAGCGAGAAGTAAAACTTGTTAAATTAGTATCGTCTTTCAATCAATGCCCGAGGACCCCGATCATCCCTGCTAGAATACTCCCACGATCCGACATATAGATACTAACTTTGGCTAGCGCATGTAGGTACATAAATAATTAACGTACATAGTTTGACCCCCTCTTACTTTAAGTTTGCAACAAGTTGTTAATACTTAACTGTGTTCATATTTGGTTGGTCTCATATGAACGAGAGTGAAAGTATTATTACAAATGCAATTTAAAATTTCAGTTGTATTTAAAAAAAATAAAAATGCTAGTACTTAATACTAGTGCGTATAGTAAAAGTATATATTTGTATTTATTTTTTCGTCGGTAAGGTAACTAGGTATGTACTTAAAACAGGTAGAAGGACCAGAAATGTATTTAACTACTATGTTATATGCATTTAATAGTTTAACCATCAGCTATCATGGTTTAAAAACATATAACATAATCCATTGAAATAGGAACCAGTTACTTACGATTAAATCTGTGGAAACAGCTACCTAAGTTTCATTCATTCAAAATATCGAAACAAAGCATGAAACTAGCACATTTTCAATAAAATGAATTGATTGGTAGTGCCCGTTCCCACACACACTATTTCGTAAGTTACTTATAATTTCGTGTTGTTACGTTAGTAATTACTCTATTTTTTCATTGTTCTGAACCAATGTATAATGATATAGTTATAAGTTACGGTGTGTTGTAAGTACTTGAAATCGACATTGGTAGGTTATTAATGAGATTATTCAAGGACAGATTTCAAAATATAATTAATGTTTGGTGTTTTCCTGAACGCCTGTTTTTTTTCAACAAAAATATAAATAAAATAGTTTTTACTTCAAAACCCAATCCTTTCTGGTTATAATAATATTAGAAGTTAAGTTTCAAACATGGATACCTAAGCAACTTCAAATTACACAAATCATTACAATTATATCCGCTGCAAAAGGTACCTAACTATTATCTTTATCAAATTTTGTACCAAAGTACGAGTAATTTTTATGTTTTATTGGATATTTATACATTATAGGCCAGTTCGTAGACGCTCAAAGCCGGGGGCTACGATGCAAAAGATGGTGTAGAAGATTTAATTTTTTTATATTATGTATAGGGATGCAACTGAGTAAATATCAAAAATGGGAGCACGAGATATCTTCGGACAACTTTTGGCTGCTACAAAACCTCGAAATTTTCGTATTTTTTTCGGTTTCTCGCTCGTATATTCTATATGATGCATCCTAGCTTAAAGCTGCTTACTAGCAAAGAACATGAAATGCTGCGTCTAATGAATCTTAAATATAATAATTCGGTTAAGCAATATAGTAGAAAAATTACATCAAAAACTAAATTCCCCCAACTGCGTTTGAATTTTGAATTTATCCTAGTTTATAAAGCCTCAATCGTAAGAATGTACAGATTAGAGAGTTAATATCAGCATTATTGTCTTCTGCTAGCTTTGCCCGCGACTCCGTCCGCGTAAACTTCCACTCCCTATTTCACCCCTTCGTGTTCAAAGCTTCACCATGTTCTGTAGTAAAAAATAAAACCGGCCAAGTGCCTGTCGGACCACGCACAGTGAAGGGTTCCGTACCAACACCTACTAGTCCACATTTAAAATCACTATCCAATACATTGAATCTAAAAAATTCGTATGTTCATAGGGAACTCACGGCACTTACGACCTTTTGTTTGGGCAAGACAGTTTTAAGCGAAAACTCAAAAACCGTAAAACCTATATTGTTCAAACCAAAAACCGTCTAAAGTTTTTCTAATGCACATCACCTCAATTTTTTTCAGAATTTTAAACTTTATAGTTTGGAAATTAGAGGGAGGGGACACACTTCTATGACTTTGACAGCTAATATCTCACCAACGTTTGACTTAAATGGACAAGTTTTTTAAAAACCTCCACATCATTTTTAAAGGCCTATCCATAGATACCCCACAGGACTATGTGCGATGTTTTTTTTTTCATCCACCGGTTACATGTATGGAGTGCCCCCCTAATTTAATATTTTGTTGTAATTTCACATCACTTTTACGTAGCGGTTCATAGAATACACCTTCTTACCAAATTTCATAATTATAGTGCTTATAGTCTCCGAGTATATCTGCTGTGACATACGGACGGACGGACGGACGGACGGATGGACGAATCAAAAATCAAAAACACATGACGAATCTATAAGGGTTCCGTTTTTGCCATTTTGGCTACGGAACCCTAAAAACAGATCATATTGTAAAATGACATGAATATTATCCAAGCAAAGAAGGGAATGTTATGCTTTGAAATTGTGCTAATAAATTTCGAATAGCGTTGTAGGCTCAGGTTTGCAGTAAAAAAAGGACCAATCATTTCTAGGGAATTCCAGGTATTTTAGCCGTTTTGCTACACAATGCTAGTTCGAGTTAAGGGCGTGCAATGATAAACATCGCGTTCTTTAAAATGCAATTCTAACTAGACGATGAAACAATAGATAATGATTTTCAGACATAATAAATTATGTACTTAATTATAATGTAGCAATCATACAGTCAGTTATTTAACCTAACCTAACCTAATTGTTTTATGATAACTAACTGTGTGAATACTTCTCTGATTACAGCCGAAACTTTGTTGTTTAAGATTTTCGCGATTAAAAAATCCAAAGGCTTATCTTTTATTTTTCTTTTATTCCTCAGCCTATTAAAACTATTCAGACGCTACAATCTGGGTAAAATTATGGTATTTTACCTCATCATAACTCTCATCAGAGAAAATATAAATATAACTTCGCCGAATAAATCTTACACTGAAGTGACATTGTCTTTAAAAAAATGGCCTCTAAAGCGCTTAGTAGCGATATAAATGTAAGCCAAAACTTGCTGACCCATCTTACAAAGAATAAAATTTCCGAAACGTGTTTCACCTCGTTTTCTCGTACGCGGAAGCCTGTTTATATAACGGAGGTCGTAGTTTACAGAATCAAGAGTAGTATGTATTCGCCGCTACTGGCCCCGGTTCCAGGTAGTAACCCTCCCCCAGCCCCCTTCCCCTGTCCTACCCCCGCCCCGCCCCCAAGGACCGCCCCGCTCTACCTGCCCAGGGGGGTGGTCAATCGGCAACATGGCGGTCATCCAATCCTAAAAAAAAAAAAAAAAAAAAAAAAAAAAAAAAAAAAAAAAAAAAAAAGTTTGGACTTTTTTTCCATAAACAGCCCCCCATTTGAGACGATTGCGCCGGGTCCCATAGCTCTACGACCACGCCTTCCCACTTTTACCTAATGTGCTAATAAAACAATACACACCACTCGATCCCTTTTCTCGGCTTATTCTATTGTTCGAGCATGCGACCCTCAGCGGCTACCTGCGCCGCGCGGACCATCGCCGGTCACCTGGGTACCTGTATTTTTTTCCTTATTTGCAATACAGCCATTCCTTATTCTCCTACAATTATCAATTTATATTTATAATATATCTACCTCTAATACCTACTCTTTTATCCGTAAGAGTCAATGTTCTAAGTAACCTAACCTAACCAAACCCTTTGTATGTACATAAACAAACTTAGGTGCCACATAGTGTGTGTAAAATGATATTTTTCAAGTAACTGTAAGTGATCTTCCTTATCAGTTTTAGGTATTCATTTTGATATCAAAATTTAATTATTTTCATACCTACACTTTTTTAATTACTTCAGGTTTAGTATAAGTTTATTTTTAAAGCGATGCCATATAGTGTGTGTAAAATTATATTTTTCAAGTAACTGTAAGTGATCTTATGTATTCTGTACATATGCAGCACGTTTATTGCGCGGCCGCGCGGACCGCTGCCAGTACGGTACCTGGGTACCTGTATTTTTTTCCGTACTTGCAATAGACCCATTCCACAACATTACCTAATAATTATCCATGTATATTTTTAATATATCTGCCTCTTATACCTACTCTTTTATCCGTAGAGTCAATGTTCTAACCTAACCTAACCTAATTTTGCGTTTCACAATCTTTACCTAACCAAACCGTTTGTATGTACATAAACAAATTTAGGTACCTACCTATTTATGCTATATATGTTTAAGGGTAATTTAGTTATTTATTACCTAACCAAGCCGTTTCTTATTCGTTACTTGTACTTACGTACATAACCAAACTTAGGAACCTATTTAAGTTTTATATGTTTGCCGGTAACTGAGATATTTATTAATTCATTTCTTACTCGAGTTAACTGCAAAAAGAAGTAAGCGCCATGAAATTTACGGCGGTTAAGACCTTTTAATTTTTAATATGCTGCACATTGTTTAGACCTTTTTCTTGAACGCTCCACGTCTTGGGTGTCCATTTAGGTACTTAATAATTTCAATTAATGTTTTCAGAAAGAAACCTGTTTAAACCTGCAATCTGCCCAATTATATACATGATGTTGATGGATTTACATTAACATTAAACCCATTGTTAACTGGCTATTGTAATTTTTGTACAAAGCATTTGTGACAGCCCTCTCTTAAATGTGTATACGAGAAACATGTTTGAACAGGAGATTGTGGCCGTTGTACGATGCTTAGAAACGTGTTACAACCAGTATTTCATCAAAGAAGCAATAGTATATATTTTTTTGTTATTGTAATCTTTGTACAAAGCATTTTTCACTACCTTATTTTGAATGTGTATTCAAGGAACATGTCTGAACCAGTATAACCAACCAAGGAAGTAGTAGGGTATTTTTTTGTGCTGTAAAATACTTATAAAAGGAACCTCTCCATGTTTATACCTTAATAGTTACCTCGTGTCGTTCACCAAGTCAAGTGCACAGTTCCGAAAGTATAACGTGTGAAGTTGTTTTAAGTGAAAGTCATCTGTCAAGTGTAGTGTCTCTATTCGCTCCAAAATGGATGTAAGTATGTTTTTTTTTGTTCTCATTCTATAAATTTAATGATTAGTTATGTATGTGTTTAATTAATTGACAAATGTTGTTTCAGTTCTCTGACAATACGTTCAAGAATTACTACTACCCAGAAACCAACCAAGAGGACCCTAGCAGTGACGAGGAGGGCACTGTTGGCCTCAAAATAAGGCAAGCAATAGCTAAGAAGAGACCAGCGAACAACATCGACAGCTTTTTCGAGCGCCCCAAGAAGAAGACAAAAGTGATTAAAAAATCATCAAACGTATCACAAAGTTCAGCGGATGGAGTATCATATTTAACGTCTGGTCAAGACGATGCCGGCTACGCGTCCCACCTCATTAAAATTGAAGTCTATGACATGGAAAAAATAAGAAATTTACCACCCACAGACCACTGGAAACACTGTGATATACGACTAAAATATTATTCCATCGGCGAGGATGATGTACATGTGCAAAGTGCTCGTGACGTTATTTTTAATATTACAAAACAATTAGCTTCAAAAGAAAACAGTGTTAAATATTTTATAGAGACTGATAAGAAAAAGTGATAATTTGTTCATTTAGTTTTTATTTATCTTTAAGTTATTAATTTTAATACCACTCTTTAGTTGTGAATTCTATTATTTTGGGAGTTATGGTATTTTTTTTTTTAATGATAAGAAATTTTTGATTTGTAAAATGCCTTTACCTGGAAGCAATCCCTAATTATCTTTAACAAACCGAACCCGAAATGCATTGTTTCAATTGTTAAAAACAGAGATAACGTTTAGAAATGTTACACTTTTGTTGTAATTCCCAATCAATAGTCTTAACATTGTTAAGTTATTGTACTCGGTCGAGTTTAGCGGCCACACACACAAATTCAGTTTCAATTGTATACCTTCAGATTTCTAAGAGTTGACTGATAATGGTTTATCTTGGAAAATAAAATTGTTTCATTCCAATTAAAAGTAGGAAGTACTTATCTGTAGTTATTTAAAGGCACATGCATTTGGTGAGGGCACTCATTCATACGATCCAATCACTATGGACAACTTGAACTGTAATAGTTATAACCCACAACTGGTAAAAGCCTGTGAAGACGTCGAAGAAGATGAAGAATTATATAACGCCGGAGAACTTGCAAGCCAACAGATGAAAGAACCGTGAGTATAACTTTAATCCTTGTTTATACTAAATCTTGTTTCAACCTGTTCATAAAGTTCTTGTCACCACAAGTTCCGGGCTATCCAGTTGAGACATGCCATTGTTGTTGGTTTGGTGGGGCGGACCCTTTCACAATATAAAGGCATTCACTGGGATTGAAATAGTTCAGTAACGTTTGTGACTTCAGTGTTTGAGTGAATTTTATTTGTTACAACAATGGCATTTACGTTTTTTCTTGGGCATAGGCTAGCTAGGAGTGAAATAGCCAGTTTAAGTAAAGGTTTTATCCTTCGTAGATTTCATAAGTATATTCGATTGTGGTATATTGAAGGAGTTCTACCGGATTATCTTATGGAGGACCAAGAAATTATACCATATTATACGCCATGCAGCGGTCATGTACAAGGAAAACCGGAAGCAGTATCACATAATTCCGATGTAATTGATGGGGTTCTCCCAATGCAAGCCTATTGTTTGCATTGTAAAAACGATTTAAGTTAGTATTTATAATCTAATGAATAGTTCATACATTAATTACTATGTAATTCGTGTATAATTATATGGTGTTTAATTTTTATAGGTATTCACAAGTTGGACGAGGGATAAAACGTCCAGCAGCGGATCCTGTTGCAGAACCATCGGCTAAGAAGAACCTTCCTTCAACCAGCCGTAAAAACATCGCAACAAATCAACCGTCAACCAGCCGGGACACTTCAACAACAACATCAACAGTCCAAGAACCTACAAGTAAAGTAAGTGCAACAAATAATGATAAAATTGAATGTTCCGTGTGCCATGTATTTGTCTCCAAAAAATATTTCACTAATCATCTTAACAGCAACACTCATAAAAATAATGTCTTTTGTTCTGATAGTGAGTTAATTAACGTTCAGTTAATTGAAAACGCGTTCCGAAACCGAGTTGCAACCTACAGAATATCAAATGAAAGTGATCCCAATTGTCTAGAAACACCGGAAGCGTTTTTAGAAAAAAATAAAGATACGATATTTGCTTTATTAGACCGCTCAATTGCTAATCATCGTTCTTTAAAAGTAAATTTTATACTAAACGCGAATTTTACTCAGGAAACAAAAAGCCTCAACAATGTGTTTGATTTTCAGTTGAGTAATAACCTAGTTAATGTTAGTAGTGATAAAAATGAGATATTTTTATCCCTTGTCAATGAAATTTCAGTGAGATTATCGAACTTTGAGAGAAAAGATAGTGGGTGGTCTTTAACAAAGGTAAATTATCTAGATGTCAATGTTAATAAGTATAACCCATTACGAGGGTCTTCATATATCAAGTTACCGCGTGATATACAGTTGAAAAAAGCTGTAATTAATGTTCAGAACAATGATCACGAATGTTTCCGGTGGGCTATACTATCTGGATTATTTCCACCAGAAAAGAATAATCGTGCTCATAATGTTAACACATACAAAAATCATAGGAATAAATTAAACTTTGAAAACATTCCATTTCCTATGAAGTTAACGGATATTCACAAATTTGAAAAAATCAATAATTTAAGTATTAACGTTTTTGGGATAGAATACGATTCACAGAGTAAACGGCATTCTGTTATAGGTCCACTTCATTTCACAAAATGTAAAAAAGAAAATCATTTCAACTTGTTATACATCACCGAAGGTAATAAAGGACATTATTGTCTTATTAATAATTTATCTAGATTAGTATCTGCTCAACTGACAAACACTCAACATGCTGCTCATATATGTGATGGTTGCTTAACAAATTTCACATCAAGAGAGAATTTAGTAAACCACCAACAAAACGATTGTTTTCATGTATGTACTAACTTGCCTTCTGAACAGAACAAACGAAACAATTGGTTCAATGAAAAAGTTGCTTCCAATGAAGTGACTTTCGATAATTATGATCGTAAATTACGGCATCCATTCGTTATCTATGCCGACTTCGAAGCGTTTTTAAATCCAATCCAGTCATGTTCCAATAATCCACTTACATCTTCAACTACTAATGTACAGAAACATGAAGTATATAGTTTCGGATACTATATTAAATGTTCGTATGATGATAACTTGTCAGTCTATCGAACATACAAAGGAGAAAATTGTGCAAGAACGTTTATGGAATTTCTTAAAAAAGATTTGCAGAATATTTGTAAAAAGAATACATTTGTAAAGACCCCTCTGCCTTTGACATCTGAAAACGAAGAAAACATTGCGCAGAGTAGTATGTGTTATATCTGTGATACAGACTTAAACGGAGATGCCACCATTTCATATAATTGCTACACTGGTGTTTACGAAGGTGTAGCACATGAAATTTGTTGTAACAAATTAAGGGTTCCCAATTTTGTGCCAGTGTTCCTTCACAACTTAAGTAATTACGACAGTCATTTCATAGTACATGGACTAAATTTTGAGGATGGTGAAATAGAAGTTATCCCGGAAACCAAAGAAAAATACATATCTTTCACAAAAAAATTGCAAATTAATAATCGAGTCATGAAATTAAGGTTTGTTGATTCCCTTAAATTCATGTCCAGTAGTCTTGACAAACTAGCCAAGAACTTAATACCAGAACAGTTCCATGAAATGAAATTGAATTTTCCATGTGAAGATGACTTTCAACGTTTAATACGTAAGGGTATATATCCATATGAACACATGACATCGTTTGATTCATTAAAATTGACATCCCTCCCCTCTCCAGATAAATTCTACAGCTCCTTGACCGATAGTCACATATCGGAAAATGATTACAATCATGCCGAAGATGTATGGAACCATTTTAACTGTCAAAACATGGGGGACTATTCAGATCTGTATTTAAAAACAGATGTCTTATTACTGGCCGACGTATTCGAAAATTTTAGAAACGTTTGTCTTGAAACATACGGTTTAGATCCGGCACACTATTATACTGCACCGGGGTTAAGTTGGGATGCTATGTTAAGAGTCACAAAAATCAAACTTGAACTGTTAACTGACATTGATAAGATTACTTTTATTGCAAAAAATATTCGGGGAGGTATATCCCAATGCAGCAACCGACACGCCAAAGCAAATAATAAATTCATGGCGGAATACGATTCGGCTATTCCTTCATCCTTTCTCATGTATTTAGATGCAAATAACCTATACGGGTGGGCTATGTCCCAATGTCTACCAACAGGTGGATTTCAATGGGTGGATGTAAATACGGATTTTAATGTGTCTAACGATGCGGAGCATGGTTTCATTTTAGAAGTTGATCTTGATTATCCCAACGATTTACATGATTCACATTCAGATTTTCCCTTCTGTCCAGAGAACGTCTGTTTTGGTGATTCAAAGGAAAATAAATTGATACCTAACTTGAAAAACAAAAAAAACTACGTAATCCATTATAGAAATCTTAAGCAATGTTTGAAAAATGGTTTACAATTAGTTAAAATACATAAAATTTTGAAATTTAAACAATCTCCATGGTTGAAAAGCTACATAGATTTAAACACCCGCATGCGATCACAAGCATCTTCGGATTTCGACAAAGATTTTTTTAAATTAATGAATAATTCAGTCTTCGGAAAAACGATGGAAAATGTTTTGAAGCGAGTAAACGTAAAACTATTGAATCATTGGGAAAATAAAGGTAAATCTCAAGGAGTTCAATCATTGATAACAAAACCTGAATTTCATAGTTTATCAATATTTTCAGAAAACTTGGCAGCTGTACAATTGAAAAAGACTAAAGTTTTGTACAACAAACCAATATATCTTGGTTTTTGTATTTTAGATATGTCTAAAACGTTAATGTACAATTTTCATTACGACTATATGAATCCTAAATTCGGTAATAAACTGAAACTCTTGTACACAGATACCGATAGCTTAATATATCAAATTTTCACTGAAAACTTCTATGATGATATAAAATCAGATCTGAATTTATATTTTGATACATCAGATTATCCCAATAATAATGAGTTCGGTTTACCTTTAATAAATAAAAAGAAATTGGGTTTTTTCAAAGATGAGAACAATGGCAAAATTTTCAAAGAATTTGTTGGACTTCGTTCAAAGATGTACGCAATTGATGTCGAAGGTAGTAGTGTGATGGCTAAAGCTAAAGGAGTTAATAAATGTGTAACTAAAAAACTTACCTTAGATAACTACAAAACGTGTTTATTTGATAAGCGCATACAACATAACACAATGTTACGTTTTAAATCAATTAAACATTTAATATTTACACAAAAAATTAACAAAATATCTCTTTCTTATAATGACACAAAGCGATTCTTGTTGGATGATTCCACAGATACCCTTGCATGGGGTCATTACAAAACATCAAATTTTTTTTAATAATTTCATATTACAACATGGCAGGACATTCATTTATTTGATATTATTTTTGCACTTTCTTTCTATAAAAAAATATAGTACTAAAATTGAATGTATAATATACATACTATTTAGTACTATATTATTTTGATGCGCATGTAACTTGTATATAAAAAATAAAAATGTACTTTGAATATGTAAATAAGATAAAAATGTAAATAATTTTGTTAGTTTTAATCTTGTAAATTTATGAAACTTGTATAAAAGATGTGTTGTTAACTTTTAAATAAAATAAATTACAATGTAACACGACTTTATAACAATGTATATAAATGTCTTTTATTTTAAGTAACAAAAATTTCAATTTAGTATGTGTTATTCTTATGTGTAATTTTGTGATATTTATGAATGTAAATAAATTACCCTTGATTGTTTTACATTAAGTATTTGCATGGGTACTAACTAAAATAAAATGAGAAATGTAATAACTATTACGTTAAAATTATTTCAATATTGTATCTTGGTTAATTATTTTATCTAAATAAATTACATAATTATTAACATACTTATGATTTTTATTATTATATATCCAATTCTTACCTACCCTATTCGTTTTATTTAAATGGTAATAACCACCACAACATTGATCATTTGAATTTCAAACGTTTTCATATCAACACGCACATTACGTTGTTACAATGATTCATTTTTACCATCCATTTACTACCATTGTGGCGGGTCCTAGTGGGTGCGGTAAAACCAATTTTGTTACAAATTTTTTAAATCATTCCAATGAACTATGTAATGTTGAATTTGATGAAATTATTTGGTGTTATGATGAAATGCAACCTTTGTACAATTTAGAAAATGTGAATTATAACCAAGGAATACCTGACATCGCCATGTTTGATGGGAAAAAACCTAAACTTATTATTATAGATGATTTGATGAGGGAGTCAGATGGACGAATAGTTGACATTTTTACGAAAGGTAGTCATCACAGAAACCTAAGCCTGTTTTATATTACTCAAAATATATTTCATCAAGGCAAAGGTCAACGTGATATTTCTTTGAATACGAGCTATATTGTTTATTTTAAGAATCCCCGTGATAAAACTCAAATACGCTACTTATCTCGACAAGTTTATCCAGAAAATTCAAAATTCGTTGATGAAGCCTACAAGGATGCTACTGCAAATGCACATGGTTACCTCATGATTGATTTGCGACAAAATACTGACGATATGTGTCGTTTTAAGACCAAAATATTTCCATTCGATGGTCATTGTACAGTATATATCCCTAAAAAAGGGTTTAAATATAACAAGAATCACCATATTCTAGTCAGTTCTAAATGATGCAAGCTAGAGTTAACACATATAAACATTTACTTGAAGCGCTACATTTACTCAAACCAAAATATCGCACGGCTTTACTTAAATCGTGTGATGACGAAGAAATTAATATAATTTGTGAGTGTATTTACAACGTATTAAAGGGTAAAATTCCTTTAGAGAAAAAAGAAAAATCCAAATTAAGAAAATATAAGGATACGTTACGAAAATTAGTGACTAAGGGAAAACATAAGCTAAGAAAAACCGTAATTATCCAGAAAGGTGGTGGTTTTCTGCCTATTGTATTAGGTGCAGTTTTAAGTGCTTTAGTGAACTCTTTAACATAAAGAAAATGGAAAACATGAAAAAAATGTTGTTAGTAGAACCAGATTTCATCGAAAGACTCAAACATAGTGATAACCTATCAGAAAATTCATCATCCCGTCTAGATGGTGAAATGCAAAAAATTCTCAAGAGTAAAATAGATGATCGTGTAAAGTGGGCATTATATTCCCAAGCATTACAACGATTTTTACATTTTACTGAAACGGATCGAAAACCGTTTAAAATACCATTAGTGACTGAAGTTGATCAACTCACCAACGAAAACAATGAATTTCATCCGAAGATCACCAAAAAGGAGGAAATTGTTAATAATAACTCAATCGTAAACGCAGTATTGCCAGAACCAGAAGGGGATGTATACGCAACACCACCTGGAGGAACGAAATCTGATTTACCTAAACAATATTCTCCATCTTATATTATAGACGTAATACCGAAATCGTATCGATCAAAAAGCCAAACTTTGTTGGAATGTATGGTACAAAGTAAACCAAAAATTTGGTGGAAGGAGAACGGGGAAGTAGTAATAAACAATCGTACCATTCCAAACAGTAATATTCTCGATCTAGTAGGCGACGTGCTTAGACCTCTAAAACGTTCAAAACCAAAAGGTTGGGAAGATTTTGCTAGTGTTTTACATGATATAAAAGTTCCTAAATCGTGTATAGGTAATCCTACGAACTTAGAATTTATGAATAAACTACAATCTAATGATTCTAGAACTTCGATTGCTTCTTTAAATCTGGAAACCCCGTCAGTTAAAGAAAAAAACACCTCTACTCCTCTATCTACTAAACCACCCAGGCTATCGAGAAAGAAATTAGATTGGGAGAGATGGACCCCCTATTAGAGATAAATAGGATCTACTACGATGTATCAAATCCAGCCAGTTATAGTAGCGTAAACAAATTGGTGAATGAAATGAAAGGTAAAATGAACAGAGGGGAAGTGAAAGATTGGTTATCATCACAGGAAGCGTACACGCTGCATAGACCCGTTCATAAACGTTTTAGTAGAAACAGATACATCCTCTCTAACTTTAATGAACTCTGGCAAGCCGATCTTAGTGATATGCGAACGTATAGTCAGTATAACGATGGATATAAATATATTCTATGTGTTATTGATGTTTTTAGTAAATATGCTTTTGCTAGGGCTATGAAAAAGAAGGACTCTGAAACAGTTAAAAAATGTTTTGAAAGCATTTTTTCAGAAGCCAATTCTACCCCTCGTCACATCCAATCTGACAAAGGGACCGAATTTGTTTCAAAGGTGGTTAGAGATTACTTTAAAAACAAAAACATTAATTATTATACCACAAATAATCCTGATATTAAAGCAAGTATTGTTGAAAGGTTTCAAAGAACTCTTAAATCTAAAATGTGGCGTTACTTCACTCATCAAAATACTTACAATTACGTCGACGTTTTGCAAGACCTGCTTCATTCGTATAACCATAGCTACCATTCTAGCATTAAAATGCGACCAATTGATGTTAACTCTGATAATATTATGACTGTTTGGTGCAATTTATATGATCGCAATAAGGATAAACGAAATATATTGGAATCTCCAATACTTAATGTAGGTGATCATGTTAGAATAACTAAATATAAACATATATTTCAAAAGGGGTATGAGACTAACTGGAGTGATGAAATATTCATAATAGCCTCAGTTATTAAAAGAATCCCACGTATTGTCTATACTTTAAAAGATTTAGAAGGTGAACCAATTATTGGTACATTCTATTCTAAAGAATTACAAAAAGTCACTTACCGCCCCTCCATGAGGTATAAAATTGATAAAATAATACGCTCGCGACGCATTGGTGGCAGAAAGGAAGTGTTCGTTAAGTGGCAAGGTTATCCCAATAAATTCAACTCTTGGATACCTACATCAAACTTAGAAGAAATATGAGTGAAGATAGTTTTTATCTAACTTTGTTGAGTAACAGCTCATCGACCTACTTTACCGATAATACTACAGCTCATTTTTTAACTAAATTACCTAGAACCATTAAATTGGAGGGAGAATGGGTTGTTGGATTAGTGGAGTTCCAATACCCATGTTCCATGTATAATGTTCAAGAACATGAAAACATAGTCTACATTAAAAAAAAGGTAGCTGTAGCGACTCAGGAAAAATACAAAATCGTTGATGTAAAAACTCACATTCCAGCAACTTCGTATGATAGTATTGATCATTTTCTCAAAGCATTTAACGAAAACCCGCAGCTAAAGACAAAAGTTAAATTTAGATGTGATGCAGTTACTAAAATGGTGGCTGTAACAGCAAACGAAGAGATAACATCAATCATAACTTCCCCTATATTAAGTCTTCAGCTTGGTTATAAACCTAGAACTAATTTAAAAGAAAGTACTATTGGAATACATCCTGCAAATTTATACTTAGGTTTACCATCACAAATATTTGTTTATACTGACATTATTCAACCACAAGTGGTGGGGGATGTAATTACATCATTACTAAGAATAATACCATTAGACCCCACAAAATTTATCTATGGAGCATATAAAATGCATGTTTTTTCACCTGCTCACTATGTTCCTGTTTTACGTAGAGAGTTTGACACTCTTGAAATAGATATAAGGACAACCACGGGATCAAGAATACCATTTCAATTTGGATCCTCTTGTGTGAAGCTACACTTTCGACGAGTAAAATGAATCATAAACGAGTGTCTCACTCCTGTCCTTATGAACATTACTATTCTCATCAAGCTGGCTCTGGTGTAGGAATTGTCTATAAAGGTGTTCCATATCAACGAGGACATGGAATCGGTAGCTTTTTGGGTGGACTATTTAGGTCTGTACTTCCTTTATTATCTAGCGGTTTTAAAACTGTAGGAAGAGAAACTTTAGATGCGGGGATGGGACTGTTGTCTGATATGGTGAATTCACGTCCTATGGAGAGTTCTATTAGATCTCGGCTTAAAGAAGCAAGTGCGAACTTAAAAAGGAAAGCTGACGAAAAAATAGATTCTCTTATGTCGGGATCAGGGTATAAAATGTCAACTAAGAGACGGGAACCTCTCATTACTTTGAAAGCCTCACGACGAAGAGGAGGTAAAAGAAATAAAAAATATAATATTGAGGATATATTTTCAAACTAATTATGTCTTTCTTACATAGTAATTCATGTGAATGTGCTAAATCAGAACTAGATTTGTTTGCACTGCCATCAACTCAAACCAGCATTGAAAGCGGACAGTGGGTTCATTACAAACCAATTTCATCTTTAAGTGACGACGGACCCATTGAGTTTCAAGTTCCCGGATCTGGTGATGACTATATTGACCTATCACATACTTTGTTACATATCAATGCCAAAGTATTAAACCAAGATGGCACAAAACTAAAAGCAGATGCCCCAGTTGCACCCGTCAATAATTGGTTACATTCCCTGTTTAGCCAACTAGATGTATATTTAAATCAGAAACTCATATCACCACCAAATAATACCTACGCCTATCGTGCTTATATGGAAAATCTACTTAATTATGGTCCAGCAGCTAAAGAATCTCATCTTACTTGTGGATTATGGTATGAAGATACACCACACTATATGGATACCGCTGATGTGAATAATAAAGGCTTTCACAAAAGACAGAAATTTATTAAAGAAAGTAAGGAAGTAGAGCTGATTGGTCACTTGCATGGTGATATGTTTAACCAAGAGAAATTCTTAATAAACGGAGTCGAAATGCGTGTTAAATTGGCACGTTCTAAAGAATCGTTTAATTTAATTTGTCACCAAGATCTCAAACTTAAAGTTCAGATAATGGATGCCAGTCTCATAGTAAGAAGAGCAAGAATCAATCCAAGTGTTTTGTTAGCACATCAAAAAGTATTAGCATCAACCACAGCAAAGTATCCAATCACAAGAGCGGAAGTAAAGGTTCTTACATTACCAGCTGGAATACAGGGAAAAACGTTAGATAATATATTTCTCGGGCAAGTCCCTAAAAGATGTATTATTGGATTCGTTTCAAACTCGGCATTTAATGGTAATCTAGCTTTGAATCCTTTTAATTTTCAACATTTCAATATGAACTCTTTTAGTTTGTATGTGGACGGTCATGAAATACCTTCGAAAACATTGCAACCTTCATTTAATTCTGGTTTAATAGCATCAACATATCATACGTTATTTTCTGGATCAGGAATTCATTTCCATAATGAAGGTAATGCAATAGACAGATCAAATTATGGAGGGGGTAATTGTTTGTTATGTTTTGATTTGACACCTGATTTGTCTGCCAGTTCAACTTCACACTGGAATCTTGTGAGACATGGTTCTGTTCGGATAGAAGTTCGTTTTGAATCATCTTTAAGTACTACTATAAACTGTATCGTATATGCAGAATTTGATAACATAATAGAAATAAACAAAAACCGTGACGTTACGGTAGATTACAACAGTTAATAAACAAATAAATAGATTATTTTTATAATTTTTTTTCATTAGCTCATAGTCATTACAAGCAAGATCATCGATAAATGTGAATGTTTATTATTATAATAATGGATACAAATGAATTACAATTATGTATGAACAAAATAAGTTCTAGTTTTAAAACAAATGTTTTTGCTGCAAATCAAATACCTATTTGGGTTAATTTACCTGCTTTCATTATATGCAATTTAGATCCTGACTCCAAGCCCGGCTCTCACTGGGTTGCCATGCATATTGATGTTAATGGGATAGGTGAATACTTTGATTCCTTTGGTAGAAAACCTACTGGTTACCATAAGTTATTTTTAAAAAGAAATACAAAGAGGTGGTTTTATAATAATAAATTACTTCAAAACCATCTTACCTCCGTCTGTGGAGAATATTGTTTAGTTTATCTATATTTTAAGTTTCAAGGAAAAACAATGTCAGACTTTCTAAGTCTATTTTATAATAATACTTTATGTAACGATCTAGTATTAAGAGCTTTGTTTAAATCAGTATTTGTGAAATAAAACAATGTCAATAAGGTTTTTCTGTGTTTTACTTACTTATATTTTAATACAATGTACACGAACAATATAAATTATTACATTCCATAAAAAAGACAGTTTTATAACTTAAGTACAGTAAAAGATAAATAAAAACTAAATGAACAAATTATCACTTTTTCTTATCAGTCTCTATAAAATATTTAACACTGTTTTCTTTTGAAGCTAATTGTTTTGTAATATTAAAAATAACGTCACGAGCACTTTGCACATGTACATCATCCTCGCCGATGGAATAATATTTTAGTCGTATATCACAGTGTTTCCAGTGGTCTGTGGGTGGTAAATTTCTTATTTTTTCCATGTCATAGACTTCAATTTTAATGAGGTGGGACGCGTAGCCGGCATCGTCTTGACCAGACGTTAAATATGATACTCCATCCGCTGAACTTTGTGATACGTTTGATGATTTTTTAATCACTTTTGTCTTCTTCTTGGGGCGCTCGAAAAAGCTGTCGATGTTGTTCGCTGGTCTCTTCTTAGCTATTGCTTGCCTTATTTTGAGGCCAACAGTGCCCTCCTCGTCACTGCTAGGGTCCTCTTGGTTGGTTTCTGGGTAGTAGTAATTCTTGAACGTATTGTCAGAGAACTGAAACAACATTTGTCAATTAATTAAACACATACATAACTAATCATTAAATTTATAGAATGAGAACAAAAAAAAACATACTTACATCCATTTTGGAGCGAATAGAGACACTACACTTGACAGATGACTTTCACTTAAAACAACTTCACACGTTATACTTTCGGAACTGTGCACTTGACTTGGTGAACGACACGAGGTAACTATTAAGGTATAAACATGGAGAGGTTCCTTTTATAAGTATTTTACAGCACAAAAAAATACCCTACTACTTCCTTGGTTGGTTATACTGGTTCAGACATGTTCCTTGAATACACATTCAAAATAAGGTAGTGAAAAATGCTTTGTACAAAGATTACAATAACAAAAAAATATATACTATTGCTTCTTTGATGAAATACTGGTTGTAACACGTTTCTAAGCATCGTACAACGGCCACAATCTCCTGTTCAAACATGTTTCTCGTATACACATTTAAGAGAGGGCTGTCACAAATGCTTTGTACAAAAATTACAATAGCCAGTTAACAATGGGTTTAATGTTAATGTAAATCCATCAACATCATGTATATAATTGGGCAGATTGCAGGTTTAAACAGGTTTCTTTCTGAAAACATTAATTGAAATTATTAAGTACCTAAATGGACACCCAAGACGTGGAGCGTTCAAGAAAAAGGTCTAAACAATGTGCAGCATATTAAAAATTAAAAGGTCTTAACCGCCGTAAATTTCATGGCGCTTACTTCTTTTTGCAGTTAACTCGAGTAAGAAATGAATTAATAAATATCTCAGTTACCGGCAAACATATAAAACTTAAATAGGTTCCTAAGTTTGGTTATGTACGTAAGTACAAGTAACGAATAAGAAACGGCTTGGTTAGGTAATAAATAACTAAATTACCCTTAAACATATATAGCATAAATAGGTAGGTACCTAAATTTGTTTATGTACATACAAACGGTTTGGTTAGGTAAAGATTGTGAAACGCAAAATTAGGTTAGGTTAGGTTAGAACATTGACTCTACGGATAAAAGAGTAGGTATAAGAGGCAGATATATTAAAAATATACATGGATAATTATTAGGTAATGTTGTGGAATGGGTCTATTGCAAGTACGGAAAAAAATACAGGTACCCAGGTACCGTACTGGCAGCGGTCCGCGCGGCCGCGCAATAAACGTGCTGCATATGTACAGAATACATAAGATCACTTACAGTTACTTGAAAAATATAATTTTACACACACTATATGGCATCGCTTTAAAAATAAACTTATACTAAACCTGAAGTAATTAAAAAAGTGTAGGTATGAAAATAATTAAATTTTGATATCAAAATGAATACCTAAAACTGATAAGGAAGATCACTTACAGTTACTTGAAAAATATCATTTTACACACACTATGTGGCACCTAAGTTTGTTTATGTACATACAAAGGGTTTGGTTAGGTTAGGTTACTTAGAACATTGACTCTTACGGATAAAAGAGTAGGTATTAGAGGTAGATATATTATAAATATAAATTGATAATTGTAGGAGAATAAGGAATGGCTGTATTGCAAATAAGGAAAAAAATACAGGTACCCAGGTGACCGGCGATGGTCCGCGCGGCGCAGGTAGCCGCTGAGGGTCGCATGCTCGAACAATAGAATAAGCCGAGAAAAGGGATCGAGTGGTGTGTATTGTTTTATTAGCACATTAGGTAAAAGTGGGAAGGCGTGGTCGTAGAGCTATGGGACCCGGCGCAATCGTCTCAAATGGGGGGCTGTTTATGGAAAAAAAGTCCAAACTTTTTTTTTTTTTTTTTTTTTTTTTTTTTTTTTTTTTTTTTTTTTTTTTTTTTTTTAGGATTGGATGACCGCCATGTTGCCGATTGACCACCCCCCTGGGCAGGTAGAGCGGGGCGGTCCTTGGGGGCGGGGCGGGGGTAGGACAGGGGAAGGGGGCTGGGGGAGGGTTACTACCTGGAACCGGGGCCAGTAGCGGCGAATACATACTACTATCAAGGCATCCCCTTATTTATCTATTCTTTCCTACAAAACAGTAGTCATTCTTATTTTACCTATTTGATGTTTGGGCAGGCCGGCCTGCCCTGTCCGTCATCAAACTGTCAAATTATATTACTGTCATGTTGTGACAAGTGTACTTTACCGTCAAATGTGAATTCTATTATGATTATTATGTTAAGTGGTGTGCTAAATATTGAAGCAGAGGGTTAAGGCATTCACTACCGGCAACGCATATGATGTGTGTTCACGTCCATATAATTTTGGCAGCCGGGCAGCGAATGTGTTAATAGGAGTTAGTATTTATTTTGTGGGCATGATTTAGATGTGGCCCTCTCCCGAGAATACACAACTAAATTGGCATGTGAGGGATTAAAACAAATAATATTTCATTTCTGCGTTTATGACCAGTTACAATACCTTTTTGGTATGACAAGTTGTTGCCTAAATCCGTGAGTAGGTAAATAATAGACACCTCCTTAGGTACCTAAGTATTTAAATAGCATACAATGTTGCCGCCTTTTAGGGACGACCCAAAACATTGGTATAAAACTTCTCAGTAATCCTCAGTGGGTACAGTCCAGGCCACCAATATATAAATATTTTTTCAGCTTATTCCATTGAAACAAGGGCCAAAAATGTATACATAGTTATGCCTTCGAATGTACAACTGCACAAGTTAAATCGTGTTCGCAGAGTCGTAGAATATTGTAATAAAACTTTAGTTTTACATACACGTGATTCAGTTTTTGGTTCATGGTTGAATTGGGTTTTGCTACACGGCGATAACTAGTTACCTACTTTAGTTTGAGTTAGAATGACTAATTTTATTTTCGTTTCATTTGTATTTAAAAATAGTGGCAAACAAAGGAATAACAGGCCACTTATAATGTCTTCGAATTAAATGTTCCTTTTTAAAATCTCATTCAATATTCACCCTAGCGAAAAAGTTTACTTATAGACTTTTATGTATATCACTCATGTCTAAGAACATATTATTTAGCTTCTGGGCCACCGTTTTCGAGTTTTTTTTTTTTTTAAACTGAAAATGGGAGCAGCTTCGTAGGCAGTGTCACTACCAACTAGAGTAAAGAGGTCGTCAAAGATAAGATTATAACAAGATAATATTTTTTAACCGCACCCGGGACATCCCGATATTTAAATTCGCGTGTTTAACCGCTCGGCTACAATGTCTGTTTGTGATTAGTTATTACCCTTGGGAACGTCTTTTCATTTTATTTGTTCTTATTTATTAGCGCGCAACTTTAGATACTGCACTTCGAATAACACAAATGTTGAGCAGTTAATACAAAACTACCAATTTAAGTTATACATGTGGCTTAACAGCGAACTATCGAATCTACATACAAACTTTAAGTTTCTTAACGTCGTGACGCCAACTTCGTCTGCAGGAGTAAGTTGGTAAACGGTTCGTTGTACTCTCTTAGGGATTGCTGTTGAAATAAAACTATTGCAATAACTTTTCATTCCCAACGAACTACTAAGTTTCATTTAATTATACTCGTATGTGATATTCTTAGAATTCCCTAGTCATTGATAGAAGCAGCAAATTAAGTGGTCTGCAACCACTTTTGGACCTTCACAGAAATCGTCAGTTCCTAGCGTTGTCCCAGTACAGTTGCTCAGGTCCCGCCGGCGAGGACGTCCACCGCGCGATCGCGACAACCTAGAATTCCCTAGCGATTGATAGAAGCAGCAAATTAAGTGGTCTGCAACCACTTTTGGACCTTCACAGAAATCGTAAGCCTTATCATCCTCCTAGCGTTATCCCAGTACAGTTGCTCAGGTTCAGGTCCCGCCGGCGGGGACGTCCACCGCGCGATCGTGACAACACTGACACACATAGTCCCTATTCGTCCCGGTACCACCGCACACCGGGTAGAGTCAGTCCGACCCAAGTCGGGCCTAACTGAGTTTCTTGCTGGACTCTTCTCAGCTAGGCTATGTTTAATGAACCATCGACAAAACTCCCAGTAGCTCGATTCCACTCACACTTCAGATTCTGTTGAAACCACTCAACCAAGCTCACTTGAGCGCAAACTCTTAGAGTATTCCAGTGTTCCAAACCACACGCGTGGTCGTGTCGGAGGTTTTCCCCTGGATCTTCCCCAGGTTACTCTCCAACCGCGCACCCCTATCGCTTTATTGGGCCCGGCCAATAAAGCCACAGTCAGGTTCAAAAAAAAAACAGTTGCTCAGGATAAAAATTGATAGATAACCTTTCTTTGCTGATTAAGATTATATACATACCAACATACCGTCGAGGCACGAGAAAGATAATAAAAAACCGGCCAAGTGCGAGTCGGATTCGCGCACGAAGGGTTCTGTACCATTATCTATAAGAACTTCGTCGTTTATGAACCGATTTCAAAAATAGCATATGCTTCAAGGTTGGTTCCGTTGTTACCAGAATCTAGTTCTGATGATGGGATCCATGAGGAATTGAGGGAACTCCTCAAAGATTCAAGGGAAACATATAGCGATTTTTGTATTTTTGGTGATAAATCAAGAATTTGCATTCAGAAAATAGCATTTGGTGAACGAGAACTGATGAAGAAGACCACGGATGGTCATCCAAAACTCCTAGTGTTTCATAGGTGGTATTGAGATATTTCGATCAAGATACGGAAGCGACTATGACGAAGTCAATTTAAATGGTCCTGACGTAATGTCACCATCAACTTGATCTGGTAATTGAAACCGGAAGGTAGGCAACGGAACTCCGTAATAAAACAGTATAGCCTATCCGTGTTTGAGCTTATTGGAATCGTTATGAGATGCACTCTGGTAATGTTTCACTAAAAAGTGTGAAATATATAGAATTTTCAATAAAAAATAAAACCGACTCCATTTCGTTAACTTTAGACAATTTCTTTGGATGGCACCGGCTTTAAAAATTACAATAGGTACGACTACATTGTTCAATAAGAAGCGTAAAGTCTCATGTTGGAAGTAAGGCATTTTTTTTTACTATTTAGTGTTTTTTGGAGTCGGTTTTATTTTTTTAGTATTTGTTGTTATAGCGGCAATAGAAATACATCATCTGTGAAAATTTCAACGGTCTAACTGTTCATGAGACACAGCATGGTGACAGACGGACCGATGGACGGACAGCGGAGTCTTAGTAATAGGGTCCCGTTTTACCCTTTGGGTACGGAATCCTAAAAATACTATGTACCTGCCTGTGACCCAGAGGAGCACGGGGTTCTCCTTGACATCTAATCGCAAGATTTGGCGTAGGCACTCGTTTTAAGAAAGAGACAGCCATCATGTCAACATCACCTTCGTGGTTTACACCAGTGTGTAGTTTACTCAATCTCTTATGGAAAATAAGTTGGTGTGTAAATATCACTACCGTACTATAAGAATGGTGCCCAAAAGTTTAAATATCAATTGACTTTTTGGAAAAGATACACAACCTACAAGTTAAATGCGACTCGAAAACTTCGTCCTGGTATTTGGTATTATTTCATAAACGATAAAGAAACAAAAAATAACGTAACGTATAAACCTAGTTAAGGATGTAACGAATCGATCAAGGCCAGTACTGTCTCATTTGATAAGGGCTTAAGGGGTGGAAAATATTGCCCCCCGAAGCACTAATTCTGCCAGAAATTAGGCGACAAACAGCCGACGGCGCCGACTCTCTCTAGATCGCACGATGTGGGCGCAACACCCCGACATGTGAAACAGAATGAATATTCCGAAATGCCCGTTCTCGCCCCGCACGATAGGTTCACAATAGTTTTAACCAGATCACCCGACCACCTCTTCGTAGGGATGTCAATTCCGTCTTGAGAAATCGATTATTTTGCTCCAAATGAAAATCAATTAAAAAACAATCGATTTTTTAAGAAATAGTAATCGATCTTTTCAATAATCGTTTTATTATTTATTTTTCCTATGGGATCGGTTACACGGTAATTATTATCACGCGATACACTCATATCATGATCAGTATCACAAGAATGTTTACGTGTATTACAGTATCGTGATAATATCTGAGTAAATCCGGATATTTTGAAATCCACGATACCGAAGGGGCGTGGTTTCAATATTAGCTTCATTGCTAGAAATGTCCTCATAATGACGGGGTCTTTATTAGGACTTAGTAGCCGTCTAATATTCTCATGTCCAAGGTGGTAGCTTACAATATTTTTGATAAATTATGTTACGATTAATCGGGTGTGAAAACCATAATCGATTTTTTATTAATCGATTTATTGCAAAATTCAAATCGATTAATAAATCGTAAAATAGTAATCGTTTTTTAATAATCGATTATCTTTTGACATCCCTACCTCTTGGGGGTAAAGAGGATACGTGTAGTGTAGGTGTAAACACGGAATATGGAATATTGGAAACGGCGTCCAAGGAATTTACTTCGAGAACCACCGTAGCGTCTAACACAATCATAAACATTAAAGCAAAACACATTAAACTTGGTAAATGCTTATTCACCCTTTACTAGTGATATTAATTTTATTGTTGCACATATATTTAGTAAAATATATTTTTATTTACTTAAGAAGAAAGTAAACAATAGTATTCTTTTGTAATGAGCCCTGTTATCCCAGGGGACTGGTAGACGACGGGTTAACTTAATAGGACAATAAACAATTACAAATGGCGGACTTAATGACGAATGGTATTCTCTACTAGTTGAATGAATGAATGAATGGTTTATTCATATTGAATATATGGTTTTACATCAGATCTTAGTACATATTTTTTCTTCCCATAATATATTCAGCCAGATCAGGCATATGAAAACTTAGGTCAGTGATTTAATCACTCAGTCTATAAATAGGGATAAAATTACATGTAAATTAGGTCATTATATTAAACATATTAAACATTAAACATGCATGCTTCATCAGCTAGGCTAAATTAAATTAAATTATTGTGTATAAATAACATTGATAAAATTTTAAGTCAATTGTGTAATAATAATAGTCAATTAATTATGTCACATATTTCGTTAAACCTGTAATTTAATTTCAATTTCAATTTATTCAATTGTATAAGTCATGTACATTTCAGTAGAGATGTTATAAAGTAATATTAGTCAGGCCATGACGCCCCGTAAGGGCACACAATGATAATACTTAATAATACATTAAAACAGAATTAATAACTAAAATTGATATTAATAGTAGTAAAATTACAATTCATCTTGTCAGGATTACTTATTGTATTATTCAATTAATAAACATCAATTAATAAAATTACAATTAATGAAGCATGAAAATATTGAAATTACAATTATAATAATTAAGTCATATAGTAAATAAAGAGATAATAATAATAATAAAAATAGGATAATGGATGTCAATTAACATTTAAACTTATGGAATAAAAATTCATTTATACTGTAAAAACAATTGTCAACTAATATTTTATATAATGTCGTTTTGAACTCCTTTATAGGCAATATCTTTATTTCAGCTGGTATTTTATTAAATATATTAATACACATACAATAGGCGCTTTTATTCCTAAGTACTAACTTGCTAGTCGTTGGCAATGCTAACCTACAGCGTCTATGTTAACCATAGGGTGAAACAGTAGCACTTAAAATTGGTGCAGGGTACAGGGTACATAAATATTGAAACATTGAAAGTGTGTAACAGTTCGTAACAGCAAGATATTTTGACTTACACTGTAACACGATCGATAATTTCAGCAGCCACCACATTCTTCCAATCGAGTCCAAACTGTGATCCAACCGTTCCAAAAACACACACTGCGAATATCAGAAAACTGCCGAAAATTCAAATACAACAGAAATTTGGCATCTCAAAAACAGTTGGGGTTAAATAACCGTTAAATTTAAATTTCGAAACACGGCTACTAATTTTATTACTAGTTTAACCTTTAGAAATACCCAAACGTTGCCGTTGGTCTAAACTTGTTTTGAATGCACGTGAATTAAACTTTAAAGTTGGACGTGTGTGGGGGTCGAACCGGGGAAGGAAACTAACCGCCGAGCAACTGGCGTCCGGAGCCCGGTAGCTAGCCGACCATATCGGAAGCGCTCGCCGCATTGTGTACTTATTGGTTAATTTATTCCAATAGTTTGAGTAATACGTCGATAGCGGACTAAGGGGGAGAATAGTTTTATTACAAGGTAAATATAATAAGATACTTGGTTAGGAAAAATATAGTTCATTCCTGTAATGTCTACAAAATTTAATCCGCAGATCTGTGCCTACCCTAAGCAAAGCGATTAATGCGTTACAGGTATTTTGTAGGCAATCAATCTTACACAGAAAAAAAATATTTCTCAAATCAAGAAATTGAATATTGTTACGGAATTTTTCAAAATATATTCTTGGAGTAAGAATGTATACTTCAATTAACAGTTTCAGGTGTATTCAATGTAAAAATTAAATTTCTTGAATAAAGTAAATTAATTTACATTAAGGCAGTTATATGCTTGAGGTAACTCTAAAAATATTTTCAACTAAACAATTGTGTATCACCGACTGAATGAACAGATATTGTTAGATTAAAAACACATATTCTTGAATCATTAAACAACAATATTATATTGGTACTTCAAGTATTTTTCATTATTAATAGAATTATTGTTAGACAAATATTATAATATTACTGTTTCAAGTATTTCAAATTATCAGTAGAAATTTTGCCCTTTCATTTAACTGAAGTAGTATGTTTTAAAAAAGGAGAATTCTTGTCTCTGGATCCAACAATATATATGATTGGGTTGATTATCCAGTACAATCTTATGCTAATCGATTTGCTTTGTTGGAAACATATCATAACATTGTTGATTTAAGTATTTTAAAATATTAAAAGAAGTTCAATAATTTAATAAACCAGAGACAGTTAATTCTTAAAATTAGATTTTCCGTCAAAAGATTATGGATGAGCAGTAGATAGTCGACCTAACCTAGCCGTTCTATTTTCAATCATATTTTAGTGTTGGTTGTGTAATTGCAAACTGACTGAAGTAAAAATGGGTAAGTAGGTACTAATATACTTTTGTTCGCGGCACGCATGATATAAATTTCTGTATTTTTTGGATTGGGTTTTATACCTATTATTTTTTAAATAAGTATTTAATAAACACACGTTTTTAGAACGGAAAAAAATCTAATTATGAATGGTAATAATGAAGAAGAAACGCAGTCTCAAAATTTTCAAGTCCTACCAGCAGTACCAGTAAATAGGAAATCTTATGGCAGTAAGTACATGTAAGCCATACATAAAATAATAGATAAAAACTAGCCAAGTCTCGAAACACTTTCGCCGTAAAAACTTTTGAAATAGAAACCGAATATAAAATATTTAGTTGTCATATTAATCTGAAAATATGGAATGGTTACTTTGAGATACAACAGACTCGAATCATTAATTTGAAAATACCAAATTGTCAATTTGAGATCATTAGATTGTAGTAAAACTCCTCTGGATCCTTTTGAATAATTTATTAAACAACGCTAATAGTCACAATTACACTCGTCTTAAGTCTAAGGTTTACTTTTACACGTCTGCTCTTCCGTACCGTTAACAAAGAAGTACCCAGAAACACCTTGTTCCCCTTTTTTTAAAACCTTCTCACCATTCCGCCCTCTGCCTTCTTTTCTACCCGTTAATCTTTTTCTAAGTCATAATGGCGACGGAATACCCTCAAACTTAATAAAAAGTGAAACTTAAATGAAACCTAACACAGTATAACATAAAAATCATTACAATAACATAAAAATCATTACACTCGGCCATCCGACTGCGTGCTATCTCCGGAGCACGCAAACAATCATTACACTCATTATTACCAACTAATACTTTAACAATACATAATTATGTTACTATTCCATTGAAATTTCTTTCTCAACACCAATGTAATAGAGTTTCCTCCATATAGTAGTCAAAAAAATAAGAAAAATAATCGTACGCTTGTAACAAACAGTCCATCACACTGATGCTAAGACAGAATCTCAAATGGATCAACGCCCTCCGTCAGTTTCAAAGTGTCATCAATTGTTCTGTACCAAATTTATGATGCCGGCCAACAGGTTTTTATTTCATGGTAATCAAATTATTTACACATTTAATCATATATCAAACAATAAGTCAGTTTTCGTACATATATCTAAACTGTTTTGCTATCCTTGCATATACACACAGACACACACACACATACATAGTCAAACATACTTAAATAAATATCCATAATATGTATTTGCATACATCTTTACTACAATTTCGCCCATTCGGAATCCGCATCGTTATAGGAATCAGATGTATTAGGCTCGGAACCAGACGACTTGTTAATCTGTAATGCCTGAACGCTAATCCAAGACCGCAGCCTACCCGATACTGCCACGATCTCCTTCTTCCTAGCACTGAACCCTGGTACATTGACTATTTTATATTGGTTCCTAAACATTTCCACTAGCACTGAACATTTCCTAAACAACACGTTACTTTGCTTTTTACGGGTCGACGAACTTAGTTAAGAGCCTTTTTGATTTACCCGTCGTTGTAAAAATTAGTCTTCCGAAGTTTTACTAAATCGCCAACAGAGCAGAAAATCTTATTGAACCATAAGTATATTTTCCTTTGCCGTATTAGCTAACTAAAGGAAGCTTGATATTATCAGAAGCTTTTTTCCTAATTTCGTCGAACCGATTACCGTTAGTGCTCATCGGAAGTGATGTGGAACACTATTAGGAGCATCGATGGATGAGATCCTACCGAAATCCTCATCATCAAGTCTGCTATATGAGTAAGTCGATTGTCTTAACTTTACTGGCAATTGAAACAGACTGGCTATCAACTTATTATCGATGGGGCAACTTAATCTAACCCCAAATAGTAATTTCGATGCGCCTTTCATAGTTGCGGCATTATCAGTAATTATTAATACTCCACTGCACTCCACTCAGCTGTTTATATCAATCACGCTCGTTATTCTCGAAATTATGAGTGGATAACGCGGTAAGAATAGTTTGGTTATGCTTGTGGTTATACTTCTTTGCTTCTGCATTCGCCCTCAGACAAGAAACTATATTTAGTAGGTAAATGTTTAATGCCTTCACTGACACAGAAGTCCTGAAATGCAGCTTAGAGTCATGGAATAAACTGTCCAATACTCCAGCTATGTTTTTTTTGTTTTTGACCGGCCTTGCAAATACATATTTTGTAAAGCCATCACCTATGGTTAGAATTTAAGTATAGCCAGCTTTGCTTTTTACAAACGGTCCCTCGCTACCTTAGAAATTACTAGCCGACCTAGCCGTAGTCCTTCTTCCTATGTAACGCATTCCTAATCACGAAGTTATTTTTAATATCAATGACTTCCTAACGTGAGCCCGGTTTCCCTAATCAGTTTATTCATCCACTCTAACGTCACATTTATGTAAAGGTGTTCCTTCGTTTTCATTATGGTCAATCTGGACGACTAGAGCTTTCACTTCTGGTATCGTTGGCAACTATTAACTCGCCCGCCTTGAATTAAAGAGGCGCATTACCTAGTCAAAGAAGTGACAAATATTACTGCCTTCCCATTGTTAACCCCATAACAACCTTGGTGTAAGTGATATTCTTGGATTCGTAATCTGATTGTGTCCAGAACCACACCATGACATAAGTTTAAGCACCCAAGGCTTCTTAATGCAATTGTCAGTAAGCATAAGCTCGACCCTACCCTATGGCACCTTTCGCATTTCGTAATGGGTTTTCTACAATCCTGATAGATGTGACCACAACTTGTAATTTAAACATACTGCTTCTGTTCCCCTATTAAGTACTCATGCCGTCTCTATGAGAATAATCCCGCGCAAACCCCGTCTCTTGAAAGCATCTACTACTGGTTGGACTGGCGCGGTGTCCTTTTACTGCGTGGGCTATTTTGATGCTAAATAGTTCAACAAATCCTCTGGTTCCTCACATTTAAGAGCTCCCCATTCCTGACGGAACTGTCAGTGATTCCGTAAGTAAATTACGCAATTAACCGCTTTACGACCGACAATCTCGCACCTACGTAACAATCATAATCTGTCGTAGAAACGTTAAGTTAACTTTTCGTATGCGCGAGATTTTCGGTTCAACATTTCATCTAATAGCTTGTCATATACATCGTTTGAAAAAGCCTTCTTTAGTTTACTCTACCAGACCAGACGTTCCAAATATAATTCTCAGCACAATCGGTCGCCTTCTCAACGACCGCTCAACGTCCTGCACTCCGTAATTAGGGTCGACCTCAGTTACTCTTACTTGGCACGCCTTGAAGTGCAGATATTATCTTCACCAATTCATCAGCTGACATAGCCGGTTAGCTCGGTGTCCTTTGGTAGGTGTTCTCTCACCCTCACTTTACGATGAAGATCTTCTTCGCCTCCGTTTCGACCGCTTCGGCCGTCTAAGTGTAACTATCTCTTTCTGTATCACCTGAAATTTACAGCACATTTAATATTCTTTCTCTGAACCATGTGTAGCCTAGACTTGAACTTTGACCTTGAACTTTAAATGTAGACTTTTTACTTGGACTTTTAACTTGATCTTTTAACATAGACTCTTAACTAGTACTTTTAACTTGAACTCTGAACTTCGTATAACTATTTCGACTTTGATCTTTAACTATGAACTTGAATTTCGTCTTGAAGAAGATCTTCTTCGCCTCCGTTTCGACCGCTTCGGCCGTCTAAGTGTAACTCTCGCTTTCTGTATCACCTGAAATTTACAGCGCATTTAATGTTCTTTCTCTGAACCATGTGTAGCCTAGACTTGAACTTTGACCTTGAACTTTAAATGTAGACTTTTACTTGGACTTTTAACTTGATCTTTTAACATGGACTCTTAACTAGTACTTTTAACTTGAACTCTGAACTTCGTATAACTATTTCGACTTTGAACTTGAATTTCGTCTTGGACTTCGATCTTGGACTTCGATCTTGGACTTCGATCTTGGACTTCGATCTTGGACTTCGATCTTGGACTTCGATCTTGGACTTCGATCTTGGACTTCGATCTTGGACTTCGATCTTGGTCTTCGATCTTGGACTTCGATCTTGGACTTCGATCTTGAACTTCGATCTTGGTCTTCTATCATGGACTTCCAACATGGACTTCCAACATGGACTTCCAACATGGACTTCCAACATGGACTTCCAACATGGACTTCCAACATGGACTTTCAACATGGACTTCCAACATGGACTTTCAACATGGACTTCCAACATGGACTTCCAACATGGACTTCCAACATGGACTTCCAACATGGACTTCCAACATGGACTTCCAACATGGACTTCCAACATGGACTTCCAACGTGGACTTCCAACGTGGACTTCCAACGTGGACTTCCAACATGGAATCCAACTTGGACTTTCAACATGGACTTCCAACATGGACTTCCAACATGGACTTCCAACATGGACTTCCAACATGGACTTCCAACATGGACTTCCAACATGGACCTCTAACATGGACCTCTAACATGGACCTCTAACATGGACCTCTAACATGGACCTCTAACATGGACCTCTAACATGGACCTCTAACATGGACCTCTAACATGGACCTCTAACATGGACCTCTAACATGGACCTCTAACATGGACCTCTAACATGGACCTCTAACATGGACCTCTAACATGGACCTCTAACATGGACCTCTAACATGGACCTCTAACATGGACCTCTAACATGGACCTCTAACATGGACCTCTAACATGGACCTCTAACATGGACCTCTAACATAGACCTCTATCATGGACCTCTAACATGGACTTCTAACATGGACTTCTAACATGGACTTCTAACTTGGACTTCTAACTTGTCATGACTTCACTTGACTTTCGAACATGGACCTCGAACTTGTCTTGTCTTTCAAACATGGACTTCGAACTTGGACATTGAACAGAAACCTTGTACATGGACTTCGAACTTGGACATTGAACAGAAACTTCGAACATGGACTTTTGAAATTGCTTTTGAACCTGGACTTTAGAACTTGGACTTTTGAAATTGCTTTTGAACCTGGACTTTAGAACTTGGACTTTTGAACTAGTAGTTTTGTACTTAGACTTTGTACTTGGACTTTTGAACATGGACTTTGGAACTTGGACTTTGAACTTGAACTTCGAACTTGGAATTAAAACTGGTCCAACATTGAACTAGAACATCGAACTTCGGCTTGAACCTGGTCATTGACCTTTGACATTGAACTGACATTGCACTTAGACATTGAGCTTGGACATTAAACTTGGACATTGACCTTGGACATTGACCTTGGACATTGACCTTGGACATTGACCTTGGACATTGGACTTGGACATTGGACTTGGACATTGGACTTGTACATTGGACTTGGACATTGGACTTGGACATTGGACTTGGACATTGGACTTGGACATTGGACTCGCACATTGGACTCGCACATTGAACTTGGGTACTGAACTTGGAGTGAACTTGGTCATTGCGCTTGGACATTGAACTTGTACATTGACCTTGGACATTGGACTTGGGCATTGGACTTGGGCATTGGACATGGGCATTGGACTTGGACATTGAACTTGGACATTGAACTCGGACATTGAACTCAGGCTTTAAACTTGGACATTGCTTTTGGTTGAACTTGGACATTGAACTTGGACATTGAACTTGGACATTGAGCTTGGACATTGAGCTTGGACATTGAACTTGGACATACATTGAACTTGGACATACATTGAACTTGGACATACATTGAACTTGGACATACATTGAACTTGGACATACATTGAACTTGGACATACATTGAACTTGGACATACATTGAACTTGGACATACATTGAACTGGGACATACATTGAACTTGGACATTAAACTTGGACATTGAACTTGGACATTGAACTTGGACATTGAACTTGGACATTGAACTTGGACATTGAACTTGGACATTGAACTTGGACATTGAACTTGGACATTGAACTTGGACATTGAACTTGGACATTGAACTTGGACATTGAACTTGCACATTGAACTTGGACATTGAACTTGGACATTGAACTTGGACATTGAACTTGGACATTGAACTTGCACATTGAACTTGGACATTGAACTTGGACATTGAACTTGCACATTGAACTTGGACATTGAACTTGGACATTGAACTTGGACATTGAACTTGCACATTGAACTTGGACATTGAACTTGGACATTGAACTTGGACATTAACCTTGGACATTGAACTTGGGTATTAAACTCTCACATTGAACTTGGGCATTGAACTTGGATATTGAACTTGGGCATTGCTCTTGGACATTGAACTTGGACATTGTCATCAACTTGACTTTCAAGTTAGAATTTAATTTGGACTTCATTTCATTTGGACTTTGAACTTGGACATTCAACTGACTCTCATCAAAACACGTTGACAAAGTATCACTACAGGCTTATACGGCGTAACTACATGGCCGTCCACCATTTTATAAGCAGCACACTTGCTAAGCAAACAGCACATCTACATGGCTGTTAACTCACTCTATACGCAGCACACCTACATGGCCGCACACATGCTAAACAGCACACCTACATGGCTGTTAGCTCACTCTATAAGCAGCACACCTACATGGCCGCACTCATGCTAAACAGCACACCTACATGGCTGTTAGCTCACTCTATAAGCAGCACACCTACATGGCCGCACATATGTTTTAATGTTTTAATGTTTATTTGGGCACAAACAGTACAATATTTCTTATAGTATATATCAGTTACTTAAATCATAAACCAACAAAGTTGCCACAACTTAATACTACATATAGGCAGAACAGAACAGATTACAGGATAATCCAGGATTTGAGCTGGGAAATATATATATATATATGCCAGGCTGGGAAATATATATATATGTATATACCAGGCGCAGTGTAAATATCATCCATTTAAGGCGTTAGATATTTCACGCTTAAACTTAACTAAAGGGAGGTGAAATATATCAACATGTGTGAAATTATTGTTGTAGGAAGTACAAGTTCTAATAAAGAATGAGTTAGTTTTATATTTCTTTCTGGTGAAGGGAACGTGAAAAAGCTTGTAGTTGCGTGTGTTCAATCGAGGAATCTTGTAGCTAATTTTACTTGTTAAGTATGGGGAATCAATTTCATTTCTTATGATTTTATAAAGGAAAACTTGATCTCTGAATGTGCGACGGCATTCGAGGGAAACCATGTCCCCAATGTTAAACGGTAGGTTAGACTTGGAGGATTTATATTTTAAATGTTTGATAAGTATTTTTTGGATTTTTTCAATGCGATCTTTATACTGCTTATAATTTGGGTTCCAAACAGTCGACCCATATTCCAAAATAGGTCTAACCAGAGAGTTAAAGAGCATCCTCAAAGTGTTAGCCTCTTTAAACTCTCTACCAGTTCTTAAAATAAATCCAAGTAATTTAAATGCCCTTTTAGTTATATTATCTACATGGTCACAAAACAGTAATTTGCTGTCCAAAAAGATTCCTAAATCTCTAACATTGGAGACCCTGTGTAAAGTTTCATTGTTTAAATGATAATCAAAGTGGATGATTTGTTTCTTTCTGGTAAAAGTTATAATGTTACATTTTCTCACATTCAAATGGAGACAATTTATTTGACAGTAGTCATATAAATGGTTTAAGTCGTCCTGTAACTCGTGACAATCTTTTATATTTTTAACTAATTTTAAAATCTTCTTATCGTCTGCGTAAAGAAGACAAGTGGACGATTTAAAAAGCAATATAACATCGTTAATAAAAATATTAAAGAATAGAGGCCCCAAATGGGAACCCTGCGGAACACCTGAGGGGATAGGAATAAAACTGGAACAAAAACCTTTCACCGCCACAGCCTGACAACGATCACGCAGGTATGACGTTATCCAGCGCAGGAGATCCCCATGAACTCCAATTGACTCTAGTTTTCGCAAAAGCAAATAATGAGAAATTTTATCGAAGGCCTTTGAATAATCCGTATAAACAACGTCCACTTGGTAACCCTCGTCCATACCACAAAAAACTCTATCAATAAATTCACATAGATTTGATTCTGTAGATCTAAAATTAACAAAACCATGCTGCTCCTGAACTAAATGCGGTCTGAGAATCGGAAAGATCTGGTCATAGATGATCTTCTCGAACAACTTTGGTACGGTGTTGAGTTTCGAGATTGGTCTATAATTCTGGACATCATGTTTATCTCCGGATTTGAAAACAGGGGTCACATACGACTGTTTCCAAAGCATCGGCATGACACCTGTACGCAGAGACATATTAAAAAGGACATTGATAGGTTCAGACAGCTGGCTACGACATAGATGCCAAAAAATGGGGGGGATACCATCCGGACCAGCTCCTTTCCTAGTGTCAAGTTTTCTTAGATAATTACAAACTATGTCCTGGGTTACCGTGATATTATTCAAGACTACTGAGGTATTAGCTACTAAGCTATCCGAGGGGGAAACCAAAGGCAAGACCGGAGTTTCAAAAACTGATTGAAAGTAACGATTAAATAGGTTGCACACCCTATCTCCATTTGTTACACTTTCACCGTTGAACGTCATTGAGTCTGGTATACCTGGGCGATCTCTTTTGGACTTAACGAACCGCCAAAAATATTTGCTATTAATTTTTATTTTTGATTCCGCTAACATTAAGTAATTTTGGTAACACGCCTCTTGAACTTGTTTTTGTCTATTTCGTAGCAATGAAAAAGCATCGTAATCATCTAGTCGCCCGTGGGTTTTCCATCTCTTATGAAACTTCAGTTTTTCTGACACAATTTTTATGAGAGCTCTTGAATACCAGACAGGATATCTGTTTTTAGTATAATACATTTTTGTAGGCACATGTTCAGATATTACTTTATCTAAGGTATCATAGAAACGCTTTACGCATAACTCAATGTCATTTGAATCGAGACAATCCTTCCAATTGACCTCCGCAAGAGCAGAATTGACAGTGTTATAGTCGGCAGCCTGAAAGAGTCTTACGCTCCGGGGTGGTGGGCGTAGTTCCGAAATCCTAACATTCAATAATTTAATTTCAATAGCTGGATGATGTTTATCTTCCGTCACTAGAGGGTTGGAAGACCTCTTGACTTCGCATCTCATGTTTGCCATAACAAGGTCTAAAAGTTTAGTGTTATGATTGAATATATGATTAAATTGGTTTAAACTATTAAAAGAAAGAAAGGCACTGAGAGTTTCCACAAGAGGAGTATTGTTATTGCTTGCATTGAGAGTTAGCTGTATGGGAGATTCTGAATTTGATATGTTAGGTGACCATTGCGCCTGACCAATATTGAAATCGCCAACTATAAAAAAAGCATTCTCAGTATTTTGAATAATGAAGTCAGAAGTGGATTCAAAGAATTCAGCCTCTGCATCTAACAAATCGGGACTGGGCGGGAAGTAACAACAATATATATGACAGCGCATTTTTCGTGTTCCTACCTTTACTGATATCGATAACCTTAGCAAGTCAGCGGAAAAGTTGCGTGAGGGCAGACATGCGGAACTCTCTATCACTAGGCCACTACGAACTGCAATCAGAACACCCCCTCCCATGGTATCGCCTCTCGCAGAATAATCTCTATCCTTCCTATATACGTTATACCGTGAGTCCAAGAGCTCAGAGTCTAATATACCCGGCAGGAGCCAGGTTTCAGTTAAACAAATTATATCAAAATTTACATTTAGTATATTATTGTAGAATACACTAGTTTTCGTACGAAGCCCACGCACATTCTGATAAAAAATGTTTAGGTTACAAGCCATATTTTCCAATGAACTGTTTGAGATACAATTACTCTTTTTATGAAACATATGCCCAAATTAATTAATAAAATAATATGAATATGAAGAAAAATATTTTGTTTCCCCTGAACACAGCAAGTGAAAGCAATGTAATTAATTAACATAAATGTAAATTCCTTCAACCAACTTAAATGCGACACAAAAAATAAAGTGACAAGAAAACAGATAAAGGTTTCTAAGAACAAATTCACAACTCTTATTTGATTTTTTTTAAATCATCACTACTTGAAATGTTTAGCACCGGACTAGTGTCATTTCGTCGCACCATAACACAGCAGTGTCGGACCCAAACCCATTTATAGCCACGATCAGTTGCAATTTTCTTTGCTTCTTTCAGGAGAGCCTTATTGGCTCTGGTTAAGTGATCATTAAAATATACAGGTGAGTTACTTCCTGCGACACCAGCGTCACAGGCTTTTAGGTTTCGGAGTTTCCTCAACTGATTCAGGCAGTCGTCTTTTTTGTATCTGGCTAAAAAGCGTACAATGATGGCTTTAGGTTTTTTCGTGTCCGAAGGCATGGGGGCTACGCGCGTGACAAAGTCGATGTCCGTATTTATATCAATCTGGGACCCTGCCAACTTAGTTAGACCAGCGAAGACCTGAAGAAGATTCTCATTTTTGGTCTCCGGTATTCCCTGGATTTCGATGTTAGAGCGCCTGGCCCACTGATCTTTAGAGTTTAAATCGCAGTCGATTTTTGCTATTGTCGACTTAACTTCTTTTAGATCCGTCTTTGCAGAAACAAGAGCGCCCACCTTTTTCTCCAAACCCTCCACTCTTTTAGTGATGTCATCATATTTGCCATCCACAAAGGCGACAGACTCCTTCAGTTCCTGGACTTCTGCTTTTAGGGGGCCGAGTTCGTGTTGAATAATAGAGGCAAAGTCCGCTCTCATTTTTCTTAGTTCTGTTTGAAGAAGAAGCTTGACGTCCTCCAAAGTAAACATTGCAGTATTTGATTCTGTAGTCAAGTTCTCTGCCATACTAGGGGCCAACTTCCGCTCGCTAGATGACTTGAGACTTCTACCCGATACTGGTGTGTTTGAGTTGTCGCCGCCCCTAGGGCGCGCAGCGACGCACGCCGGACAAACCCATGTACCGCGTGACGCGGGAGAGTCATTGCTGTACTTAACACATTCCTGGTGGAAGCTTTGGGCACATCCTGTGTTTGTGCACTTGATGCGCCTCTGTGTGACGAGCACAGTGTCATTGCAGGCAGAACAATTCACCATTGTTTTTTTTTTTTCGAGTGAATAAAGTTACAAAATAAAAGCGCACGCTATTAAATGCTCTAATGGTGTGTACGGCAATAAATGCTCCCGACGCATCGACGGGCCGCAGCGTAGTGTGTGTCCAAAAAGTCCTAAGCGCCGTAATTTTCGAAGCGCTTACCCGTTCGGCCGAGATGGTTTGCACTTGTTATGATTATTAACGAGTTACCGTATTTTATTTTGACACTTTATTAATTATTAATTGTACTTTAGTCGTAGTAGGTTCTTAGTTTCCACTTATTTCATTCACACCGGCACAAAAAGTTAGGCCAAATACACATTTATTATATATGCTAAACAGCACACCTACATGGCTGTTAGCTCACTCTATAAGCAGCACACCTACATGGCCGCACATATGCTAAACAGCACACCTACATGGCTGTTAGCTCACTCTATAAGCAGCACACCTACATGGCCGCACTCATGCTAAACAGCACACCTACATGGCTGTTAGCTCACCCTATAAGCAGCACACCTACATGGCCGCACATATGCTAAACAGCACACCTACATGGCTGTTAGCTCACTCTATAAGCAGCACACCTACATGGCCGCACTCATGCTAAACAGCACACCTACATGGCTGTTAGCTCACCCTATAAGCAGCACACCTACATGGCCGCACATATGCTAAACAGCACACCTACATGGCTGTTAGCTCACTCTATAAGCAGCACACCTACATGGCCGCACTCATGCTAAACAGCACACCTACATGGCTGTTAGCTCACTCTATAAGCAGCACACCTACATGGCCGCACACATGCTAAACAGCACACCTACATGGCTGTTAGCTCACTCTATAAGCAGCACACCTACATGGCCGCACATATGCTAAACAGCACACCTACATGGCTGTTAGCTCACTCTATAAGCAGCACACCTACATGGCCGCACATATGCTAAACAGCACACCTACATGGCTGTTAGCTCACTCTATAAGCAGCACACCTACATGGCCGCACATATGCTAAACAGCACACCTACATGGCTGTTAGCTCACTCTATAAGCAGCACACCTACATGGCCGCATGTATGCCAAACAGCACACCTACATGGCTGTTAGCTCACTCTATAAGCAGCACACCTACATGGCTGCACATATGCTAAACAGCACACCTACATGGCTGTTAGCAAACTCTATAAAATTGTACCAACCATCTCATGCAGTGAGGTACACGTACAAGCGTTACAATCAAATTCCATCATTCGTTACTTATGTCAGGATTACTCAAAAATATTCTCTCAGTGAATGCAACACTGTCTCATTTTGTACGTGTACCTACTCTTACGATCAATGGTCTAGTTATCTAATAAACAGGATATTCAAAATTACTTAACTCCGTTTCCCATGGCGCGCAGGCACACGCCCACTTCTGAAGTGTAGTAAAACTCCTCTGGATCCTTTTGAATAATTTATTAAACAACGCTAATAGTCACAATTACACTCGTCTTAAGTCTAAGGTTTACTTTTACACGTCTGCTCTTCCGTACCGTTAACAAAGAAGTACCCAGAAACACCTTGTTCCCCTTTTTTTAAAACCTTCTCACCATTCCGCCCTCTGCCTTCTTTTCTACCCGTTAATCTTTTTCTAAGTCATAATGGCGGCGGAATACCCTCAAACTTAATAAAAAGTGAAACTTAAATGAAACCTAACACAGTATAACATAAAAATCATTACAATAACATAAAAATCATTACAAGATAGTTGATACAACTGAGTCAGATTGTTAAATTAAGAGTGTCAGTTTCATATTTATTAAGAAAACAGGCATTTGCATTACGAGAAAACTTACAACTCTAAACAAAACGATATGTAGTCATAGCAGGAATGGCATATTGTTAATTTAAGAATTAACTATGTCAGATGAAGAAAATAATAATGCTTCAGTCAAAAATACAACACATCTTAAACAAAAGCATAATCTGAATCTTCTGCTAACAATATATTCTTTCAGGTGACAACAATCTTAATTGGAATCCATTGCCCAACCAATATCTTATATGTGATTTTAATTTCTTTATTTTTTTTTAATAGTACTGTGTTTAAATTGTAAGGCTTTTAGGTATTAATGTTTTATAGTTGAGACAGTAAATATGATTCTGTTTCTGATCTACCCACTGGGGGTCTTTTCTTTATCATGCCACTTTCCTCCATCTACTGCTAACCGGCAGATATCATCTGGCCCTCGAGCTGGTGTTCTGCCCGCAGATTGTTTCGGTGACCTTGCCTACCATTCAGTAACCGTAACCCATCTTATACGTCTACCATAATGCCCTGCCCGTCTTCAATTATGTGATTCGTTATCCGACGTCGGCTGTTTTCATACGATGCTGGAACATAATCAACAAGGGAGATTCTTAACATTACCCGTTCCATGGTACGGGTCTCTGCGCCAAATTCACTTGGTGTAACAACGGGTGAGTGCCCCAGATTCGAAACTATAAGTAGTATAAGTACTTAAGGATTAGACAATGCTTCTGTCTTAAGGCATAACAGGATCCTTAGCCTTTCGGACGTGTTAGGTTACTAGATGCAATCCAACCAAGCTGGATTAGTGTAGTCATCAACTTCCTAGGGTTTTATTGATAATAACTATATATATTTTAATAACTTCAAGTAATATAGCGTATATCAAATAAACATAGTTATAGCATATTTTTATTTTTATTTGAACCTGACTGTGGCTTTATAGGCCGGGCCCAATAAAGCGATAGGAGTGCGCGGTTGGAGAGTAGCCTGGGGAAAATCCAGGGGAAAACCTCCGGCACGACCACGCGTGTGGTTTGGAACACTGGAATACTCTAAGAGTTTGCGCTCCAGTGAGATTGGTTGAGCGGTTTCAACCGAATCTGAGGTGTGAGTGGAATCGAGCTACTGGGAGTTTTGTCGCTGGTTCACTAAACCTAGCCTAGCTGAGAAGAGTCCAGCAAGAAACTCAGCTAGGCCCGACCTGGGTCGGACTGACTCTACCCGGTGTGCGGCGGTACCGGGACGAATAGGGACTATATGTGTCACTGTTGTCGCGATCGCGCGGTGGACGTCCCCGCCGGCGGGAATGCCTAAGTGTACGCGTCGTGTCAGAGTTGGATAGCATATGATAATTTACCTATTCACGTATACGAAGTCTTGGAATCTAACCAATCTATGATTATTATAAGACATTGCCGCCCTTATGTGATTCAAATTCGCGCCACACTCACAACTTAAACCCAAATGAAACAAAATGCTGGCAGTCTTACAATATCTATTAGTCAGTCGATACCGGCATTCGTATCACCATCCGGTGTTTTGACAAATTAGCTATTAATTTTCTAAATCTCATATCCCACTTTTACGGCGTACTGTAGTTTGGACTTTATTTTAAGTTCGTTTAGCTTTCTTTTAATAAGGTTCATTTGGGTACATACGAGGAATGAAGAGCATGCGTTGAGAATAGGTATTCGGATAATTTGCAATACCGTATTCGAGCCGCATACCCAATTTGCATATGCTGTGAGTTGCGGGGAAGCCGTATGGCTACACAAACAAGGGGATAAAAAGTTATTTTACTTGTAAGGGTAATGCTGTACTGCATTGGATACTGCAATTTTGAAACTGAGATACTTAATGGAATTTTCGATAAAAGATGATTGTGTAATTTTATATTAAGAAATTGCTTTTTAGCGGTTATTTTCTGTCTTAAATCCCAATCATCCCAGACGACCTGTAAATATATGATAATTCTGTACATTTGTGTACTAATATTATAGACAAACGAAATGAAATGAAATGAAATATATTTATTTGCTTTACATTATGTACATATGAAGATGGTGAGGTAAATGATAAATAGTGTCCATATAATGTTAATACCTTATAAAGTTATGTTTATTTATGGTTAAAATAATTTTAAGTTACAGTAAGTAAGTTACAAGGTTTTATTTCTACAACAAAGGTCAATGTCAAGACTGTTAATATTAAAACACACTTAATTAATACAATCACTACAAAATCTTGAAACTTGTAAATCTACATTATCTGAGTTAGCTATGTACAGTCAGGGACTAGTACCTACCTACATTATATAGACTGCTAATGCCTGTAATTCGAGTATATTATTGTGGCGTAGGTACTCTTGAAATAATGAGCCTACTGTAGCTAGTTATACTATGGAGAGGTCTCTGTACCATTCATTTCGTATGACACTTTAAGATCTCTGCCAAAATAGCGCCATCTATGAACTGCGGTGTGATGATGGCGTCAATGTCTCAAGCTGAGGTCAAGTGTCATACGAAATGTAATTTACAGAAACCTCTCCATAGTGCAACTAAATACAGCAGATTCATTAATTTAAAGGTACGTCACAGTGTAAAGACATTGGCACTATATAATTTACTAAATGGATACCGATGTAACCCACGATCAAAATTATTCAAATTCGGTGACCGGAACACATAATATGTAAAACAGCACTTGCCCACAGTTAATGCGTTTTCGTGCTCACCAGTTGGTGCCACTGTCGAGTAAGGTCCAGCTGTCAAAAATTGTTATTGGTTATTATGGGCATGTGAACGAAGTTTACATTTCAGTCATATTTAATACCTTAAAACCGTAATGTAAAAATATCGAACATCCAGCAAAGTAGCGAAGTCCCGTTTTGTTCAGAAAAAAGGAGGAAATAAGTTTCCGAATAACATAATTTTTAAGAAAAAAAAACCGACTTCAATTGGGGAGGCCGGTGAAAGATTATTACACTTAGATGGTGAACTCTTCCATACAATGATAGAATAGTAGTTTATGCAACTGGTATACAATGAGCGGAATTGCCTTATTACGTAAAGTTGCATACATTACTTTATCTACACACATATTATAAGTACTCTTAGATGGGGTTCAGAAGCCGACCTGCATTGCTAGCAGTGCTACCGATTACATATTTTTATAGATGCTTTATAATCAGAAAACCTTATCCCTGAATTATTTAAAATAGAGTATAACAGTTTTAAATTTGAAAAAAAAAAAAAATTACATCAAATTCAAAATAAATGTAAAATTTGAAATCCTTGGCCCCGAATTAGTTGAAATTGAGTATAATGACGATATCCGCAAAACATTTTTTTTTTTTTACTTAAAGTTCCAAATAAGTCATCCTGATCATCATCAGCAGTTCCACTTCATCAAATGTCACGTATTTCAATGTAAGTGCTTGATTTGTTTATGAAAATAATACAATCACTATATGTATGCCTTTAACATTTGAGGAGTTCCCTGGATACCTCATGGATGCCATCATCAGAACTGGAGCTTGACAAATGATTATTTTGAAAATCTAACTTGCTTAACAAACACAGCAAAGAGGACAATTCGCCAAACGTGAACTATGCGTCGTTGAAGAGTTCCGTTCTGATCATCATCAGCAGTTCCACTTCATCAAATGTCAGTTATTTAAATGTAAATGCTTGATTAGTTGATGAAAATACTAAAATCACTATATGTGTGCCTTTCACATTTGAGGAGTTCCCTCGATTTCTCATGGATCCCATCATCAGAACTCGACCATGACAAAAATTCGTTGTGAAAATAGAACTTGCTTAACTAATACAGCTAGGAGGACAAATCGCCAAACGTGAACTTTTCGTCGTTGAAGAGTTCTGTTCTGATCATCATCAGCAGTTCCACTTCATCAAATGTCACATTTTTGTATGAAAATACTTGATTTGTTGATAAAAACATAAAAATCACTATATGTTTTCCTTTAAGATATGAGAAGTTCCCTCAATTCCTCATGGATTCCATCATCAGAACTGCGTTTTGACCAAAACGGGACCAACTTGGATATATATACTTACAATCAAAAAAAGAATTTCCAAAATCGGTTCAGACATGACGGAGTTATGGAGTAACAAACATAAAAAAAAAACAAAAAAAAAAAAAAAACAAAAAAAACATACAACCGAATTGAGAACCTCCTCTTTTGAAATCTTGAAGTCGGTTAAAAACTGCCTCAAAGCACTGACAGTCATTGACCCGTAAACTCATGTTTGCCATAATCAAGCTCAGGTATTGCAAAATAGTCACCATATTGTTCTAATTAATTAATACCCGCGTAGCGCAACCACAAAGAGTGACATTTGACATTTCGGAGACCTCACGCTACACTAGCGCCTCTAGCGGCGCATTCATACGCGATAGCCCTCATTAACACAGGTGCTCACCAGACACGTGTACCACAAATCCTACCTGCACAACTTCAAAATAACCGCGAATGACCTGTCCGTGTGACACCACTAATTCTCAAACGATTCATCACTTACTTAGACGATGCCCTAAATTTTATATGTAGATATAGAATAGACCACGAAATCGTGTGTAATAATATAAATATAGATCCATATTACATTAAAATTATAGGCCAAGTTCACCCGTATCCCTTGCGGGGTATGGGATTCAAAAAAAATTTTTTCTTAAAAAAAAAACTCGTTTCTGGCTATGATAAAGTTTCGAATGTATCATAGCGAACGTTACATCCACAAAAGAGTTATATTGGTATTCATAACCATAAAAGACCCAAGTCTTGAGTTCTTTTTACAACAACTCGATTCTGTTACATGCGAGGTTGACGAAGTAAAACGTATGAAGTCATGTCTGATATGCCGATACTACCTTTTTGTAATGGACGACTTTGTCCACTTGCTAAGAAAGAACAGCGTATGTTATTAAGGAGGCTTCTTCGCTTATAGCACTTTGTGTGTGTGTTGAGTGTAAAGGAGCGCGTGCGAGTAAGAATAGTTTCATATAATGAATATTGATGTCATTGTCGTCCGGCACTGATTCCTTTATTAAATAAACAACATACGGGCAGATAATGTCCACTTTGTGTTATTGAGATTCATATAGACAACATGAAGTGTGTATAAAAGAACTCGGCATTGATTGTTGAGATATTTACTGGTAGTGTCCGTCCGTCCGCGGCTTAGCCCAGTAACCGTTACTACTAGAAACTTGTAATTTGGCTTCGGTATAATACATATACGTACTTATGTAACAATAACGCCAACAAAATTAAATTTTATTATTTTCATGTTGACGCTTAGAGATTAATCTCACAATAATTTATTATGATAGTGTACCCACCTTATTACCTTTTATCTTGACGCTTAGAGACCTTATACATCTCTAACAAGTCTCGATTGTTATTAGTTTCTTAGTCTTATTTTTGACATGTAACACCACATTTAATTAATGATACTTTGATTATTGTATTATTTTTATTTAATATAGATAGATTTTGACGTGTAAAAGTGCCTTTGAGGCCTATTTGCAGAATAAATGTTTTGATTTTTTTTAATGGTCCAATAAAATCTTGAAACAAAAATGTTTTCTCGCTATCTCTAAGTACTTCAAGTAAAGTGATGATGCATTTTTTTCTTTCAAAACTTAACGCGTTGGGTGTCGTTAGATAGTTTGTTCAATAGTTACTCGCCAATAAACGTTGTGTTTGGCGAACGTCTGTTAATGTAAAACTGTATCTAACTTTTTTGGTAAATAAATTAAATTAAAAAAAAAAAAAAAATTGTGCGTTTCTCTGGAAAACATATTGACATGAAAGAATCAGTACAGAAACATTTAGTAATGGTGGGGATTGTCGAAATTTTTCGGAAATTTATTTATCTATTTTAACTTTATTGTACAGGATGAAAAAAAAAACATTTTTTGTACAAAGTTACACGATTATCCTGCCAAATTGACGACCGCTTTAACCTTGTTGTTAGTGATAGTGTTGATAGTGACCCTGCCTACGAGGCTGGAGGTCCCGGGTTCGAATCCCGGTCTGGGCATTTATTTGTGTGAGGAGCAACGAATACTTTCTTCATGAGATTTGGACGTTCATGACGGGCACACGATCTGTGTACGGAACCCTCGGTGCTCGAGTCGGACTCGCACTTAACCGACTTGTTTCCTTTTGGTATTTCCTCTACTCGAGCCGAGTTAATGTGTGAATAAGCACAAGCAATTGGTGCTCGACAGTTCACAAAACTTTTTTAATATTTCTAAATGTGATGTGAGGTCAGTCATTTTGTTTACTAAATTGTAACAACTGATATAATTACAATGTAATTTTATTTAGTAACCGTACAATACATTTAATCAATTAGATAAGGTTAGATTGTTTTTATAGAAAAGGTGTATACTTTCCGTAGAATACTTAATTATTATGTGAAAACAGGTGTATCAAATATTTTTATACACACCGCGTACGCAACACATTGCGTTCAATATCAAATGAATTAAATTGGAATTCGTGTTTCGAATGGACCACCGGTAAGTCACGTCGTCCCGGTCGGGCGCGTAGGGGTGTCCCGTGACACCCGGAAACCGGATGTCCGTCGCCGGAACACCGGGTATTAAACGCATTCCGATAGTAAACATAGTTTTTTAGCTTTTTGTGTTTTTTAGGAACAACATCGATTGACGAATTTTTATTATTTTATATTCTAGGTATGTACCTATTTGGCTCATTGGGTTTTTTAAATGTATTTGTACCAAATTATCAGGACAAGGTTTGTTTAAATAAATGTTTGGAAAATTGTGATACAATTTGTTTAAAAATACACTTTAATAAAGTGAGTGAGTGCGAAACATGCAAGATTGGAAGACACAAGGAACAGTAGAGTAGGTCTCGTTATCTTTATTACTACACCCGTGCGAAAGGTGCGGTCACCTAGTAAATAATATAAGGATCAATTTCTAGGAATAAACGTTACTGATATTCTGTCTAACAGTGCTTGAGGTTCTAATGGACATAGAAATATAGCTAGCACATGTTGAATAAAAACAACAAAAGTGGCGAATCAGGGCGGAACAGTAGAAGTCACGCTACTTGATATCAACCACTCCTCTTTGTAGCATCTATGTTGATACACTGTATGGTTCTTAAAAGTATACACTTCTTAATTTATAGGTACAAGGAATATACCAACATAAAGTTTAATTTCTTTGCTCGAGCTTTGAAAGAGTTACAATTTGTACATAAACCGATACAAAGTGTATCTGTTTTAATAGCTCTTTATCTATACCTACATACCGCCAAGGAATGTTTGTTGTACAGGTACAGATTACTATATTAATTAATGTAAACTTACTACTCTAATAAGTACCTTAAATCTTTTTACGACGAAATCTATTTTACAATTACAATAAGTATTCATTAACTCCATGTACGTAACTGGTCAAAACATACAGTGCCAGCAACGCACATATGCGTTCAATTGCATACTTAGTTAGTAGGAAGCGTGTTTAGTTTGAGTGTTTAACAATTAATTACTTAATTCCAGTCTTAACGAATTAGAATCCGATCAATTCATGCTGCAGTTATAATTAAAAAGAGTATTTAAATTTCGCGCGAAACATAACTACTAGTCGCTCTATGAGCGCAAGTTTATTTTTTTCATTTTCCAAAAACTAACTGACAAAATTACACGAGAAACGGATGCGAATAGGAAAACACCGAAACCGAAATCCGTCCGCATAAATATACTAAAAAAATTAGGTAATTTCCAAAAACTGAACATTTTACTTGGTCAATAAAGATATTCGATAAAAAAAAAGTATTAAGTAGTGTAAGTTCAAATTTAGAATAAAGGAAAAAATTAAAAATTTAGGCACCGAGCAGGATTCGAACCTGCGACCTCCCGGCACTCGCGGCCAGTCGCTCTAGCCAACTGAGCTATAGGTGCAATCGCTACCCAGTCCTAAATTCATCAACCGTTGCTTCGTATTAAGCAGTACCGTTGCGCGATGTCGCTGTACGCCTCCCTTAAGGCGTTTGTATAAAAATATAGTGTAAGTTCATTTAAGTATTAATGAAGTGTGTAACTTTAATGTAATTTAAAAGTATTTCTATTAGTAGTAGCAGCCATTTCTATAAAAAAAAAACTTAAAGCGTAGCAAATACGTTACCGCCTAATAAGACTCGTAGACTTGTTCTTATTTCTATAAAGTCATCTCAATTATAACGAACGAACTCCGCCAAAACCGAACGAGTAAAGAGCTGACACACTTAACTCATATTACGTTAAAGGAAACTTTAAAGTAGAAGACAGTTTTAATACTTTTAACTGTCCGCAAGTGCACAAACATCTCGGTGCAGCGGCCGTGTGCGGATTAAAGAAAGCGGAACAAAACCAGTTAAACGGTTTAGGGCTTTACCGCTACCAGGACGTTTGCACAATGTTTTCTTTGGATCTCTGCCGTGCGATTCACTATTCTGGTTCGGTAGATATACCGTATTGTAGGCATTATATTAATCTAATATCAGTCATATTAAAATTTGTTACCCAATCACTGCAAAAGCGGTTGAACAGATTTAAACTAAACTAGGCATCAAGATAGTTTACAAGTATAGCCCGGATTAAAACAAGGCCCATTCAGAGATCTGACGAAAATACTGAAGTTTGAGTTTCCAGTGTGAAGACGTAATGTAGAGAATCACACTACACAAAAATTACTGTGGACTAAAACAGAAATAGAATCAACATCGCTCAAGCCGATTCAGAATCGTTTTTTTCGTAGGGCGACTGATGCTCCGTGGTACGCCAGACGTTATTTTGACAACGCTCTCCATCATTGGAATCCGTTAGTTAGGAAGACTGTCGACTACGTTACTCCCCCCTCTGTCGTAACTCGGCGATCACGGATTGGGGGCTGCACGGTCCGGCGTCCTAGGCACACGCTCACGGACCCGGACGACGTAATTACAGCGTCCATCGAAAGATGGAACGCTGCGCTTACGGCGTCCAACTCAGACACGATGCGTACACTTAGGCATTCCCGCCAGCGGGGACGTCCACCGCGCGAGAGCGACAACACTGACACATATAGTCCCTATTCGTCCCGGTACCGCCGCACACCGGGTAGTCAGTCCGACCTAGGACGCGCCTAGCTGAGTTTCTTGCTGGACTCTTCCCAGCTAGGCTAGGTTTAGTGAACCGCTCGATTCCACTCACACCTCAGATTCGGTTGAAATCGCTCAACCAATCTCACTGGAGCGCAAACTCTTAGAGTATTCCAGTGTTCCAATCCACACGCGTGGTCATGTCGGAGGTTTTCCCCTGGATTTTCCTCCAACTCCGCACTCCTATCGCTTTATTTCGTCCTGCCTATAAAGCCACAGTCAGGTTAAAAAAAAAAGAAACAAAATATGGAAAAATGCCTTGGTAACTCTGTCAAAAAATCCTAAATACCATCATAAAAATAACTAATGCTGCAGATGTTTTTTTGTACAGAAATTTTTATTGTTCTCAAAATTACAAATATAAGTTAAAAACGCAAAAATACAAATATAAGTGGTAAATATCCCGTTTCAAATCGTAATTCTAATGTAAATGACCATGTAAACTTGAAATCTTATACCGGATATATTTTTCATAAGTACACTAAGTACACTGGATAATGTTACAAAATCAATTAAAATGTACGCGTTATGTATTTACGACATTACGCGCAGAGCTTCCATAGAGAGCGCGCGTGATGGTTAATTGCAAATTCACGCGTATTATAGGAGGTCATTTGCAATGGAATGGCCTTGCCTTAAACATCCTTATAACCTCAGAATGACATTGGAATCCACAAAATCCGCGAATGCACAATCTGTCGGCATACACTACTGGTCTAGTAACGTATTAGGTACGTACCTACTTATACAAATATGTTATCAATTAAAAAATATTTTCAAATTCAGTAATATAATCAAAATTCTATTATTAATGCATACCCATATGTCAGTACCAATATCGATGTCTATCATTCTCACGATTTTCCAATAAATAAACCACCGATATCACCGCGTCCCATCATATGTAATCAACATCATTTTTAATAAAAGCATGGAATAAACCAGTAAAACAATCGATAGGTGAATGTTCGATTGACGACATCGTTTGCTGATGCTGACTCGATGCAACGAATGCGGGTCTTATCCCTGCCGAAGCGAGTTTGCTTTTTGAATTTTTCAGTTAGCAGTTTTTCCTCCGTCGATAATTTTGTTTATCTATCGATTTCATGAACTGACTACCAATATCTGAGCGGTATTTGTGATATAGTTAAAGCTAACTTTGGAATACTTTAATAAGTTCTAAAAACAATTTATCCGTTATTTTTTAGTGCTCCGTAATAAAATTGTTCCAACGTACACTTAAATGATCACCCGATGTATGTCCGTCTGTCACAATTTTCTCAAAGACCGCTTGACATAGAAAGCTGAAGTTTAGTATCATCATAATATTTAAGAGCTTGGCTCTTGTCGGTGGAGTAATTGCCAGCTTATTCTACATTCAGCTTTGTCCTTCACTTCTTTGTATGACGTAGCATTTATTTTGTTTTATTTGCTCCATTCATTCTAGATCTTCCCCTTTTCCTTTTTCCCTCTATCTTTCCTTCTATTATTGTTCTGATCCATTCGTCATGGCGTATGGGATGTCCTATCATTTTTCCTCTTCTATCATATTCTATCATTTAGTATATCTATGACCATTGATAGTTTATTATATACTTACCTAAATGTGCAGTTCGCACTCTAAAGATATTGTGTTGTATTATTTGATAGATCGTAAAACCGCCGTCATTTTTGTGTGCCATGTTAGGGTCTAACTTTAAACTAGCAACAAACAGTTCATATACTAAAAATACTAACAGGTAATACTAAAACTGGTGAAAATAAAAGCGTTCTGTTTTAAAAAAAAATAAAATAGTATTTATTGTCGTAAAAAAAGCACACAATCAGTAATATAGAAAAAAAACATGGCTAAATTTAGAAGTTACAAATTCAATTAAAGTTAACAGTAGGTCAACAATAGGTTATCAACAATGGTGCGACAATAGGCTCGGGCTCAGCGTGTGCCGCGAGCCTGGTCGCCTGTGCAGGGCTGTTTCTCAGCCCGCACCCACTTCACAGCTCAACACAAAAAAATAATAATATTAGGTATCCCGGGGAACATTCGCTTAAATTTATATTTATATACCACTTTTCATGCTCGTGAAGTTGTTCTTTATGTCGAGAGAGTCTGCATGAAATAGCTTTTTATGTTACAATAGTGAACAAAGTAAAAATTAAAAACCATTCTTAAAACCAAAGATACAGGGATGTTTCGTCGAGCAACGAAAACTTAGGTACTATAAAAAGTGTCATGCTCGCATCTACACAATAAGAACCAACCTCAATAACCGCATGCGCCCGTATTGCCTACAAAAGAATGGCAGGCGTTGAAACCGTCAGTTTCATTGAAATTCTGAGAGGAGTTTTACGATTGATCATATGAATGAATGAATGGTTTATTCATATTGAATATATGGTTTTACATCAGATCTTAGTGCATATTTCTTCCCATAATATATTCAGCCAGATTAGGCATATGAAAACTTAGGTCAGTGATTTAGTCACTCAGTCTATAAATAGGGATAAAATTACATCTAAATAAGGTCATTATATTAATATGTATGAATAACATTGATAAAATTTTGAGTCAATTAAGTAATAATAACAGTCAATTACTTATGTCACATACTTCGTTAAATCTGTAATTTAAAAATTCTTTAATACTATACAAATATTTTTAAGTTAACATTTTGTGCAATTTTATTCTAAATTCATGAACAGGCAATACTCTAATTGCGGCAGGTAATTTATTAAAGATAACATACATATTATGAGCACTTTTTTTCTGAGTACCAGCTTATGAGCAGGTGGTACCGCGAGCCTGTGCCGTCTATGTGACCTAGTTGTTTCCTTTTCTTCGATAAAGATAAATAATTCTGTATGGAGTTTCACAAACATGGCTATTTCGTATATGTATACACAAGGCAAGGATAGCAAATTATGTTTTATGAATAAAGGCTTACTGGATTCTCGTCTATGTATCGGACATAAGATTAAAAGTAAGTCAAAATGTATATAAATACAAATAATTGTACCTGAAATATTGTCAATTAATATAAATAAGGGAAACCTAAAAAAAATTATTCCTACCGAGAATATAAAAAACCAATGGGTAGGCAATAGGCAAATGTACCTACTACGATCGAGCTCATGAACTTGTGACTGGTGAAGATCGTATGCTACCTACTGGATGTGAATATTCAAAACCATTAGCTATGACGTTCGTTGGAGCTCCCGAGCAGGCGTCTAACCCCCTTTTCATCAAAATTAACGAACCTCTGCTACCTAAAATGTGTTTTGTCCCTTACCCACAAACGCAAATGACAAAGTAACAGATAAAGATAAACGAATATTAATGGCAATAAAATTAGATGAACGCTCTTCTTCGGATAATTGGGCCATTCTACTTTTTCATAATTTTCGAAGACTTTTTCTTATGGAGACTTTGGAATACTTGGCCCTTACTTCATATTTTTGTATTGTTATTTAGAAAGAGGTTTAGTTGCAGTGTCACTTCCGATAATTTAGGTAATTAACGAACCACAAAAAATGGTTTTTTCCAACTGTGTTACCTACCTTTTACAGCACTGTGTTAATATTTAAGTATTTTTTCCTATAAATTCCTTTTATTAGGTTCAAGTACTATTTTGAAATCCTGTTTTTTTTCTACACTAAATCAATACATATCATAGTTTTTTTTTGTAATAGAAAACTGGTCATGAAAAACTAGAATGAGCCCAATTAACATTAGTCACTTCTAACACTAGCTCCAATTGGCGAAAAACTAGTTAAAGAACGCCTTCGACGGTATAGCCATATACAAAGACCAATAAAAAATAGTGAGAGTCCAAGTCCAAACAGCGATAAACCTGGCAACAGAAAAGTTAGAAGCAAAAAAATTAACAAATTCGTTATCTTGAAGATTGACGAGATGAGTTGCCCCACCCGTTACATTATGTAGACCTAAAAGTTGACAAAGTTATATTAATTAACTATGTGTTAATGTGTTTCACACAGCTAACAGCGCTATCTAAGTAATTAATGGATATTGTAACAAAATTAGCTCTTTTAGGGCCCTTATCACTTACTTAAACATATTATAATCATAATCATTTTTATTTGCAAAATCAGATATATTATATTTACACAGATGTTATTTGCAAAGTAAGGGGGACTGATACCCTGGTAGGGCCTAACAAAATATTTTACATACTAAGACATAATAAATATCAATTAAAATTAATAATCATATTATATCTATAGCAATCCCAATATTGAAATTTGTAAAGCCATATACAGCTTAATGTCACACAAAACCATATCATGAACTAGCTTTTTCCCGCGGCTTCGCCCGCGTACCAAGAGTAATTTTTAACCGTCTACAAAAAAGGAGGTTCTCAGTTTGATCGCTATGTTTGTATGTACTTATATAAGTAGATAAGTATGGATGTCATTTCCGTAATCGGCACCCCGAGGAACCACAAAGGTGACACCCATATCGATTTTTAAGAAATATAAATTTCCGCCATCTTGGATTTGAAACTGGATGTCATTTTGCGTAATTGGCACCCAGAGGAACCTCGAAGACACACCCATATCAATTTTTAAGAAAAATATATGTCCGCCATTTTGATTTGATAATGCAAGTCATTTTCGTAATCGGCACCTCGAGGAACCTCGACGATCACACCCATATCAACAATTAAGTAAAATATATGTTCGCAATTTTTGATTTGAAAATGCATGTCATTTTCATTATAGGTCCCCCGAGAAACCTCGACAATGACACCCGTATTGATTTTAAAAAATAAATAAATATCCGCCATCTTGGATTTGAAAATCAAAATCAAACATTTATTCTGCAAATAGGTGAAATAGGCAACAAGGATACTTGTACATGTCAAAATATTAATTTACAATTTAAGAAAGTCTGACTACAAGAATACATTTTTCATGTCAGAATATTAATTTACAGTTCAAGAAAGAATAATAATTTCGAGATTACAAAAATAACAAAATTAATGTCATACCGACAGTGAAAATAAACTTGCAAAGTTATCTATTATGAATATTACAACATCAGTTAAGTTAGAGATGTATAAGGTCTGAGTCTGATTAAACAAAGAGTATAATGAAATTCATATAACATCCCAGAGTGATCCCAGAGATGTACATGGTCGCTGAGCGTCCAAATACAATTAATAGTTACTATTCTAACGTCCTTACACATGTACATGGTCTCAGAGCGTCAAAATTAAGACTAATTTAATATTGTTAGAGATGTATATGGTCACTGAGTATAAAAACGAATCCAGAACAGGATGATGTCTCTCGTCAGTTCCCTATATAAATACACTAGTATTAACGTATATAGTCACTACGTCCTTGCAAGCATAAATAGACCGGACTCCACAAACAGCACCCGATCACGAGTATGAAATGCAAGTCATTTTCGTAATCGGCACCACGAGGAACCTCAAAGATGCCACCCATATCGATTTTTAAGAAAAAATGTCCGCCATATTGGATTTGAAAATGCATGTTATTTTGGTAATCGCACCTCGAGGAACCTAGACGATGACACCAATATCGATTTTGAAGAAAAATAAATGGCGCATATCTTGGATTTGGAAATGCTTGTCATTTTCGTAATCGGCACCCCGAAGAACGTCGAAGATGACAGCCATATTACTGTTCCCTTGGAACCCCCTTTTCATCCCTTTAGGGGAGTAATTTCGAAAAATGCTGGAACATGTTTTTTTTGTATTCAAACAGAGAGTCTATATACGAAGTTTTAAATCTCTCACTTCAAATAGATTTGCTCCCCGTACAAACCTGGAACCCCCTTTTCACCCCTTTAGGAGAGCAATTTCGAAAAACCGAAAAATGCTTTGTTGTATTTAAACAGAGAGTCTATATACGAAGTTTTAAATCTCTCACTTCAAAAAAGATTTGCTACTCGTACATACTTGGAATCCGCTTTTCCCCCCTTTAGGACCTTTAGGGGAACAATTTCGAAAAACGCTGAAATTAGTTTTATTAAGTATATTTAAACAGTCTATTTACGAAGTTTCAAATCTCTCACTTCAAAAAAGATTTACTCCCCGTACAAACTTTGAACCCCGTTTTCACCCCTGTAGGGGAGAAATTTAGAAAAACCCCGAAATACGCCTTTAATATATTTAAACGGAAAGTCTATATACAAAGTTTCAAATCTCTTACTTCAATAATTAAGTGTTTTACATACAAACTTTGGACCCCCGTTTCACCCCCTTAGGGGATGCATTTTGAAAATCCTTTCTTAGTGAACCCCTAGACCTTATAAGGAACCTAGGTGCCAATTTTGGAATCTCTAGAACCAGGTTTGGACTCTGCGTTGATATGTCAGTCAGTTTTTTCTTTTATATATTTAGATTACTAATTAATGATTTTGGAAATCGCACAATACTTTTAAAAACGAGCTATCCGACAATTATATCTCCACTTGACGTTCAAGATTTTATTCTAAGTAGGTACCACTTTGTTTGGTACCTACTTCGTAAACAATAACTAATATATATTATGTACTTATAACATTTTTTACAGTTTTTATATTGTAACACGAAAAAACCTTCTCGCTGCGGCCACTGACGCACTGGCCGGCAATAAAAAGAAGTAAAACATTTTCACGCTCGTCTTTTGTTCTTCGGCAGTGATTTTCTGAGAGATTGCGCTGTTTGCAGTTAAATTCTATATGATTTTACTGAATTTTGATTAATTACCTGATTTTTAAATTAATACTATACTTGTAATATTATAATTATATCTAATAGTATAGGTAGTTCGGGTTACTGTACAATTTGTGATAGTATATTCGTGATAATATTACGTATTGTTCCTATTGTGTTGTGTGGTATTGTGTATTAAACTCGAAGTTTCATAATAAGAGCTACTTCTTACGCAGGTAATTGTTACGTACTTAAAACTTTTTTTCAGTTTTAATAAGTATTGTGTATAATTCTTGTTTTTTGTTAAACCCATTATACTATATGAGGTTCGGATGGATTTGAATCTGTTCTGATAGATGGGATTGTTTGCAGCTCTTTATTCCTTGCGGATCTTCGGACGGCTTTTACTCGACGCCGTTTCCGTGAATATTCTCGTTTGTGCTGTGCGCTGTTTGGAGTAATCTCTAGTATTGCAACGAACGGAATCACCGAGCCTACCACCTTCACCAAGTATCTGGATTGCGGACCACCACTCAGGCCAGTAAATTTTCTTTTTGCCTATCGAGATGAAATTTGTCATTAAGATCTACGTCTGAGACCCCGGGAATGACATAGAATAGTTTTTTTCATGAAACTATTTTTTGATGGCTTGAAAAGGGGTGAAAATTTGGATGCGAGAGCGATAATTAAGCCTGTTCCTAAAACCATTTCATAGCAATTATTTGTATACGGACGAAGTCGTGGAAAGAATTGGGCGCTACTTAGTAATAATATTATAAACTAGCTTTTGCCCGCGACTTCGTTCGCGTGAACTTCTACTGACTATTTCTTGCCCTTGGTACATAAATTCCGCAGGTTTGGTTATAAACTATTTAACTTTGAGTGACTCACTCAAAATTTACTCAAAAGTTTTTACGTCTCAAAGTTACAACCTTACAAAGGTTCTTATTTATATGAATATATTAGCAAGTGAAATGGGCCCTCTTGTTCATGAAGACATGTGTCCTGAAGTAGGATATAATAAGCGGATAATGAAACAAAATGGGTATGATTTATGAATACCTATATATATATGTATGGGTAATGTGGTACTGACTAAGTAAGTCAGACGACATTAAATACTCATTTCATTCCAGCCCGGAGAACCCCGCCGAACTCGATCCCATATAGCATTTATAGGTACCTATGACAGTGTTAGATGTTGCGTACGTCTCATCTTAACTTATACATTTATAATATTAGTGTTTTATTTGGTCTGAGATTAGTTGGAAGTGGTAATAGTGGGAATTAGTGGGATTTTGTAGGCCCTCATATAACACCGTTATCACCACTCCAGCAACGCTCTAGATGACCACAGAAAACATATCAATTATAGGTAAACGGAGTTCAAGGCAGTGGTTTGTTGTATGTTGACAGCGATTGACTGAAATAATTAAATCTCTCATTTCAAACAGTTACTTTGGGTTGAAGGAATCCTGGTTATTTGTCGATAGTCCCCTAAGCACTTTTTTAACCTCATTTTTTTTACATATTATCTGTTTATTGTACAATTTTTGAATGGGATTCTTTTTATTTTGTTTCCAATTATATGCTTAACAATTTTCAAGCTTTTAAGTTACTAATTGAAGGACTTCTCGTACAAAGTTCAACCCCTCTTTACATCCCATTCCATCCCCAATCGGTATGATTTTTATGGCCTATAACCTGGCCGAAGATCCATTAAACTTATTAGTGAAGGTTATTCTTTACAAGACTTACAAGATTACTACATTAAAAATAAGATCCCTGTTAACGTCGGTAAATGTCAGTGCATTAGTTATACGTGTAAAAAACGACCTTTTAAATTCTCGTACAACTTTGACGGCAAAATAATGAGTTGAATTAGTTCGTGAATTTGGTGTTATGTTCGATAGTAAATTGACATTCTCGGAGCATATAGATTACATTAGTAACAAGAGCTTCAAAAATGTAGGATTCATCATAAGATCCTGTAAAGTATTCAAAAACACACACACACACACACACGCACGCACGCACGCACGCACGCACGCAGGCACGCACGCACGCACGCACGCACGCACGCACGCACGCACGCACGCACGCACGCACGCACGCACGCACGCACGCACGCACGCACGCACGCACGCACGCACGCACGCACGCACGCACGCACGCACGCACGCACGCACGCACGCACGCACGCACGCACGCACGCACGCACGCACGCACGCACGCACGCACGCACGCACGCACGCACGCACGCACGCACGCACGCACGCACGCACGCACGCACGCACGCACGCACGCACGCACGCACGCACGCACGCACGCACGCACGCACGCACGCACGCACGCACGCACGCACGCACGCACGCACGCACGCACGCACGCACGCACGCACGCACGCACGCACGCACGCACGCACGCACGCACGCACGCACGCACGCACGCACGCACGCACGCACGCACGCACGCACGCACGCACGCACGCACGCACGCACGCACACACACACACACACACACACACACACACACACACACACACACACACACACACACACACACACACACACGTGCAATCACATGAATCACAAAGCTCCACTTGAAATGGAGTACCTCTTGATATTAATTTGTCTTGATAAGTAATTTGTAATACACGCATGTTTTGAAACTTAATTCTTAAATGAACTGCCATCTTAGCCTCTGTTTTACCAGTTGTATGTTTTATGTTTTACGTTATTTTTCAACTAACTGTATTTTTTGTGTGGACATCTATAATTGGCTTTGTTATTAGCTATTAAGTTTTGTATTATTTTTCTGTAATGCTGTTGATGCCCCGAATAAATAAAAATAAAAAATTAAAAAACATAGAAGTTCTTAAATTGTTGTATCTCTCGTACGTACGTAGTATCCTTGAATGTGCCTGCACGATCTGGTCTCCGCATTTTATCACTTACAGTCATCAAATTAAGCGAATACAAAAGAAATTCATTAATCACCTTAACCTTCGCTTTCCCAGACCTCCTACATCATACGAAAACAATTGTCACACCCATAACCTGTTACCACTAGCTGACAGACGTAAGGTTCTGGATATGTGCTTGCTACATGACATCATTAATTAGCGCCTGGACTGCCAAGAATTGGTTTCGCAGTTGTCACTAAACACTCCTCAGCGTCGCACTCGCCACACACCAATGTTTTATGTATCACGATATGGAACTAACTATGCCAAAAATAACGTTCTCGCACACATTCCTAGAACCAATAATACTGTTTTTTCTAGTATAGAGATTTTTAGACATTCGAAATCATCTTTTAAACTCGGAATTATTAGAACGATTAAAAATAAGCAGCACGGCTCCTCTTAATAGGTATTATAATGTTCATAATAATAATTAGTTTATCTGTATTCTACTGATGACTTTTGGTTAGTTGCAAACATCTTATTTAGTAGGTATTTACTAATTCTCATCTATACAAATCACTCAACATTGTAGTCCGTTCGTTCGATTGTCCTTTATGTAATACGAATAATTAAGGCAAAACCTGTACTTGGCCGTACTACTGTATTATTTAGTATAAGTTATAAAATTTGTATCGCTGTTGGTTTTCTGAATAAATAAATAAATTCTCTAGTCTCGCGTGATGCCTAGACAAATAAACAGACAGACAAACAGACACAAATTCTAAAAACTGTTGAAATGTGTTCTGTTATCGATTATAAGCCCCACAATCAATTTTTTTGCTAATATCTTCAATGTACAGATTTCCGAACCTCTACAGCTTTATTAAACGTATATATTATATGTATATATGTATGTATAGATAGATTTAGATGTATAGATAGATAGAAGATATATAGATGTGAAATTTTCGATGTTTGGATGTAGAAATGACACAACGGATTAACATAAAATTTTGAAAGGAGATACTTAGTTAATAACCTGGATACTTTTTATCATCCTCCAAAGGGAAGAAATCGTTGATGTAAGTTGATGCGACAGTTTGTGCGGACGAAGTCGCGGTAAATGCTACTACGTGATAAGTTACTTATTTCTTAAGGGTTGCGTGTCAGCCGGTCACACTCCTTGTGGGGGCGTCGCTAAGTCAATATAGTTAAATGGCTCTTAGCACGAAATTACCTTAATCAAGGATAAGTAAGCCCCATTCTTAGCCTCGAGTTACATAAGCCGAGGTCAATTATATTTATTTAGTTAAGGTACGAGTACAATATTGTTTGATATTCGAAGAAATTTTAGATTGTCTTAAATTACCAAGAATTTCAGTTACATACAAAAGTTGAATCTAAATAGCAAGCTTAGAAATTCTCTTAAAAACGTTTGCTGAAAAGAGTTTAAACGTGTTGCACTTCGATCGTAATGTTATAATTGTAACTTATTACAAACTCATTGTAAAACATTGGATCATAGGCGGTGAGTGCCTCGTTCACTACATTTCCAGCATTACTCTCCTTCCACAATACCTTTTATATGAATGCTAATCACAACCAAATAACTTCGTCAATTAACCATTCAAAACATATCAGAACACATCTTGTTTAATATTCCTTCGGACTGCGTTGACTAGTTTATATTTACAGTCCGGAACTTTGGAGCTACAAACTGCATCGGAGACTGGTCGTTGACTTTTAGTGTAATCAACAAGGTACACAGATGTATTGCAAAATGATTTTCCTTCGAGAAAACTCGGATCTCAATCGGAATACGATGGCACCCGAACTGTCAATCAATGATTGTGTTAAATGAGTGACGTTTTCATATCCATTGTTATGGAACTTTATTGTTTAGTGTCAAATGTCAAAGTGAAAAATGTTATTGTATATTAATAAGATTTTACAACCACCTTCAATAACTTTGAAAATACTCAGTTTTATTGTCATTAGTAAACGAAACATTATCTTCACTTTAAAACATAAAGTGCGACAAAATAAATCTTATTGGGAAATATTTACACGAATAAAACTCAATACTTAAAAACAGCATCTACTTACGGGGCTAGTATGATTTTTTTATTCATGTCATTGGCGTCCCTATCGCACCTAAGTAAATAACCCGCGTGTGAGAGGGATGCAAACGACATGAAGGCTTTCATACTAGGCCCGTTAGTATACTTCTAGGTACAGTCATCGTCATAAATAAGTGGTGATTTCTGTACCTTGTCGCTTTTAATCGTTTGACAATTTCGTCAAACAAAATCATCAAGATCTAGATAGAATTTCTTGCGTGGTCTACCCAGCTTAATATTGTTTGTTTTGGTATTTTTATTTTTTCTACATTCTTCTTCCTGGTTCTTATTGTAGGTTTAGATATGCCCGTTGCGTCCGAAATGTCTGTTGAACTTTGCCAAAATACTCTGAATTATTGCTCGTATTTTAGAATTTTTTATTTAAATATAATTCCTTGGACTGGATTTTTTAACCGTTTTTGAGGTTTCGGCATTAAACTGTAAATATAATCAAAACTATAGCGAATATTTGAATTGCGTGTTAGCCACTCTATATATATATTGGTCTGCTGATGCGACTTACCCCTACGGCTGTAAGATGGGTACTGAAGTTAATTGACAGAGTGCGATAAATACGAACTTTTCCGATAAAGTACCAAGGAAAATCATTTTGCACTACATCTGTAGTCATCTTAAGACCCATTACTTATTTAGAATGGAATTAGCTCCCATCATAGGTGTTCTCTATTACATACGATCTAGATATCTTCAAAGTACGCTTACTGCTTACTCTGAAGTGTCTAAAAATACTCTTATATAAACACTAAGACATACTATAAAAACTTAGAGCTAGAGCAAACAACGGGCGATTTTATCGATAAATAGCGCGATATCTTCCAGACAACCATTTGTGTTTTTTTTTATTAATACAGTCGTTTTGTATGTAATGTGTCTTTTAAGTGAGGTATGCAATAAAGAGATACAAATCTGTATTGCATTGTATTGTCGCTACACAGAGATTTATTTTATGGTACGGCAATTTTGTTACCAGTATTTGTTGCACCGTTTAACGCCACCCAGGGGTCACGTGTAGGGTAACGTGGTGCAGCTTCGACCCCCCTTCTCAAGTGAGCGGGAGTCATGTTGACTGTTAGAAGTTCTCAAGCTGCTCGGAGGCCTCTAAACGATTTTGGACCTTGGCTTAACGACTGCTGTCATAGATAACGTACCTTCCAAAGCACGGGAGCGCTCAGTTAGTACTCAAAGCGATCACCCATCCAAGAACTGACCCCGGTCCATGTTGCTTAACCTCTTATACCCCACGCGGCACGCGGGCGCCGCTTGGCCACGAGCGCTATACAGAGATTATACAAGTTTACACACGTCAACTTTCTAATTGCACCTATCGTGCACTATCAAGCTGAGAAGTAGGTATACTGGCCAGCGGTAATTTTTATTAGGTACAACGATCATGTTGGTTAAATCGGGGCTATATGAGACTGGGGGCAATTGCTTTTATGTTTTCGTACAAAAGATATCCTTGCATTTTTTTTTCTTGTACCAACAAGCCTGTGAGTGTATAGATAGATATAATAGAAGCGAAAGAAATGTGTAAGGGCCTTAGTATTTGGGACTCGCTAGTTTCTGTCTACCTCAAGGGATTCGGGCATCTGCGGGGGTGATTATGTTATGTATTAAATATCGCAAAAGTATCCGTCTTCTTAAAAATATATAATTTAGACTAATGTCCTTGTTGACTAGACTATTAGGCTGGTCTATTTGCAACTCACGTTGTCGGAATTGCTAATGCTACTAAGGTATTCTTGGTCAATCATTACTGACAGGTCCTCTATTCGAAGTGGCTTCGGCGACGTTAGTTAGAGGTCTATTCGAAGCACAGTTTGATTTAAATAATTTCTAGTGTCCGACCGAAATTTCGGTTTCGGTTTCGGTTTCGGCCAGTTTCGGCCAAAAAATCAAGTTTCGGCCCGAGTTTCGGTTTCGGCCAAAAACGGCCGAACCTTTCGGCCGCGCCGAAACTTACAACATCGTACCTTCGGGTCGCGCTCGGCTAACGTCGGGCGCGCTCGGCACGTCTGGCAATATGGCGTCGCTCGCCTGACTCCGCCGGCCGACTTATTTTATACCACCATTAAAAAATCGCTAACTTTGTGTTACAAATAATGTATTTTTTTCACTTTATTTATAGGGTAGTTAAATTTTCAAACAGAACCTCTGTAACTGTGCTGAAATTTCATTGTGATAAATTTTTGAAAGTAGAATCCTGTAATTATAGGACGGCGAGATATTAATTTTAGAAAAAAACTTACTAACATTTTTTCGACTTTTTAAGGACTTTTTTTTTTCATAAAAGGTTCGGTTTCGGTTTCGGTTTCGGCAAAATAACATGTTTCGGTCGGTCACTATAATTTTCCTATGGTGTCGGACTCACCAGGTCTACCATGTACCTTTGTTACTTTAACGTCATAATAAACCCAATGGTTGTAAACCACAAAGTATCAAGGTATCCAGCTTCCTATTAGTGCTAAGCTATAGACGTACTGGTAAAACATATATCTTAATATAACATTTTCTATTGCAAATAAGAGAGTAGGGATGTCACTTCCGTCTTGAAAAATCGATTAGGTATTGAGTAATCGATCATTTTGCTCCAAATTAAAATCTATTAAAAGACAATCGATTTTTGAAATAACAATAATCGTTTTTTTTTATTTATTTTTCCTATGGGGTCGGTTCCACAATCATTATTATCATGCGATACACTCGTATCATAATCAGTATCACAAGAATTTTGACGTGTATTGCAGTATCGTGATAATATCTGAGCAAATCTGGATACTTTGCGCGATAGGTACCTAAGCGTGGCTTCAATATTAGCTTAATTGCTAGAAATGTCCTCATAATACTAGGGTCTTTACTAGGACTTTCTAGACTTCTAATATTCTCATGTCCAAGGTGGTAGCTTACAATATTCTTTGATAAATTATGTTACGATTAATCGGCCGTGTAAATCATAATCGATTTTTTATTAATCGATTTATTGCAAAGTCTAAATCGATTTAATAATCGATTATTTTTTGACATCCTATAAGACTCTTAGACTTAGATGAATTCCTGATTTAGCAGGGCAAGGCGATACTGTGAACTGTCAATAGGATTATTGATAAATTTTTAAAAATGTTTCGTAATGAAAGTATACACGTTCATGTCAATATAAAAAAATATTTTTTCCACATATTAGGGTCGTTGCGCCGGTTCTCGTCACATTAGTGGAGTTGCCAACATTGTGAGGGGAAAAGAATATGTTGAACTATCGTAATTTATACGACTAATATTTCTTTTTAATGCTTATATAGTCTATTTTTGGCCAAGATTAGGATTTAAACACTTAAATACACTGTTACGCTAAGAAAAGATGATAAATGAAAAAGTATGGGTTTTCCCGGTTTTCGTCACTTTTGCCCAGTTTTCGTCACCACGTTGCCCAGTTTTCGTCAATAGAGGAAAAAAAACTGTTTTTTGGGTAAAAAACCTTAAATAGGTACTCCGTACTACCTTGTGTTTGCTTGTTGTTGGCTTTTATTAGTATGAAATAAAGAAATGATCAAAATACTATTATAATCATAAGTCTTCTTAAAGGCTGATCCGTTCGAAGTACAACTTAGATCCCTGACTCTCGCCATGATCTCTTCGAGTGACATGTGTCATCCATCGACGTAGCAGTTTTAAAGAAAGTTCGTGAACTTTTTTTAAAACTGCAACGTACGCCGCTACTAAAACCGCGGTTTTAAAAATCGTTTTGGTGTCACCTACGCGAGCCGATTACTAATTACTCTGGGCTTTGATTTACCTTGAATCTTGATGTGATTTCATAAAAACGCCGATTAGACCAAAACCGGACCAACGTGAAAAACCCGCAAAATGACGTTGACGAAAACTGGCACAATAGCAAAATTGATGTTCCGGTTCTCCGTCACCTAAATTTATGCAGATTGTGGGCAAAATCAGTCTAAAAAACACTTAATATTGTCTTCGTTATATATATTAGTAGTCATAAATGGATCAAAAATATCACTTCAACAAGGTGAAAACATTAATAAAACTTACTTAGAAAATTTCCTGTACCACTAATTTTTATTTAGTTTGGCACGATTTTCGCGGTTCAAAAACGTGGCTCAAATTTTCGTTAATTATATCTTGGTCACATGTTGTTAAATAATATTTGAATATAGTTAGTGTTCTAGATTAGGTATTAAGGAACGTAATGAGCCTAAACATGCGCGGGTAATTGTTTATATATTCTTATTATAAGATTTTGTACGGAAGAAGTCATCCAAAATGACGAGAACCGGCGCACTGTCGGGAACCGGCGAAACGACCCTATATTATTTAAGACTAGACTAGACTAAATTCAGTGCCAAAAGTCAGTCTCGTACCGTGCGTCGTGCGCGTGCGTTGAGCGCGTGCACGATGACACCCTCCCGTGCGCGGACTACGACCGCCATGAATTGTGTCCGAGTGCCTATACTTAGATTTACATTTCATTTATTACACAACACAAGACTTCATTATAAATTACAATCATGTCAATTTAAAAGAATCCCTATTGTGGTCGTCAATATATTAAATAAATAAATATAAATAAATATTAGAGCACAATCTTACACAGATCGAACTAGCCCCACAGTAAGCTCAAGAAGGCTTGTGTTATGGGTACTAGACGACGATATATTTAATAGATATAAATACTTAAATACATAGAAAACATCCAAGACTCAGAAACAAATATTCATGCTCATCACACAAATATTTGCCCTGACCGGGATTCGAACCCAGGACCGTCAGCTTCACAGGCAGGTGCACTACCCACTAGGCTAAACCGGTCGTCAAATATTGAATAGAATTACAAAGGCACCGGTTTTAACCGGTCTGGAATTTACTGCGGCAAATGTTCCCATTACAAAAACAAAAGTATTCATACAACCTTTGTCCTTAGAGTTATTAGTGTGATAAAAAAGTTAAGTAAAAAAACAAGCAAACCAGTTGATTTTTAAGCCAGTTATGAACTTTTCATTTAAAGTTGACCAACTGTTATCGCAAATTCAATGCAGGCTCAAAATAGCGGAATATTTATAACTAGCGACCCGCCCCGGCTTCGCACGGGTGCACTATTTAATGGATGTTATTATACATATAAACCTTCGTCTTCAATCACTCTATCTATTAAAAAACCGCATCAAAATCCGTTACGTAGTTTTAAAGATTTAAGCATACATAGGGATATAGTGACAGAGAAAGCGACTTTGTTTTATACTATGTAGTAATTCTCTTTATTTACTTTACAACTTAGGTTACATTTTATAATAATTATATAAAAAGTAAAATATAAAACAATATTTACAAAACATAAAATCATTATAAAAACCTAACCTAGTGTGCCGCCGGTATCGGTAGCGAGGCAGGGCCTAAGCTACCGGTGGTTAGGGCGACAGAGAGAGGAACCTCCTGACTATCCGCGCCGTGTCCAGGAGTACCGCCTTCTGTATCTGACCCTTGACCCAGCCATCTAGCGAGAGTCTCTTGAGGTGTTGGTCGAGACTCTTCGCTATTAGACCGTTCGCAGAGACGACTATCGGGACAATGATCGTTGAATCAACATCCCACATGGCGGTCACCTCGTGTGCCAAGTCCAGATACTTGCTGACTTTGTCCTCCTCGGCCTTCACGAGGTTCTCGTCATGGGGGATAGTGATGTCAACGAGCACTGCCTGGCGTTTCAATCGATCTGTCAGCACAATATGAGGTTTATTGGCTACAATAGTCCTGTCCGTGATGACAGATCGATCCCAATAGAGCGTGGCACGACCATTTTCGAGAACTGGTGCAGGTGTATACATAACCGTATACAAGAGCAAGTTGCTGGTGAATGATCCTGGCTACTAAGTTATGTCTGTGCAAGTACTCGCCGTTAGCAAGATGACCACAAACGGAAATGATATGCCTGAGTGACTCTCCGGGACCGCGGCATGCCCGACAAATGTCGACCGTACCGTCCTTCAGGATATACTTCCTGTAGTTGTTTGTCATGATAACTTCGTCCGCAATTGCACAGACAAAACCTTCAGTTTCCCCGAAGAGATCCCCGAAACGTAGCCAGTTCACCGAAGCAGGCAGGTCTACGTCGGGCCCTGTAAGGGCCCTGTAGAACCGCCCGTGTAGCTCCTTACTCTTCCATTCCGCCTTCGGTCCTCGGTAAGTCTGCGCCAGTTCTCCTTTGCCATGGAAATTATTATTATTATTATTAAAACGAACATTCACAGAGGCCGCCTTATTATGACGTCAGTAATCTGTATTAAAAAAACAACCGTCATAAATATACTTACATGTTCTTTGGTAGCGATAGCGACAGTCAATGATTAACATTTGGCAATACAACTCGATCACGTCACATCACAGATAAGATAACCTCGTCACACGCTACATACCTTACCTGGTCGAAATTCCTCTTATTCGAACCAAGCGATTTTCATCATCTTTTATAATGCGCCCTGCTAAGGTATACATGGTTTTTTTGTCGGCGGTCGTATTTCCGGGTTCATATATATAACCTAGACCTAGGTTATATATATGAACCTAAGGCACTAGTGAATAGGCATCTTCTGGGAGAGCTCGCTTCACCGTTGGTCTCATCTTTGCCCCCGGGCCTCAAGCAATCGTAATTATAATAAAAATAAAAACAGACAAAATATTTTTTTTTTATTCGTTCGTATTAACAAAAAAATGAGATTTCAAAAATAATTAGTTAATAGTTAACCTTTATGTTTTATATTTTATCTCGACCACTAGAAAATACTTTATTGAAGCAATTCCGCTGTTTTACTACGCGCTTATACATCTAAATAAGTGCTTCCTCACTTATTGACTTACTTACTCACTTACTTGATGGAATACCGTCAGTAAGTACTACCCTGTAATAATTACGTTCGACATTATAATACATTTTGTCAAGTTACCGTAGCCGGATCCAATAATTGGTTCCTTTGTCATGTCTTTAGGTACATGACTTCACATTTAATCAGTTTGTAAAGGATTTATGGTACTTTTACATGCTTTTCCGTAAGTATAAATTATTTTATCGGAAATTATTTGACAAATTGTAGGTAACTTAGTCCATATATGTCATTTGACAAGCTTTTATTTAACTTGCACTGTTCGTATGTAAGTTGTCCTCAAAAATTGCAATCCTTATTTAGCCACTTGCCGGTATCCGATTGTGCTGAAATGGGTATTCGTGCGTTGGCACTTTGCGAATTTGATACTACGCGGTCCAAATGATACTTATGTAAGTTCGGTGACAATACAATACAGTGGTACCACCGAGCTGATCTGATGCTGCAGACAGAAGGTGGCCATAGCAACTCCTAAACTACATAATATATACTCGTTGTGTTTGTTCCCATTCGAACCGTCTCAACGATAAGTTGATGAATGTGGGTAAAACGTACAATCCGCAACAAAAGCTTGTACCAAAAATGGAATTTATGACAGAAACTTATTGAATTAGATTTTAGTAATCCACACCTCCCTCGAGACCGATATTTCATCATAATTATGTATGCGGATGGATGGTCGTCATCAAATTCCACGACACCAAATTTGTGGTTCCTGAAAGCCAATGTAGAACTTCCCCTAATTGATTTTCCCTTATTTTAGTTGTATTATGTGTTTTTATAAAATTTATGTGAAACGTGAAAAATGTATGGCAACTGGGAACTTTATCAAAATCAATTAAAACGGGTGAAAACATCCAACGAAAATTTTGAAAAAAAAAGAAATACGAATTTAATTAGGTACTTTTAAGGGTGTACTTAAATGGATTTTATTTAAAGTAATAGCTACAAAATACATATTAAACATATCAAACTACATGTATAATTAAATGTAAAGACGATGCTTAATCAGCGCGATTAAACGTCACGGATGAGGTCACAGATTAAACGCCGGCGTGCGAAGCGAACAACCCGACCGTGATTCCCCCAACAGATGTCGCGTCACCAATACGCGACAGATTTCCGATATCGGGTTCATATAATCGACACCGATTACGCCGAAGCCTTATCTTTGATTAATATCCGAAATTACATACCAGATGATGCATCGCTTTTTTAATGACTTCGTGAAAATGAAGGCAATCAGAGCACCAATTTACGATGGGCACTGATTGACAATATTTAAAGGCCAGCTATTGCAATGAAATATATATTGCGTTCTAACCAGACGAGGAGCCAATAAGGACTGTAAATTATTCTTGACCAGGGCTCGGAACCGGTTTTTACTATTTTTGAAATATCTCCTGAAGTAGCTCTAATATCTCAATTTTTATTTTAAGATTTGTTTTTGTTAGCCTTTATCTGTGAAATAAATGATTTAAAGTATGAACAAAATATCGTAAACGCAATTAACCGAAATTTTTTACCGGTTAATTGTATGAAGACGAAACCGGTTTCCGAGCCCTGTTCTTGACTATTAATGATAGTTTCTCTAAGCAGACTCGAAATAAATGATTGCTTAAAATTTTCTCGACATAAAAAGTCCAAAATTGAGTCTTTATTTTCTTTATTTATTTCTCAGTCTACTAAAACTATAGACACATTATTAATAGACACACTCCAGTTTAAATTACGGTAGATATTTTACCTCATCAATAACTGTCATAAGAGGAAAGATAACTAAAAGTTAAAATAATAACGGAAATAAAAATAAAACAGTCAGATATAATTATCAAAATTAATCCAAAAAAGCCAGTTTCAGAAGAGCGCTATATCTATGGGCACGGCTGTGCCCCCGACTAGTCGTGCAAAACAAAGAGGCATTGCTGTACCATCCTTTTCTCGACGTGATTCGGGCCATTTTCAACATTCTGTAATTTTATACTGGCTGAAGCTAGAACCCTGAATTTTTCAGTAATATATAGGGGATAGTATTAGTTAAATATATTCTTAATAATATTAATTTTAAACTTGTAGTTTAAGGGCTATTGGCCGTCAAAGTTCCTTAGTTTTGTCAATGACACACTGACTGACTGGACCGATACATAGTTTGTTTTTAGCCTATCAATTCATAAAAAAAAGCTAAATACACTGCAATTTCAATCACGTTTCAGAGATATACAAACTGCATAAGTAAGTTTGTAATCCTATACAAATACAAAAGTATAACTTGGTATCGCATGATACCAAGTTATACTTTTGTAGTTCCTATGATCTTTTTTTGTTGTAGATGCATTCATAAATTTGTATTAACACATTTACATACAAAAAGAAGTGACATCCCATAAAACACATTGCACGTAAAAATAGGCCAAGTCTCGAAACTCTTTCACAGTAAAAAGTTGTGAGATATCACGTAGAGCCAAGTCAGGCATTGTTATTAATCTTTATTTGCTTACTAGTCTATTTTGAACAATGCGGCACCATTACAAATGAAAAGTATTTTTTGAATCAAGAAGTTTAGTTGACTCCGAGAAATACCGACTGATTGAAAAATAGTATCGTTTAAAGTACATTTTTAATTATTTCCTAATTTTTCATTTTTAAAACTATTAATATTTTTTATATTGAGGTAAATATTTTTGGTATATAACACAACTAAAAAATGATTGGGTGTTCCGTAATTTCCCGAGGCAAGCTACGCTGGCCACTCGTATTTAAATTGCATGGCCTGTCACATAGGTGACGCCACCTGAATAGCTCGCTCACGCTTTAAAGCTGTCAATACAGTTTGTACATTCGAGCTAAACTTAGGGAGCGTTAATGGAGTCCGCCATTTCCAGTATAGTTCACTGGGACCTTTTAGTTGAGCTTAATAGTATTGTTAGGAAACTCTGTGCTCAATACTGAGGTCTTTATCGTGATTTTTCATGAATGTTTAGACTAATTCTCAAAATAACAAACTCCAGACATCATTTTTGTTTCATAATTGAAGCGTATATTAGTCAAGTAATAAGTAGTAAGCAGTCTTAACCCCTTATTCATAAACGTTCATCAAACCTATATTAGCTAAAATGCCGTTAATATTCGTTTGTCTTTATCTATCACTTTGACATTTGTGTTTGTGGGTGAGCAAAAGCAAGAGTCAAAACACATTTTAGCAGAGGTTTGTTAATTTTTATGAATAAGGGGGTTATTGTTTATCTTATTTAATGTCAACATCCGTATTATTTTTAAACCAAGTTCCAATTTTCTCGAAAAAAGATCAAGTTCTTAATCAAATGGCGAAAAAAGTAACTCAAAAGAATAAATAATTACATAATTACAAGTCTTCAAAGTTTTGAGAGGGGGCATACTCTGTCCCTTCTCCGCAAAACGCGCCTTTGTATTGGAATGATCGTCATTTACTATGGCGCTCGTGGTCAGTGACGTCACTGATCTATCGCGTTTTCTCTCTCTAACAAGCAATATTAAAACGGTTGTAACTTCGTTATTTTTTTGAGATACTTGAATAGGATTTTCACTATTTGGCATATTTTTTTGCCTAGTCTCTTTTAGAGTAGTCAAATTTTGAGTCACATACCTATTAGTTTAGACAATTGCATGCAATCTCATTAAATGACGTGAGTTAAAAGCTCTAATATTGAGATAATTTCTGCTTATATAAGATCTGTATACCGATTGCTTAGCGATTTAAGTACACGCAGGGTACACTAGTACTGCATAATATATCATTTTTTGACATAAATTATATTTATGCAATCCGATTTGGTTGACTTAAATCAAACAAAATTTAACCAAGTCCATCGAAACGTATCCTTTAGAAATACTGATCTTTCTACCAAGATATCAGTCGCTTATGAAATCAAACTCAAAACACCTGAGTACTTCAGAATAACCCGGAAGACAGTTACTGGTTTGACAGACAGTGAGAGTCCAAAAATTTCATAAATTTTTGGACTCTCACTGAACTTCATTACCAGGCACCGTCGGTATATAATATCCATTTAAGATTCAGCAATCCAGCGCCTTTTGTCACCGAATCTACGGAGAACCTTATTCTGAAAATATTATTTAAAAACCTTTTAGGTATATGTATGGTTAAAAGTATTAAGTATTAAGTATTTAGTAAACCGTAATAGTACATTACCGTAGAGGCCGCGAAATAGGGAATTGCCGAGTAGTTATAGATGGCCGAGTATTACCGAGGCCATCTAGAGATACGAGGCTAACAATCCCTGTTCGAGCCGAGGCTTGTATAGTGGTTTTCTCAAAAATTGCAGTGAAATTTGAAAATTATTAAAAAACTCGAAAATAAATTCTAAGGATTCAGTAATGAAAACACGCGCTGCAGCAGCCGGCGGCCGGCGTCGTCTTTTGTTTCCGGGACGCGGCAGCGGGCCCGCGGCCTGTTATAATGAATATAACGTCAATGTTCCATTGCATGTTCGAGAAAAATAAATTATACATTAAAAAAGGAATATACTTAATCGTGTATCTAAAAATACTAACAGCCTATCAAAAAAATACTGATTTGCATAGCTAAAATATTATTGGACATCAAAGTGCGCTAAAATGTACATTTGGTATTTCAGCTTAAAAATAAGCAGTTTTAGCTTGTTTGGTTCTATTTTAATGTGCCTTTAAATACTAGCCGAAAAAAAAACAACTACTTATTATACTTATCAAGGTACTGCGGTGCGTTTTAGCGGGGACCGATACCGGTATTTTTAAAAAACCCTGAATTAGCCCAATATCTTGGATTATTTTTTGCTCTTTACATAGGGCTGGATCATGTATTTAGGTAACAACGTCGTATTATTAGATTGTCCCATTAAAAACGAAATAATGAACCGGTGACCGTAATAATACCGGTATTTTTCTATGGAGAAAATACCGTTGCTGCGTTTTAGTTGAATTTAAATACCTTCTGTCCAGAGTTACCCCTCCTGTATAAACAATTTTAAACCTTGCGACTTCCACGCTCAGGAAGCTGAATTAAATATGAAATAATTGGACAGTTGTCTTCAGATTTTAGTTGCGATGTTAATTAATTTTTCCGGTGGACTTGGAGCACTTGCATCACACTGTTATTACGTAAGTAGGTACCATTTTGCTTATGTTTCAGATTTTGTAATATTGATAGAATAATAAAGCAACGATAGAATAATATACACTAAATAGATATATAATAAACAATAAAAACATTAGCTTGAACTCTGGTTTTAGGAAATTATGGTTATACACACCCACACAAGCGCCCGTTAAGAGGCCGGTACAATTTTTAATACAAGCGACAGCTACACGCCACCCAGCGGTGAGTCGACGGACGGACAAACTTGTACTTACAATCAATTATGTGTCTTGTTGTAAAGGCATACGTTTGCTTCACGTTCCATGCGTGTTGTGACATAACGAAACGATACGGAGCGATACGTCCACTCTTCGAAAGTGCCTGGCGCAGACTGATCCGAGCGCGCCCGCGCCGCTTATTTTATTGGAAATATTTAGTCAACTTCAAGTAATGTTTTGGAAATATTATATGATGTATATACATTTTAGATTGTATCAATAGAGCAAAGAAGTTTATTTCGATATTTCAATTTTTCTATAGAAGTGATTTTTTTAGCCAGTAGCCGCGGCTATTTCAGAACATTTTTTGCGTTAAATTGCTCGATTTACACATTATTTCTTAAAATTTTGTATTAAATTGGTAAAAACTGAGACACTTGTACCGTAGAACATTTAAAGCCAAATAAAATGATATTTTTTAAAAGCGGTTTTAATAGCAATAATGTAGTGAAAAGATGTTTTTCTTAAGCCTCTTCTAGCGAATTTTGACAAAACAGATGTTAGAAAGGATGAATTATTTAAAACCCTACAATATTTTTTCACAAGGTCCACAATTGTCAGATAAATCGATGAACATACATAAAGAAACGCATACAGAGAATGTAGATCCTCCTCCTTTTTGAAGTCGTTCACACAACATTACAATTATTCAGTTTTATTGGCTGTAGTTATTTAAGTACTTACTATTAAGATAAATCCCGAAATAACGTCTCAATTCATTAACATTTGGAAGAATAACTTAGGGGATTCAGTCTAAATTTGGTATTCATCAACCAAGTTTTCAATTAAAAAAAACCTTAAAGGTAACAAGTAAACTCCATTTACTCGGGGTTTTAAATATTCAAAAACGGCCCGACGACTTGGAATCAGGGTTTATAAAATGTTATAGCTATCGTACAGTCTGCTGACAGCTGTGCGGCTGTGAGCTTGTTTTAGTGAAAACTTTCATTTGTTTTGGATGGTCACAAATTATTATACATCCATTTTTTTAAGATTACAAAAATCGTGCGTTATCCGACGTGCGATTTTAAAGAAAACAAGCTTAAAACGTGAAAATATGCTATCTTTGAAACGTGATAAACTACTGAAAAATGTAAAATTAGTACAATGTGATCCTCAGATATCCTAAGTAATCGAATAAATATGTGCGAAAATTACCATCAAAATTCTAATCTTAAAAATCGAGGTATAGATGCATAAGGCATATACCTGATGGTATGAAGCAGACAAGGTACGGCTGGTGGACACTTTTGCGACTTGAGAATAATCGCAAGTGCTACTCTCAACACGCATCCGCGAAAGCTCTGGCGACCTCACTCCCAACCAGAATCACAACACCACATACCTAAAGAGCAAGTAGTAAAAAAAAATCAAAATTCAAAACATTTATTCTGCAAATAGGCCTCAAGGGCACTTTTACAAATCAAAATCTATCTAAGTATCTTTAATTAAATGTAGTGTTACATGTCAAAAATAAGACTAAGAAACTAATAACAATCGAGATTTGTTAGAGATGTATAAGGTCTCTAAGCGTCAAGATAAAAGGTAATAAAGTAGGTACACTAATCATAATAAAATATTTTGAGCTATATCTATAACACGTCAACATGGAAATAATAAAATCTAATAAATAAATATCTGAGCGTCAGTCTAAAAATAAAATCAAATGAGAACAGAGCGAAGTCTCTCATCATGTCAATTCCACTGAACACTAGTACGAAGTTACTAGTCCTTGCAAACATGAACAGACCGGATCCCACAAACAGTATTGTTATTAAGGCTCCGATCTTTTGTAATTAGTGGCATGGTTTAAGAAAACAAGGTCTGACAATCCGGATCGAGACACCAGGTGACACCACAACACGTCACTGTCGACAAAACACACTCGCACTTACGTCCGCGTACGATCGATAGGCCAATGCTAGCTGATGATGTAATGTCATGTTACCCACACTACTAACCGATGTACCGGATTGACATACCTGGCGCAGTATATTAATGTATCATGATTGGAGGTACTTCTCCAGTTGGGTTGGTCTAAACATGAGCGAGATAACATTCCACTTTGTAACCTACACGCACGTCTCATTGAGTATTGAAAGCTTCCAATAGAATCCATGTTTGAATAATAAATATTTAAATTGTATGATGAATTGTATTCGTATCTCTATTTCATTATAATATAGTTAATTTTCCATATGAAGGTTAGTACGTAAGGATTACCTGTCAATCAGTATGGATCGTTTGCAGCCGCCGGTGTGGGTGAAACGTAGACTCTTAGGCCCTTGTTTGTTCCCTATACTTAATAAGTCATATTTTCCCCGGGTATCCAGACTACATTGTCATTCGTGGAATATTATTAAAATAAAAAAGAGGTTAGTTTTTTGATTATGAAGTTATCTTCATTCAATTTTATTCCCGACTGAATTATATATTTGAATATAGTTGACGGAAATGAAATCGGCATGATTTTATTCTTACAAATTATTATTCATTTAATGATTATATTCTTGAGTACCCAATACTGTTAATGGTCTCATACAAACATGAACAATCTAGCCTATTGGGTCGGACGTTATTTCAGTAGATGCATTTTACAACGTCTAGATCTATAAGAAAATATGCTACCTATATATTTGACTAACTGTACTTAAATAACATGAATTTCCACTAAAAAGCTTTTGTAATGCAAATACAAAGCAAGCTTGATAAAGAACGAAACAGTTTCTAAAGCTGTCACGCGAGCTATTCAAAATTGAAAAACAGGAAGGCAAAATGGCTGTCTTGCTTCTAACCACATCATTTCAGCGTCGACTGCCTATTAAATTGCAGCTTCAGTGACTCGTTCCAGGCAAAGAGTTATGAGTTTTAAGTCGAAGAAATAAGGTTGATGAGACAGCACTTTAAGCTGATATATGTATGTAAATGAGGATTTTCTGAGGAGTTTATTTTGCTAATAGCAGAGGCAGAGCGATTTAAATGCCGAGGATGTCAAATTATCGATTTTATAGCTTCTTGTTACAGTAGTCTTCCAATAAACCACAGAAAAAATGATATTGTATTTCAGGAAAATATTAACAGATAGAAAACATGTGCACACTCGACTATTAAAGATGTAGGTAAACATATTTTTACGATATACGTAATGCCAATAAGTTGAGAAAATATTTACTTATTTTTGTAGTCGGCTGTACTATCGACAACACAGTTAACGGGTCATCTGTAACTCTTATCGCGACGAGATCAGTGCCACTATTAATAGTCAACTAACTGTCTCATCGATAGTTCAAGATTCAATTGGGAACCTTAATTTTTTTGGAGTGCTCTATACTATATTTTTTATTGATAGTAGACTTATTATAGAGTTCAAAACTTATCTTTATCTTTGACATACCTCACGTCTGGAGGCACTAATAGGATCGTGCCTTGGTCTGCTGTGAAACAATAAAAAACAAATATCTCAAGTAGCTGACAGATGTCAAATGTAGCAGTTAGTAATGCAGTATCCTCTTCCAAATAAAAAAAAAAAGATGTAATTGCCACATTTGACATCTGTCCATTGATGTAACTGCCACATCTAACATCAATTCATTGATATAACTGCCACATCTAACATCTATTCATTGATGTAACTGCCACATTTGGCATCTGTCAGCTGTCAAGTAGATGTTTATTTTTTTGTTCAGATAACCCCCCCTGGGTGGAGGGGAGGTTCTCTGAATTTGAAGCTTGGAAGAATTTCAAATCTACTTAGATTTACGCAATAGGATAAAGCTATGTTAATATTAACATTTTGTCCAACTACGGCTAAACAAAAAAGAAAGGTAATGGTTTAAATAGATAGTTAAGTAAGTACTGATAGTTTGCTGCCACCTCCAAGTCGAGATGCTTGACGAATTCCAACAATTGAAGTGGTGCGACATTTCTCCTGACTACGTGTTGGTGAATATTGAGATTGATTTAAGAAAATTCAACATGGCGGACGTGAAAGGACGTCAAATCTATAATCACAACTTTGCTTTTAGAACATGCTACACACTACGATTCGGGACGTAATGACCAAAAATGAGATTGATTCAGCGGCTTGAACCGGATCTGAGGTACAGAATGTCCCACGGAATAAGAGCATTATGTCGGCGTCATACCTAATTAAAGTAATTTTCCTATACATTCGATTTTATAATATTATACATAAAATTCTTATTCCAAATGGTTACAATTTCATTTTCTATTCCACTATTGTTGTAGTTGTATTCCAACATTTCACATTTACTTTTTAAATAACCATTCTGCGAGATCTAAGATCTCATTTCCGTGCTCTTACCGGTTGCCAGCCACTATTGTTGCCTGGAAACGTTGCCAACGTAAGGCAACTTTCCTGACTACGATATTAAAAAGCTGTCAGGGTCAACTGTCAATTGAGCCAGTACCGCTTCTTTACTTACAAAAAGGAAATATACGAAATCCAGTAAACCCGCGTCAAAAAACCTACACACTGATCCCGCCCTGCCAAGTCAGGAAATCGCCTTACTTTGCCATTTCTCTACTGTTATGTCTATTTTTTTCGTTTTAAACCCTATAGTATTATCTCATTTATGGCAAGTGTCCTCCTGTAATTAGGAGATTGACTTGTAGTTTCGTTGCTGAAAATGCTAAAAGTCACGTTGCAGAAACATGGTGAATAAGATCTCCAGATGTTGCCTATTGCTATGCCAGCTATATAATATTCAGAAAGGATACTTATGGTTCAGCATGACATTCATCCAGAGATGGGCATTACTCGATTAACTATTTAATCAACTTATTAATCAGTTAAACAATCAATCGTCACAAGATTAATGGTGATTAAAATTAAATCGATTTTTTCTATGGAGATATTTTTACAGTAGCAATTTTAGTCTTGTGCTTTGAAATGCAGCAATAACCTTGTTAGAAGAGGTCAAGTGCACGCCCGCGTAGGATTTATTTCCCTCGGATTTATTTACGATTACTGCCTGGAGGTGCGAGGAATCGTAATGGACCCTTTTTACAGAGAGCGATAAAGCCTTTGTGCAAGAATGTTTAGTTTAACGGTTTGAAGTATTGAGCAGTAAACCGATTTCGTATCTGCAAACCTTTTTAAACGATCCTGGAGTATTAACGGTGACGTCTGGAGGACTTTGAAGGACCAATAAAGGTTTATGTACATGTTTTTTTTTCATGTAAGTAGTACATATAATCGAAATGTTTATTCGTGAAAATACAACACAACAAAAGAAAAACAGTAATAAAGAATTCTGCAGTAAAACACATATGTATAATAATATTTTAGTAGAAATAAAACGCTACGATATCGCAAACGTAATATTTTATCAGTTAAAGAGAATATTTAAAATTCAGAATATCTCTTTATATACATTAATTTTTATTGGCATACATTATAAACA